>OZ005692.1:4193924-4807266 GCA_963930775.1 Cliona cf. orientalis
CGTAGTCTCTGTGTTGTGCTGTACATGCCCGCCTCTGCATGATGTTTTGAAAGTCAATTTATATATGTAAGGCCACTACAAATTGGATCATAGTTTCCCGTCCACTGCCCGCATGCCTTTTGAGCCTCCACCAACTTTTTCTCTTATTTTCAATTAGGCCACTGTTTGTTGTAAACGTGTTTCTGGTCACATCAGAGTTCACTTAGCCATGCGGGCTGCAGTTATCATTATTCATTATTCCATTATTTTACCTCAGCATATCCTGTACAATTTGAACATTTCCTGGACAAACCACAAACAGGATGGTGACATTAATTTTTGTAATTGAACTGAGCATGCGCAGTGCCAAATAATGACAATAATGGCCAAAACAGGCGGCCTCCAAAATAGCATGCGGGCGGGTGACCAGAAACACGTTTACAACTAACACTGGCCTTATAACGAAAATATTGATGACATAATTGAAATTTTCAATATTATTTACGGTCTGTTCCATCATAATCTATGGTTCCATGTGCGCTCGAGTTGCAAGCTGAGTTTGTGACGTTGATGGCTCATTCAGTATTTGCTCACTGTAGTTATCATTTTGCATGATGATCACTATACTCATGAGTAGCTTCATTCATAGTTCTAAGACTGTGCTTGCCATGTCAGCTGAAGATGGCGGGATTAGCTCGACCCGGCGGCCATTTGTGGTTAATACCACATCTGGTAATAATGAATAATGAAAAATAAAAATTAGCCGCCCGCCTGCATGCTATTGAATCGACAGCCAGGACGGGAAACAACTATTTGTAGTGGCCTAAGCTTAAAAGCCAGTAAGTTCTAGCTGCGGATCTCCTATAAGGAATGGACCTGGCCTTTCTATGGGCTAATTAAAATGGATGTGGACTAATTAATGTGAGAGGAGACTTCCGGTGTCATGTGTCGAATCGGGTTGCCTGGCCTGTCCGCGCATCGCTCAATGAGGGGCAGAGTCGCTCAACAATGCGTATAGCGCATGCGGCTGAGCGACTACCTCATGTGCCGGCGCATGCGTGTTGCAATACAATATACCGTAAACTCTGGTTATTAAGCGCACCTCGCTATTAAGCGCATGTTCTCTTCTCGTAACAAGCAATTGTTTATTAAGCGCATGCGCTTAATAGGCGTGGCGTTCTATGAACCTGACCTTGACCGACTGGAAAGTATGTGGAGTCCAGATATCTTTGGAGAAATGATGGCCGTATCATGCTAGAAGATCGAATTTTAGACAAATCGTCAGCACTGGTCGTCTTGAGCGGCACGCTAAAGCGCTCAATCGATCGAGCCAGCTAGCACCAGCGCGAGCGGGCCTCGCATCCATCACGTGCCCAAACGTTTGTGGGCGTGGTTATGTGCCATATAAGCGTATATCCTTTATTAAGCGCATACTGTCGTTCCGTTTACCGCTATAAGCGCATGCGCTTATTAACCAGATTATACGGTATAGCATTTTGAAATAGTACTACTGTAGAATCCCTCGATTACGCCCCCCCCCCCCTTTGTGCATGCTAGGATTGGGCAAAAATGGGGAGGGGGCTTATACGCGGGATCCTAATATTTCCGTGTGACGACCATTACCGACCGTCGAATGCCACGTGGACGCGCGATCTCTGTACTTTCTCTGGCTGTTTGGTGGGCAAAACTTGAAAAAACGACAAAGTAAGGCATATTGTGACACAAATAGCTAGTTTGCTAGCTGTAGCTACTGTTTTTATTGACTTATGGACTCCATTTTACAGTCAGGGAGGGGGGGCTTATACGCGAGACAAAACTACCTATGCAGGAACTTGAGCTAAAAATGCAGGGGGGGAGGGGCTTATGCACAAGGGGGGCGTAATCGCGGGATTCTGCGGTACTATTATAGTATTACTACAACCAAGAGTAAATAATAAGGAAGGGAAGAGAGTGTTGAACGTGCTATATACCCCATGTAGTATGTTTTCAGCAAGTAACGTGACTTGCAGCCGTGCGCACGTGACTAGCCCGAGGGGCTAAACAGTTGATTTTTCTTAGAACTGGGATGAATAGAGGCGTTTTTCATGAATTGTATGCTAGATTCTTCATAAACGCTCGTTTTACATTGTGATCTGCTCGTGCTTTTGGTCGAAATCGCGCTTGCATTAGCTTGCACTCGAGGCCACGCCCACAACGTACCATTTGAATCGAGCACTCTGATTGGTCAATTTTCGAATTCTTGGCGCATGGCTTTCCGAAAACATCTTGTAGTGAGTATATAGCACGTCAGGGTTGCATACAGAGGGGGGGGGGGCGCACTGGGATTTCCCCCCCCCCCCCCCCCCCCCCAGCTTGAGTTTCCCCCCCCCCCCCCCCCCCCCCCCAGAATTCCATAATAATATAACATGTATACAGCATAAATAGTATCATACACAAGTAAAAAGATATTATTTGTTCGTTAAAGCATTATTCTGTGATTTTTCTCCTTAAAAACATCAAGAATTTCATTAAAATCGATCGATGTCAGTTCTGGTCCCTCTATTGTAATTCGCATAAGCCTAGCTAAGTTAACATCACTGATTCTACTTCTCAGACGTGTCTTGATAAGCTTCATTTGGCTAAATGACCGTTCCACTGTTGCTGTCCCTACTGGAAGTGTCAAAAGAATGTTCAAGAGCTTGAATATCTCTGGGAAAATATCAGTATATGCATTTGTAGATTCCATTTCCTTCTTAACTTCCTGTAGTGTTGGTGGCTTTGTTAGCTTTTTCCTTTCAGTTAGTGCTTTTGTTTCTTTGGCAAGAGCCCTTTTGAATAGCCTCCACTCGGTGTATATCTCGTCACCATCAATAAGAGGTGAAGATGAGTATGTGTTTCCCTCGAATTCAATTGTCACTTCACTTCCATAAAACCCGACCAAATCCTGTACTTGTTTATTACCATACTCAGAAAGTGAGGCTTCATTAGATGGAAGTAGAGCTGGGTCAAACACAGAAGATGAGACTAGTAGCTTCACAGCAGTATCAGAAAAACGACCATTAATGTTGGAAATCAGCTTGTCAATGTAAGGGATAGCTACAGAAATACGGTATTCACTCATGGTTGTTGCAATTGCACGGCCAGTGCGAGTTGAAGCACATCGAATTGTAATACCATGCTCATTTGTTAGGTTGGTAATGGCTGTTTCGACTTGATTGCACCACTCTGCTTCATCTTTTTTTAGGTCCTTTAGCTCGCACATGACACCATTAAGCACTATAGGCAGCCTACTAAAGTCAGTGGCCTTCCTCTGCATAAAGCAGTTTAGCTTAGCGAGGAGATCTAGCACAGCGGACAGTAGAAATATTGTAGCTATGCCACTATAGGAGCTCAATACTAATGATAAGCCATAGGCTTCAGCATCACCAGAATTTTCGTAAAGGTTGTCCAGAGTGATTATTAGAGAAGCAAGTTCTTTTCTTATGGCACGTATGCATCTCTCATGTGACAACCATCTAGTGCTACTTGGCTTTACAACCTTCAACTCTGGTAAGCCTAAGACATTCTGCACATCCTTTAGAGCCTCAGCTTTTTTGGGTGAGTAATAAAAAAGCTTCCACAGACTTTCCATGGTACCAAACATCTTCTTAATGGTGTCAACAGACTCTGCTGCTTGAATAGACGCCAGTTGCAGCCTGTGGCAAGAACAGTGGACGTAAAGAGCATGTGCTGCATGGACACGGATTCTTTTTTGAACTCCAGATTTGCTTCCTGAGAAAGTTGATGCCCCATCGTATCCTTGCCCAACAAGCTTTTGGTAATCAAGATTCTTTTCACTGATGTAAGCTGTTATTGCAGCAGTGATTGTCTCGGCATCTGTTGATTTCACATGTAAAGTCGTCAAATAATGCTCCTCTGGACAGCCATCGATAAGCCATCGGAAGCAGATCGATAATTCTTCCTGTGAAGAAATATCTTGACATTCATCGGCCATCACTGTAAAGTATGGACTAGATTTGAGGCTTTTCAGCAATTTCCTCTCTAGCCACGTGTCAATAGCTTCAATTAGCATTGAGGCGCTGAATCTTGATGTGTACTGGGCATTTAGTGGGTGTTGGTTGATGTGTTGCTCGAGGAGTTGGTCTCCATTAGTAACTTGGAGTTCAACCAATTGCGAATAGGTTGTTGAGTGAGGGATTCGATTTTTAGCAAGGAAGTAAAGTGATCTCAACAGCTTTAACAAAACGTCTCGGTTCCTCTGTCTCCTCTCAGCAGCTTCTTTTGCAGCACTTGCACAGTGGAGCTCTAGGACTGACCTTCCCTTCTCTGCTTGCTCTGCCATGGCAGCAGTAGCTGCAGCATCTCGATGCCACTGAGAATCTGCATGTTGCTTCAAAAGCTCAGTACCATGGTTCCAGTCTGTGATTCCTCTTGTCACCCATGCACCTCGAGAGCCTGCTGGAGGCTTACCCCACTTCTGGCAGGTGATACAAAACATGCCTTTACTAGGATCATCACAGAAGACCCAAGGATATTTCTTCTCCCACTCTTTCTTGTAGGAGAGTTTGGCCTTGTAAAGCTTCCTTTTTTCACTTACTGTTAGTTGACTGCATTGTTTCTTTCTCGGAGGCTCTTCAGCAACATCTGATGATGAGGCGCCATGTTGTTCAGCTGGTTGATCTGACTCAGTACTACTACCACTCTTCTTTCCAAAGTAGCTCAATAAAGACATGGTGATAGTTCACTAGCTAGTGTAGATGGGCTAGTTGGAGATGAGAATAGACCAAAGTCCCTGTCACTCAGCAGCAAAAATTGGAGCACATGGTGAATCATGTGAGCAGCTGCCACTTAAATTATGCACATATACTGGTGTTGGTTAATTAACACGTGCTTGAGTTAGAATTAGCTGTTAACATGTTGTGGTTGCTATAATAGTGGTGCATATACTATATTCACTACCACTATTCATATTTGACTCACTGGACCTCTAGAAAATAATGTATACGCATGGCAGCAGCACGCATACACACACGTACAAAGTAAGTCATCCATGAGATTTCTCCCCCCCCCCCCCCCCCCCCCCCAGAAAAAAATCCTGTATGCAACCCTGCACGTTCGATACTCTCTTCCCCTCCTTAGTATTTACTCTTGCTACAACAATTTCAGTGCAAATTCTAACATTAAAGTTGCATAAAATGTGCACATGCGTGGGTAATATGCTATACAAATGCGGGAATGTTCAAGATGTCGATCATGCAACTTGGGCCTGTGATCTTCGGGGAGACTGATCAGCTGATTACGTACCTCCAGGGTAACAATCTGCTTGCATCAAACAAGACCTGCCCATGTGGGTCTGCAATGCAGCTATCCAGTAGGTCTGATGTTAGTGACGGAGTTCGCTTTCGGTGCCCAGACTGTCACAAGTGTACCACAATTAGAGATGGCAGGTTCTTTTCGAAGTCTCATTTGCCCTTACAAAAGTGGGTAATGTTGATGTACTGGGGCCACGCAACTACCCTGTGACAGACGCAGCTCACGAAGCTGAGGTCACTGAAGCCACTGCATGTGCACTATACCAGTGGCTAAGGGAGGTATGTACGTACAACTCGTCTGCTCCAGACACCGATCAAGTTAGGTGGACCAGGTACTATCATTCAAATAGATGAGAGTCACAAGCCCAAGGTAATTTAAATGAAAGAGTGATGGGGTGGGGATTTACCTTATTCCTTGTATATGTACAGTACTACCGTGGGCGAAGCCCAGCAACAGACAGTTGGGTATTTCGCCTTGCTGACACCTCCCGGACACTTCCCGGACACCGGCACTTGACTATATGGAGATAGCTCCAAGGAGGGATGCTGCAACCCATTTATCGATAATCCAGCAGCACGTATTGGCAGGAACAACCATATGGTGAGATGAGTGGCAGGCTTGTAACAGAGTAGCTGCAATACCCGGAGTAGCAGGACATGGAGTTGTCAACCATTCACTCCATTTTGTTGATCCTGTAACAGGAGTAAACACACAGATGGTGGAGAGCTACTAGAACAGAATGAAGATGAAGTTCAAGCGGATGTTGGGAGTCAGAAAAGCTCAGCTAGCTCTCCATCTAGATGTATTTACGTGGAGGGAGAGGTATGGCAAGACGGCAGGGCAAGCTTTTAACAACGTGTGTGCAGACATCAGCACGCAGTACCCTGTGTAAATAATGGAAATCAGTATTGAGGATATTAAACTTTGGCTAGTTTACAAAATAATTGCTAGAAATAAAATGCATAATTTGATATACCTTCACGCTTGAATATTAACTATATCAACACATAAACAATACAAACTCGCTATATACAAACTCATTGATTATTTTTTTTACTTATTTCCATCATAAGGGGCTATATATTTTCACCTGTTCAGCACATCTTGATAGTTTTGGCTGACCTGTGACCTTGCCTCTTCGGAAGTCATTGCCCACTTTAATTGGTCCACCGGAAGTCCACGCCCACTTTAATTAACCCGTAGAAGGCCGTGTCCGTTATTTATAGGAGATCCGCTGCGGATCTGAACCTAAGGCCAGGCAGGCTAAATTTGCTATTTATCATCACCACCTGCAGATTTTCAGATTTCAGACAACAGTCCCCACATTAATTAAGTTTTTATCCCACTGCGGTTCTCAATTCTTCTGACCACAGAGTACTCTCGCCCCCAAACCCCACCTCTAAGGAGGAAAGGGTCTGGTGAACTTGGGCAGAATCCTTGGGCCTGCACTGGGGAATTTCCACGCACCACTGATAAGATCGCAGCTCTGCTTAGTCACATGACGAGCTTACCGTAGGAATGCAACACCACTGTATAGCTATATAAAAGCTATTCAATTTCACTGACCAATCAGGTTTACGATTTGTTTCATCACCGGTTGCGATCACATGCAAATGCAGCCATGGCGACCAATCAGAACCAAGCTTTGCATGGCCTTGTCGGCACGTGCCTTAGAGTGAGAACCGAGAATTCAACCAAAAGTTCACCAGACCCTCTTCCCTCCTCGGTGGGATCTGGGGACGAGACTAACCACAGAGAATTTCTATAATAGGAATTAGTAAGTAGGCTGTCTATAATCGGTGGACTGGACTGCTGGCCTGATAGATTAAATGCACGTTTAGAGGCTATATTAAATGCAGTGAGAGGATATTATTCTCAGACCGTCTTGGTTTTAGTGACCTGCCTATCAACCACGCCCACTATCGTGGGCCAAAACACAGCATAAATGAGAGCTCTTGTTCTATGTTTAGTGGCTTCAGCTTCAACTGAAATGCTTTATTTGCTGGTACTGGTAGCTATATCTTCTTGCCTTAATCACTCCTCCTCTAAATTTGGGTAGTGCATGTATGCTAGACGGCCATCAGACTTGAAACTTTAGACTAGCTTGATTAGCTATAAAGCTCTGACATGGTGTACTATGGTAGATGATATGCTTTTAATAATGCTCAGTTGAGTAGGAAGTAATCACGTGTTGCAGGAGCCATCGATACAAACTGTGGGCTTTGATCACTGAATTTTGTGACCACAATTGTTCTTTTGTAGAGGTCGAATTGAAACCAGATTTTCACGAAGAAAGTCTGATATAATAATCATGTTTTCATTTAGGATTTTCGTGAAGGGGGGGGGCAAATGTAACAATTACGGAATTAAAGGGGGGCGAGGACTATAGTAATAATTCTTTTTTTTTCATCCATAAAGAATTATATTATAAATGTAAAATAGTACACGGGGGGTCGGGTGGTATACTCCCCCAGGAAATTGTAACTCTACAACCTCTGAGACTGTTTCTGGTGGCTTCTAAGCACTCGGATGGGGAGAAGCCTGTCAGTGATATCCCTCCTTTTTAATAGTCAAGTGTTATATGGGGAATGTGTTTCCTAACACGCGTAGGGCGAAGCTTCAGATAGTTTGTAGGCTAAATATGAGCAAAACTGCCGTGTTGGACACTTTCACTATTTAAACTTTTTACGTGTACCTGTATTGTATGTATGGTTGGTGGCTATTCTGGAGGGGGGGGGGGGGCAGCTAGCTTCCAAGTGAGAGCGAGTGCCCACACCCCCACCCCCCTAAATGAAACCCTGACAACTGTTGGCTATATAATCATTAGTGAAACTTTTGTTGTCAATTTTACAGTTTACTCAAATTAAAATGTAATTATAATCACCAGGACAAGCCGTAGCTATAGTTGACAACACACTTTCACTGTTGATTAATTATTACCACTTGGGATTTATTCCTTTTGGCATTTCCATATCAATAATTGTTATTGTGTATATAATATTATGTTTGTAGCAGGCGACAGTCTGTATATTATATAGGTAGAGATCGTAGCTATACCTGTACATGCATGGTATCACCATGTGAAGACTTAATTATATTATTACAAGGAGTAAGCTTGGACAATAGAGTTTCAAATTTTCTATATGATTGTGCATGTCATTAAATTGAAATTTAATTATAGTGGTGAAGAATGCATCTGTAAAATTTAAATAGTTTTACTGGTGGTTTATTTTGGGTCGTTTACGTTTCTTATCACCCAAGTTTTGAGAAGTTCTTCGATCTTTTTTTTCTTGTTCTGCCACCTTTTCTTTAAGATCTTTTTGCTTTTTTGTAGTGACAGTAAATACAACGTTTGTTTTGTTGGTTTACCCAGTTTGTGTGGGGTTCTCTGTAAGACTTGCCCCCACTCTTGTAGGTCATCTGTGGATTCTTCATAACACTTTTCCTCCACGTATTCTTGCCTTTTCAATTGACCGGTCAAGAAGGTGCAAGCTAGTGTTAATAGTGAACTCTGATCAACTGTGCTGGAACTTTCAGTTTCCATTCAATTGGTGGAGATATATGAACTATTGGTAGTGGAACTTCGGTTGATTCCTAGTGTAAATGTCCCGAAATATACCAAGTCAGCAAATTCATGTATGTATCATACATAATACAATACTATAACTTATTCCCTATTTCTCAATGTTGCTTGTCTTCCCACTGTTCTCAATGTTCCTATTCTTCCTACCGTTCCTAGTGTATTTCTGATGTTCCCACTCTCACCAGATATTCTAGGGTTCACATTGTTCCTAATGTGCTCAGTGTTCCTAGCGTTCTCACTGTTCCTAGCGTTCCCACTGTTCCTAGCGTTCTCATTGTTCCTGAAGTCCGCAGCGTTCCCAGTGTTCTCATTGTTCCTGAAATCCCCAGCGTTCCCAGTGTTCTTGTTGTTCCTGAAGTCCCCAGTGTTCCAACGTTCTCGTTGTTCCTGAAGTCCCCAGTGTTCCTAGTGTTCCCACTGTTCCTAACATTCTCGTTGTTCCTGAAGTGCCCAGCGTTCCTAGCGTTCCCACTGTCCCTAGCGTTCTCATTGCTCCTGAAATTCCCTGTGTTCCCAATGTTCTAGTTGTTCCTGAAGTTCCCAGTGTTCTCGTTGTTCCTGAAGTCCCCAGCGTTCACGTTGTTCCAACGTTCCAATGTTCTCGTTACTGAAGTCCCCAGCGTTCCTAACATTCTCGTTGTTCCTGAAGTCCCCAGTGTTCCTAGCGTTCCCACTGTTCCTAATATTCTCGTTGTTCCTGAAGTGCCCAGCGTTCCCACTGTTCCTAGTGTTCTCATTGTTCCCAGCGTTCCCAATGTTCTAGTTGTTCCCAAAGTTCCCAGCGTTCCCAGTGTTCTCATTGTTCCTGAAGTCCCCAGTGTTCCTAGCGTTCCCACTGTTCCTAACATTCTCGTTGTTCCTGAAGTGCCCAGCATTCCTAGCGTTCCCACTGTCCCTAGTGTTCTCAGTGTTCCTGAGGTTCCCAGAGTTCCCACTGTTCCTAATATTCTCGTTGTTCCTGAAGTGCCCAGCATTCCCACTATTCCTAGCGTTCTCATTGTTCCTGAAGTTCCCAGCGTTCCCAATGTTCTAGTTGTTCCCAAAGTTCCAGCGTTGCCAGTGTTCTCATTGTTCCTGAAGTCCCCAGTGTTCCTAGCGTTCCCACTGTTCCTAACATTCTCGTTGTTCCTGAACTGCCCAGCGTTCCTAGCGTTCCCACTGTCCCTAGTGTTCTCAGTGTTCCTGAGGTTCCCAGAGTTTCCAATGTTCTAGTTGTTCCTGAAGTCCCCAGCGTTCCCAGTATTCTCGTTGTTCCTGACGTCCCCAGCGTTCCCAGTGTTCTCGTTGTTCCTGAAGTCCCCAGCGTTCCCAGTATTCTCGTTGTTCCTGACATCCCCAGCGTTCCCAGTGTTCTCGTTGTTCCTGCTACTTGGTGTTCCGACTGTCCCTCGTACTCTCATTGTTTCTGAAGTTCCCAGTATCCTAGCGTTCCCACTATTCCTAGCGTTTCTAATGTTCCCACTGTTACTAGTGTTCTTATTTTTCCCAGCGTTCCTCATGTTCCCACTATTCTCAATGTTCCTGGTATTCCCACTATTCCTAGTGTTGTCATTGATCCTGAAGACTCCAGTGTTCCTAGTTTTCCCAAGGTAGTGTTTCAGGTTTTCCCACTATTCCTACTACGCGTGTTCCTGACGTCCCCAGCGTTCCTAGCGCTTCTGACATTCCCACTGTTCTTGGCATTCCTTACGTTCCCACAGTTGCTGGCATTGTCAGTGTTCCTGGTGTTCTCACTGTTCCTAGTGTTTTCATCGTTCCTGGTGTTGTCAGCGTTCCTAGTGTTCCCACTATTCCTATTGTTCCTGAAGTCTCCAGTGTTTCTAACAATGAGAACACTAGGAACTGTGGGAACACCCGAAAAATTATAATATTGGGAACACTAGCAGTGCTTGAGAGTTCAGGAACAATGACAACACTAGAAACAGTAGGAATACCAATAACATTGAGAATAGTGGGAACATTATAGGAACGCTGGGCACTTTCAGGAACAATGAGAACGCTAGGAATAGTGGGAACACTAAGTAGCAGTGGGAACGCCAGAAACGCTAGAAACAGTGGGAACACGAAGTAGCAGTGGGAATGCCAGAAACGCTAGGAACAGTGGGAATGCTAGGAACAATGGGCACTTTCAGGAACAATGAGAACGCTAGGAACAGTGGGAACACGAAGTAGTAGTGGGAACGCCAGAAATGCTAGGAATAGGGGAACGCTAGGAACGCTGGAAAGTTCAGAACAATGAGGAACAGGGGGAACGTCAGGAACTCTGTGCACTTCAGGAACAGTGAGAGCACAAGGAACATTGGAAGCTAGGAGCAGTGGGAATGCTAGGAACGCTGGGGACTTCAAGAACAATGAGAACGCCAGGAACAGGGGGAACGTTAGGAATGCTAGGAATAGTGGGAACACCAAATAGCAGTGGGGACGCCAGAAACACTATAGGAGTACTAAGTGGGAACGCTAGGAACAATGGGCACTTTCAGGAACAATGAGAGCGCTAGGAACAGTGGGAACACTAAGTAGCAGTGGGAACGCCAGAAACGCTAGGAACAGTGGGAATGCTAGGAACGCTGGGAACTTCAGAAACAATGAGGAACAGGGGGAACGTCAGGAACTCTGTGCACTTCAGGAACAATGAGAACGCAAGGAACAGTGGGAACGCAAAGAACGCTAGGAGCAGTGGGAACGCTAGGAACGCTGGGGACTTCAAGAACAATGAGAACCCCAAGAACAGGGGGAACGTTAGGAATGCTAGGAATAGTGGGAACACCAAGTAGCAGTGGGAACGCCAGAAACGCTAGGAACACTGGGAACTTGAGAAACAATGAGGAACAGGGGGAACGTTAGGAATGGGAACACCAAGTAGCAGTGGGAACGCCAGAAACGCTAGGAGTAGTGGGAACGCTAGGAACGTTTGGCACTTTCAGGAACATTGGGAACACTAAGTAGCAGTGGGAACGCCAGAAACGCTAGGAACAGTGGGAACGCTAGGAACGTTGGGCACTTTCAGGAACAATGAGAACGCTAGGAACATTGGGAACACTAAGTAGCAGTGGGAACGCCAGAAACGCTAGGAACAGTGGGAACGCTAGGAACGTTGGGCACTTTCAGGAACAATGAGAACGCTAGGAACATTGGGAACACTAAGTAGCAGTGGGAACGCCAGAAACGCTAGAACAGTGGGAACGCTAGGAACGCTGGGAACTTCAGAAACAATGAGGAACAGGGGGAACGTCAGGAACTCTGTGCACTTCAGGAACAATGAGAACGTAAGAAACAGTGGGAACGCAAAGAACGCTAGGAACAGGGGGGACGCTAGGAACGTTGGGCACTTTCAGGAACAATGATAACGCTAGGAACAGTGGGAACACTAAGTAGCAGTGGGAACGCCAGAAACGCTAGGAACAGTGGGAACGCTAGGAACGTTGGGCACTTTCAGGAACAATGAGAATGCTAGGAACATTGGGAACACTAAGTAGCAGTGGGAACGCCAGAAACGCTAGAACAGTGGGAACGCTAGGAACGCGGGAACTTCAGAAACAATGAGGAACGGGGGGAACGTCAGGAACTCTGTGCACTTCAGGAACAATGAGAACGCAAGAAACAGTGGGAACGCAAAGAACGCAAGGAACAGGGGGGACGCTAGGAACGTTGGGCACTTTCAGGAACAATGATAACGCTAGGAACAGTGGGAACACTAAGTAGCAGTGGGAATGCCAGAAACGCTAGAACAGTGGGAATGCTAGGAACGCTGGGAACTTCAGAAACAATGAAGAACGGGGGGAACGTCAGGAACTCTGTGCACTTCAGGAACAATGAGAACGCAAGAAACAGTGGGAACGCAAAGAACGCTAGGAACAAAGGGGACGCTAGCAACGCTGGGAACTTCAGGAAAAATGAGGAACAGGGGGAACATTAGGAACGCTGGGCACTTTTAGGAATGAATAATGAGAACACTAGGAACAGGGGGGACGCTAGAAACGCTGGGAACTTCAGGAAAAATGAGGAACAGGGGAACAATAGGAACGCTGGGCACTTCAGGAACACTGAGAACGCTAGGAATAGTGGGAACACCAAATAGGCAGTGGAAACACCAGAAACGCTAGGAACAGTGGGAACGCTGGGAAGTTCAGGAACAATGAGGAAGAGTGGAACGTTAGGAACGCTAGGGACTCAGGGGGAAGGTTAGGAATGCTGGTTACTTCAGGAACAATGAGAACGCTAGGAACACCCATTAGCAGTGGGAGGAATGGAAGAACCATTGATAGCAATATAGGTATATAGTATAATTATTTGTAGTAATTTTGCTGACTTGGCATATTTCGGGACATTTATACCAGGAATCAACCGGAACTTCACCTTTACAGTAAACAGAAAATGCCAGTCGGAAAGACCTTTTGTCAATGATGACACCAGTCATTACATACTTCATTAGTTTCTGTACTGTACTTAATTTGTTGATGTAGCATGCAATCTGAGAGTAGTGCTTGATATTCATGTCTACTTTTGTCTCAATTCAATGACTGTACCATCTGCTTTGCTGATTTGGATCAAGGCATCGACAGCAGGCTTTGTCCAGGCTGATCAGGTACTATTCAACTTCATCTTGAACGAGAAAGTCTGTTTTTATTGCTTCATCGCTAATATTTAGAATAATGCAAGCTGCTTTGGATAATTCCCTCATTAGTGGATTTAGAACCATCTGCTGCAGTTGTGCTTCACTATACTTCTCCATCTTTCCATTTGCTAACTCCCTGTATGTCAAGTCTAGCTTGTGAGTGATATTCATAGCAAAATCATCCCAAAATGTCATCACATGTCCGGTTTCTGCAAATACTTCGTCAAATGCATCACCTAGACATTTCTTGACTTTATTCTGACACCCAGGTTGCTTTATAAAGTATTGGTCGGAATTTGAAGGAGTACATTCGACTGCTTCCTCACATTTTGGTACAATCATTACCCATTGATTTTTCATTAGTGTATCATCCACAAACAAATCTTGCAGCTTCCTTCTTAATTGCTCTGGAATTGGAGCATCCATTTTCAATTTAGTTTGTTTTAGCTCTATGTCTAGTAATTACAGGTTTGATCAAGTCTTTTAATGTCTATATTGAACTTCGTGGCGTTGCTTCCTATCATTTCCTGCATTCTTATTGGTGCCCATCTAGTAGTAGCTAACTATATAATGACAATCAAATTAGCTACCGTAATTATGGTAGTTTCTCACAATATTGTGGATACAATTATTTTGATGGTATAAGTTATAGTTAAACTATAGCCTTGTGTGGTTTATTTGAATTCTACGCGAGAGGCGGGCATTTAAACCACGAGGCGAAGCCGAGTGGTTTAAATGCACGCCTCGAGCGTACAATTCAAATAAATCACGATAAGGCTATAGTCTAAGTGGCTTGTACTATGACCGCCAACCGTGGTATATGGAAGTTATACCACGGCTCTATGCCCATAGTAAATACACGTGTTATCTGCCAGCTGTGGTATATGGCAGTTATACCATGGCTGTGGGTACTCCACAGTTTGCACAGTGGGCAGACAGTGGTTTACATTGTATATACTACAGGCGGTGCCTTTGATCTTTACTCTAGTCATAGTACAATAAATATTATATTACATCATATTGAACTATTTAAAATGAGTATCACATAATTATGTAATAAACATGCAGCATACTGTATAGCCGGAAATAACGGTGGGAATTAAATTTGGCGGTTGAGCCCGTGCAAAATTGCTATATTACAAGAATATTGACGGATTTAAATTTGGCGGTTCGGTACGGGATTGCCATATGCATATATACGAGTAGGAAATCAAGCAATCAATGTCCAAAATAGGCCCGATTAAATTTTGATACCGGTCGCGGGTGTCACTACAGTAGGTATAGTAGTGACCACCTCTTGCACCTGTGGATTTTCAGATTTCAGACTACAGTCCCCACATTAATTAATTTTTATCCCACTGCGGTTCTCAATTCTTCTGACCACAGAGAATCTTCATTTTTTTGGAATTAGTAAGTAGGCTGTCTACAATCGGTCGACTGGACTGCTGGACTGGTAGATTAAATGGGCTATATTAAATGCAATGAGAGGAATTTATTCTAGGTTATACTGACCTGCCTATCAATCACACCCACTACCATCTTGCACAAGTAATCTAATAGTATAATATTAATACATGCATGCACACGTTAAAAGACCATTTCAGTACAATAGCTTGTTGTTATTTGGTTTTTTTTGTAGTCGGTCACGGCTCCAAGCTTAAGTCTCTTCACAAGCTGTAAGCAAACAAGTCATATCTGACCAATTTCATTTTCAAGACTCTCTTTGGCAGCTCCCAAAACAGAAAAAAATAGTCTTAAATTTTTCATTTAAGCCACCTAGTACCACATTCAAATCATTTATATGCTTGGTGGCTGACTGTATGAGATCGTAATCTTCTTTTGTGAACTTGTGCACAATACTATACTCAGCCCTCTAGCTGCACCTGTGGCGGCCATACCTCCGAGCAAACCACCACTAAATACCAAAGAAGCAACACTAAATGAGGCAGCTGCGACTGTCACTCCAACACCGGCAACACCAGCAATCACTACAGCTCCACCAGCGACTTTAGCATAATAACCCCAGGCTTCTGCGGATCGTGCTCTTTCTTTTAATCTGTTTTGTGTTTCTCCATGCTTGCCCATTGCATTATCAACTGTCCCTTTTAGTTCGGCAAACTCTGACTCGAACGTCTTGGCGCTTTCTTGGCAAGTATTGATGTGCTTTTCAAAGTGTTAAGGAAATTGAGCAATTTTCCAACCCTTCCTGCCTCCAGATCAGCTCGAATACGTTCGAGCTGGCCACTCCTTGTAGCAAATCTTGCTACGCTCTTGCAACCTGGTATGAATTGCCGAGTTACTAGGATTTTTAATTCCTCTAGTTTTGTCGCAAATTCTCGATTTCAAATTCGACTTGAGGATAAGGATGCATGCAGTAACATTCTGCGTCAGTTCATCAATTGTATTCTTAAGTCCCAACAGTGTTCCATTGACAAGGCTGCTCAAATTTAAATCTATAATTGCTGCTATCGCTTGTATTACTTCTGCAAATACGGCTGTGCACTGATCTGGGTGGCATGTATTTTCTCCTTGACCTTTGTACAAGTATCACAATAATCTAACTTGTGTGGTGAGGTAGCATGTTTAGGTCTTTCTTTCTTGAGCCAAGTAGATCCAAAATAATTTGAAATGGTATCCCTTACTTTTTCATGCTGAATACGGTTAACTTCGCCAACCAGTGGTTCCCTCAGACGCTGTTCATAGCGTGGTACACCATCTTTTTGGGGTTTGAATGGTCCTAAATTTGGCAAAAAGAAGTGAGTAGCTGATGAGCTTTCTTTTAATTACTTCTTCCATTTGGTTGGCTATTGCAATCAATGAACTCAAGGAAATCAGACTTTGCATCTCGCTTTGCCCTGTTTGAAGGTTTGCCAGCATTTCCATGCCGAGAATGAGGATACCGTACTTGGACTTCATTGTCAGGGGTTTCATATTCCAACTCTATAAATGAAAGATCACATTCAGTAGGCATGACTGTACATACTCAGACAATCGATTCTCTTCCACTTCACTCTTGCTCATGTTTTGAATTGGCTCATTGTGATCACTTTGTTTGATCGTCCTCTGCCTAGACAACCACTTGTACGATCTTCCAATAATTCCCCATTGCATCAAATACATTACTTTTTAGTCAGTCATTTTGCTTGACTATATCTCCATAATGCTCGGTGCTAGGATTCTTTGGATGTGGGATTTATGTTTTTACGTTTCTTTAGTTTAGTACCTTGATGCTTCAGGCTTTTGAAAGTGTTGCATATTTCATCAATACTGGAGCACAACTTTTACACACATCCTTGTTCCACTCACTTCCTTCTCTGTGTGCTGATGTGGATGGATCCTCATCCCAAATGACTTTGAAAGATCACTTAACACATTCTAATTTATAATGAGAAATTCTATTACTGGTAATTGTCGGCATGAAATTCATGCTTGATCATCAATCTTATCTGATGCAATCATACCCTTTTATGTTAAATAAGATATTCCTCTTTGTCAATTTAGTATTATGAGTAATTCTTTCAAATTAATGGCATCATACAGTTATATTACTTTTAATTAATTTTTATTAATATTATATTATTGTTGTTTTTATTCTTGATCAGTTAACATTTGTGATAACTTTCTCTTTAGTAGAGCCACGTGTTCTCGGTCACCAATTACAATTGGGTTTCGTCCAGTTCTGAGGGCGCTGATGCTGAAAAAATAATAGTTGCGAAGTACTGATGTAATAGGTGGTGGAATCTTGTGACGGTGTAAGCTCTACGAGCAGTTCCTTTTAAGTATTTCTCCTTCCTAAGCTGTCTTCTGACAGATCGTGTACTAGTTCCTACATAATCATCATCACTGGAACTGGGATCTGACTCACTAGAACTATTACCACTGCCATCATAGATGCTGCCACCTTCCTCTCTTTCAGAGCTCGAGGTATCTTCATCCCTGAGTCACTTACTCATGTCTCAACAATGGTAGGTGGAAAGTAGCACTGTAGAATAGGACCACATGGCATGTGGACGTTACCGCTTATTAGGAGGTATGGTCATGTGGTTGATCGGATGTGGGTAGGGTCGATGACATCACATAACCCCCACCCCATTTGGGCATCCCCCTATGCCCTGCATACTAGCTACAGCATTATAATCTGTGCATAAATTTGGCTGAATTTAAGGCTCTGTTTCTCAAATATTCAGAACGTGTATTATCTTCCTGTTTACTCTATGTGCTCACGGTTGGGGTGGGGTGAGGATCCACTTCTGGGGTGTGGCAGAATAAAACCTGTAAAAGGTTATGGGAAATGGCATCAGCAATTATTATAGTATTTTCAATGCTAGCAATATGTTGAGGTGTTAGCTGTATAGCATAAAATGCAGTAATGAAATGAAAAGTTTGCAGCAAATGCATCACAAGTGGGTCCCTGCTGGTGGAGCTAGCAACGATATTAACCACCACCATGTTGTTGCATTTTACCAAGATTTTTGAACTGCGCCAGTGTGGGCCCCACGTAGCTGCCACTAAGACGATGGGCAGCAGTTCTTTGGGGTGGATTGACACATCATAATATGCCATGCTCCCAGCCAAGGGCACTGAATCCATCCGTGCGCTTCCAGCTAGTAAGTTCCACAGCCCCAGTTCCCTGAGGCATCAGTGGTGATCGTAACATTTGGAGCTTGTAGAGGTGCTATTGCTTGCATCATGGATCTACCATTCCAAGTGTCCAGGAAGGAGCACCACCATACTAGGTCGGATTTGAAACCAGTTGTCAGGTGAATCCAGTGGTCTAAGGCTTTGGCTTTGCTGGCAGTATTGATCATCTGATGTAAGAAGGTGCAGCCTAAGGACAATAATTTTGGCTGCATGAGAAAGTTTTTCAATTAGGGAGAGGAGCTCCCGCTTCTTGGTGATGTGTTTTGCTGACCAAGTTGATAACAGCTAGCATAGTTCTGCCACCTTGTCATCGGGGAGGTGCATCTCCATTGCAATATGGTACCAATAAGTACTCCCAAAAATTTGATGAAGTGGTTGGACCCTCCACCTTTTCCAGCTTAAGCGGGAGTTCCAGTCTGTCGCTGGTGGATTTGGTGAGTTCCAGGTTGTTTGAACATTCTTGTAGCGCTGGCAATGCAAAGAACAAAAAATCATCCAGGTAATGCATAAGATCGGTGACTCATCTATTGGACAAGATGCATTCCATTCTAAGGTGTCGTTGAAACTTTTTGGAGCCAATCTCAAGCAAAAGGTGGGACTGTGTCTACATACATGTACACATTTCCATTCCCAGATACTTCCTATCTGTTGAGTGAATTGGGACATTGCAGAATGTGAGCTGAATATCTATTTTGGCTAATAGGGTACCCATGCCAAGACTCAAGATCTGCCGGACTGCCTAGTCCACCGTGGCATATTTAAATATAGCACCCATTCTTGAATGGATGCTATGCGCGTTCTGGGTCGAGTCCTCTCTGTTTTATTAAATAAGTCAAAGACTGTGAGTTCGGGGGCCTCTATAACTGGGATGGAAACAGCTTTTTGCAAGTCAATGTACTCACCCTTCCAGATGCGTTCAGCCAGCTTTTTTGGTACCGGCGGTGAGCAGGGATCAATGCACCTTAAGCAGGCTTGCTAGCGAGGAGTCGAGTGTGAGCAGATGCTGAGGGTTTGCGTTGCTTGACGATTGCCCCTCAGCCATGGTTTGCATGCGTATTAGTGCGAGAGCGAGCTTTTGGCTGGGCCCCTTGAGCCTGCAGGGATTGTGTCACCTTAGTAGCAATTGCATTTTTAAGGGCTGATAATGTGGCCTGTATAGTCTTGAAGATCATCGTTTGGAGCTGATCCAATGATAGTATGTCTTGCTGCTCAGGCTCACCTCCATCAGTAGGCTCGACCAGGTTCAGATTAGTAGGCGGGAGGTCATCGGCCTCAGACATCGCCTCGCTGTGAGCTGTTGAGGAGTAATACCTGACTTATTTGCTCGCATGGTACGGCTTGTGTTGCCAAAGTTTGGCAGCTGCAAAAAGTGGCAGTGAGACGGAACTCACGTATCTTGTCGTGCCCTCTGCATGTGATGTGCTTTCATACATATGCACTCAGCCCTACCTACTGCACCTGCATACGCTCCAGGGTTAACAATATCTTACTGAGTACAACGTCTAATATTGTATTTTTCTCACCTCTTCTAAGCTTGGAAGCCACATCTTTGGAAAAATAACAAACTAAGGCATCTTGTCTGACTGCAACCATGACTCCTGGAAACCTACAAGTAGAACATGTGCTTATTGCTCTAAGCCCGTAATAACATTAAGATTCTAAGGGTACCTTTTTAATCTTCTTCTGCTTATAAGTACCCAAGTTGGATTCATTAAGGAATTTTTTTATCACGTATACCGAAATTGCTATCGGAATAAACATACTGTACTGTTGAAGGCCTGATGTTAGGCACTACTTCAGATCTGAGTGATATACAACACATTCTGTTTCTTGTAGTAAGCATCTGTTCATAGTAAGATCCAAACCTGCATAATTATGACGTATAGTAATAATAGCCATGAGTTGAAAGTCCACATCCCTGGCACTTACTTGTAAGCGACTGGACAGTGAGAGTGCTCAGTTTAGAGCCATGCATGATTTATCACAGAAAACAACCCAATGGAGAGGTGTATAGGTGTTATATTATCCTGCTCCTGATTAATCCACCCAATTCTGTCCATAGAAGCAAGTTTAAGTTAAAATAATATCAAGATACTGTTTTCATCCCCAAAAAATCTTGCTCATTTGATAAACGTCAAGATCCTCTCAGTTTTTGCCCGGTCCTCCCCCCAAGTTGTCTAATGTTTGCACTTTCAGATTGTTGTCATGATCAGATGAAAGATCGCCACTGGCACTAGTGGGATTCTATTGTGCTAGAAGTTGTAGGATATTTCGAACGACCTTCATCTCAAAACCACTTTTGTGAACCATAGGAGTATCCCGTATGAGGGTTGAAAACCCATGGGACCACATTTATTTAAAAATACTTGGCAAGATGCTATCATCAAGCTCCGTTGTTCCAATTTCTAGGATTTTTTTTCCAAGTCCAATCATGTCACGAATACAACTGCTGGACTTCTTTAGTAGAAAATATGATAAGTGTTTGTAGTCTGAAAAAAGCTAGTGATATTGATGCATGAAGTAATGCACCTATCAATGGTATGCCCCAGTATCCCCCTCCCGCTCCAAGTACCAGGGGATTTGACAATGATCATTACTGATCATTACTGATTTTTTTTAGTAGACATCTATATCAGGGGATTTGACAATGATCATTTCAATTGCCCCAGGGTGGGAGCAACATTCCAAGTAAGATCCCCTACCCAGAACCTAGTACCGTATACTTTCTAATATAGGCGCCCCCAAAAAATAATTACAGATCGTGCAGGCGCCTCCAATTAGAACTGAAAAATTCACGAGCAGGTCAAAGGGCGCCTAAATTAGGGAGGCGCCTAAGAGCTGCAATTAGAACGATTCTGGAAGTATTGCCAGAGCACAAGCGCTATCACTAATCGGTCCTATTTAGTGGCAGTGAATATGATAGTGGCGAGAACAACAAAAATATGGTTCTTGTTTCAGTTCTTTTTGGAAATTTCACTCTGATCGCTGAATCATTCTCGAGTTGTCGATACCGTAGCCATCAGAACGATTGTCTCTAACTCCAGAAAGACATCAAAGCAGTCGGTATGTGCCCATATAAATGTAGGAGATAGCTTAGTAGACATCTAAACTGCTAGTTTGATAGATCAATCGACGGTATGGTACGGTATTGAGGTATTGCCATATTGCACGTGGCAATACGTTCCAATTAAATAGGCGTCGCCTAAAAATAATTGATGTCCGGAAAGGCGCCTTAAATTAGAACCGAAAAAATTGCGCAGGTCCCAAAGGGCGCCTAAATTAGGGTGGCGCCTATATTAGAACATATACGGTATGTCCCTAGGGGAATATAGGGGATTTGATTGCATTCATGCTGCTTCTGTTGTGACCAAGATCTTACAACTTTACAGGTTCAAAGAAGTTTTTTTTACCAAGTGAAGTATAATGTCATAATAATACATAACAATTATAATATGCATAATATAATAATATTACTGACTACATTTACTACATGTGTATGTATCATCTTGTGGGGGTTCCACTAGTCCCTCACATGTACAGTGGAACCACAGGTTGCAGTGATCACAGGCAATCCATAGTTCTGGCTCTATAGTTTCTTCTTTATACTCCTTTCCACACACACCGCAGAGAACATGCTCAGGTTCTGTTTCTTGAGTAGATTGTGTTTGTTTAGCTCTACGTGTAGCAGCTGCTTTAGTAGCCCCACGACGTCTGTTTTCTTCTACAGTTTGAAGATGCTCGAACCAGATTTTAACATCACCTACAGATAGTAACACAGCTCTTGCTGCTGCTTCAATGTCGTCATCTGTGAATGATAGGTTAAACATTTCTTTTAAAACTAGAAGGTGGTTTAAGTACTTTCTCCATAGCTGTGGCATCATGAATGTCCACAGCCTCTAACTTGTAGTGTCCAGGACAGAAACCTTGGCACTTATTGCATGGAGACCCCCAAGTATGCTCAGGATCAGCCACAGGTAGAGGTAAGTGTGTCAACATTAAGCCACCAGGGTACCATGTAGGTGTAGTTGGAGGGTGCCCCAGCTTGCAAAGTGGATGGAGACATTCTTTGTCATAGCAGCACAGAAGAATGAACACATACTGTGATGGAAGACCATCGACCATATGGGAGTTTCTGATGCTCCATACTTCACTGAAGTACTTGAACAACTCGGGGTCACTGCTTCGTAATTCTTCTTTCTTCTTGTTAGAGCCTTTAAGGAAAATTGTCAGCTTGCTGCGCATCCTTTGACGTATGGTTGAGTCAGGACCTTTGTATAATTTGATGGTTGTACTGCCACATGGACACCCATCTACTCGACTTATGTACGCATCAATAGCAAGCGAGAGATTCTCCTTTACCTTTTCTTCACTAAATTTTCCAGTTGATGGGTCCAAATTAGTCCCAGCAATAGTAAATGGTATGAATGTGTTGGAATGCCCTCTAGATAAACAGCCATTTTGTAGTTCCACACAATTCATGTAGCTACAACCACTGCATCTAGTGGTCACAAGAGTAGCTATCTTTTTTCTCTTCCAGTGCCACTCTGTCCACAGAAATTGAATCTCAAGATGAGATGGCCCCTCGTCAGATGCACCATCAACTCTAATGCAGTCTATTGACTCGTTCTCACCAGCTGGATTAACAAAAGCAGATCTGAGATCATCCATTTGTTCAAGCATACAAAGGTCTTTGTAGTGCTGAACAGGATTTTTCTGATGAAGCCCTGGAGCTTTGACCACACCAACACACACCTCTGGTGTTGTCATCGTACGAGGAAAGTTGTATGATGTTGTCTGTATAACAGAGGGATGTTTGTTGACATAGTCAGTGCGGGTTGTGAGTACATCGTGACCACCAACGACAGGGGTGGTATACTGCTTACTGGTTGTAAGAGTATCTAGCCGAAAACCAGCAGCATCATCTCTGTTGATTACTAACATGTCAGTACCATCTGCAAATTGAAAGCTGTTCAAGCCTTTGTAAAACACACCACTCCAATGGGAGTCGGGATTGTAACGAATGTTAAATCCTTTTCTTGCACGTCTGCTAGTAACTTTTGCCAGACCCTTGTATCGCTTAGCAGAGCGGCGTCTTCGGTTACGAGCTACACATAGCTCAACCACACTACCATAAGAAAAATGACGATGGTAAACTTCTTTAAGATGCTTCTTGATTCTGTTGTATGTTACCTTCTGTGAAAGTTTGATATTCCCATCAAAGGTGAGCACCCCTGTTCTTCGCCATGCATCCGCACCAACGTTTCCCTTTTGAACAAATTCTTCAACAACTGTTCCAATGTTTGGACACTCCTTCTCAATCTTGCTTACTCGAGGTGATACTCGATGTGATAAAAATCTTTGCTCTGAAATTGCTTTAAATTTTAGCCTTTGAGCACGTCTTCGAATTGCTTTTCGTTTCTTCTGAATTAGTTTCTTCCCACTCTCACTTAAGATATTTGTCATTCCACAGTAACTGTCCGGATCATCAGACTCGGACTCTGTCACAATTTCACTGTTAAGTGCTCTGGCAATTTTATCTTGTTCATAGCCATCTCTCTCTGCAGATTCAAAGGCTACCTTAGACTGTTTGAGGAGAAGTTTTTCATTAAAAGAGAAAAGGTCACAGTCCTCTTGAATAACTTCAGAAAATAGTTTTTGAGAAAATTTGTCAAGTTTGTCACTCTCTATCACAGCTTCAAGATCCTCAATCAATGCAAACCAATTACACTCATTTTCTTTCAGAGCAGAGATGGCCCTAGTACGTATTTTAGGTGGTACTTGGCATGAAGATGTAAAATCATCACTCTCCAACTCAACAGAACTATCATTGTCACTTTCACTGCATGTGTCGTCTTCCATACCGAAACTGGCTAGCATAGCTTTGTCTTCAACATTGGCCAATTCGTCTATCGCTTCTCTTACACTCTCTGTTTCAACAATGGCTTCTTCAACCTTTGAAAAGTTTTTGTTCATATTCTCGAAACCATAGAGTTTACGAGCTTTTGTAGCAGATAAATCAGATGCTTTGCAAACTGTGTACCTCAAACATGCACGCTCCCTTTCCGACTCACCAAGACTAAGCAACATCTTAACACAGGCCTTATCAAAGTGTGGCACCGTCTTCTGTACACTACATGATAAAGCATTAACCACAATGCCAAATTTGGTGTGGTTTACTCCAGGAATATTCTCCATTAAGATGTGTTGAGAGTTACCTTTGGCGGGATCTCCACATTAGTGGCATCTGAAGGAGCTTTCTCTTTGCCCGTTCTGCTGTATATGTAACTGTAGGCGATGCCAATCGGAATGCTACTGCTAATGTGGTATAACCTTCTTGTAGCACGATATTGGCTGCACTTAGCATACCCATACATGTCTTGCATGGCTGGTTATGAGCAGCAGCACAGTGGCGAGTACGTGCTTGGACATACTGTTGAAGGGTTAGTCCATTAAAATGAGAAACAAAGACATTATTCGATGCTTGTGCATGGGGAGAGGTATGTTTCTTTGATGACTCAGATATGTAGACACTCACAAGGTCTTTGATGGCCGTACAATCATAAATAGCTCCATACTGTGTATCTGTATTAATGCTATATGTAGAGTTACTAGGTTCTGTACAAGAGGGGTGATTAGGCCTCCCCAAATTGATCTGGGGAGGCCTTAGGGAAAAGAATTCTGTCCTGATGCTTGATCAACTGAATCCTCGATAACTACGATGTCTGAAGCACCATGTATGTGATCAGGAGAGCACTCGCCGACATGTGTTGGTGAGTTAACATATAAAGTAGGAGTTGTAGTGGGCGCACTTGGGGTAGAGGATGGAGTAGCTGATGCTTGATTGGCTGAATCCTCGACAACTACCGGATCAGTATCAGGAGGGTACTCGTGTGTTGGTGAGTTAACATTCAAAGTAGGAGTTGCACTGGGTGGCAACATACTTGAGGATGGAGTAGATGTCTTTGGTAACAATACAGTAGAGGTTGCAGTAGGCGTCGTAGGGACTGTGCCAGGTAAAGAATGATCATGGGAGCTACTCATGGGAGATAATACATCAGAACCAGGGCTAGATGCAGGAAGCACACTGTCATCTGATTCTGAGTCTCCAGGTGTTGAAGTACTGCTGTTTTGGTTTTTCTTCCTTTGTAAGTACCATTGGGATTTATTCTGTTTTCGTGTCCACTCACTCAATTCCCGCTCCACTTGTCTTAGTTATTTCTTTACACTTGTCATCTCCTCAGTCAACTGGTCACGTAGTTTATAGTTCATAGACTGAGTGGCTTGATCCCTCTGTTTCTCTTTGTAGCTTAATCGATCTTTGAGATCCTTAACATCTTCTTGAAGCTCAGTAATTTTCTTATTTCTAATAGTTTCATTGACCTTGGGGCGTTTCGGTGGTGGAGGTGATGATTCGTCTAGGTTGGGAGTATGCTTAGAACGGCTTTTGCCCTTAACAAACCTGTAGCCTTGCTCACGCACTTTTTGTTGTGCTGCTTTAATCAGTTTCTGTCTCGGCTGCAATAAAATATCCGGGTTACTTACAGCCAGCTCAAACGCCGCATCATTCACTTTTGTGTGCCATGGAGTAAGCTTCTTTCTTGGGTCTTTTCCATATACCATAGCTTGTCTACGAACATACTCTCGCTGTCTTTCGTTAATATCTTGCACCTACATGGTATGGTACAAATAAAAGTGTGGCGGTAAACTATGATTATGTACATACCTGCTTCGAGGGATCTTGAAGTGTTATTCCAGCAGGTGATACGCTTATTGTAGCTTGTCTCGAACTACTCTGCAAGATTATGAAAGTATATCATGATAGCACTGAATTATAAAACAGAGAGCGAGTGAGGGAGAGAGCAACTCACAGGAAGTTGAGAACCACTGAAGACATGCTGACGGTTGTTTGATTGCTGGCTAGGAGCTGTTGGCACAAGGTCGTCAGCCTCGGAAGTACTATCACGTGCACTGCACACAACCCTACCAGGATTCATGACTTTGGGCTAGAAACATTAATAAATAATTTTAATATCCCATGTACACTCAGATTGCTATTAATAAAATAAAATACCTGCAAGATTTTGACTTTGATAACACTTTTATCTGGTATCATCATTGCTGGATCTTCAATATCGACAAACTCGCCGTACCATTGTTCACTTTTTATTTGCAAAAGTATTGACTCGCTAGCATCTACCTTGAGAACATGGTCAAAAGACTTATAAATCGACTGCTTCAGTCTCTCGACGTCCGAGGACGACAAGTCTCCAGGTTCGATGGTCACCGGTCGACTATTTTCACCAACTCGCACAAGAACTTGCTTGGCCATTTTTACCACGTGGCAATCAATGGTATATGTAACGGTACCGCGCGGTATACGGTACGCGGTAGTCTCGCACGCCACACCCCTTAATTTACAAATAGTTTACGTCAACGTGTACGGAAAAGTCAAATGCCCCACCCTAGGTCCAGCCTCTCCTGTAAAATCCCCTTGGTATCCCTTGGTTTCGCCCAGGAGGGGGATAGTGGGGCATCCCGTTGACAGGTGCATAACAAACTCGATCCATACACGTCTTGACATATTACCTACAAAATTAAGGTCATAGGGAAGTATGCATGCTTGACGCATACCTACCTATCAGCTATTATAATATGGGTAATAACACAATTTCATGTGTTTTGATATTACTCTTTAATTATTAATTACAGACTATAATAAAGAATACTGTGCCACAGTCTTGCAAACATATAGCTAGCTACTCTACAATACATACTCCTTTACGGTAGCAAAAAACGTACTTTTCTTGTGGACAAGTCATGAAATTGGCAGATATCACTGCCATGGAACGTGGCTGCATTTCTCCTCTTTTGATAGTTGCCCGTTTTACACCATTAAAGAGCGATCCTGCAAGGTCACTAATTGCACCCTGTGATTTAGGGAAATGATCTCCTTTGTGAACTTGATTCAGATTCCATCGTGAAGGGGATCCAACTACAACCTGGATCAACTGCCGTATGTTAACACTGCTAACTACTTTCCAGAAACTTTTATTTGAAGGCTTAAGGGCTGTGAAATAGTCAGTTCTGTCAGAGTGTAACTTTGAGATAACTGTGTTCCGTAGCTCTTCGTAGCTGCTCGTATATGAAGGAGATGACTTGGATTTTATAAAATACATATTACTCTTTCTCATTAGCTGTATAATTTGCTTAGACACCATGGAAGAATTTTCATCTTTGGTAAACTCAATTGACCTTGGAATACATAGCACATGGTGTACATTATCTCCAGGAATGAGTTGAGGAAATAATCGCACCCCTACTCTAAGACTTGTCTCTGAAGTTGGCGAGGAGGCTTCAACTCCAGCCTCTAACGCTGCTTTGTTAAATAATCAATTTGTAACCTTTGGGGAGTTTATACGTCCTTGATAGTACCCAGGGATGAGAACCTCACTGTCTATTATGTAATCACCTAGCCATGCTTCAACAATGCAGATTATGTCTGGTTTATACAAGGTGGTGTTAGCCTTCAAACTGTCTAAAGATCGCCACTGGCACTGGTGTATTGTGCTAGAAGTTGTAGGATATTAGGAATGACCTTCATCTCAAAATGTGTATAGACCTCCACCATTAAGTCATCCTTGTGCAATCCTTAAAACATAAGCCATTAAATACATTATGAGCGGAAGATTTTAAGTATTCCTGTTACCGCTTTTATGAACCACAGGAGTATCCCATACGAGGATAGAACCCATGGGACCACACTTGTATCGATTTATTTCCGAATACTCGGCAAGATGCTATTATCAAGCTCCGTTTTTCCAATTACTAGGAATTTCTTTCCAAGTCCAATGATGTCACCAATGTTGTACAACTGCTTGACTTCTTTAGCAGATGATATGTCAAGTGTTTGTAGTCTGATATAGTGATATCAATGCATGGAGTAGCAAACTCAATCAATACACATCTTGACATAATATTATACCTAAGGTCATAGGGAAGTGTGCATGCACGATGCATACTTAGTCATCAATTAAATGAGAAATAACACAATTTCATGTGTTTTTATATTGCTCTTTTAATATTAATTACAGACTATAATAAAGATTACTGTGCCACATTCTTGCAAGCATATAGCTAGCTACTCTGTACAATACTCCTTTAAGTTAGCAGAAAACATTTTATTTCTTGTGGACGAGTCATGAAATTAACAGATATCACTGCCATGGAACGTGGTTGCCATTTCTCCTCTTTTGATAGTTGCCTGTTTTGCGCCATTAAAGAGCGATCTTGCCAGGTCACTTATTGTACCCTTTGATTTAGGGTAATGATCTCCTTTATGAACTTGATTCAGATTCCATCGTTGAAGGGGATCCAAATGCAACCTGGATCAACTGATGTATGTTAGGGCTGCTGACTGCTTTCCAGAAACTTTTATTTGAAGGCTTAAGGGCTCTGAAATAGTCAGTTCTGTCAGAATGTAACTTTGAGATAACTGTGTTCCATAGATCTTTCTAGCTGCTCATATATGAAGGAGATGACTTGGATTTTGTAAAATACATGTTCCTCTTTCTCATTAGCTGTATAATTTGCTTAGAAGAATTTCATCTTGGATAACTCAATTGACCTTGGAATAGCACATGGTATGCATTATCTCCAGGAATGAGTTGAGGAAATAATCGCACCGCTACTCTAAGACTTGTCTCTGAAGTTGGCGAGGAGGCTTCAACTCCAGCCTCTAACGCTGCTTTATTAAATAATTTGTAAACCTTTGGGGAGTTTATACGTCCTTGATAGTACCCAGGGATGAGAACCTCACTGTCCATTATGTAATCACCAAGCCATGTTTCAACAATGCAGATTATGTCTGGTTTATACAAAGTGCACGTGTTAGCCTTCAAACTGTCTAAGTTGATAACAAGGCTTCTTGCATTGTAGTACAAAATGTTGAGTTTTGGTAAACGCTCCACACACTGTTATAATATTCAAAAGTATAAGAGTTATCTTCCAACTAGCTCCCTCCCAAATTCATGCAGTTTCAGGGATATTTGGAAACATGTCTGTATTCATTGCAGTTGTGGCCAGACGGCACAGCAACCAGTGAGAAGAGAAAACAATGCACAAATTACACTATTCAACAAAAACCATAACTTGATAAGTTTACAGATACCATAAGTTAATAAACTCCACCATAACTACTAGCTATCAAAAGTTTTGCTCACAGAATGCACAGGATATGCAAATTACCAAAACAACTAGAATCTCTCCACCATGGCTACTAGCTACAAATATTTGTTCGCTACCTATAACACAAAAAACAACTGTAAGCTGGGGCCAATAAAATTAGAATAAAAATTTTTGCATTATAATTATTATAGTACAATAAATTTTGGTGAGGATGTGGCCCTCTCACACATGCACCAAGGAGAAAACCCAAGGGGTATAAACCCTAGCTCAGGAAACCACCCCCCCCCCCCTCCAGGAGAAAAAACCAAATCAATACAGCTTGCAAAAATTAAACTACCTATAAGCCTAAACTTTTGCTGACATTTCATCTGTACTCCAACGTATCCTTCACATAAACGTCCTTCACATTCTCAGACCTCCACCGTCAGTGCCACTTAAAAGCTCGATCGGGTACTCCTGCATTTGCAGCCACTGTAGACCCTCCTGATCTCAGGCTGTGGAGACCATACTTGGAAGGGTCAAGACCTGCCCTCCTCGGGGTTTCCTTCACCAATTCTCTTTCTCTCATGTACGATAACGATCCTTGCCTCCTTAGACTAACTCTCGATCTGGTTCGAGTGATTGGCCGGAACAGTGCTGCCTCCAATGACCTGTCCACCTCTCCCAAGGCCATGTTACAGTACCGTTTTAGCATGCTCACTGGACAAGTCGGGGATCCGGACTCCGCTAGCACCACCTCGTCTTTTTGTCTGTATTGGTCAGTCTTGCTCTTCCTGATTCATAGTTTCAGATGCCCCTCTGCGAATGACACATCTGAGCAGTGGAGACTCGCCAACTCATCGAACCTCAAAAAAGGCAGCAAAAGCTAACAAACAAATAGTGGCAGTTCTCACATCTCCAAGATCCATCAGGTCTGAATTTTCCACAATTGCCTTCAGATCTACGACAGTTAGCGGCTCCTTCTTGACAACTGGTTTCGCAAACATCCTCCTTATTCCCTCAACCACTGACTTCACTATAATTGCAGCATCTCCAGCTAGCAACTACAAACCCGCAATATCGTGCATCCAATTCAGAGAGTTATACGCCTCCTCCACCGCTGACACAGAACTAGTAATTTTGCCAGCTGCTCCAAGTATAACTCGCAAACGTCAAGGTGTCTGCTAGGAGGAGAGATGCATGTCTCTCTGCTGCGAACTTCTTCCATCAAGCAAAGGCTCCCTGATATTTGATTACCGTCGTCGGTGCTCTTGATGATAGCACTATTATCAGCAAGCTGTCCGCTTGCTCCTTACTGTAGCTAGCCAGGGCTAGCCACTATCCGACCTGAATCAAATCTGTATATCAATAGTAAAATTAAAAAAAAAATTTAAGTTGATTCAGAATAGTTAGTATAGAAAACATGTTGCCGTCGGTCTGGTAAAGAGAAAAGAATGCCCTTCAGCAAAATGCACACTGCTTATATACTGACGATGACATCATTTTACGTCCCGGACGTCAAAAGCCTATTTTCTGTCTAATTCCTTCCAGTCAAACGACAGAAAATCTACTTTCCATAGAGAAGTCATCACCGGGCATATTATGAGAAGTTGATACTTAAATAATATTTGTACTTTATACAATCGGTGGACTGGACTAGTGCACTGGACTACTGGACTGATAGATTTTCATTTAAAAACACATGGAGATGCTCCATAATGCTCCCCAAATTACCACTGTGGTCAATCAGCTTGCTGGGACCAGGGTAGTACACGAAGATGACATGCAAACAATTTGCATGCAACTTGTGCACAAGGCTCAGATTGTAAAGGCAAAAAGCAGTAAAGCGTGCCGAGATGTCTGCAAGGGTTTACCTACTAGAACATGTACCTACAAATCCCTGAAAATATCGTAGCATATAATCTGTATCTGCATCTAAGCCGGCCTATGGGTCAGTGTCTTGGATTGTGACACCTAGATTACTGGCCACCCTCCCCCCACCCCCCCCCCCCCCCCCCCCCCAAAATAATCAGGCTTGATTCGTAACCCTTGTGTATGTATTCTTTCAAATTTTATAATATTATTATGTCAGATTTTCTTTGTAAAAAATCTATTTTTACCCTGTGCGCATGAGCAAGGGGTAAAGCAATCGGTTTGTCCGTCTATCGTCGTTGTCGTCGTTATCAGCACGAAAATCACCAGATTTTGCGTTCTAGGCATCTCTGTGTGCTGTAAGCACAACCAATCAGTAGATATCGGTGAAAAACTGGTTTTGTAAGCGCTTCAAATTGCTTAAAAAGCCTTACTAGTGCTGAAAATCATGCATTTTCTGTTCAGCATGCCTGTGGTTTATCGACCATACCCACATTTTTAGCATAATACCGTAGAAACTGGTTGTTAAGCGCATGCGCTTATAACGCGCAGCAGCAAGAAAATATGCGCTTAACAAAAAGTATGCGCTTAACAGGAAGCATGCGCTTAATTAAAAGTGCTAAAACACGGTAGGCGGGGCGTGCGTAAAGAACGTGTCAAGGGTAGAAGGGCCTACAACGGTGGCCAAGAAGCAACCAGAGAGCGTAATTCTCGACGTTTTTTTTTTCTCCAGCCCACTTCTAGCCTTCTTTCTGGGCCGATCGCTCGTCGTTCAGGTGGCTTGCTGGGCATATGCGCGTAACAAAGAGTGGTAAAGCTCGCACAAAACTATGCGCTTAATAGAAAGTAAGCGCTTAACAGCGAGCAGCGCTTAACAACCAGTTTCTACGGTAGTATGCTGAGGTGACTGCGCATGCTCAAGCTCAATGTTGGAAAGGGTCATCAAATCATATAACACTGCTGCAGAATGTTGCAAAACTGCGCTACAGTACTGCTACAGTGGCTACAGAGCACGTGGGGTAAGTGCTCTATAGAACTCTAGTAAATTACTAAAAATATAAATTAAATATGATGTCTACAAAAGAATAATTGTGGTCACAAAATTCAGTTATCAAAGCTCATAATTTTTATCGGTGACCCCTGCAACATGTCCTACTCCACTAAGCATTAATATAATATTATTAAATGTCTGTATTTAATGTTGATCCTTGCATATTGATTTCATTCTCTGCTATTTCTCATTAATTTGAACTATATCAGCTGCTAAGTATAAAGAGGGATTGTTAACAGCTCCTTACATCACCTTAGATTCCTGCATGCTCCAACTTCAGACAACCCCAACACCGAATCATTTCACTGTACACTATGATCAATGTATATTTTTTTAGTAGCTAAGGGTACCCCCAGAGGTTGATATCCTCTCCCTATAGAAGTTTTACGTATATGCAGAATTGTGCATGGGGCGAGCCTGAGCAAGCAACAGTTTTCATTGAGAAAGTAGCCTATCCATTAGTGCAGCGGAGGGAGGGAATCCATGCTGGAGTGCTTCTGTGTGGTTTGAGTATAATCCAGCAAATATTATTTTACATTACAATACGTTTTCAGGCAAGTGTGGCTAGAGGAACTTTACTATAACATAATCTTGTGTATATTATTACTATAGCATTCATTGATTCATTTGTATACCACCCATCATAATAGTGTTATTTAATGTGTCCCAAGCCTCCATAGATTAAATGTGTTCTTTAAGTGTGCATTGACTATGATTTTCATTTAATTATAGTTAAAAGTTCAGTCTTGTCGAGTGATACCGGTAATCAACTACAAGAAGATGAATCAGATGTTATTATAAACAAGTGAGAGAGAGTAGCTCTAGGATGGCCAATACCCTGACTGCAAGCGACAGTACTGGGAATGAGGAATCAAATCGTGAGTTTGATGCAGTTAATTTCAATTATTGTATGAAGCCATACAAGATCAAAGGCTAAAAGTGTGCTTTATTTTCCATACTGTGTGTAAGTGTGCTATATTTGCCCCAAAAGTGTGCCATATTTTCCCCAAGTGTGCTATATTTGCCCTTTAATATTGGACTATGCAAACAATAGTCTAGACACATAATTACACAGATGATAAGTGATATACATGAGACAGTATTAAAATTAAGTGTTCAGATCATGGTTAGTAGATTGAGAAGTCCAGTACAGAGCTACTTGAGAGAAATGTTTATTGTGCAATTAGTGAAGCTTCCTGAAAATGCTCCAACACTTGGATTTGCAGCTAAGCCAGAGGACTTAGTGATAGCCTTGTCTTCACTCGCTATCTCCTTAAGCTGCATTACACTAGTAGTACTCTGTGTAGACTGCTGAAAGGTGAGTGCCATGCATTCTGGGGAGACGGGATTCGTAGGGTTGTTGATCACTTTGGTGACAGCCTGTTGCAAATCCTCGGAGGTCCTTTCGTAACATCGTAGTGCCTTAGTGCTTCGGTGTCCTGAATTTTCCGCAATGACTTTTTCAGGTACCCCACAGTTAAACATACGAGTGATTGCAGTCGCTCTCAAAGAGTGGTTAGTGTAATGCACTCCAACACCTGACTTCTCAGAGAGCTCTGAAAGGATACTCTTCAGCACGTTTATTCCTACACGTTGCTTTGTCACTGCACACTTTTTTGATCCAGATGGAAATTTCTCCAAAGGACGCATGTAAAAGTACGCACAATCTGGGGGCAACATAGCAAGATAGGTATCCAACAATCGTACGATACAGCGTTCGTTTCCAGGTAAGGCATACGCTCTGACATTCTTATTCTTCATGTTGATGTCCTTGAATCTGTGTTGATTATTCTTGGACACAAACTCGACATACTCGTAATACACCGAGGAGTCGTATACCGATCTATCTTGAGGCACACGTGTGAACTGAAGAGGAACAAGATCATACTGTTCTTGAATGCCTCTAAGAACAAAATTAAGACCAACATAAAAAAACACAGTACGCTGTAGAACTTTGGGAGACGAGTAGCCTAGGAGACCCTCCCGCCAGAACATGTCTTCATGTTTGGGATCGATGACCTTTGCACTGTGCTTTACTGCTCCTACTCCCTGCCTATGCAAGTCACTGCTGAGTGAATCCAGTGTTTTTATCAAATCACGAAACCTGTGGTCACTCTTGTCAACGACAGAAAAGGGTGCTTTATTCCTCTGCAGAACACGATTCAGGCCACAAACCAGAGACCTTAAACTGGATGGAGGATAGCAGGAACCATCACTCTTCCTTGCCTCCATCACAAAGCGGCACAGCCATTTGCAAACCAGTTGTGGGTCGTGACTTGCTAGTAGGTCGTCGGGAACAGCTTCACTAGCGTTCACAAATGAGCGATTGATAGCCCAAGCATTGTAAGTACGGACTGCCCACTGAGTGCTAGCCTCAGTATTGCTGGGAATTACACCCTGAGCAGCCTTCTCGCGTTCGGGAGAAGTTACAGGCTTCGCGAATCGGCTTGAGCCAGAGTGGGCGTTGGTTAAGTCTTGCATCGGCCCGGGAGCGCTAGCAGAACCTAGCTTAGTACACGATTTTTCTCGAGATAGAGACAACTTTAAACGCTTACTTGGATTTTCGCCAGCATTAGTAGACTCGGCGGCAGAAGGTAGCTCAGTGTTTTCTTGGAGTTGCTCCACCACGATGCTTTCGTCCTTGCTAGTAGAGGTGAGCACGGCCTCGGGCAAAAAATCAGCGTCCACTCCGAGATCAAAGTCGGGATTGTACACAAAGTTAGCCAGATCGCCCCAGGCTGGATTGAACAAGCTGGGGCTGACAACGTTCCTGTCGATACCATCCATTTTGACGCTCGCTTGTATAGCTGAAAGAGCTAGCACAGTGGGCACATCGCTAGTGCAAATTTCAAATGTAGACGGAAGTAAGCGGTTTTGTCGACATAGTAACGCATCTTGTCGGCATAGTAACGCATCTTACGTCAACAATAAGCCAGTTAACGCACCGGTTACGCTCGTGCACTACGGGAAATATTGCACTCGGGGCGTGTCTCGAGGGCCAATACAGCACTCGGCTTCGCCTCGTGCTGTATTGGCCCTCTCGACACGCCCCTCGTGCAATATTTCCCGTAGTGCACTCGCACCGGTGCATTAACTAGTACTTCTAATAGCCCAATGACATTTTCTACCAAAGCAGCCTACCTACAAAGATGGACCTCTATGCATATTAGTATGATGGCTCCGTCCTCAGTTATCCAAGCAAGCTTAAGGTTCTCAAACTGGATAGGGCATATTATATTATCAAGGTGAGTGTGTGTGTGTGTGTGTGTGTGGGGGGGGGGGGGGGGGGACAAAAGAGTAAGAAGGGAAGGGCGGAAGGGAGAGCACTATTGATAGAGCAAGTTTTCAAACTGTATTGACTTTGAAAAGTTCATGTGAATACAAGTGAGTATCTAAAAGCTAGTAATCAATTCATTCATAGTCACGTTAGTCATGTGAGAATGCCATGCCATGTTGACGTCTTGATAATGGACATAATATAAATATTATACGTAATTATTCAGTCTTATACTGTTGATCGTTAATACGTCTACCAAAACTATATAATTTTTCAATCAACAATAAACCTGCCAATATCCAATCATATGACTCAAGCAGCTGTGCTACTTACTTGGCATTCACAAATCTAGCCTATAATTATTGTAATCTATTTAATAGCCGGCCCTTGTCACACCCTCATTAAAGGGTGTATGCATCAAATGCGTTGTTACCCAAGACCGATCACTAGTGACTGCAACATCACTGCTATTTTTATAGCTACTACAAAACGCTAACTCAACTTAATACTTGGCATGTCCATATAATATTATTATTCTATTTACGCATGTAATATACAATATTACACTCACTCAGGCTAGGGTTTCTACAGAACAGCCTATAAGTTATTACAGGAGTAGATTAGATAGGAGTGTTGAACTACAGTACAAATGTAGTAACAGCATTCAGGTAGAATGACCTAGACAAATTGTAATCAAGGCTGCCATGCACTGTCACGTCTTGTATTTTAAGTGGGTGTTATGTAAATGCAGACTGCAGCTGTACAATTGCAGCTGGTACTATGGTGGCCTGGGTGGGACACACCCGCTTACTCACTTACATGACCTCAGATTTATTCATTCACGTATTGTCTATATACGTCATCCTCCCGGAACGCGTTTGCATGTAGTTCAACATTCCTATCTAATCCTGGTTATTAACATGGTGCTATATAATATTACTTTGAAGCAGTGAAAAAGGCACATCATAATTAGTTTTACTATCATTCAGACCTAACTTCCTGCAGTATCAGATGTATTGCATCACCAATACATCATCCGGTGCTATAGGAAGTTAGGTCTGGGTGATAGTGAGACTATGCCATAATAATATGATCCCAATGCCATCGCTAATTTTAACTGATGCTTGTAACCACTACAATAGTAGCTTAGTAGATATATAGATTTAATGACATCACATTGTAAACATTAATGTTGGTTTGACTACTGGAATATCAAATACCTGACCAATTAACATGTGGCCATGTTAGTCAAACTATAAAACAAATGATAGTTTATCCTGTTTGCATGGCCTAAGATAGACATTTGAAGCTTATAATATAGTAGCTGCTTAAGTTGTTCTCTGTGCTGATCAATCATGAATGCTGTGAGACCAGCAACATTCACTGGGTTTAATCCCTACAAGCTGACTGGAGTTAGAGTGACAGATCGAGAGCTGGGACATGGCTCCTATGGCACTGTACTAGAACTGGAATGCATGGGACTGAAATGTGCTGGAAAGAAGATCCATGAACTGCTACTAAGGCAGGGAGATGCCACCTACACTGTTCGCAGATTTGAGGAAGAATGCCGTCTACTCAGTCAAGTACGTCACCCCAACATTGTCCAGTTTCTGGGGATCTATTTCCAGCAAAGAGTGCGAGCACCCATCCTAGTCATGGAGTTTCTTCCCACCAACCTCACCTCCTGCACTGAGCAATATGGCATTCTCCCTAAAGAGGTCAGCTACTCCATCCTTCATGATGTGGCTCTGGGCTTGTGCTACTTTCACAGCCAAACTCCTCCCATCATTCACCGAGACCTATCTTCCAACAACGTTCTCCTCACCCCCAACATGACGGCCAAGATCTCTGATCTGGGTGTGGCCAGGATCCTCAACTTGACCCCTCTACAGGTCAGTCGCATGACCCAGACTCCTGGCACTCCTGCCTACATGCCACCAGAGGTGATGGTAGCTAACCCTAAATATGACCAAAGTATTGATGTGTTCTCCTACGGCATCATGATGATCCATATCTTCAGTGGTGAGTGGCCAGAGCCACAGGTTGGACCAAATCGCACAGAACCTGATGGTAGACTGATTCCAGTCACAGAAGCTGAACGACGTGGACTGTTCCTTCAAACAGTTGGAAACGATCATCCTCTAATGGACCTCATCCTTAAATGCATCGACAACCATCCCCGAGCAAGAGCACATGCCAGTGAGATTGTAGTGAGATTAGCAGAAATGGTGTTGCAGTTTCCTGCCTCTTTTGTCAACCGTCTGGATATGCTGAGAAAAATTGAAGCAGCTGAAAAGAAGAAAGAAGCCATGACTAAAGATGTTTTGCAAAAACAAAGCCAAATTGCATCACTCGTCAAATTGAGAAGGAACAAAATTGTGCAGAAATAGATCGATTAAAGTTTGCCCATTCCAGTGAAGTGGAACAGCTCTGTCTACAAATTAAAGATTTGAATGTAAAAAGTCAACTTATTACATCAAAAGTGGAAGCTGAAATAGCAGAATTGAAATCAAATGCCGTAATATACAAGTCTCAAGTTGCAAATTTTTTCAAGGGCCCAATTTCAGGAACGAGAAAAGTTCAAACAAATAATAGCAAAGCAGAGAGAGCTATCCGAACTCCAACTCGCCCTTGTGTTTGTTTAGTATCATAAAGAGAAGCTTTTACGCCACTCATATGGTTTGCGTAGAATCTTCCCTGTATAATATTATGATAATCTTCAAACACAAAGGCAGATATGCGCCAAAATACCTTGCTTAAAATGTCCCCATTATGTACAAAACGGCGAGCGTGGCGTAAAATCTCTCCTTTTGGTCTAAGGGAAACACTGGCATAAAATCTTCCCTTTAGGCCTAAGGGAAATATTTCTTAAAATATGCCATTGTACATTGTATGACCTAAAATTTATATTTTCCACACTTTAGGTATTTCCAACTTGTTCACGATTATCCTAAGCCATATCCATACCACTGTGCGTATTCGGTTGCACACTACTAAAGTGCGCATACGCACCAAATATTTACCAGCAAACTATGATCAATACGCTTCATTATACCAGTTACTTGGTAATTACTACAATATCATGCATGAACTAACCACAGCTACGCCAGCCCACCAAATAATTCGCATCGGAATGATAGTATGTTAGCCTTGTGCCCAGGCAGAGGCTTGGGTACTAGCACAATGTAATGTCCACAATAACAAGCCACACCTACCATGAATTTTACTGTTAGTACTACCGTCATGCATGACAAGTGGAAGTGAAGCTCTCGGCGACTACGCCGGTCCGATCCCATAGTAGCCATGTCCCCAGACTAAGGGTGGGGGTCTGGGGGACGAGACTACATCCCCAGCCCCCTCAGGTTCTGAGCAGGATCCGGGAGAAGGCTTCTTCCACTTGGGGAGGAGCCTGGAGACGAGACTAACCCCACTGTACGTAGGTGCAGAATGGCTGCATCGATAACTTTAGAAAATTACAATTATATTAGAACATCGACGATCTTTACCAGTCATATTAGTTGTGTGCATGAGCAGAAAGCACTATTGGTTTGTATATGCATTGATGGGCACTGTCGATAGGCGTGGCTATGATGGCCAACAAAAAGGCACTATTTGTGACGCTCGTGGACCGCATCCCTCGATTTGATTCACACTGAAGCCAGTTTTTTGCCAAATTCGATTTATTTGTTGTGATTACGAGTCTCTTAGATGCCTATATCTCGAGATATGGCGAATTTTGTGCTAACGACAACGACAACGACACAACCGATTACTTTACCCCCTTGTGCACGCGTGCGGGGTAATTATTCGTTGGTGCAAAATATCAGCAATCTGCTGTAACATTAATAGTGCTTATTGCAAATTGGCTTTGAGTTTCATAACATCAAAGAAAAATTATCCTCCCACTTTCTCTCCAAATATGGCCAGAAGCTGATCACCTCTCCACTGAAAGGAACATGACTATATACACAGGTGCATGACTCTACATTTATAGTTGCCATCTACAAACGTTTTAGTGGGTGGAATAAGCTACTTGGTCATAGCAGAGGATATCTAAATTTATGAGCTCATCAGATAAAGTTACATAGCTCTGCTCTTAGTTGGTTAAAAGTCATAATTTCTTTCTGGTGACGCTGGCCCTTGTTATATTATACATTATTATTGTTGGGCATGCAAGTCATTAATTTTCATAATCAAAATTATTTTGTATACTAACAAAACATCATCATAATGCATTCCACAACAAAATTCATTTAATTCTCATGCAATCATTTGATGTAAAGTTCAATCAGGTGGATTGGTGAGTCTTCATCAGTTGCAAATTGATCAGCACAGAGGCGTACTTCTATGTCATCAGTAGTTGACTGGGAGAGTTGCTTACAAAACCACGGAGGATTGTTGAAAGTACAGCATGTATTTCTACCTGAGCAACCACTTCCATTCCAAAGTGGATCACTTTGTGTGTAAAATTGGTTCGACACCCACCTTGTTGTAGCACCAGTTTCACAAAAATAATCATTTCCTACAAAGTTCGGTATGTACTGCTGCATTTGGCTATTAGGACTCGCACAGGGACATATGTGTCTATTGTTATCAAAGCCATCTGCCTCGAAAAGACCGTTTGCAAAGCTCCATATGTGCTTGCGAGGGCTTGACCCGTGAGTGATGCTCACACCTTCAAGGTATGCATGATCAATGCTAGCGCTGTTGCTTCCAGAATAGGGTGTGTAGAATCCACTTGGACTTCCATAGTGATAGCTAATAATTCGCCCACACACTTTGCTATAAGTTACTCCTTGAGTTTGGAAGACCATTGATTGACATCCCCCTGTATTTAGTGTCCGGCCACAGCACCTAGCAGGGGCACTTCGTTCCTGAAATCCAGGGGGACAGTCTTGGTGAGGATCTGCCATGTCAAAGTCTGCAACTTTCATCCACCCAACATCTCCCTGACTACAGCACTGAGTTGCAGCAGTGCAGTAGACCATTACAGTGTGGTAGGTGGAGTTCTTGATCCACTGGTAGGAGGGTAGCTGGTAGGGTTTGGACTGTGCGACTTCCTCACAAGACTGAGCAGGTGATGTGTACGAACTTGCTTCATATATCTGTGGAATATCTGGGCACTCTGCTGGGTGTGGATTGTTGCAGTTGCAGTTAAAAGTTGGCATAGAGATTGCTCCCTGGCATGCAGAGGAGTTGGATTCTTCCAGAGCACTTGTTGCTGCTATAAGCGATGCTAGAAGAATCAAAGTGTACTTCATCTTCTTGCTTGCTATATAGTGTTGCCGAATGATCTAGAGTTGAAAGATCCTGCTGGATGCTGCGCTCTATGAAGTAACCTCTTTTGTACCCCCTCTCTTGGTGGTCCTTGGCAGACGGGTGGTTTTCCACTTAGAGAAGGAACTGAATAGCCCCAACCACCTTCAACCCCCAAATTATCCGTTAATTTTGTCATGGTAGTGAAAATAATTGACTTTACCACCAAATCATGTTAAGGTTTACCTAAATTTCTCCAAAACATGTTTACAGTTCAGTGTTGTTGTTGTTGTACTCTCACGATTTAGGGATAACCCATAACAATGGATAAAGGATAATGCTATTACATTATCCATGGAAAGTGGTTAATATAATACTATAATTATAGTAATATTATTATAATCCTCATTTTTGAGGATAAAACAGCTAACATCGGCTCTTCCTTACTCAAACAACATTAAGTCTGGAACCAACCATTAGTTTTCAAGAATATTCATAATGTATTCATGTATAATGTGCACAGCTGAAAAACAAAACTCTCCTAATTGCACGTGTACCCAATAGAAATAAAATTGTTCAAGTAACTACTGAGTCACAGTCATGCATGCGTCATGAGGTAATTATTACTTTGCATAGTTCGACCAGCCTGATGTGTGAATCCTCGTTGTTGGCAGCTTCATCAGCACACACACGGACTTCAATATCGCCTGTGGTAGATTGAGGAAGCTGTTTACAGAACCATGGAGGATTATTGAAGGTACAGTAGGCATCTTGACCAGAACAACCATGGCCATTCCACGGTGGGTCACTGCCATAGACGGTGGAGATACTGGTTGAAGTAGCATGGTTGCCACTGTCACAGAAGTAGTCGTTTCCTACGAAGCTTGGTATGTACTGTCCCATTCGGCTATTGGAATTGGCACAAAGGCACACATGAATTGGGCCGTGACTTCCTGTCACTGACTGCATGCAGAGCGGTAGCGAAACAACTCCAGATGTGTTTCCTAGGATCGGACCCTTGTGTAATGCTCACACCTTCAATTTATGCATTGTCTATGACACTCAGCAAGCGCAGAATGTAAAATCCACTTGTCGAACCAACTTGGTACCCGATAACTCGTCCACATACCTTGGTGTACTCCACTCCTTGAGTTTTCAAATGCACTTATTGGCAGCCTCCTCTAGACAGTGTGCGTCCACAAGACGGTGTGGGGGTTGAAAATTGTTTAAAGCCCTGGGGGCAATCTTGATTGGGATCAGACATGTCAAAATTAACGATTCTCATCCACCCTACATCTCCCTGACTGCAGCTGCTGCACTGAGTTGTAGCTGTGCAGTAGACCATCAGTGGTCCATCACTGGATGGAAGGTGGAGTTCTTTTGTATCCCCTCTCTTGGTGGTCCTTGGTAGACAGGTGGCTTTCCACTTAGAGAAGGAACTGAATAGCCCCAACCCCCCAATCACCTTTAATCACCCCAAATTATCTCTTAATTTCATCATGGCAGTAAAAATAATTGGCTTTACCACCAAATCATGTTAAGATTTACCTAAGTTTCTCCAAAACATGTTTGCAGTTCAGTGGAGTTGTTGTAATCTCACAATTTTAGGATAGGAGGGGAATTTTGGATGAAGGATAAGCTGTTATCTTATCCAAGTGATACTATAATAGTATTATTATTAACCCTCTGCGCATGCGCGAGGGTTACGGTAGTCATTCTGTGTGTGAGTGTGTGTGTGTCTGTTACCGCGCTACCTCCTACATACCTGTTTTATATGTTGAAAACAAGATGCCATTAGGCTTTTCATCGTAGATACAATATATGCATTGTGTGGATTTCGTTGAAAATGCTTTATTCAAAAGTTATGGCGATATTTTCTGACCACCACGGCCTTCTTCGCTTCTTATCAAGCTCTCGCTCAGTGAAAGAGAGAGTAGCCGCTTTATTTCAAGAAGATTAGACTATATATGTACGATGATTCAATGCATGTAGCTAATAATTAATGTTTAGTGTACGACAAAACACAGGTTTTCCAGGTAATATCACCTGGAAGCAGTGTGCCAATCTACCAATTGGATTAAGTGGTGGAGTGACTACAGTCATCAGTGGCAAGGTCTACTGTGGAGGTGTGACTTACGGTGATGGTGACTACATTGTCTACTGCTATGACCCATCACAAGACAAGTGGACCACTCTACCACCACTTCCTGCCAGATACTTTGGCCTGGGTCAAATCAATAGCAAGCTAGTAGCTGTTGGGGGAATGAAGAAGAGTACTGAGAATATAAGTAATGATGTGTACACATATGATGAACGACCTCGAAAGTGGAAGCAGATCAATCCTCCCATGCCTACAGCTAGAGATTCCCCAGGTGTCTTGAGTCTCCACTCAGCACTTATTGTGGCAAGTGGAAACACACCATCATTAACCCTCGGCGCATGCGCCGTAGGGTTACGGTAGTCGTTCTGTGTGTCTGTCTGTCTGTCTGTTAACTCTGTAACTGCTACATACTTCGTTTGTGAGTCTCAAGCTCGTGTTATATGATTCCTTATGGCGTTTCAAAGCCATGTATTGTGTGGATTTCGCTGAAAACGCTTTGTTCTCCAGTTCTGGCGACATTTGCTCAGGACCGCTACCTTCCACCATAGGACCATCCTTCCACGCACCTTGGCAGCTTTTCGATGGACAGAATGAACAATAGTAGACTTCTTTCAAGGTACAAACTAAGTAGTTCCAGATACAACTCCTGTAAAGCTACTGCCTGCCTGCCAATAGTCAGCGAAGTATAAACTGCTTAGTTTCTTGACTTCAAGCCACACCCAATGCACTTGTCTCTATTTACACGCAAGTTATGCTACCGTATACATTGTACTGCACTCTCTAGCCAGCTGTTTTTCACTTGAAAGGCTGCCCAGCAGCTGATAAGGACGTTTAATAGTACTAATATGAATGTGCTTGTAGCCTTGTACCCAGGCCCTTGGAGGGTACCTTTGGTTCTCTACCACCCAGTTCACATGCAACACTTTCTGGGCAGAGTTATTATATTTTGTGATTTGATTATGCCTCCAGTCTGCAAGCAGTGTCCTAAATATTGTTCCATGGCAGAAATCTGTGTGTATGTGTGACGTCCAGTTTATTCCACTGGCCTAAGGAAAGCAAGAGAATGAGCAATAGCATCACTGAGAATCAGCAGATGAGATTGCATTGAGGCTAGTCACGGATAGCACCAGAAAAGCACAAAAGTGAGCCTACACAGAATACAGCCTAGTCTAGTCACTAGACCAGAGATGAGATAAGGCCTTTATACTCCACCTCCAAACTGGTACGACACCGTCCCTCAACTTGAGCTTGAGAAGCATGCATGTGGGCACTCAGATCAATGTAGTTATCATTCATGTGCCAGCTTGTACGTGCAACAAATGCCATGCAACGCTCCACTTGAGGGTTTTGGGCTCTAGAGAGCTCTAGTTTTAACTGTATTAACACCACTGAACTTCTGACAGCCCCTGATCCCTTCAGTAGAGTTTATTTCCATCCATTCTTAAGATGGCATGGTGAACAATGTTGAGAAGAATCGCTCATGTCCAGGTCTGCCACTTGGTGCCAGTATCTTTGCCATGTTTGGCTCGAAGTTCAATAAAATTTAATGACAAGAGTGTTGGGTATTATGTGACTGCATAGATCTGGTTTTTCAGCTTGTTATGACACATCACTGGTTGCTATTGGAAACACATGCTATGCATTAGGAGGTTTCAATGGCTCATCTCTCAATCATGCATTCTATGCCTCAATTGATGATCTCTTTGGCAATGCTGTACTAGCCAACCAGACCATCCTCATTGGTATACCTAGCAGTAAAACATGGAAGACATTACCTAACACTCCTACCTATCGACCAGCTGCAACTGTGCTAGCTGGCAGCCTTTTTGCTATTGGAGGGCTTCAAACATCTAAAGGAGGAGCTGATATGAGGGAAGTCTACATGTACTCTTCTTCTACCAACTCCTGGGTCTACATCAGTGATCTACCTACTCCACGAGCATGCACTGTAGTAGCTGTTTTATCACCAACAGAGGTACTAATGATTGGAGGATGGAATCGTCACTGTGTTAACACTGTGTACAAGGGAATCCTGCATCTATGATCATTACTATTATAACTATAGTTTGGCTGCTATCGTGATTAGCATTTTTTTTACGGATCTGTTGTTGATTATTTTCAGCATATCAGCTTTAGTCTGGCAGTGCAGCCCCTTCACAAAAGAGAGAAAGGATCTGGTACAGTTCCATTACCCGAGTTCTGTTCCCCAGAATTTCTTGGTAATATTATTATTAACCTTCAGTGCCAAGGGTTTTACAGCTGCCATTATTGATTGTGGTGGGTATAGTGTGGTGCATTCTGTGTGGTTAGCATGTTAATATCGTATTGTATGGGGATGTCGTAGCATGTGCTATTATGTATTCCAGCAGAAAACACTCTGGTAGCAGTATTTATCGGACTGTGATCAGACCCTTCCTCTCCTTGGTGAAGGGGTGGTACTGCGAGACCATATCAGGTTATATATGATTGCATCGAGGCTTATCCTCTCAGGGCCTGGCTACAGGATCTTGGATTCATGGTCATGGCATGTAGACTGTTGATCAACATTATTGAACTATTATAGCTATTATACTAGCTTCTCAGGCCTAGCTATTGGGGTACCAATCCCATGTGTGGTTAGAACATTGATCTTACTGTACACGTGGCATTGACATCCTCAGAGATATCGGAGTCTCTTGAGGAAGAGATGAAATAGACAAAATCTATAGGTAGCAATAATCATATCTAAGGCATCATTGTGATACAGGGCTAATGTTCATTCCCTTATTATACTATATACAACGAAAAATATTTTTCAGATGATCATTTTTCTTATATAGTCCGTGTCATTACATGAGGGCATGGATACGCATCTTGGAAGCACCCGTACCCGATTGCTATGAACGCGCGGCACGGGCAGAGAGAAAGTCCGCACTACAAGGCTCGGGATTGGTCAGAACTGTAGGACCGTGTGCACAAAGAAGAGTGACCTTAATGCCTCGGGCCATAGCTACAGCTAGAGACGCATTGTCGATCGAATGATCAGCACGAAAGCGCCGTGCGTTTTGAGAGGCCTGCTAAGCAGGCGCTGGCACTAGCCACCGAGCCTCGAGCGAAGCGAGAGGCGAGATCTGTTCTTTATTATACCTGTCAGTAGTCCAGTAGCAACGTTCGAGCAGAGCGAGAACGTTGCCATTCATTGTGTACTTAGTTGGAGCCAGAGCAGTTGGTTGCTATGAGGGGTGTGGCCTCTGCAACCACTTCGATCTGCGCATGCGCACGGTACTAATGGACAGTCAGGATACTGTTTGTGCATGAAGTACGTCTCTATGTTCAGCATGTACTGTTAATAGATAATCATGCATGCTACCCATGATTGTGACATTAAACATACTTGTTAGAATTAACTGTTTGGTGATATTCTTTCTCTCCTCATGCTGCTATCACAGCCATCTCGTCTCGCTGATTTACCCTTATCTACACATTCAGGGTACAATATTCCTAATCTATGTGGGTATGGGCCCAGCTATAGCTATGCAGGGGTAGTCCAGATAAAGATACAGGTGAAATACTATCAGGATGGCCTTAGTATTAAATTTGTTTTATCTCTTGAAGGGCATGTAGCTAGCTAGACACTAAACTGATCGAAACTAGTGGTAAACTAGCTTGTGTATACCTACCTCCCCCTTCACACTTGTATCTTCCTTTACTAATATAAGTCCATGGAGTATAAAAGATCATGGTTAGGATCATTGAGTAGCTTATGACATTGTAGTGGATAACAATTTTCTATGTTTGTACCACTGTGACATTTCATGAGCCCACAACTCAACTTCCATTAACCTTTGACTGTTGGCTTAATAGTATAACCTTTGAACTTAGTTATAGCAGAACACTAAATTTGCGTTTCATTTCAATGGTTGTATATTAGTTTTGCATCACAAATTATGCAGTATGGCAACATAATATACCGTATTTATTCGAATAGTAGCCGCGGCTACTATTATTAATTTCAGCATTGCTGGAGTGCGGCTACTAATCGAGGGCAGCTCTTATTCGAGGACGGCTTTTATTTATTTTGGAGGGATACCTTTGCACCGATCCGGTGGTAACTTTTTGTGAGAGACTACTCTTTCAGGACTACTTTTCGAATAGTCGAGTTATTATGATCAAAAACAGCAGCAGAACCAAGCCAGGGACGTCTTCTGTCATGCTTTTGCCGCGAACTGACGATCGTTCATGGTGTGCGAACGTGGCCACACCCACTTAATTGTGTTTACGCATGCGTGCGGCTACTATTCGAGGGTGACTACTATTTCTTTGGTGGAGCTCCAGGTGCAGCTACTATTCGAGGGTGGCTACTATTCGGGGTGCGGCTTCTATTCGAATAAATACAGTATGTACACTTGTGTCCAACATAGTTGCTAAGGTGATAGCCTATAACGTTTGAACTTCAAGTTTAAAATTCCATTTCTTGTCTGTTTACATCATAAATTATATAGGATAATCATCATGGGCAAGAGAGATTGGATGCTGTTTGTTGCAAGCAAGCAAAATAGTGAAAATGCTAACTGTACCCACTACTTAACGCTGGTTAACCTCGCAAATGGAAGCCATTAACCCCTTAACCTGGCTCATTATTATGCTACTATATGAATATATTTGCACTTAGATCTTTTGAGGTTTACTTTGTGATAATAGGGTTGCCTGCACCTTGTGTAGGATCAGCTAATATTATTATTATTATTGCAGGCTAGTACTTTATCATTATTACTTTAATTTGCCCCTTACTCATAAATTCAAGTAGCTAATCCATTAACCTCTCACCCCACCATGGTAAACACATGTAGCTATATAGCTAGACACCAAACTGAAACCAGTGGTAAACTAGTTTGTGTATAGCCCCCCACCCACACAATGGTATTTCTCCTCTACTAATTTATTTAAGTCATGGAGTATAATTGATCATCGTTAGGACCATTATTAAGTAGCTTATGATACCATAGTGGATAACAATTTTTTATGTTTGTACCTGGCATTTCATGAGCCAACAACCCAACTTCCATTAACGTTTGATTGTTGGCTTATTAATGGGATAACCTTTGAACTAAGTTATAGCAGAAGACTAAATTTACATTTCATTGGTTGTCTATTAATTTTGCATCACAAATAATATTATTATAAGTACCGTATAACGGGGAAACTTTCGAGGGAGAAAACTTTCACGAATTTCGCGTTTTTTCAGCCATCCGCGAAAGTTTTCTCCACGAAATTCTAGGCATGTCACACCCATTATGCAACCAGTTTAAACATTCCGCGAAAGTTTTCTCCGCGAAATGCTCCTTTCCTATCGATCCGCGAAAGCTTTCTCCCTTGAAAATTTCCTGCTATACGGTATACAGTATGGTAGTTTAGCAACATAATAATGTACACTTGTGTCCATCATAATTATTAACCCTCGGCGCATGCGCAAGGGGTACGGTAGTCGTTCTGTGTGTGTGTCTGTTATCATGCCAGCTGCTACATACCTGCATGGTTTATACGATGCAAACAAGGCGCCATTAGGCTTTTCACGGCATCTTCAAGGTATGAATTGTGTGGATTTTGTTGAAAACGCTTTGTTCAAAAGTTCTGGCAATATTTGCTGACCACCATGGCCTTCTTCGCTTCTTGACGAGAGTGCATTCTTGTGGTTACTCTCTACAACTACACTGTACACTGTTGCTTTGCAAATTTGCAATATGCAGACTAGCTATAGCTTTTGCACAGAGGGTTTTGCACTATAGTGCTTCATTGCTAAGGTGATAGACTATAACCTTTGAACTTCAAAATAATTTAAAATTCTATTTCTTGTCTATTTGGGTCATAAATATTATATACTATTAGGATAATCATCATGGGCAAGAGAGATGGGATGCTGTTTGTTGCAAGCAAGCAATAGTGAAAATACTATCTGTACCCACTACTTAACTCTGGTTAACCCCACAAATGGAGCCCATTAACCCCTTAACCCGGCTCATTATTATCCTATATGAATATAATTATTTGCTCTTAGATCTTTTGAAGTTTACTTTGATACATAGGGTTGCCTGCACCTTGTGTACCATCAGCTATTATTATTGCAGGATAGTGCTTTAAGGAATTAAATCATTACTATAGTTTTACCCCTTACTCAGAAATTTAAGTAGCTATTCCATTAACCTCTCACCCCACCATGATAAACACCTTACCACTAGACTTTCACGATGACAAATTATCAGCCCACTATGAGCAAAGACAAAATGTTAGGTCATCAGACACATGCAGCATTAATTTACTATAAAAAGAGGGCCATAGGCGGACAACAGTTCATCATGAGCTGCTTAGCTACAGCAATCTTCAAATCTCCAATTTTCCAAGAAGCAATCAATCCAATCAAAGCAATGAAGACTCTCATCCTCCTTTTGGCTATCACAGCCTTCGCAGCCGCTGGTCCAGTGCCAGCTGGTGAGGATAGCGATGAAGGAAGTGACATACCAGCTCACCGACTGCAGATGCTGCTCGATCTCGAGGAGGTGGACCTCGAGTTCTTCCCAAATGGAACCGTCAAGCAGGGTAGCATGAGTGACCTGCTTCGTCTCTACTACTCCAAGAAGGATGTGGACGACTACACAGGAAATAAGACCCAGGAGCACTATGAAGAGGAAGAAGATGATGACGATGAGAATGACGAAAATGGTGGAAATCGTTCCAAGCGTACTGTCTTTGATGACGATGAACGTCTCCCGATTCCAAACAGTAACCTTAATTCTGGTCTACCCTACTGTGCTCTGGCTGAAGTGAGCAATGGCTGCACGGCTATCTTCATTGGACCAAACCATGCCTTGACAGCGGGACGCTGTGTCTACGATCGCACTAATCGTCGATTCAGGACAGGGCTGAGGCTCTACCGCAGGAGGAACTGTGTTCAGTATGGATCATCGATGTCCACAACAAACCTGTTCACTGTAAATGGCTATGCTCTTTCAGGATTGGCAGAATACGATTACGGTTTGATTGTAACCTCTCAGAGGTCGGCTTGCTGGGCTTCGTTTGGCTATCGTGACCCATGGAACAACAGGGGATTCGACCTGCTTGGTTATCCTACAGATAAGAGATCGAAGTCTGGATGTTTCTACCACTCCGCCTACTTTTCGAGCTGCACTTACTCAAGCACAGCCAGGAATGGACTTTATCTGCAGCATCGCTGTGATACTTCGGGAATGATTGGTGCCCCACTCATGAGCGAGGTCGTTGATCAAGTTGGAGTAACTCGTGGTCAGAGAGCAGTCTTTGGAGTTAACGTATACACTGGGTCATTTTATAATTACGGACCGAGAATTAATCGTGACAGGTTCTATCAGATCATTGACTGGATGAGGCAAACTGGATATAATCCCACTCTTGCCAACTAACTATTGTGCATTATTACTATAAACCATTCTGAACAAAGCACATTTTTTGTATTCATTATTGATGTATTCCTACTGTTACTGTCTACAATTAAATAATCATTGTTGAAGGACTTATTGGTTAGGCTAAAGGTTAGTTTCCTCTTGTGCCCCATATATTGTAAGTTAGGTTGCTCAGCGTCCTTGCATATTATGGTTATCACATGATTGTATACCTTGTCAAGTAAAGTAGTGATAAGGTTCAAAGAGTGGAATGTGGAATGAAATGGAATATAATGGAATATAATGGAATGCATGTAGTCAATTTAATCATGACATAATTATTAGTATTATGATCATTGTCATCGATTATTATTGCTCAAGGGGTGGGGGAGGTTATATCCGTCTCCATAGCAATATAAGCATACAATTCATAATGTAGAATATCCTAATCGTACTGTCATCTAACGTTCCTATAGTGGGGGCTAAACAGTACTATCAGATCCACACCACTAAACTCAGATTATAGCTATACAGCCCAGAAGTGGATATAACCTTGAACCAGCTACCAACTTGAATAATTAAGATAGCTGTATACAACTGGCCCATAAGTTATCACCCTGTATTGGGATAAGCTCAGTAAGGCACTCGCTCACAACCAGCACCCCTTGGGCCACCTAAAGCGGCATTCTTTGTCAGCCTGCTTCATCACATAGGCATAGGAACGCAAGTTAACAAGGGGCATGGCTACGAATTTTGCACCTCCCATATCTTCCACTTCATTACACTGGACAGAAGTTGTGAGCGAACTATGTAAGATGGCATTGATAAATTACCCTAAGTGCAATAATAAAGAACAGAAACAAGTATGAGTAAAATTGAAGGATGCATGAAGTAGGGATGGCAGGATATTGATCAAAAAATACACAAACAAGATTTGTAAGGGATAATCGCATCCATTATACATCCCTACGCTTGCTTTATGAGGAGTGCAAAAATAATCAGTATATAATAATGCGACTGAATTAAAACTGACCCTCCCGAACCATCATGACAGCTGCAGAACAACCTGAATGTCTCCCACACATCTCACTCAACGAATCGAACGTCAACATTAATTAATAGGTGTCAAGAAAAGCAAGCGTAGGGATGTAAAGTAGATGCGATTATATCCCTTATGTTTAAATACCTATTATTAATTATAATAATATTATGTCATCCTGTCAGGTTGTTGCAATTCTGCAGCAGACTAATAGTAGCCTTCAGCTGTACATGTGGAAGCTGTAAAGTGAGGTATGTGATTAATTATTACACTTTATGGCAGCTGTGATAGATTGTAGCTACACATAATGATTATGCTATTAGTGAGTATGCATGGATATAGGTCTGCTCCATAATGATTATGCTATTAGCGAGTATGCATGGATATAGGTCTGCTCAGTGCTGTGGCATATTATGTTTCTACTGGAAGAGGAGTTTATAACTATGTTTGCATGAGGTACCCTGGGACAGTTAGATGATTAACTATGATCCAATTAAGGCTAATTTCCATTGACTGGTTTTTAATTACTCTTGTAATTACTTATATCATGGGTAAACTAGCTAGCTACTAGTACTTTTATGAGCATGCATGGGCTGGGGAAAATAATGGTATTCTAAACTGAGAATTATCAGAGGTAGCTATAGCTATTATAACCTGTAATAATAATTATAGCTGCACAATATAAATGTATTTATGATGTAATCCAGAAAAATAATATTATCTGTGAAGTTTGACCTACTTGAGATAACTATATTCATAAGTTGGGTTGAGGGGTTAATGGCTCCATCTACCAGAGTTCAGGGTACATAATATTATATAGTGCATGTTTTTCAAGGTTGAGTTCACTTGCAATAAAGGTCACGATCAGAATAATGTACAAAGTGAACTTCCTTATTTTGTGATGCAAACTGACAACCAATGGAAGTAATTTTAAATTTAGTCACTAATAATAATATTCATGGTTAACTTTACAATGTTGTTATGATTGTGCATAGCCAATTTCAAAGATTATAGTAATAAATTAAATGACAAATAATAGAGAGGGAGGGAGAGTGTCCTACTCCAGTAAAGTACAGTATAACAGCTGTTAGGCAAGGTCATGACCTTTATAATCATATTCATGCTTGTTGGAAGCCATGCAGGGCGCTAGCGTGCACACTATACACTGTATAGCAGACAACTTGTGTAAACTGTTAGGTATGAATATGATTATAAAGGTCATAACCTTGCCTAACAGCTATTACACTGTACTATACTGGAGCAGGACACTCTCCCTCTCTCTCTATTATAATATACTCTTGGTAATTGATAATAGTTACTTAGTCTAGCTCTAGTAGTTTTCTAGATATGTGATCTATATAATAATATTATTATTATAGAAGACTACAGGACTGTACATGCATGTGTAGAATTCAAAGATTCTATACTAACTCAGTAGTACTGAGCCCTGAGAAACCGACTAAACAGTGTCTAACTTCTTTTTATTATTAGATTCTAGCAATAATGCCAAAAGCTTGATATAATAAGTAAACTGCTTCTATAGCAATAATTTAAAACCTAACCACAGGCAAAAAAAGTATATGATTTTTATGAGAGCCTACATTATGGAACTTACAAGGTTTTCTTTACGAAGGATAGATACTCCATTTCAACCAATTAGATCAGTGTATACAAGTAGCCTTAAAATCTAAGTCAGTATTGTATAGAGAAGCTGCTGCATTAGCCCCATGCAATGCGGTGAATTGGCACTCAAAGCTATATATACTAGGAAGTAGACACTTGCTCAGAAACTACGATAAAAAGACTAATGATTATAGTATACAGCAATATTAGGCTTAGGCTGCGTGCGTGCTAAAATCATTTTCATAATGTATATTAATTGTATCCACATGGGTGATTGTCCAATTATGTAAGTGTGACTCAGGATGAGAGTTAAGGAGCTAGCTCACCTCATCAATGTTCAGATTCTAGCTAATTAATTTTTGGCCTATAATCAATCTGGTTATTCAAGAAGAATTAACTATCCAAGCTTAGTGTTATTGTCGATACGTTTCGGTCCGTGGACCTTCTTCAGTCGAAAACTGCAGTAGCTATTATAAAAACCAAACGTAAATAGGTAGAGTATTACGTAATGTTCGAATAAATACAGTGATGACAATGAAAAATTGAGAAATGATTGGGTGGAAATGACAAGGGGGTAGTGCTAACTAGGAGCGTTTGCGGGTGCTTCTTAATGAGCTCATTAATTCAAAAATTCAATTAAAGTGGGCAGAGGAAGTATGGGCACGCCCAATATCACGGTATAGTCCACGAAAGTAAGCGGAGATCAAATACGTGCAGCGCAAAAGACATTCGCGACGGTCGATTTGAGAAGCCTGCCTGCAATCTGTGGTTATGGATGGCTAAAGAGTAAGAATACTGATAAGTATAGAATCGATAGCCTACACAATGCCTAGAAAGTCGAACGCCCAGCAGAGAGAGCCTCAGCGGGAAGATTTGAATGTACACGCAAACTTATCAGCCATCCGCCACGCCCAGTGTTCATTTACCGCATGGGCGCATGTGGCTTCAATTAGCAGGCAATCAGCGCTTATAGCATGACACAATGCCTTTAAATATACGATAAATACCTTATTGCCATTATGATAGTAGAACGACAATACCTCGGAAATACCCCTCGTTCATCACCTTTTGCATTGTTACTCGTGCTTCGCACTCGTAACAATATGCGGCAATGAACTCGTGATATTTTCCGGTATCGTCGTTCTACTATGGCAATAAGTATATAATAATACAGGTATGTTTAATGTCACAATCATGGGATAATATGGCTATAGCATGCATGATTATCTATTAACAGTACATGCTCACAAAACATAGAGACATATAGTTCATGTACAAACAGTATCCTTCCTGGGCAAGATTGCCCTTTAGTACCGTGCGCAGGGTTTTATACAGAATTTTTCATCAGAGGGGGGAAATCATAGCGTGTAGCAATATACTCAAACTAGGGGGGTCAGGGGGCATGCTCCCCCAGGAAGATTTTGAAATTTATGACCTCTGAGACTGCTTCTGGTGGCTTCTGAGACTACTTTCACAAGCAAAAAGATTGATTATTAGACAAAAGTTACAAGTATTATTATGATAGTTGGCAAATTTCAGGGGGGTGGGGAAATGCCAGTCAGGGGGGGGATATCCCCTGGTTCCCCCCCCCCCCTCTAAATAAATCACTGCGTGCGCATGTGCAGATGGAAGCGGTTGCAGAGGCCACACCCATTGGCAAAGCAAGCAGCTCCAACTAAGTGTGCAATGGCAACATTCTCGCTCTGCTCAAATGTTGCTACCGGACTATTGACAGGTATGAACAGACCTCGTCTCTTGCTTCGCTCGAGGCTCGGTGGCTAGCGCCAGCGCGCAGCGCTTTCGCACCGATCGTTCGACAATGCGTCTAGCTGTAGCTATGGCCCGAGGCATTAAGGCCACTCTTCTTTGTGCACACAGCCCTACAGTTCTGACCAATCCTGAGCCTTGTAGTGCGGCTCGTTCATAGCAACCGGGCGCATCCAAGACACGTATCCATGCCCTCATGTAATGACATGGACTATATAAGAAAAACAACCGTCTGAGAAATATTTTTGTTGTATATATAGTGTAATCAGGCACGTTATTCATGCACAGTTATATTCTTGTGTATAATACTGTATGATAATTATATTATAGCTATAAGTTTTAGGTCACCATGGATGATTAATTAAACACTGTTACCAACTAGTTAGCTACTTATTGTTTGATTTGAAGACAGTAGCTTATGATCAATCATAAAATAATTAGTGGACATCACTTAATTATAATCTGTTAATGATATATAACCATCTTATGACATTATGAGGAAAATAACCACAAGGACACCCACCTAACTCACGTACAGTGGGGCACAAGTGGATAAGATGCAACCTGTAGAAACACTTGCAAAACCACGATAATTGATAATAGTGAACTTAATTTTATGTCCTTGAGCAACATATCATTGTAGAGAACAAAAGGATTATATACATCAAAAAGGCTTAATCAATATCTGAATTGTTTTTTTTAGAACAGAATGCACAATGCTAACATAAGTTAGTTGGCAAGAGTGGGATTGTATCCAGTTTGCCTCATCCAGTCAACGATCTGGTAGAACCTGTCACGATTAATTCTCGGTCCGTAATTATACAGTGACCCAGTGTATACGTTAACTCCAAAGACTGCTCTCTGACCGCGAGTTACTCCAACTTGATCAACAACCTCGCTCATGAGTGGGGCACCAATCATTCCCGAAGTATCACAGCGATGCTGCAGATAAAGTCCATTCCTGGCTGTGCTTGAGTAAGTGCAGCTGGAAAAGTAGGCGGAGTGGTAGAAACATCCAGACTTCGATCTCTTATCTGTAGGATAACCAAGCAGGTCGAATCCCCTGTTGTTCCATGGGTCACGATAGCCAAACGAAGCCCAGCAAGCCGACCTCTGAGAGGTTACAATCAAACCGTAATCGTATTCTGCCAATCCTGAAAGAGCATAGCCATTTACAGTGAACAGGTTTGTTGTGGACATCGATGATCCATACTGAGCACAGTTCCTCCTGCGGTAGAGCCTCAGCCCTGTCCTGAATCGACGATTAGTGCGATCGTAGACACAGCGTCCCGCTGTCAAGGCATGGTTTGGTCCAATGAAGATAGCCGTGCAGCCATTGCTCACTTCAGCCAGAGCACAGTAGGGTAGACCAGAATTAAGGTTACTGTTTGGAATCGGGAGACGTTCGTCGTCATCAAAGATGGTACGCTTGGAACGATTTCCACCATTTTCGTCATTCTCATCGTCATCATCTCCTTCCTCTTCATAGTGCTCCTGGGTCTTATTTCCTGTGTAGTCGTCCACGTCCTTCTTGGAGTAGTAGAGACGAAGCAGGTCACTCATGCTACCCTGCTTGACAGTTCCATTTGGGAAGAACTCAAGGTCCAACTCCTCGAGATCAAGGAGCATCTGCAGTCGGTGTGCTGGTATGTCACTTCCTTCATCGCTATCCTCACCAGCTGGCACTGGACCAGCGGCTGCGAAGGCTGTGATAGCCAAAAGGAGGATGAGAGTCTTCATTGCTTTGATTGGATTGATTGCTTCTTGGAAGATTGGAGATTTGAAGATTGCTGTAGCTAAGCAGCTCACGATAAACTGTTGTCCGCCTATGGACCTCCTTTTATAGCAAATTAATGCTGTATGTGCCAGATGACCTAACATTTTGCCTTTGCTCATAGTGGGCTGATAATTTGTCATCGTGAAAGTCTAGTGGTAAGGTGTTTATCATGGTGGGGTGAGAGGTTAATGGAATAGCTACTTAAATTTCTGAGTAAGGGGTAAAACTATAATAATGATTTAATTCCTTAAAGCACTATCCTGCAATAATAATAGCTGGTGGTACACAAGGTGCAGGCAACCCTATGTATCAAAGTAAACTTCAAAAGATCTAAGTGCAAATATATTCATATAGCATAATAATGAGCGAGGTTAAGGGTTAATGGGCTCCATTTGTGGGGTTAACCAGAGTTAAGTAGTGGGCACAGTTAGTATTTTCACTATTGCAACAAACAGCATCCCATCTCTCTTGCCCATGATGATTATCCCATATAAATTTTTATGACACAAATAGACAAGAAATTTTGAAGTTCAAAGGTTACAGGCTATCACCTTAGCAACTATGATGGACACAAGTGTACATATTATGTTTCTTTACTGCTATACTGCAAACTTAATAATTTGTGATGCAAAATTAATAGACAACCAATGAAATGTAAATTTAGTGTTCTGTTGTACCTTAATTCAAAGGTTATACTATTAAGCCAACAGTCAAAGGATAGTGGGCTGATAATGTGTCATCCTGAAAATCTAGTGGTAAGGTATTTACCATGGTGGGGTGAGAGGTTAATGGACTAGCTACACTTAGCACCAGTAAGGGGTGAAATTAAGAATGGACTTTTTAAAGTAGCTATTATTGGGTAATAATAAATTATAGCTGATGGTGCACAAGGTCAATGCAGGCAACCCTATAACTCAAGTAAACCATGAAAGATCAAAGTGTAAATATAATATTATTCATAGTAGCATAATAATGAGTCAGGTTGAGGGGTTGATGGCACCATTATTTGTGGGTTCAACAACAGTTAAGTCCTGGGTGCAGTGATTATTTTCACTATTGCTCTCAGCAAACAACATCATATGAAATTAACTTCCCTTATATTATTTCGACCTAATAAACAAGCAATGGAATTTTAAACTTTAAGTTCAAAGGTTAAAGGATTTTAACAACTATGATGGACACAGGATAAACTACAATGAACTTGTGAGCTATAGCTATAATTATGTCACCAGTCCTAAATAACATCTGGTAGCATGCAGTCGCTACTTATAATGATGCTATAACTATTATAATTATTATGTCACCACTCGTAAATAACATCTGGTAGCATGCAGTCACTACTGACCTTAATTTGAACATAATGACCCTAGATTACCTCTAACTATTTGGAGTTTGAAATTAAGTTTCTATGGTAACTGCTATCAATGTAGTTAGTATAGCGCTTCATCATAGCACTATTAAAATTTAATTTTAGCTATATACCTTGAGCTCACATGCACGTCATTCTATGTACTACTAATCAGTGCAGACCAAATTTTAAATAATATAGCACATCACTACTGATGTCATCAGGTCGATCAAGTATCAATCCCCCTAGTTAGCTAAATCAATAAACCCTTGGCTAGCTATTAGCTACTCAAAAGGTTACCCGGGCTTGACCCGGGTGTGGCTATACTGTATACGCTACTGAGGCCATACGTATTTAATTTTCTGTTGCGCGGGCGTAAATGGCTTGCAAGTCAGATCAGTAGATCTGTTTAGAAATAATCATGTGACCAGTGGTTTCTATGGAAACTGTATGGAAGTCAGAACTTTTTCACTTGCTTTTTGTGGAAGTTCTCTAAATGGTATTCCCAGTTGCATTTGACATTCGACTAGCTCATCAATATTATAGTGCATGTAGGTGGGGTTGTGCTTTGTATTGGTTTGTATAAGTTTCTGTCTATGTCTGTTTTTCCTGTGTGCTTTTCCTGTAGCTATGTTGTCCGGATTCATTTCTTTAATGTCCATCTTGAGGTGCACCCTTCCATGGAAAGCCTTTTCTATTGGCGGGACCCTTTCCTCTGTTTGGTTGTTGTGATTGTGGTTGGTATGTGCATGATTGCTGCATAGGCATAGGAAGATATTGAAGGGTGGGGGTTCAAAAATCCAGTTGCGTGTGAAATTTTTACAGCCATGCCCACTTTGTGTCAAACTACGCCCATTTTTGCATGAGTTTCTCGATGAAAAAATGAACCGTAAGTCGAGTGAAATAGATTTGGAAGCAATTGAGGTACATTTACTCATAGTCACTGCAGACTAGCTCTCACTCTGAACTGCAGGTACGAAATGTCAGCTCAAAAATTGGGGGGGCTGGCCCCTGTGGCCACCCCTGTTCTTACGGTATTGTCGTCACTGCTCCAGTGGTCCGTTTTTTACATGTGAGGGCTTCTTAAAGTCCGTGGTTGGTCTTGGTTGTAGATGAGGCTGTTTGGGTATAGGCAGCAGTACTTGTTTTGAGGTAGCTACTAGGTATCAGGTTCTATTGGCTCTCAGTAGCTGCGCTTCCATTTTCGGAATAGCTTTGACTCTCTACTCTCCTTAAGGTTATTGCTAAGTTTCCTTGCATCCTCTTCAGCTTTTCTTGAATGTTCCTTCCATTTTTATTTCTTCCTCTCTAGTTGTCCGATTCACCTTTGTGAGATATTCTGTCGTTTCTTGCTTTATTACCCCGCGCGCATGTGCAAGGGGTAGCTAAAGCAATCAGTTTGTCCATCTGTTATCGTCGTCGTCGTCATCGGCACGAAAATTTCCAGATCTCGAGTTCTAGGCATATGTGTGTGCTATAAGCACAACTACTTGATAGATATCTGTGAAAAACTGGTTTGTACGCGCTTCGGATTGCTCAAAAGGCTTACTAGCGCTACAAATTGTGCATTTTCTGCTCAGTATGCCTGTGGTTTATCGACCACACCCACTATTGGCATGTGCTAATGCAACTGCGCATGCTCAAGATCAGTGTTGGAAAGGGTCGTTAAGTCATAAAACAGCTTGGCGCTATAGTGGCTATAGAACGCGCGGGGTATGTGCTCTACAGAGCTCTAGTTTTCTCTAGGGTCTCTTGTTCCGCCCTGATCACTCTCGTGTAATGTTGTACCAGTGTGATTGTGAGATTGAGTGAGGCTTGGTGGAGAGTGTCCTTCCACTATCTGGATTGGTGTGATAAATGTGTGATTGGACCCAGAGGGACAGATTTCTGGGTGGTGAATTTTGCATGAGGCAGGTCTCCATAAAGGCTTTATAATAGCAGGCTTTTGCTATGATGGTGAGTGCTGCCCTCAATCGTTTACCGCTCACTTCGATAAAGTTGGTTGCTTGTGTAAGTGTGAGTCTTTCATCCACTGGGGTTTCCTGTTTGTGCTTCCGGTTGCAATTGAAACAATTTGTTTAAGATTCCTGAGGATTGTGTTGTTATAGGTGGGGTTGTGCGCATATTTTTTGTTTGTTTAGAATGACGTTGCATTCCATTACATGCAAGTTCCATTTCAAGAAGCCTGAGTTTGGATGTAAATGCAATCATTTTGATTAAACTCATGACCAGGTCAAGGTGGGGCTGGTAGTGTTTCGCTCCTCTTCGGGGTTGTGGTTGTCAGTGTTTCTCTAGATTTTGAATCCAATTTAAGAGTCAGCTTCTTCCATATAAACTTAAGGTGGCTAGGTGTCGGTATAGTATGCTTATGGACCAGTTTGTGTACAGCTAGCTATCTTGTTCAAGTTGGTACATACCTGGTTCAAGGTTATACCCACTTCTGGGGTGTATAGCTAATTTGAGTTTAGTAGTACCGGTGGGGGTCTGATAGTACTGTTTAGCCCCCCACTAGTAATATAGGAATGTTAGATGACAGTACGATTAGGATATTTTACACTAAATTTTTATGAATTGTATGCTTATAATATTGCTATGGAGATAGATATAAATCCCCCCTGTGCAATAATAATAATATTATAGATGGTTGACCACATGTCATGGTTTAGTTGACTGCGTAGATTTCATTCCACATTCCACTTTTTGAATCTTATCGCCATGTGACAACCATGGACACCAAGCAAACTAACTCACAATATATGCATGGGGCACAAGAGGAAACTAGTTAACGTGATAATTACGAATCAATATGTCCTTCAACAATGATTAATTGTAGAGAATGATAGTAGGAATACAACAATGAATACACTTTATTCTGAATTGTTTTTAGCAATAATGTACAATGCTAAGTTAAACGTGAGTTAGTTGGCAAGAGTGGGGTTGTATCCAGTTTGCCTCATCCAGTCAATGATCTGGTAGAACCTGTCGCGATTAATTCTCGGTCCGTAATTATACAGTGACCCAGTGTATACGTTAACTCCAAAGACTGCTCTCTGACCGCGAGTTACTCCAACTTGATCAACAATCTCGCTCATGAGTGGGGCACCAATCATTCCCGAAGTATCACAGCGATGCTGCAGATAAAGTCCATTCCTGGCTGTGCTTGAGTAAGTGCAGCTCGAAAAGTAGGCGGAGTGGTAGAAACATCCAGCCTTCGATCTCTTATCTGTAGGATAACCAAGCAGGTCGAATCCCCTGTTGTTCCAAGGGTCACAATAGCCAAACGAAGCCCAGCAAGCCGACCTCTGAGAGGTTACAATCAAACCGTAATCGTATTCTGCCAATCCTGAAAGAGCATAGCCATTTACAGTGAACAGGTTTGTTGTGGACATCGATGATCCATACTGAGCACAGTTCCTCCTGCGGTAGAGCCTCAGCCCTGTCCTGAATCGACGATTAGTGCGATCGTAGACACAGCGTCCCGCTGTCAAGGCATGGTTTGGTCCAATGAAGATAGCCGTGCAGCCATTGCTCACTTCAGCCAGAGCACAGTAGGGTAGACCAGAATTAAGGTTACTGTTTGGAATCGGGAGACGTTCATCGTCATCAAAGACAGTACGCTTGGAACGATTTCCACCATTTTCATCATTCTCATCGTCATCATCATCTTCTTCCTCTTCGTAATGCTCCTGAGTCTTGTTTCCTGCGTAGTCGTCCACATCCTGCTTGGAGTAGCTAGTAGAGACGAAGCAGGTCACTCATGCTACCCTGCTTGATAGTTCCATTTGGGAAGAACTCGAGGTCCAACTCCTCGAGATCGAGCAGCATCTGCAGTCGGTGAGCTGGTATGTCACTTCCTTCATCGCTATCCTCACCAGCTGGCACTGGACCAGCGGCTGCGAAGGCTGTGATAGCCAAAAGGAGGATGAGAGTCTTCATTGCTTTGATTGGATTGATTGCTTCTTGGAAGATTGGAGATTTGAAGATTGTTATAGCTAAGCAGCTCACGATGAACTGTTGTCCGCCTATGGCCCTCCTTTTATAGCAAATTAATGCTGCATGTATCTGATGACCTAACATTTTGCCTTTGCTCATCATAAGTGGGCTGATAATGTCATCCTGAAAGTCTAGTGGTAAAGCGTTTACCATGGTGAGGTGAGAGGTTAATGGAATAGCTACTTAAATTTCTGAGTAAGGGGTAAAACCTAATAATGCCCATGATGATTATGTATCCTGTATAAATATTCATGACCCAAATAGACAAGAAATGGAATTTTTAATTTAAAGTTCAAAGGTTACAGGATATATCACCTTAGCAACTATGATGGACACAAGTGTACATAATTATGTTGCTATATACTCTAGCTGCCACATACTGCATACTTAATAGTTTGTGATGCAAAATGAATAGACAACCAATGAAATATAATTTTAGTGTTCTGCTATAACTTAGTTCAAAGGTTATAGCTACTATGAAGCCAACAGTCAAAGGTTAATGCAAGTTGGGTTGTGGGCTCATGGGATGTGGTATAGACAGAAAATTGTCACCCACCACAGTATCATAAGCTACTTAATGGTCCTAACCATGATCAATCATACTCCATGACTTAAATTGTAGTACTGAAGCCATACAAATCAAAGGATGCCGACAACAGCTAAAATCGCCTACCACCCAACTGCCTTCCCGCAGGAGGTATAACTACACCTGCAGGACAATGACTCCCGCAAGGTATATAACTGACTTGTTATTGTCCTGCGGGTAGCAGCTGAGGGAAAGCACCTTGTAGCTATGTACACTAGCTGTGGTTTGCACCTTGTACTTTTCTTTTGTTCAGTACTTCAAATTGGTTATAGTACTGGATCTCGACAGTTCAGTGGCGCTTATTGACTTCGGGGTTCCCCTTGGTCAATAAATCTCTGAACTGTCTCCTTTCATGCTATTTAGTAGAGGGGAGATACCAATGTATGGGGTGGGGGGCTATTCACAAGCTAGTTTACCACTGGTTTCAGTTTGGTGTCTAGCTAGCTACAGCCCTTCAGGAGACAAAATAAATTTAATACTAAGACCATCCTGTTAGTAGTATTTCACCTGTATCTTTATCTGGACTACCCCTGCATAGCTATAGCTGGGCCCATGCCCACATAGGTTAAGGATATTGTACAGTACGTAGAGACATGTCGACAGTTCAGTGGCGCTTATTGACTTTGGGGTTCCCCTCGGTCAATAAATCACTGAACTGTCTCCTTTCATGCTATTAGTAATCTGCATGGGTAAATCAGTGAGACGAGATAGCTGTGATGGCAACATGAGGAGAAAAAGAATATCACAAATCACTTCTTTATAACCTAATAAGGGAATGAACAGTCAAGGATGCAGACACGGGGGGGGGGGGGGGGGGGTCTTTGGGGGCTGAACAAGCAGGCGATGACAATACAATGTTATAGTATCTTCCCTTTGCCCACTTTCAATGTTACACAGAAAAGAGTGAAGAACCAAATGCATGAGGGCTGGGGGTAGTAATGGACGGTATTGGAAATAGTAGCTGACGGTATGTTGCGCAGAAAAGATTGCGGTATCCACGGTATGTGGGATATATAATATGGTATTGTATACGTTAAAATTTGATAATCGAGCATTAATGGCTACGTACGACATCGGTACTTTTTGAATCTGATTATACAAATTTATAGGGTGATTTGTACATTATACTCTCATTTATTACGGATGAAAGAAAATTATGATGGCAAATACGGTATCACGGTAATTGTATGGTTTAACAGTTAATACCTCGGTATCACGGTATGGACGGTATATTGCCCATTACTAGCTGGGGATGAGGCTAATGTGTTGTTCAAGGTTAAATGGCTCACAGCAGCAACCTTGATGTGTTGTATCGAATTCCACACTTATGGCAGTGCCTACATGCATCAAGTCAGCTTCCAGTCTCCAAGGAGTCCTTGAGGACAATGACCATATGCAAGCAAATGACTGTCATGCCGGCTGCCGCCACACACTGTGCTCCAATCGGTGATGAGCTAGTCACCTTGTTGGATCTACAAGTATAGCTAACCATACATACCCTTTGAGTTGAAAGGAAGCCACTATCGTCGGCTTCATCCGTCGAAAGTTTGCCAGTGAGCGGAAGAAGGCAGCAGTGACCAGCGTCAACAATTATCCTACTGCGCATGCACTGAGGATTAGTATAATATAAACTTACCGTATATAGCGCATGACACACAATGTTCTATTTATATGTAGAGGCATACCAGCGCTAGCCTGGAAAAGTCAAGAAGCTTAGAATCGGCAAATGATGCCAAAATTGGCAAACGAAGCGTTTTCGGCGAAATCCACACAAATCATGCATTTGGTGTTGGAAACTGATAACTAACGCAGTGGCTTGCGCTTCTGCGACTCTGCTATATAGATGCAGCAATTTAATAGATCAGTATACAATACACAACTAATTTGTAGGATGAGCAGCAGTCTTAAATAAGAAATAACATCAGCAAAGAAAATTCTAGAACCATGTGAACAAAGCATGCATAGCACAAATCATTATCTGTGTGATTGTGAGAAAGTTCTCATGGTGTCTGAAGCACATTCACATAATCATACACAAATTACTATATAACACAGTAGTACATTGCACAACATAAAATAGTTAATGTGATAAACAGTCAGACAAAAGTGAACATATCATTGACAAGTAATTTCAACACTCCTTCTCACTTGCTGGCTGACTGTTCTGGCATGACTTGAACTCCAGCCATGTGACGTAGTTTAGCAAATTTGACTTGTGGGAGTCCTTTCGTTAGCAATCTGCTACCATTTCCTCGGTAGGACAGTACTTTAGCTTAACTGCACCATCCTTTACTTGCTCTCGAATGAAATGGAATTTGATCTCAATATATTTTGTACGTCCATGAAATTGTGGGTTCTTTGGCATACTCATGGCTGACTGGTTGTCTTCAAGAATGATAGTTGGCTTATCTGGTGCACTCTTTGGATCGGTAGTCAGCTGTCGCATCCAGATTGCTTCTTGTGCGGCACTGGCTAGTGCCATGTTCTCAGCTTCTGCAGTGGATAGTGCCACACATATCTGTTTTTTTTACTTCTCCAACCGACTGCTCCACCACCAATCTGAAATACACAGCCTGATGTAGATTTTCGATCATTGAGGTCTCCCGCCCAATCTGCGTCTGAATAGCTACATTCTTTAGATCTGTTGTTTGAGTAAAGAATACCAAAATTCGGTGTACCTCTCAGATATCTCAGGATTCTTTTGACAGCTACCCAGTGTTGCTTGTTTGGCTTGGCACAGTACTTCGCTACATTGCTCACTGCAAATCTTATATCAGGCCTAGTTCCAACTGATAAGTACAAAAGGGTACCAACTGCTGACTGATACAACACTTGATCGACAGTTTCACATTCTTCTGTTGTCTTGATTAGTTTTGAACTTGATTTAACTGGTGTGGTGACAGGTTTTGCATCTACCATGCCATACTTGTGCAGGATACTTTCTGTATATGCTGGCTGACCAATCCAAACCTTTCCATTCTGGTGATCTTGAACAATCTTCACTCCGAGAAAATAATGAAGCTCACCCATATCCTTAACTTCAAATTGCATTGCAAGGGCTTTCTTAACTTCAGCCATTCTCCTGTCACTTTTTCCTGCCAACACAATGTCATCAACGTATACACCGATCACGAACATCTCTCCTTCTGAGGCCACATAAAGACAAGGGTCACTGGTTGTTGGTACAAATCCCATCTTCTGCAAGTGACTATCTAGAGTCGAGTTCCAACATCGAGAAGACTGTTTTAGGCCATAAATTCTCTTCTTTAACCTACACACCAGATATTCCTGACCTTGGACAACGAAGCCTTCTGGTTGCTTCATAAACGTACACTACTTCTTCCAGCTCACCATTTAGAAAAGCTGTTGTCACATCCATCTGGTGCAGCATGAGACCATTTTGTGCAGCTAGGGCAATCAGTGCTCGGAAAGATTCGAATCTGACAACAGGACAGAACGTTTCATCATAATCAAGTTCAAATTTCTGCGAGAATCCTTGTGCGACAAGTCGAGCCTTGTGTTGTTCCACGTTTCCGTCGGCATCAGTTTTAAGCTTGAACACCCATTTACTTCCGATTACAGCTCGATCACTTGGCAATTCCACCAGATCCCAGACATCATTTGCTTTGAGTGATTCCATTTCAACATGTAAATGATTTTCGATCGCTTCAAATTATACAATCCAAAAATTCGCCCTTTGTTTCACTACCATACCCAAGAAGAACACACTTGGTAGCGTACGAGTCGAGTTTCTGTCGCTCATTCTTGGCTACATGAGCATAGCTTGTGCATCCAAAAATTCGCAAATGATCCACTTTCGGTCTTTCCCCTTTCCAAAGTTCAAACGGAGTCATTCTTTCCACAGCTTTAGTTGGGCTGCGATTCCTCAGGTACACTGCTGTTGTGAGAGCTTCTGCCCAAAATTTGTGAGGCAATTTCACATCAGCTAGCATTGATCGCACAGTTTCAATGAGCATTCGATTCATTCATTCTTCCACACCATTCTGCTCAGGTGTCTTTGGGACAGTGGTTTCATGTCTAACTCCCTCTGATTGCAAATAATCTGCAAACTCTGTGGATGTATACTCCCCACCATTATCTGTGCGCAGGGTCTTCAATTTCCGACCAGTTGACCTTTCCACCATGGCTTTCCACTCAAGAAATTTCTCAAACACCTGACTCTTGTGCTTCAAGACATAAACCTATACAAGCGGGTCTTGTCATCAATGAAAGTCACAAAGTATTCAGCTCCACTCAGTGATTTTGCATTTATCTTCCCACATACATCACTATGAATGAGTTCAAGAGGCTCGTCTGCCCGTTTGACACCATCCTTTGGAAAGTAACTTCTGTGATGTTTTCCTTGAGCACAAGGCTCACAAAAGTGGATTTCCTTTGATGCATCATAATCGAAACCAACATCAAGGTCATCTTTTGCTAACTTCTGTAAGCTTTGCTTTCCTAGGTGTCCCAGGCATCGGTGCCAGATATCCTCTTTTGTTTCATGACACTGATTATCAGCAACATTGACGTGATGTGAGTAGCAATTCAGATAGTACAGACTTCCGACCTTACTTCCTATAGCAATCAGCTTTTTATCGGCATCATACACTCGACAGCTGGTCTTGTCAAAACCTATTATTTTTCCCATCTCTGTAGCTCGTGATAGCTACACTGAATAGGTTGTAGGAGCATTGTGGTACATAGAGCACATTACGAAGTATGCACCTTTTGTTTTTCCATCGCCCAAAGTAGCTTGTAATTCAACAATTCCAACACCAGTTGCTTCCAAAACATGTTCATCCCCCAGTGTGACTTCTTGGGGCTGCTTCAGACATCGAATCTCGACAAACAATTTATCATCATTGCACATGTGACAGGTTGCTCCTGAATCAATAACCCAGCTCTCTTTCTGATTTACAATGGTGGTTGACAGTGCATGTCTCGTCACTACTCCAACACTATCACTTTCTGAAGTACTGCTATCTCTTTGATTTCGTTTAACCTCGGCTTTATTTGCACTCTGTCTGCTATTCTTCTTCTCAGACCCGGCTTTTCTATCAGCTGCTAATTCGAAACAATCACGTTTGAAGTGACCGATACGTTTGCAGTAGTGGCATCTTACTCCTTTTCTTCGTATTCGCTGTTCTGACGTCATAATTTTTTCATGCTATTCGTATCAGCAGACTCTGCACGTCCCTTTTGTTTGTGTTCCTCGTGTAGCAGGCGTTCAATAACGATTTCTATTTTCGGAACGTCAGCATTTGCCTCAAATGCCGTCACTAACATGCTATATGACTTGGGTAAACTTGCTAACAAATGCACAACACGATCCTCTTTGCTAACAGGATCTCCAACTACCGATAACTCATCGAATAATTCTGTCATCTCCTTGATATGCTCCTGCACAGCATCCTCTTCTCGCAAACGCAATGAGTAGAGTTTACGTCATAGAGCTATAGTTTGTTAGCCCATGTCTTTTTCTGAAACTGATCAGACAGTTTCTTCCACACCTCAGTGGGATCTTTGGGATCTCTAATCAAATACAGAATGGCTGGATCCATAGAAAGCACTATAATCGCCATCTGACACTGCACCTTTCCACGTTGCATAGTTCGACCTGTTCAATGGAACAACTGTTACAGTCTTCGATTTCGCCATCAATATCGCTTATGTCAATTTTCGATACTGAATAGGTTGACGAACGATACTCGAAGTTCTCAACTCCTCTGAACGATCAGGCTTTGGATCAAACTAGTAGATTTGCGTGACTGGGCCCATAACCTGTTGGAAACTGATAACTAACGCAGTGGCTTGCACTTCTGCGACGCTGCTATATATATAGATGCAGCAATTTAATAGATCAGTATACATTACACAACTAACTTGTAGGATGAGTAGCAGACTTAAATAAGAAATAACATCAGCAAAGAAAATTCTAGAACCATGTGAACAAAGCATGCATAGCACAAAATTAATCATTAACTGTAATTTGCTGCAGCAGGCGCGCCTCTGGATCTAAGGCTGTGGAGGCCAAATGACTTTCGATCCAATTCGATCTCCTCCAATTTTTCAAGAACCAGTTCCCGCACTCGAGTGTAGGTTATCCCACCTGAGGGGCGTAGGCGGTAGCGTAAAGTGCCAATTATCAACATACGGTTTTCTCCCGCGTGTGCTGTTGCTTAGGAACATCGCCTGAACTTCGAACTTGGACCAAAAGGTAGGGGGTCGCCAGGGCTACAAGTACCTAAAGTCTCATGGGGCTACCAATCAAAATACGTCTGCAATGGCAATTTTAGCTTATAATTGCGAATGCCAGTTATCAACAGTCGGTACGTATTATCGGCATACCGTATACTTTCAATACAATCAATTATCGTCACTTGGAGCTTTGTCATCACAGTGCATGCAATCCACGAGTAAGAAAATTATATAAAAAATACTAGCAGGTGCATAATCATGAGCTCTAACTACTGAGACAACTTCATGTTCATAGGTGAGCTTGTTCGATCTTTATCGTTTTTTCAATCTTGGCAGAAACGCCTCGGGAACGGCACCATCGCGTCTTTGCCCCTGTATTGAGAAAGTAAGACACTGTGAGGGTCATCTTATCACAAATGAAGTAAAATCTACCTTCAAAAGTCCAGCCTGAGGCACAGAAGCGAGTCGCGATCGACCACGCGAAGTTATTATTAAACGCGCCACGCCCACTGCCTATACTAAGGCCCTATGTCGATAATCGATACCCGTATTTCCGATAGTTGATACCTGTCGGTAATTGGCACATTACGCTACCCTTGCTAGTCGGCGTCAGGCCTCTAAACAGCGGCTTGTCCGCGTCGCCTTTGATATCGGCTGCTTGGAAGTATATTGCTCCAACATTGCAACCAGGCAGATATATATTCAAGCCAGTGCGCGTGATAGGGACCCACGCCCCTTCCTTGAATTGATCCGTCTTACTCGATTCTTAAAACTTCTATGTGTTCGTTATAGAAGGAGATATCACGTTCTCTCAGGGAGGCTAGTTCGCTAAATCGGAGAAAGCCCGCATAACCGAGAAGACACTCATAGTACGTATTATACGGAGTTGCGACGATGGCGTAACAAACTTATCAAACATTTTATTGGGTATGACCGTATCTCCGGCGTAATTGGCTCCTTCTTTGTTGTCTTGTGTGCCCAAATACGTTTGGAACCTGCCAAAACTTGCTTGACCAGCGGATGGTCCGTAGGGTCTTCCCCATGAGAGGGAATGGACAGCTTCCTCGATTCCGGGCGCGCTAGGCTAGTAGTCTTGGCCGATTGGACCAGGAAGGCCAGATACAAAGCAAGCTAGAAAGGCTTTACTGGAAAGGGATCTATACCAGGCTTTGAATCAGCCCATTTCCTCCACCTATTAAACCCACCAGCGTACTTCTTGACTTTAGCTGGCGCCTTGCTACGGAGAGCAATCATTGGGAGAGACTCTACCAACTCCTTTAAGTCTGGGTCATGTATATGGCCTATATCTCTGGCCAGCTGCCATTCGAAAATACATCTGGAAAACAAAGCAGGAACCATCCATACCTATAATATATAAATGTGCTACATGCAACCAAGCATATTATTGTTAGCTAGTCTATAGATATAGACCGCCACCATGACCATGCATGCTCTGCCTGCTTAGGCAAGTATAGCTATATCACCACCAACTTGAAGGTCAATAAGAGACCATCGGCACATGCAGCCTAGTTATATGGCATGCCGCCACAAGCTACCCAAGAATCGTTCCTCGTCGTATTTCCACTACCTTTCCTAGTGTGCAACTATAATGACCACCGAGGTCACATTACTTAATAAGTATTAATTCTGACCACCGAGGTCATATTTTCTCTAAGACCATTGAGGTCACATTGCTTAATAAGTATCAATTCTGACCACCGAGGTCATATTTCCTCTAAGACCACCGAGGTCCCGCTACTTGGCATTTGACCACCGAGGTCAAGTACTTGACCTTTGTTTTGACCACCGAGGTCAGCCTACTTGACATTAATTTTGACCACCGAGGTCATACTCTATGTACAATCAGTTTACATTGTATGCATGCCCACCAAAGTTGCATACCACTTGACATTGACCACCGAGGTCAACAGTACTAACTCTTGTAACCAACGAGGTTGTTGCACTGTATGCATGACTGTGCAAATAATACTAAAACTCCCATGAGTATTAATGGGGCAGCAATATGGCCACCGAGGCCACAAACTTGCTCCGTGAAGCACTAGATATGCCAAGACAACCAGAGTACAACCACATAGGGGTGGGACAAAATATTGATAGAAACCAAAATGTCAATGACATAGGGCATCCTGCGAGTCATTTACTAAGATTATACGGCATCTTATATAATAAACCAACAGCACACCCTTCGACTACATGATTACATACATGCTCCAATAACTAAGTTGAATTAATTGAGCTACAGCATATTAATTATTATGACTCAGAAATAGTACAGTCATACAACACCACATTAAGTGCATACAGCACAAGCTCATATATAAAGTCTTTCGTGCAAAATTCACGAATATAGCCTCCAGGGGAGGTAGTAAAATCTACTCACAAACACAAAATAATAGAGTCTGAGCTCATGGCCTGGCCTATGTCGTTGCCACTTTTCCCGGGGATGAAAATGGTAGGTTGAAAGGGAATATACAATCACTTGTGGGCAAAAGGAGCCAGATGAGTCGCATCAATGGCCAGAATGAGGCTGAGTTCCATGCAGGAACAATCAAACTACCCATAGCACTGCAGATCTCTGCGTGCCTTAAGACCCAACCAATCAAATGGATGGGCAGGACCAACCAGTTTACATTGCCAGCCCAGTTGACATACAGTAAACGCATCTATGGCAGCGGAACCCAGGCACCAGAATCTGCTATAGAATGTTGGTAGCTGAGTATTTAATTATTAATTTATTGACATGGGCAAAACAGTCCACAGAATGAGGTCCCCACACTGAATTAATCCAAGAACAAGGCTACATGGGATTGGTTTTCCAGTCATCATAATCCTGAATGTGAGAAAGTTCTCATGGTGTCAGAAGCACATTCACATAATCATACACAAAATTAATTACTAATTAACACAGCAGTACATTGCATAACATAAAAATAGTTAATGTAGGATAATAAACAGTCAGACAAAAGTGAACATATCAAGTAATTTCAACATTTGGAACGTCATATTATAAGGAACCTAAAAACTAGACTCGCAAATGAGGTATACAGCAGCTAGCTTGGTAACAGATAGACAGACACAGACACACAGAACGACTACCGTAACCCTACGGCACATGCGCCGAGGGGTAGTGATTATTGCTACCTATAGATTATGTCTACGTATTTCATCTCTTCTTTCATAAGACTTCAGTGTCTCGGAGGATGTCAACACCACGTGCACCAGTACAGTAAAGATCAATGTTCTAACCCATTGTTCCTCTTACAATATTATTAGGTTGATTAACATACGTTAACAATACTTGAATAGACATTTGAATCCAATTTAAGAGTCAGCTTCTTCCGTGTAAACTTAAGGTGGCTAGGTGTCGGTATAGTATGCTTATGGACCAGTTTGTGTACAGGTAGCTATCTTGTTCAAGTTGGTACATAGCTGGTTCAAGGTTATACCCACTTCTGGGGTGTATAGCTAATTTGAGTTTAGTAGTACTGGTAGGGGTCTGATAGTACTGTTTAGCACCCACTAGTACTAATATTATAGGAATGTTAGATGACAGTGCGATTAGATGTTCTAAATTAATTTTTTTTATGTATCGTATGCTTATCATGTAATAATATTGCTATGGAGATAGATATAAATCCCCTCCTGAGCAATAATAACAATATTATTGATGGTCATGACCACATGTCATGATTTAGTTGATTGTGTAGATTCCATATTCCATTTCATTCCGCATTCCACTTTTTGAATCTTATCACCATGTGATAACCATGCAAGGACACCAAGCAAACTAACTCACGATATATGCATGGGGCACAAGAGGAAACTAGTTAACGTGATAATTACAAACCAATAATATGTCCTTCAACAATGTTTAATTGTAGAGAATGACAGTAGGAATACAACAATGAATACAAAAAAATGTACTTTATTCTGAAATAATGTACATGCAGTACTAAGTTGAATGTGAGTTAGTTGGCAAGAGTGGGATTGTATCCAGTTTGCCTCATCCAGTCAACGATCTGGTAGAACCTGTCACGATTAATTCTCGGTCCATAATTATACAGTGACCCAGTGTATACGTTAACTCCGAAGACTGCTCTCTGACCACGAGTTACTCCAACTTGATCAACGATCTCGCTCATGAGTGGGGCACCAATCATTCCCGAAGTATCACAGCGATGCTGCAGATAAAGTCCATTCCTGGCTGTGCTTGAGTAAGTGCAGCTCGAAAAGTAGGCGGAGTGGTAGAAACATCCAGTCTTCGATCTCTTATCTGTAGGATAACCAAGCAGGTCGAATCCCCTGTTGTTCCATGGGTCACGATAGCCAAACGAAGCCCAGCAAGCCGACCTCTGAGAGGTTACAATCAAACCGTAATCGTATTCTGCCAATCCTGAAAGAGCATAGCCATTTACAGTGAACAGGTTTGTTGTGGACATCGATGATCCGTACTGAGCACAGTTCCTCCTGCGGTAGAGCCTCAGCCCTGTCCTGAATCGACGATTTGTGCGATCGTAGACACAGCGTCCCGCTGTCAAGGCATGGTTTGGTCCAATGAAGATAGCCGTGCAGCCATTGCTCACTTCAGCCAGAGCACAGTAGGGTAGACCAGAATTAAGGTTACTGTTTGGAATCGGGAGACGTTCATCGTCATCAAAGACAGTACGCTTGGAACGATTTCCACCATTTTCATCATTCTCATCATCATCATCTTCTTCTTCCTCTTCGTAGTGCTCCTGAGTCTTGTTTCCTGCGTAGTCGTCCACATCCTGCTTGGAGTAGTAGAGACGAAGCAGGTCACTCATGCTACCCTGCTTGACAGTTCCATTTGGGAAGAACTCGAGGTCCAACTCCTCGAGATCAAGCAGCATCTGCAGTCGGTGAGCCGGTATGTCGCTTCCTTCATCGCTATCCTCACCAGCTGGCACTGGACCAGCGGCTGCGAAGGCTGTGATAGCCAAAAGGAGGAAGAGAGTCTTCATTGCTTTGATTGGATTGATTACTTCTTGGAAGATTGGAGATTTGAAGATTGTTGTAGCTAAGCAGCTCACGATGAACTGTTGTCCGCCTATGGACCTCCTTTTATAGCAAATTAATGCTGCACGTATCTGATGACCTAACATTTTGCCTTTGCTCATAGTGGGCTGATACTGATTTGTCATCCTGAAAGTCTAGTGGTAAGGTGTTTACTATGGTGGTAAAACCTGATAATGATTTAAGCACTAGCTTGCCTCATGATGATTATGTACCCTATATACATGTTCATGACCCAAATAGACAAGAAATGGAATTTTAAATTTAAAGTTCAAAGGTTACAGGAAATATCACCTTAGCAATTATGATGGACACAAGTGTACATAATTATGTTGCTATATATACTAGCTGCCACATACTACATACTTAATAATTTGTGATGCAAAATGAATAGACAACCAATGAAATATAATTGGGGCGAGTCTGAGCGAGCCCCAACTAAACGGTAATGCACTGTGCGACTGAGATATATATATATATATATATATATATATATGGTACGTCGGTCCTTAGTTACGCCCCGCCCAATGTCCACCATTCCGTATATATGCTGCTCTAATTCAACGATTACAAATTTACATTCATGTGTGCTAGGTTATCACTTATGAACACTGAACAAAGCGAAAAGTTCAGAACTGAGGCTTCAAAGGGTAGAAGGCAAGAGCGAGACAGAGATCGTTGTCAATCGGAGTCTTAGCTCAACAGCGGCCAAGAGAAAGGGACAGAATTTATTAGCCATATCAAGCTGTACCGCGCCGGACTCCAAAGGAGGACTCCTGGAGAGAGCGAGACTCGGAGCTCGTTGTCAGCTCAACAGCGCAAGGACCAGCTAAGAATGCGATAAAGATAGACGTGCTGCTAACTGATTTTGACAATAGAGGCAGGCTAAATTAAAATTATCTTTTCTCTTGACTGTTGGCAGACATGAACACTATGTCGAGGGAACTAGCTATCGTGCAGATGTATAGGCCTACATAGCACTATCATTTGACTATGAGACTGTCTGTCATTGTATGCTTGGATATGTGTCGGTGGTCTGCATGATCTATTGTGCTATGGCTTTGTTCAAGTTTTCGAGTCTCAGCTACTGACAGAGACTTTCAGAGGCTCAGCTCAGGCTCGCCCCAAACAGGCCCTGCATGACACTAGTTTTAGTGTTCTGCTATAACTCAAAGGTTATACTATTAAGCCAACGGTCAAAGGTTAATGTAAGTTGGGTTGTGGGCTCATGGGATGTGGTATAGACAGAAAATTGTTACCCCCACCACAGTATCATAAGCTACTCAATGATCCTAACCATGATCAATCATACTCCATGACTTAAATTGTAGTACTGAAGCCATACAAATCAAAGGATGCCGACAACAGCTATAATCGCTTACCATCCAACTGCCTTCCCGCAGGAGGTATAACTACACCTGCAGGACAATGACTCCTGCAAGGCATATAATTGACTTGTTATTGTCCTGCGGGTAGCAGCTGAGGGAAAGCACCTTGTAGCTATGTACACTACCTGTGGTTTGCAGCTTGTAGTTTTCTTTTGTTCAGTACTACAAATCGGTTATAGTACTGGATCTCGACAGTTCAGTGGCGCTTATTGACTTCGGGGTTCCCCTCAGTCAATAAATCACTGAACTGTCTCCTTTCATGCTATTTAGTAGAGGGGAGATACCATTGTGTGGGGTGGGGGGCTATACACAAGCTAGTTTACCAATGGTTTCAGTTAGGTGTCTAGCTAGCTACAGCCCTTCAGGAGACAAAATAAATTTAATACTAAGGCCATCCTGATAGTATTTCACCTGTATCTTTATCTGGACTACCCCCTGCATACCCACATAGGTTAGGGATATTGTACAGTACGTAGAGACATGTCATCTGCATGTAGACCCTGAATGTGTATGCAGTTAAGGGTAAATCAGTGAGACGAGACGGCTGTGATGGCAATATGAGGAGAAAAAGAATATCACAAATCAGCTCTTTATAACCTATTAAGGGAATCAACAGTCAAGGATGTAGACACGGGGGGGGGGGGGGGGGGGGGGGGGCTTTGGGGGCTGATCAAGCAGGCGATGACAATACAATGTTATAGTATCTTCCCTTTGCCCACTTTCAATGTTACACATAGAAAAGAGTGAAGAACCAACTGCATGAGGGCTGGGGGTAGTAATGGACAGTATTGGAAATAGTAGCTGAACGTATGTTGTGCAGAAAATATTGCGGTATCCACGGTATGTGGGATATATAATATGGTAATGTTTACGTTAAAATTTGATAATCGAGCATTAATGGCTACGTAATAGTTATCGACTGGGAGTCAAGGAATTATGGCAGTAAACGAACCGATCCCGAGGGCGCAGCCCGAGGGTGAGGTTTGTTTACGTAGCCATAATTCCTTGACTCCCAGTCGATAAGTGTTATATCTCCGATTTGATTGGCTCTCCGCTACGTCACCATAGTAACTTACGGTAGAGGCTTAGAAACAAACAGAAACGAGAAGTCTTCTGTGAACATGGACTCCGAAACTAGCACTGTCTGCGTGGCCAATGACCCATACTGTCCCGGCATGTGCGAGTGGACCGACTGTGAACAAAAACTCCGCCTCACAACGTCATCTAGTCCCCGCCCTAGCACCAGCTCGCCCCAGCCCCTCCTCCTTCCAAGCGACCGCTTCCAGTTCAAGAGCGACAAGGAGCTAACCGAGCTATCCAAAGGATACACGCCCGCTAACACTAGTAGGTCGACTAAATGGGCTTTGAATGTGTTTGACCTATGGTGTCAGGCTAGGAACCAGCGCTATTCAGAAGATACCGTTCCAGAACACTTGCTAACAAGCTGTGATCCTCTCCTTCTGAACACTCATCTTGCTAGGTTTGCTGTGGAAGCTAGGAAGACTACTGGAGAATCTTATCCACCTGCTACAGTTCACCAACTGCTCTGTGGGCTCCTCAGATACATGAGAGAAAACGTTCCAGGCTGCCCAAACTTTCTTGATAAGAAAGATTCTCGTTTTCGACCTTTGCAAGGCACTTTGGATGCTCTCTTTCATCAGCTTCATTCTGATGGTGTAGGTGTGCAAACCAAACACACTGAAATTTTAACGAAGGAAGATGAAGAGAAGCTGTGGAGTAGTGGTGTAATGGGTGTAACTACCCCCAGATCACTGCAAAATGCGGCTTTTTTTATTGTTGGGAAAATGTTCAGTCTGCGTGGTGGTGTTGAGCACAGAAAGCTTAAACTGTCTCAATTAAAGAGAAATTGTGATCCTGATCATTACGTCTACTACGAGAATGTATCTAAAACCAACAGCGGGTCTTTTCGAAAGCTGCGCATCAAAGGAAAGGTCGTTCCAGTATATGCTTGCCCAGAAGTTGGCGAGAGGTGCCCAGTCTTCATCTTGGACACCTACCTGAGTAAGCTACCTCCAAAAGCACATGAATGTGACCTCTTTTATCTTCGACCATTGTCTGAAGCACCCACAGATGCTTCTGCACCATGGTATGCAGCAGTGCCTGTTGGGAAGGATACCCTCCAAAGCAAGCTCAACAACATGTGCAAACAAGCTGGTATTGGTGGCAATAAGACGAACCATAGCCTAAGAGCAGCTAGTGCGACTCAAATGTATGACAGCGGAGTTCCTGAGAAACTGATACAGGAGAGAACGGGACATCGGTTGCTGGAAGCTCTACGAATGTATGAACGAACTAATGCTCAGCAACATCAGGCAATTTCAGCTGTTCTTTCTGCTCCCCATTCTGAATCAACGCTCTACCATCAGGCTTCAGAAAAGCGGACACTTTCTCACACTCTTTCTGAAGTACAACCAACTCAGCATACTCCATCATCATTTAACTTTCAAAACCTTCATGGGTGTACTATCAACATAAATGCAGCCCCATCTCAGCCAGCACCTACTACATCAGTCACTGACCACATGGAAATAGATATTGACAAGATTATAGCCTCTATTACTGAAGACTTTCATTGACTTATGCTCATGCAGAACCATAGTATAGCTATTGTATACTTGTATAATATTATTATTATTATCATATGCTACTGCTGTGAGTTATTGTGTATGTATACTTCTGAGTATTAAATCTGACAGCTGATTGGTCCACATATATAGCAGCATGTGCCCTCAAGGAAGGATGATATGACCATATCATCCTTTTGCCCTGTAGGAAGGAGATATGGGTCATATCTCCTTCTAGTTACCTAGGAAACAAGGATAATCAGGAGATATGTACGACATCGGTACTTTTTGAATCTGATTATACAAATTTATAGGGTGATTTGTACATTAATAATAATTATATTCTCATTTATTACAGATGTAAGAAAATTATGATGGCAAATACGGTATCACGGTATTTGTATGATTTAACAGTTAATAGTCAATACCTCGGTATCACGGTATGGACGGTATATTGCCCATTACTAGCTGGGGGTGAGGCTAATGTTTTGTTCAAGGTTAAATGGCTCACAGCAGCAACCTTGATGTATTGTATTGAATTCCACACTTATGGCAGTGCCTACACGCATCAAGTCAGCTTCCAGCCTCCAGGAGTCCTAGAGGACAATGACCATAAATATGCAAGCAAATGACTGTCATTCAGGCTGCCGCCACATACAGTGCTCCAATCAGTGATGAGCTAGTCATCTAGTTGGATCTACAAGTATAGCTAACCATACATACCCTTTGAGTTGAAAGGAAGCCACTGTCGTCGGCTTCATCCGTCGAAAGTTTGCCAGTGAGCGGAAGAAGGCGGCGGTGACCAGCGTCAACGATTATCCTACTGCGCATGCACTGAGTATTAGTATAATAAACATACCGTATATAGCACATGACACACAATGTTCTATTTATACGTAGAGGCATACCAGCTCTATCCTGGAAAAGTGAAGAAGCTTAGAATCGGCAAATGATGCCAAAATTGGCGAACGAAGCGTTTTCGGCGAAATCCACACAAATCATGCGTTTGGTGTTGGAAACTGATAACTAACACAGTGGCTTGCGCTTCTGCGACTCTGCTATATAGATGCAGCAATATAACTGCACCACCCTTTACTTGCTCTCGAATGAAATGAAATTTGATCTCAATATGTTTTGTGCACCCATGCATGAAATTGTGGGTTCTTTGACATACTGATGGCTGACTGGTTGTCTTCAAGAATGATAGTTGGCTTATCTGGTGCACTCTTTAGATCGGTAGTCAGCTGTCGCATCCAGATTGCTTCTTGTGCGGCACTGGCTAGTGCCATGTACTCAGCTTCTGCAGTGGATAGTGCCACACATGTCTGTTTTTTATTTCTCCAACTGATTGCTCCAATACCAATCTGAAATCCACAGCCTGATGTAGATTTTCGATCATTGAGGTCTCCCGCCCAATCTGCGTCTGAATAGCTACATTCTTTAGATCTGTTGTTTGAGTAAAGAATACCAAAATTCGGTGTACCTCTCAGATATCTCAGGATTCTTTTGACAGCTACCCAGTGTTGCTTGTTTGGCTTGGCACAGTACTTTGCTACATTGCTCACTGCAAACGTTATATCAGGCCTAGTTCCAACTGATAAGTACAAAAGGGTACCAACTGCTGACTGATACAACACTTGATCGACAGTTTCACATTCTTCTGTTGTCTTGACTAGTTTTGAACTTGATTCAACTGGTGTGGTGACAGGTTTTGCATCTACCATGCCATACTTGTGCAGCATACTTTCTGTATATGCTGGCTGACCAATCCAAACCTTTCCATTCTGGTGATCTTGAGCAATCTTCACTCCGAGAAAATAATGAAGGTCACCCATATCCTTAACTTCAAATTGCATTGCAAGGGCTTTCTTAACTTCAGCCATTCTCCTTTCACTTTTTCCTGCCAACACAATGTTATCAACATATATATATACACCGATCACGAACATCTCTCCTTCTGAGGCCACATAAAGACAAGGGTCACTGGTTGTTGGTACAAATCCCATCTTCTGCAAGTGATGATCTAGAGTCGAGTTCCAACATCGAGGAGACTGTTTTAGGCCATAAAATATCTACTTTAACCTACACACCAGATATTCCTGACCTTGGACAACAAAGCCTTCTGGCTGCTTCATAAACGTACACTACTTCTTCCAGCTCACCATTTAGAAAAGCTGTTGTCACATCCATCTGGTGCAGCATGAGACCATTTTGTGCAGCTAGGGCAATCAGTGCTCGGAAAGATTCGAATCTGACAACAGGACAGAACGTTTCATCATAATCAAGTCCAAATTTCTGCGAGAATCCTTGTGTAATAAGTCGAGCCTTGTGTCATTCCACGTTTCCGTCAGCATCAGTTTTAAGCTTGAACATCCATTTACTTCCGACTACAGCTCGATCACTTGGCAATTCCACCAGATCCCAGACATCATTTGCTTTGAGTGATTCCATCTCCTCCATTGCATCCAACCATTGAGCTTTCTCTGGACTAGAAAACACATCTTTCACATTTACAGGCTCTTTTGAAAATTTGCTTGCAATTGCTACTGATTCACCGTAGTAATTAGGTGGATGTCTCTCCCTCATCGATCGTCGTGGAGTGGGTTCTGCCACTTTGTTAGTGACAGGCATAGGCTCTGGTTCTACATCATTAGGGAAGTCGATCTCAACATATTTCCTTTCTTGTACTCTTGGCTCCTTCTCAAATCCACACTCTGACTCATAAATAACACATCTCGGCTGTAAATGATTTTCGATCGCTTCAGATCATACAATCGATAGCCCTATGTTTCACTACCATACCCAAGAAGAACACACTTGGTAGCTTTCAAGTTGAATTTCTGTCGCTCATCCTTGGCTACATGAGCATAGCTTGTGCATCCAAAAATTTGCAAATGATCCACTTTCGGTCTTTCCCCATTCCAAGCTTCGAACGGAGTCATTCTTTCCACAGCTTTAGTTGGGCTTTAGTTCCTCAGGTACACTGCTGTTGTGAGAGCTTCTGCCCAAAATTTGTGAGGCAATTTCACATCAGCTAGCATTGATCGCACATGCAGTTTCAATGAGCATTTGATTCATTCGTTCTGCCACACCATTCTGCTCAGGTGTCTTTGGGACAGTGGTTTCATGTCTAACTCCCTCTGATCGCAAATAATCTGCAAACTCTGTGGATGTATTACTCCCCACCATTATCTTTGCGCAGGGTCTTCAATTTCCGACCAGTTGACCTTTCCACCATAGCTGTCCACTCAAGAAATTTCTCAAACACCTGACTCTTGTGCTTCAAGACATAGCCCCATACGAAGCGGGTCTTGTCATTAATGAAAGTCACAAAGTATTCAGCTCCACTCAGTGATTTTGCATTTATCTTCCCACATACATCACTATGAATGAGTTCAAGAGGCTCGTCTGCCCGTTTGACACCATCCTTTGGAAAGCAACTTCTGTGATGTTTTCCTTGAGCACAAGGCTCACAAAAGTGGATTTTCTTTGATGCATGAGCCATCATAATCGAAACCAACAACAAGGTCACCTTTTGCTAACTTCTGTAAGCTTTGCTTTCCTAGGTGTCCCAGGCGTCCGTGCTAGATATCCTCTTTTGTTTCATGATACTGATTATCAGCAACATTGACATGATGTGAGTAGCAATTCAGATAGTACAGACTTCCGACCTTACTTCCTATAGCAATCAGCTTTTTATCGGCATCATACACTCGACAGCTGGTCTTGTCAAAACTTGTTATTTTTCACATCTCTGTAGCTCGTGATACACTGAATAGGTTGTAGGAGCGTTGTGGTACATAGAGCACATTGGGGCTGCTTCAGACATCGAATCTCGACAAACAATTTATCATTATTGCACATGTGACAGGTTGCTCCTGAATCAATAACCAAGCTCTCTTTCTGATTTACAATGGTGGTTGACAGTGCATGTCTCGTCACTACTCCAACACTCTCACTTTCTGAACTACTGCTATCTCTTTGATTTCGTTTAACCTCGGCTTTATTTGCACTCTGTCTGCTATTTCTCTTCTCTGACTCGGCTTTTCTATCAGCTGCTAATTCGAAACAATCACGTTTGAAGTGACCGATACGTTTGCAGTAGTGGCATCTTACTCCTTTCCTTCGTATTCGCTGTTCTGACGTCATAACTTTCTCCATGCTATTCGTATCAGCAGACTCTGCACGTCCCTTTTGTTTACGTTCCTCATGTAGCAGGCGTTCGGTAACGATTTCTATTTTCGGAACGTCAGCATTTGCCTCAAATGCTGTCACCAACATGCTATATGATTCGGGTAAACTTGCTAAGAAATGCACGACATGATCCTCTTCGCTAACAGGATCTCCAACTACTGATAACTCATCGAATAATTCTGTCATCTCCTTGATATGCTCCTGCACAGCGTCCCCTTCTCGCAAACGCAATGAGTAGAATTTACGTCGTAGAGCTAGTTTGTTAGCCCATGTCTTTTTCTGAAACTGATCAGACAGTTTCTTCTACACCTCAGTGGGATCTTTGGGATCTCCAATCAAATACAGAAGGGCTGGATCCATAGAAAGCACTATAATCGCCAACGCACAATCCCTTCTCTCAACAAACTTTTTGTACTTGGCAGCCTCCGTCATTTGATTGGGGCATGCTTCTGATCTGTCCACTATACTCCATAGCCCATCTTTCATCAGGGCCATCCAACACTGCACCTTCCACGTTGCATAGTTCAACCTGTTCAATGGAACAACTGTTACGGTCTTCGATTCCGCCATCAATATCGCTTACGTCAATTTTCGACACCGAATAGGTTGACGAACGATACTCGAAGTTCTCAACTCCTCTGAACGATCAGGCTTTAGATCAAACTAGTACATTTGCGTGACTGGGCCCATAACCTGTTGGAAACTGATAACTAACGTAGTGCCTTGCGCTTCTGCGACTCTGCTATATAGATGCAGCAATTTAATAGATCAGTATACAATACACAACTAATTTGTAGGATGAGTAGCAGACTTTAACTATTTTATGTTGTGCAATGTACTGCTGTGTTAATTAGTAATTTGTGTATGATTATGTGAATGTGCTTCTGACACCATGAGAACTTTCTCACAATCACACAGTTAATGATTTGTGCTATGCATGCTTTGTTCACATGGTTCTAGAATTTTCTTTGCTGATGTTATTTCTTATTTATGTGATACATAGGATAATAAACAGTCAGACAAAGTGAACATATCAAGTAATTTCAACATTTGGAATGTCATATAAGGAACCTTAAAATTGGACTCGCAAATGAGGTATATAGCAGCTAGCTTGGTAACAGACAGACAGACACAGACACACAGAACGACTACCGTAACCCTACAGCGCATTCGCCGAGGGGTAATGATTATTGCTACCTATAGATTATGTCTACGTATTTCATCTCTTCTTTCATGAGACTTCAATATCTCGGAGGATGTCAACACCACGTGCACCAGTACAGTAAAGATCAATGTTCTAACCCATTGTTCCTCTTACAATATTATTAGGTTGATTAACATACATTAACAATGCTTGAATAGACATTTTGAATCCAATTTAAGAGTCAGCTTCTTCCATGTAAACTTAAGGTGGCTAGGTGTCGGTATAGTATGCTTATGGACTAGTTTGTGTACAGCTAGCTATCTTGTTCAAGTTGGTACATAGCTGGTTCAAGGTTATACCCACTTCTGGGGTGTATAGCTAATTTCAGTTTAGTAGTACCGGTGGGGGTCTGATAGTACTGTTTAGCCCCCCACTAGTACTAATATTATAGGAATGTTAGATGACAGTGCGATTAGGATGTTCTACATTAAATTTTTATGTATTGTGTGCTTATAATAATATTGCTATGAAGATAGATATAAATCCCCCCCCCCCCCGAGCAATAATAATAATATTATTGATGGTCACGACCAGATTTAGTTGATTGCGTAGATTCCATATTCCATTTCATTCCACATTCCACTTTTTGAATCTTATCGCCATGTGATAACCATGCAAGGACACCAAACAAACTAACTCACAATATATACATGGAGCACAAGGGGAAACTAATTAACGTGATAATTACGAACCAATATGTCCTTCAACAATGATTAATTGTAGAGAATGACAGTAGGAATACAACAATGAATAGAAAAAATTTACTTTATTCTGAAATAATGCACATGCAATACTAAATTAAACGTGAGTTAGTTGGCAAGAGTGGGATTGTATCCTGTTTGCCTCATCCAGTCAACGATCTGGTAGAACCTGTCACGATTAATTCTCGGTCCGTAATTATACAGTGACCCAGTGTATACGTTAACTCCAAAGACTGCTCTCTGACCGCGAGTTACTCCAACTTGATCAACGATCTCGCTCATGAGTGGGGCACCAATCATTCCCGAAGTATCACAGCGATGCTGCAGATAAAGTCCATTCCTGGCTGTGCTTGAGTAAGTGCAGCTCGAAAAGTAGGCGGAGTGGTAGAAACATCCAGCCTTCGATCTCTTATCCGTAGGATAACCAAGCAGGTCGAATCCCCTGTTGTTCCAAGGGTCACGATAGCCAAACGAAGCCCAGCAAGCCGACCTCTGAGAGGTTACAATCAAACCGTAATCGTATTCTGCCAATCCTGAAAGAGCATAGCCATTTACAGTGAACAGGTTTGTTGTGGACATCGATGATCCATACTGAGCACAGTTCCTCCTGCGGTAGAGTCTCAGCCCTGTCCTGAATCGACGATTAGTGCGATCGTAGACACAGCGTCCCGCTGTCAAGGCATGGTTTGGTCCAATGAAGATAGCCGTGCAGCCATTGCTCACTTCAGCCAGAGCACAGTAGGGTAGACCAGAATTAAGGTTACTGTTTGGAATCGGGAGACGTTCATCGTCATCAAAGATGGTACGCTTGGAACGATTTCCACCATTTTCATCATTCTCATCATCATCATCATCTTCTTCCTCTTCGTAGTGCTCCTGAGTCTTGTTTCCTGCGTAGTCGTCCACATCCTGCTTGGAGTAGTAGAGACGAAGCAGGTCACTCATGCTACCCTGCTTGACAGTTCCATTTGGGAAGAACTCGAGGTCCAACTCCTCGAGATCGAGCAGCATCTGCAGTCGGTGAGCTGGTATGTCGCTTCCTTCATCGCTATCCTCACCAGCTGGCACTGGACCAGCGGCTGCGAAGGCTGTGATAGCCAAAAGGAGGATGAGAGTCTTCATTGCTTTGATTGGATTGATTGCTTCTTGGAAGATAGAAGATTTGAAGATTGTTGTAGCTAAGCAGCTCACGATGAACTGTTATCCGCCTATGGACCTCCTTTTATAGCAAATTAATGCTGCATGTGTCTGATGACCTAACATTTTGCCTTTGCTCATAGTGGGCTGATAATTTGTCATCCTGAAAGTCTAGTGGTAAGGTGTTCACCATGGCCATGGTGGGGTGAGAGGTTAATGGTTAGCTACTTAAAATAATTTGTGAGTAAGGGGTAAAACCTAATAATGATTTAAGCACTAGCTTGCCTCATGATGATTATGTATCCTATATAAATATTCATGACCCAAATAGACAAGAAATGGAATTTTAAATCTAAAGTTCAAAGGTTACTGGAAATATCACCTCATCAACTATGATGGACACAAGTGTACATAGTTATGTTGCTATATATACTCTAGCTGCCACATACTGCATACTTAATAGTTTGTGATGCAAAAGGAATAGACAACCAATGAAATATAATTTTAGTGTCCTGCTATACTATTACGCCAACAGTCAAAGGTTAATGTAAGTTGGGTTGTGGGCTCATGGGATGTGGTATAGACAGAAAATTTATTGTTACCCACCATAGTATCATAAGCTACTCAACGATCCTAACCATGATCAATCGTACTCCATGATTTAAATTGTAGTACTGAAGCCATACAAATCAAAGGATGCCGACAACAGCTAAAATCGCCTACCACCCAACTGCCTTCCCGCAGGAAGTATAACTACACCTGCAGGACAATGACTCCTGCAAGGTATATAACTGACTTATTATTGTCCTGCGGGTAGCAGCTGAGGGAAAGCACCTTGTAGCTATGTACACTACCTGTGGTTTACACCTTGTAGTTTTCTTTTGTTCAGTACTACAAATCGGTTATAGTACTGGATCTGGACAGTTCAGTGGCGCTTATTGACTTCAGGGTTCCCCTTGGTCAATTAATCACTGAACTGTCTCCTTTCATGCTATTTAGTAGAGGGGAGACACCATGGCAATGTGTGTGGTGGGGGGCTATACACAAGCTAGTTTACCACTGGTTTCAGTTTGGTGTCTAGCTAGCTACAGCCCTTCAGGAGACAAAATAAATTTAATACTAAGGCCATCCTGTTAGTATTTCACCTGTATCTTTATCTGGACTACCCCTGCATAGCTATAGCTGGGCCCATGCCCATATCGGTTAGGGATATTGTACAGTATGTAAAGACATGTCATCTGCATGTAGACCCTGAATGTGTATGTAGGTAAGGGTAAATCAGTGAGACGAGACGGCTGTGATGGCAACATGAGGAGAAAAAGAATATCACAAATCAGCTCTTTATAACCTATTAAGGGAATCAACAGTCAAGGATGTAGACAGGGGGGGGGGGGGCCTTTGGAGGCTGAACAAGCAGGCGATGACAATACAATGTTATAGTATCTTCCCTTTGCCCACTTTCAATGTTACACATAGAAAAGAGTGAAGAACCAACTGCATGAGGGCTGGGGGTAGTAGCTAATGGACGGTATTGGAAATAGTAGCTGACGGTATGTTGTGCAGAAAAGATTGCGGTATCCATGGTATGTGGGATACATAATATGGTAATGTGTACGCTAAAATTTGATAATCGAGCATTAATGGCCACGTATGACATCGGTACTTTTTGAATCTGGTTATACAAATTTATTGGGTGATTTGTACATTATACTCTCATTTATTACGGATGAAAGAAAATTATGATGGCAAATACGGTATCACGGTATTTGTATGATTTAACAGTTAATAGTCAATACCTCGGTATCACGGTATGGACGGTATATTGCCCATTACTAGCTGGGGGTGAGGCTAATGTTTTGTTCAAGGTTAAATGGCTCACAGCAGCAACCTTGATGTAGCTATTGTATTGAATTCCACACTTATGGCAGTGCCTACACGCATCAAGTCAGCTTCCAGCCTCCAGGAGTCCTTGAGGACAATGACCATAATATGCAAGCAAATGACTGTCATGCCGGCTGCCGCCACATACAGTGCTCCAATCAGTGATGAGCTGGTCATCTTGTTGGATCTACAAGTATAGCTAACCATACATACCCTTTGAGTTGAAAGGAAGCCACTGTCGTTGGCTTCATCCGTCGAAAGTTTGCCAGTGAGCGGAAGAAGGCAGCAGTGACCAGCGTCAATTATTACCCTACTGCGCATGCACTGAGGATTAGTATAATATAAACTTACCGTATATAGCGCATGACACACTAGAGGCATACCAGCCCTAGCCTGGAAAAGTCAAGAAGCTTAGAATCGGCAAATGATGCCAAAATTGGCGAACGAAGCGTTTTCGGCGAAATCCACACAAATCATGCGTTTGGTGTTGGAAACTGATAACTAACGCAGTGGCTTGCGCTTCTGCTACTCTGCTATATAGATGCAGCAATTCAATAGATCAGTATACAATACACAACTAATTTGTAGGATGAGCAGCAGTCATAAATAAGAAATAACATCAGCAAAGAAAATTCTAGAACCATGTGAACAAAGCATGCATAGCACAAATCATTATCTGTGTGATTGTGAGAAAGTTCTCATGGTGTCTGAAGCACATTCACATAATCATACACAAATTACTATATAACACAGTAGTACATTGCACAACATAAAATAGTTAATGTGATAAACAGTCAGACAAAAGTGAACATATCATTGACAAGTAATTTCAACACTCCTTCTCACTTGCTGGCTGACTGTTCTGGCATGACTTGAACTCCAGCCATGTGACGTAGTTTAGCAAATTTGACTTGTGGGAGTCCTTTCGTTAGCATATCTGCTACCATTTCCTCGGTAGGACAGTACTTTAGCTTAACTGCACCACCCTTTACTTGCTCTCGAATGAAATGGAATTTGATCTCAATATATTTTGTACGTCCATGAAATTGTGGGTTCTTTGGCATACTCATGGCTGACTGGTTGTCTTCAAGAATGATAGTTGGCTTATCTGGTGCACTCTTTGGATCGGTAGTCAGCTGTCGCATCCAGATTGCTTCTTGTGCGGCACTGGCTAGTGCCATGTACTCAGCTTCTGCAGTGGATAGTGCCACACATGTCTGTTTTTTACTTCTCCAACTGACTGCTCCACCACCAATCTGAAATACACAGCCTGATGTAGATTTTCGATCATTGAGGTCTTCCGCCCAATCTGCGACTGAATAGCTACATTCTTTAGATCTGTTATTTGAATAAAGAATACCAAAGTTCAGTGTACCTCTCAGATATCTCAGGATTCTTTTGACAGCTACCCAGTGTTGCTTGTTTTGCATTTATCTTCCCACATACATCACTATGAATGAGTTCAAGAGGCTCGTCTGCCCGTTTGACACCATCCTTTGGAAAGTCACTTCTGTGATGTTTTCCTTGAGCACAAGGCTCACAAAAGTGGATTTCCTTTGATGCATCATAATCGAAACCAACAACAAGGTCACCTTTTGCTAACTTCTGTAAGCTTTGCTTTCCTAGGTGTCCCAGGCGTCAGTGCTAGCTTTTGTTTCATGACACTGATTATCAGCAACATTGACGTGATGTGAGTAGCAATTCAGATAGTACAGACATCCGACCTTACTTCCTATAGCAATCAGCTTTTTATCGGCATCATACACTCGACAGCTGGTCTTGTCAAAATTTGTTATTTTTCCCATCTCTGTAGCTCGTGATACACTGAATAGGTTGTAGGAGCATTGTGGTACATAGAGCACATTACGAAGTATGCACCTTTTGTTTTTCCATTGCCCAAAGTAGCTTGCAATTCAACAACTCCAACACCAGTTGCTTCCAAAACATGTCCATCCCCCAGTGTGACTTCTTGGGGCTGCTTCAGACATCGAATCTCGACAAACAATTTATCATCATTGCACATGTGACAGGTTGCTCCTGAATCAATAACCCAGCCCTTTTTCTGATTTATAATGGTGGTTGACAGTGCATAACTCGTCACTAATCCAACACTCTCACTTTCTAAACTACTGCTATCTCTTTGATTTCATTTAACCTCGGCTTTATTTGCACTCTCTCTGCTATTCTTCTTCTCTGACTCGGCTTTTCTATCAGCTGCTAATTTGAAACAATCACGTTTGAAGTGACCGATACGTTTGCAGTAGTGGTATCTTACTCCTTTCCTTCGTATTCGCTGTTCTGACGTCATAACCTTCTCCATGCTATTCGTATCAGCAGACTCTGCACGTCCCTTTTGTTTGCGTTCCTCATGTAGCAGGCGTTCGGTAACGATTTCTATTTTTGGAACGTCAGCGTTTGCCTCAAATGCCGTCACCAACATGCTATATGACTCGGATAAACTTGCTAACAAATGCACGATACGATCCTCTTCGCTAACAGGATCTCCAACTACCGATAACTCATCGAATAATTCTGTCATCTCCTTGATATGCTCCTGCACAGCTTCCCCTTCTCGCAAACGCAATGAGTAGAGTTTACGTCGTAGAGCTAGTTTGTTAGCCCATGTCTTTTTCTGAAACTGATCAGACAGTTTCTTCCACACCTCAGTGGGATCTTTGGGATCTCCAATCAAATACAGAAGGGCTGGATCCATAGAAAGCACTATAATCGCCAGCACATGATCCCTTCTCTCAACAAACTTTTTGTACTTGGCAGCCTCTGTCGTTTGATTGGGGCATGCTTCTGATCCATCCACTATACTCCATAGCCCATCTTTCATCAGGGCCATCCGACACTGCACCTTCCACGTTGCATAGTTTAACCTGTTCAATGGAACAACTGTTACGGTCTTCGATTCTGCCATCAATATCGCTTATGTCAATTTTCGACACCGAATAGGTTGATGAACGATACTCGAAGTTCTCAACTCCTCTGAACGATCAGGCTTTAGATCAAACTAGTAGATTTGCGTGACTGGGCCCATAACCTGTTAGAAACTGATAACTAACGCAGTGGCTTGCGCTTCTGCAACTCTGTTATATAGATGCAGCAATTCAATAGATCAGTATACAATACACAACTAATTTGTAGGATGAGTAGCAGACTTAAATAAGAAATAACATCAGCAAAGAAAATTCTAGAACCATGTGAACAAAGCATGCATAACACAAATCATTAACTGTGTGATTGTGAGAAAGTTCTCATGGTGTCAGAAGCACATTCACATAATCATACACAAATTACTAATTGAAGGGCTCAGAAGCAAAGTGGGCTAACCCACAAATGTTGACTTAGCCCCCCGAATCTTGAAAACATGTTCAAAATGTGTTTCATGAGCTATAGAAAAATCAATTTTTTGAAAATTTTGGCAACTTGGTAGAGTACAATGTATGGTTTTTAGTCCATTTTTGAGCTTTTTAGACAATTCCCCACATTTAGTTCGGGGTTAGCCCACTTTGCTTCTGAGCCCTTCAATTAACACAGCAGTACATTGCACAACATAAAATAGTTAGCTAATATGATAGCATAGGATACTAAACAGTCAGACAAAAATGAACATATCAAGTAATTTCAACATTTGGAACGTCATATAAGGAACCTTAAAACTGGACTCGCAAATGAGGTATATAGCTAGCAGCTAGCTTGGTAACAGACAGACAGACACAGACACACAGAACGACTACCGTAACCCTACGGTGCATTCGCCGAGGGGTAGTGATTATTGCTGCCTATAAATTATGTCTACGTATTTCATCTCTTCTTTCATGAGACTTCAATATCTGGGAGGATGCCAACACCACGTGCACCAGTACAGTAAAGATCAATGTTCTAACCCACTGTTCCTCTTACAATATTATTAGGTTGATTAACATACATTAACAATGCTTGAATAGACATTTTGAATCCAATTTAAGAGTCAGCTTCTTCCATGTAAACTTAAGGTGGCTAGGTGTCGGTATAGTATGCTTATGGACCAGTTTGTGTACAGCTAGCTATCTTGTTCAAGTTGGTACATAGCTGGTTCAAGGTTATACCCACTTCTGGGGTGTATAGCTAATTTGAGTTTAGTAATACCGGTGGGGGTCTGATAGTACTGTTTAGCCCCCCACTAGTACTAATATTATAGGAATGTTAGATGACAGTGCGATTAGGATGTTCTACATTAAATTTTTTTATGTATTGTATGCTTATAACAATATTGCTATGGAGACAGATATAAATCCCCCCCCCCTGAGCAATAATAATAATATTATTGATGGTCATGACCACATGTCATGATTTAGTTGACTGCGTAGATTCCATATTCCATTTCATTCCACATTCCACTTTTTGAATTTTATTGTCATATGATAACCATGCAAGGACACCAAGCAAACTAACTCACAATATATGCATGGGGCACAAGAGGAAATGAAGCACTAATAGTGCGAAACCCTCGGCTTTCATGAATTTGTTTTGACTTGATCACTCATTAAGCCTATAGCTAATTATGCTTCGATGTAATATCATTATGCCGAAATGAGAAAAGATCTATATACATGCCAGTATGCGTTATACCATGCACTAGCCTTTTATGCACCTATCAATGTATTGCCCCATGCACCTACCTTAGTGCGGGCATATGTGGGGATAGGGTGGGGATTTGACCACTACTTTTATCAATTATCCCACCCCTGGGGGAAGCTCCTGTAATCAAAAGGCACACCAATCCTCACCTACTACTGAATATGCACTGAGGTCCTTGACAGTGCAGGTGCACTAGCTATGCTAGACATACAAGTTTACATAACACTCACTTAAGCCACATTAGTATTAACCAAGGCTACTGCTTGAGGTCTAGTACAATTGTCATCGTGACACTATTCTGTCACGCTGATTTCCAGACTAAGGTAAACTCCCCACCCCTGGGGCAGCTATTCCCGATCCCATGTGCAATAGCAAGGGATTACGTAATACGTAGCATGATCATCACGTGCCTGGTTAGCAGTTGCATTTGCTAGCTATAGCTCTGCTATAGCGCTACACAAGAAAGCCAAGAAGCGTTCAGAGTCTACTGTGATCAGTGATGAGTCAGTCCAGTTATAAGACCTATCATTGGTCCTACATCCTAGTCTTTTGGAAAAGAAGCCATCGCTGTCACATTTGTCCATCGAGAGTTCGTCAAGAAGCGAAGAAGGCACTGGTGATCAGCAAATGTCGCTGTAACTTTTGAACAAAGCGTTTTCAACGAATTCTACACGTTTCATTTGTTAAAATCGCCATGAGAAGCCTAATGACACCTCGCTTTCAACGTATAAATAAGGTATGTAGCAACTAGCCTGGTAACAGACACACACACAGACACACAGAACGACTACTGTAACCCTGCGGCGCATGCGCCGAGGGTTAACTAGTTAACGTGATAATTACAAACTAATAATATGTCCTTCAACAATGATTAATTGTAGAGAATGACAGTAGGAATACAATAATGAATACAAAAAATGTACTTTATTCTGAAATAATGCACATGCAATACTAAGTTAAACGTGAGTTAGTTGGCAAGAGTGGGATTGTATCCAGTTTGCCTCATCCAGTCAACAATCTGGTAGAACCTGTCACGATTAATTCTCGGTCCATAATTATACAGTGACCCAGTGTATACGTTAACTCCAAAGACTGCTCTCTGACCGCGAGTTACTCCAACTTGATCAACGATCTCGCTCATGAGTGGGGCACCAATCATTCCCGAAGTATCACAGCGATGTTGCAGATAAAGTCCATTCCTGGCTGTGCTTGAGTAAGTGCAGCTCGAAAAGTAGGCGGAGTGGTAGAAACATCCAGTCTTCGATCTCTTATCTGTAGGATAACCAAGCAGGTCGAATCCCCTATTGTTCCATGGATCACGATAGCCAAACGAAGCCCAGCAAGCCGACCTCTGAGAGGTTACAATCAAACCGTAATCGTATTCTGCCAATCCTGAAAGAGCATAGCCATTTACAGTGAACAGGTTTGTTGTGGACATCGATGATCCATACTGAGCACAGTTCCTCCTGCGGTAGAGCCTCAGCCCTGTCCTGAATCGACGATTAGTGCGATCGTAGACACAGCGTCCCGCTGTCAAGGCATGGTTTGGTCCAATGAAGATAGCCGTGCAGCCATTGCTCACTTCAGCCAGAGCACAGTAGGGTAGACCAGAATTAAGGTTACTGTTTGGAATTGGAAGACGTTCATCGTCATCAAAGACAGTACGCTTGGAACGATTTCCACCATTTTCATCATTCTCATCGTCATCATCATCTTCTTCCTCTTCGTAATGCTCCTGAGTCTTGTTTCCTGCGTAGTCGTCCACATCCTGCTTGGAGTAGTAGAGACGAAGCAGGTCACTCATGCTACCCTGCTTGATGGTTCCATTTGGGAAGAACTCGAGGTCCAACTCCTCGAGATCGAGCAGCATCTGCAGTCGGTGAGCTGGTATGTCACTTCCTTCATCGCTATCCTCACCAGCTGGCACTGGACCAGCGGCTGCGAAGGCTGTGATAGCCAAAAGGAGGATGAGAGTCTTCATTGCTTTGATTGGATTGATTGCTTCTTGGAAGATTGGAGATTTGAAGATTGTTGTAGCTAAGCAGCTCACGATGAACTGTCATCCGCCTATGGCCCTCCTTTTATAGCAAATTAATGCTGCATGTGTCTGATGACTTAACATTTTGCCTTTGCTCATAGTGGGCTGATACTGATTTGTCATCCCGAAAGTCTAGTGGTAAGGTGTTTACCGTGGTGATAAAACCTGATAATGATTTAAGCACTAGCTTGCCTCATGATGATCATGTACCCTATATACATGTTCATGACCCAAATAGACAAGAAATGGAATTTTAAATTTAAAGTTCAAAGGTTACAGGAAATATCACCTTAGCAACTATGATGGACACATAATTATATTGCTATATGTACTAGCTGCCACATACTGCATACTTAATAATTTGTGATGCAAAATGAATAGACAACCAATGAAATACTAGAGCTCTGTAGAGCACATACCCCGCGCGCACATTGTACAATCTATAGATTTATTTTCAGTGCATGGCTATAGCTACTTTTGTGAACTTGAGAGGAATAATGGAAATGCTGCTTAGACGGTTGTTCCGGTGACACTTGAAACAGCCCTCTCTGCACCCAGACTAGGAAGACATGAACGTGTACCTATATTATTTTGTTGTAATAATAGTATAGCTATCTTACATACTGATTGGTTCCATGGGGCTTTTGATTTCAGTCACTATAGACATCACGAGCATTATTTAGAACATCGACGATCTTTACCAGTCATACGCTTGTTAGTTGTGCGCATGAGCAGAAAGCACAATGGGCATGCATGATGCATTAATGGGCACTGTCGATAGGCGTGGCTACGGTGGCCAACAAATAAGCACTATTTGTGACGCTCGTGGACCGTATGCCTCGATTTGACGCACACTGAAGCCATTTTTTCGCCGAATTCGATTGATTCGTTGTGCTTACGAGTCGCTTAGACGCCTACATCTCGAGATATGGCGATTTTTGTGCTAACAACGACAACAACGACAACAACGACGACGACACAACCGATTACTTTACCCCTTGCGCATGCGCGCGGGGTAATAATTTTAATGTTCTGCTATAACTTAGTTCAAAGGTTATACTATTAAGCCAACTGTCAAAGGTTAATGTAAGTTGGGTTGTAGGCTCATGGGAAGTGGTGTAGACATAGAAAATTGTTACCCACCACAGTATCATAAGTTACTTAATGGTCCTAACCATGATCAATGGAACTCCATGACTTAAATTGTAGTACTGAAGCCATACAAATCAAAGGATGATGACAACGCTTACCACCCAACTGCCTTCCCACAGGACTATAACTAAACCCACAAGATAATAACTCCTGCAAGGCATATTGTTATTGTCCTGCGGGTAGCAGCTGAGGGAAAGCACCTTGTAGCTATGTACACTAGCTGTGGTTTGCACCTTGTAGTTTTCTTTTGTTCAGTACTACAAATCGGTTATAATACTGGATCTTGACAGTTTAGTGGCGCTTATTGACCGATGCTTAATCACCGAGGGCAAAGCCCTCGGTCAATAAGCGCCACTAAACTGTCCCACTCTTATGCTATAAGGTATATATATTTAGTAGAGGGGAGATAACATTGTGTGGGGTGGGGGGCTATACACAAGCTAGTTTACCACTGGTTTCAGTTTGGTGTCTAGCTAGCTATATGCCCTTCAAGAGACATAATAAATTTAATACTAAGGTCATCCTGTTACATGTAGTACTTCACCTGTATCTTTGTCTGGACTACCCCCTGCATAGCTATAGCTGAGCCCATGCCATTGGACCTATAGATTAGGGATATTGTAGAGTACGTAGAGACATGTCATCTGCATGTAGACCCTGAATATGTAGGTAAGGGTAAATCAGTGAGAGGGTTTTGGGAGCTGAACAAGCGGGCGATGACAATAAATGTTATAGTAGCTTCCCTTTGCCCACTTTCAATGTTGCATGTAGAAAAGGGTAAAAGACCAACTGCATGAGGGCTGGGGGTAGTAATGGGCGGTATTGGAAATAGTAGCTGACGGTATCATGTTGTACAGAAAATATTGCGGTATCACAGTATGTGGGATATATAATAATAATATGGTAAATTAAATGTATTCGCTAAAATTTGATAATCAAGCATTAATCGGCAAATGACGCCAAAACTGGCGAACGAAGCGTTTTCAGCGAAATCCACACAAACATGCGTTTGGAACATCATAAGGAACCTTAAAATTGGACTCGCAAACGAGGTACCGTAGAAACTGGTTATTAAGCGCTGCTAGCTGTTAAGCGCATACTTTTTATTAAGCGCATAGTTTTGTGCGAGCTTTACCGCTCTTTGTTAGGCGCATATGTCCAGCAAGCCAGCTGAACGACGAGCGATCGGTTATATGAGCCCAAAAAGAAGGCTAGAAGTACACTGGAGAAGAAAACGTCGAGAATTAGGCTCTCTGGTCGCTTCTTGGCCACCGTTGTAGGCCTTTCTACCCTCGGCACGTTCTTTACGCACGCCCCACCTACCGTGTTTTAGCACTTTTAATTAAGCGCTTGCTTCCTATTAAGCACATACTTTTTGTTAAGCGCATATTTTCTTGCTGCCGCGTGTTATAAGCGCATGCGCTTAACAACCAGTTTCTACGGTATGTAGCAGCTAGCGTGGTAACAGACAGACAAGCACACAGACACACAGAACGACTACTGTAATCCTACGGCGCATGCGCCGAGGGTTAATGATTATTGCTACCTATCGATTATGTCTACGTATTACATCTCTTCTTTCATGAGACTTCCATATCTTGGAGGATGTCAATGCCACGTGCACCAGTACAGTAAAGATCAATGTTCTAACCCATTGTTCCTGTTACAATATTATTATTAGGTTAATTAACATACATAATACTATAATAATGCTTGAATAGACATGCAATACTATTATTATAAACTTTAGACCTAATCTTGTACTACTTTAATGTGGGGGACACCCAAGGGAAGGGACACCCAAGGGAATATAGCTTAAGGATTCTAATTGCAGTCTTCTTAAAGCCTGCTAGTCATTTAACTGACAGCTACTGCATATCAACTTGATACATTGTACTTTCCAATTATACTATTAAGCCAACAGTCAAAGGTTAATGGAAGTTGGGTTGTGGGCTCATGAAATGTGGTATAAACGTAGAAAATTGTTCCACTACAACAATATCATATGGTCCTAACCATGATCAATTAAATATAGGTTATAGCACGAGAGCCAGACAGTTCAGTGATTTATTGACCTAGGGCGAAGCCCGGGGTCAATACTGAACAAAAGAAACTACAAGGTGCAAACCACAGCTGTGATATTCTTTCTCTCCTCATGCTGCCATCACAGCCATCTCATCTCACTGATTTATCCTTAACTACATACACATTCAGGGTCTACATGCAGATGACATGTCTCTACGTACTGTATAATATCCCTAACCTATGCGGGCATGGGCCCAGCTATAGCTATGCAGGGGTAGTCCAGATAAAGATACAGGTGAAATACTATCAGATGGCCTTAGTATTAAATTATTTTGTCTCCTAAAGGGCATCAGTGTAGCTAGCTAGACACCAAACTGAAACCAGTGGTAAATTAACCTGTGTGTACCCCCCACACTGGTGTCTCCACTCTACTAGTATAAGTCCATGGAGTATAAAAAAGTTTGTAGTACTGAAGCCATACAAATCAAAGGATGCCGGCAACAGCTAAAATCGCTTACCACCCAACTGCCTTCCCACAGGACTATAACTAAACCCACAGGACAATAACTCCTGCAAGGCATATAACTGACTCGTTATTGTCCTATGGGTAGCAGCTGAGGGAAAGTACCTTGTAGCTATGTACAAACAGTTCTTTATAACCTAATATATGAACATTAGCCCTGTATCCTAACAATGCCATAGCAATGATTATTGCTACCTATAGATTATGTCTACCTATTTCATCTCTTCTTTTGTGAGACTATCTGAATTAAAGCTTTTCAAATTTGTGGTGCATGTGAATTCTACGTGACTACATGAAACTGAATTATTGTAAACTGAACTGTTATGCAGATCTAGTATCAGAGTCTATGCTATAATATTATTATGAATGCATTGTATGCCAATAATCTATAATAATTATTATTGTTTGCAATTGAGTCGATTCCCAACAGAAGTGACTCTTTCATAACAGAGATTATCCAAGAAGTGTTTCTCCCATGGCCAGCAACCCAACACATGCATACTATGTACACCATTGAAGGGTCTGGCGTAATAATATTATATATACCGGTATATGACCAAGACACCCTTAGGCTAAGGTGTAGCTACATGTACCATACCAATGGGGTGATTTGATTATTTCCATGGTCAATATTGTTAATAATTAGTGCTGCTATAAGAAAAGGCATCTCCTTATTTGCAATTGCACCTTTAGAAAAACTATAGGAAATTCTATGTGGTAGATAAAATTAATGCACAGGGTAGTACAGTACAGGGCAGAATTTCATGCATATCAGGAAATCTTGCCCTGTGCTTTACCGCCTTGTGCATTAAATTGATCTGACACACCAAATTTACTTGCCTACATGCAGATAAGGAAATGCCACTTTTTTATAGTAATCGATAATAATGTACGAATGACAACGTTGGTATATGTGTACGGATTTTTTTTTTTATATACATGCAAGTAGCATCAAAAATTGAGCTATTTAAGTGAGAAAACATGTTAATGAAACCTAATCAGCTGGATTGCTAATTTGCAAAAATAAGTATCAAAGATCTTTGCTAATAATTATTAATAATAATATTATGTCAATGGTCATGACTGAATTATATTTGCCAGGTTGGAATCTTTCATACCTTCACGATAATCTTCAGGGTGATCCATCCAATGAGGCACTGCAGTATGGTCCCCTGAATCCAATAACTCTGCATACTCACCTCTATTGCCGCACATTCCACAGATTTTTTCCCTCAACATCTTTAGGCCCCTAGCAATTGCCTTGCTATGCTTGAAGAGCCAAAGCAAGACCACAAATGTCATACAGACGAGCGGAACTACAGCAACGATGAAAGAGAGTGCTGCCGAAAAGTAGATGAATTCAAACGTTTTTTCTTGGGCAATATTGAGACAGAGCACTGTGCCGAACCACAAAGCTATCATTGAGATCAAAGCCGGATCGATGACATTGTAAATTGCCCACTGTTCCTTGTACGGTCTAAGGAGAGAGATGATTATGGAGAAGGATATCAGTTCTACGGTACCAAATGCATAGACATACAGGTCGAGGGCAAAAGCATAAAATATGTATATGATTATCCGTACTCCTAAGTACATGCTCATGACAAAGTGACGATCTCCAGTGCCTGGTTGCATTCCGTCCTTAAACCAACCTAGGTAGCAGTCAGCAAAAGTGTGGATCGCCGGATTCCTGATTCTACAGCAGTTTAGACAGCGGTGAAACCACTTAAAGGGGTAGAGAGCGAGAAAAAGGGTGGGAGTAATGACAAATACGAACAAAACTACAATAGCAGTGATTCCATAGGGTAGATGCTCTCTGCCAAAGTACCGTATGCTGGTATCATAATAGAGAAAAAGGCCAATCTTGTGGCCATGAATATCATGGAGTGTAGTCGGAATCAGTAAGGTAAAGGATACGCTAATGAGCTTAGTGTATGAGAGTAAGAAAAAAGTGGAAAAGACGTCCACCATTGAGGCTTTCATGCTCCAGTTCTCTTCAAAGAAGGTAAGGATGCGTTCGGTATATTTCCATAGGCAGACTATAACTTTGGTATTTCTCGAGTGAAGTTTGATCAGCAGGTAGGTCAGTACGATCAGAAACAGTGGATAAAAGGCAACTGTGTAGTCCAGCGCAAGCGTTAGTAGCATTGGGACATCCAAACATATTGGTCCATAGAGTGTTCGAAAGAAATCCAGGTTCCATACTCCATACGCTGAAATTAAGAGCCGACTCAAAACATCAATGCCTGGATACTTTTGGATAGCACGGAGTACTACCCTTACATTGAGTGGCTCAGCTATCCACTGGCTAAAAATCACATAGGAACTGAGTTTCGGTGACGTAGCACTGATTTTAAACACCACAACTAGCACATAAAATAAAGTGAGTGGGCCAAATGATGCACCAAAAAATTTCGCTATGTTCTGAAATCGACTTGAAGAGCATCGGTGGCAGCTGAGATCGTAGGAGTACACTCTTCGACTATATCCTGGCAAACAGTTTCCACACATTGTCCCATTCATATTCAGACTCTTACACATCCATTCGTTCAGTTTGGAAGGATCTTTGGGTACAGGATTGTATATTCTGCCTTTCTGCGACAGTGCATGGAAACTACCAGTGCATCCGATAAAGCATTTTCCAGCCTCAAACTGGCCTGTGTTAGTGTTCAGTGCCATACAGTGGCACCCAAGAAGGCGAATATCATTGGTGGTGTCGTTGCACAAGATAGCTCCGTGCATGTCACTGCCACATTCGCACTTTTTAGAAGAAATATTGAAGAATTGCCAGGTGTAGCGACACTCAGGGACAGAAGCATTTAATTTATCCCTTGTAGGGAGATGATTATTGTAGTTGAGAAAATTGACTGGTCCTGACTCGGTAAGGTAGACATGAGCAAGTGTTGAAAAGCTCAGAAGAAGCTTGAACATTCCAATCATTATGATCAATGTAATGTAGAGAGCAATGTTGGACAGCTACTAGCTAGTAGCTATTTTTCTGTCTAATAGTTCAAATCACGTACATGTAGCTAGTATTTATAGTCTTGTGGATTCTGCTCGACCTGGATACTACGTAGCTAGCTATGATCTAATAATTTTTTTTTTTGAATCTATGTGTACTTTCACCTGTACAATCAACTACAGTTAATCTAATTATTCTATAGCTAATCTTATACTGAAACAACAACAGTGAGGATTGAGAGTATTGTTGGATAGATAACCACCACCTGCAACTGCCATCGAAATAATTAAACAGGAAAAGAACGACATCAACAGATGGCCTACAAACATGCTTATGCTTGGGAGCAAACAATTTTTGCCGTATTTGGTACAATAATGCTGCATGCACAAGCAGTGATGATTTAATTAATAGCAGCCACTAGTAGCAAATGTATAGGATCATGAGGGCAAAATTTTCTCATTTATTTTACAGAAATTCTGTCCTATCCTCTGATAAAATTTAATGTGTAGGAAAGCTCATGTATTAGTAAAAGAAGTCTTACTTTTGGTCCAGTGTGATGGATGTACGTATAGCTACAGTTGCAATAATATTATGTCATTATGTAGCATGCATGATATCAAGAATAACTCTGAAATCCATATTATTTTCGTCTAGTGTCATTGCATGTGATATTGCAATTATAGCAAGGTAATATAATATAGTAATGAAGTATGAATTTCATCAGGGTCTGCAATAAAAATAGTCATGACCTGTCTTACCATAAGGTAGTGCTAAATAATGGTATATACCGTATAGCCGGAAAATTTGGCGGGAATTAAATTTGGCGGATTGGCCCCAATCAGCGCGAACAAAAATATTGGCGGATTTAAATTTGGCGGACGGACACCTAGGCGCTAGGCACGCCCACGCGCTTAGCGCTTGCGCACGCCATGCGCTCGAGCGCTGATTGAGATAAGGGGAGTGGCTTCAATACGTATCAATCGAGCTAGTGCGATCGCGAGCAACATGGAGTCTGAGCTAACCCTGGACAGCTGCATTCGAGGGCATCACGTTTACAAGAATGTCTGGACTCCAATCATGGGCGAGCAGTTGTCCTGCAAAAGAGAAACCGGGAACAACAAGGATCGCTATGCAGTCGCAGTACTTCAAGATCGCAACACGGTTGGCCATTTACCCAGGAAGATATCTGCTGCCTGCTCCTTATTTCTCCAGAGAGGAGGCTCTATTCGTTGCATCGTCACAGGGGAACGTTGCTATTCCAGTGATCTACCTCAAGGAGGTTTAGAAGTGCCCTGCATGCTACGGTTTAACGGTCAGCTGAACGACGTGTTAAAATTGAAGAAGCTGTTGACACCTGCTGGAACCAATAGTGGTGCAAATGAAGAACCAGTGATCGAACAGCCGTCAAAACGAAGAAAGATAGACTTAGACCCTGTTATCATTGATGATGAGAAGATGAGTGAGGATGAGGATGGTGGTGCAAGGAAAATCTGGATGTCAGACCCAGTCAGTCACATCGAACTCAGTCAAAAAGATAAGAGTGCACTAACAATGGGTGATTGTTTGAATGATAATCACATCAATCTTGCTCAAGAACTTCTCAGGAGGCAGTTTAGAAATCTGTCGGGACTTAAGTCCACTTTATGGTTGACCAAGCTGAAAGAGCCACTCTCTATTGATGCTGTACAAGTTCTTCACACGCGAGGGAATCACTGGATCGTTGCCTCTACAATTGGATGCTCTGTTGGTGAAGTGAATGTTTTTGACTCCCTGTACTCCTCTATTGACGCAGCAACACTGAAGTTGCTCAAGCAGATCTTCGGAGTTCACATCAAGGTGAAGATGACGAAGTGTTCTCAGCAAACTGGCAGTCGAGACTGTGGACTGTTTGCAATTGCCAACTGTACAGCCCTAGCACATGGTAGCCATCCTAGCATTATCACTTTCAACCAAGATGCCATGCGACAGCACTTGTTTAACTGCTTTGAATCATTTCATTTCACCCCATTCCCTAATTCAGAGTAGATGCACATTACTTGCACCACACATTTTGTACAGTATACTTGCAGCTGCATTTTACAACCATGTTATGATAAGAGACAGTGATTGTGATATTATATAATAATAATACAGATATTAAATTATGGTGGATCAAAGTTTACAGTTGTGGTAAGTACTGGTACATGTATATACTTCTAGTCCTTTGTTACTTCAGTAACAGCACCATAAATTCCAGCTTTCTTAAATCCATTGACTGCAACTTCTGGTCTCCCTTCAAGTGCTTGCCATGCTGAGATTATCCAGCTGGCACTTTTAGTCTTGATGGCAGTGGAAGCCACATCCACCTTCACCTCTCCCAATGGGATGTCTTTCAGTTGCTTTTGTACTTCAGCAGCATACCAAGACTGAAACCTTTTCTTCATCTCATCTTTTATTGGTTTGTTGATTGAGATGTCCATTGGCTGCAACTTGTCTGTACAGTGTGCTGGCACTTGAACAGCAATGATATCATGCTTCTCTAGAAGGGTCAGGATATCGGATGTTGTTTGGCCACGAAAGCAGTCGAATATTGCGAGGGCAGGTTGGGATGTTGGCAAGTCCAAGCTTTTCCTCTTCTGTGAGATGAATGGCACTATTATCTTCTCGATGTATCGCTTCATCGTCTCCTCGTTGGACCAGTGATTGTCGCTATGCCAAATATCCCATCCTTTTGGAGCATCTACCTTGGGGTGACATCTAACTGTTTTCCCCTTGTAGATCACCTGAGGGGGAAGATACTCACCTATCATTGTAGCCGCGAAGACAGCTGTAATTTGACGCTTGTCATCAGAATTTGCAATAGCTATCACCTTCTCACCAGCCCGGTTCATCGTCCATTGTCCTGTCGGTACAAGCTGAAGACCAGTTTGATCCCAATTAAATATTAGATCATTCGGTATCTCATTCATGACAACTTCTGCTTTGATGTCTGCTAGAAATTCTTCCTGAATCTCCTTGAATTGTGAAACAGTGAGTTTGCCAGCATTCGACCCCTTTCTTTTCACGTACCCCATGCGCTTCAGCAGAGATTTGGCCCAAGCTTTCGAGATCTCGATGTGGCCACCATGTTCTCGGAGTAATCCAGGATCTCGAGCACTGATTATCCCCAAAGCAGCTGCTTGGACAATAGTGGTGTTTACAACCCCTCCTGCAACTCGAAGGGCATTGATGTACTCCTGAACAGACTTGTCCAGTTCTGCACCGAGAAGTAGAGGCCTACCCTGAGCTTTAGTGGGTAAACTCTTCACTACAGGTACTGCGTTCACCTCTGTGATGGGCCCCTGCCCATCATCACCGCTCCTACCCGCTACACCACCGCCTTTCACTATCTCCTTCATCTTCTGAAGATACTCTGTTTTGAGTCTTCTGGCTGTTGTCTCTGGTACCCGTTTGCTGCCTACTCGAGAAAAGTGCCTAACAGCGCTTACAATTCCGTTTTCAGCAGCGTACTTCCCGATCGATGCTCTTTCTTCAGGTGTGTAGTCGTTGTAGCGTGTTGGCGTCCTCGGGTCCTTGCGAGTGATCTTCTTTTCTTGCAAGTTCTTCACACTATTATTGGCTTCTTTAATCTCCTTGTCACTTAACGATGGCACTCGCGTTGGCATACTCCCTTTCGAGAAGAATCGATACAGCGACATGATGTCCACCTTTCGCACACACCAAGAACGAGAAGAACAGCTGAGCTGAGATCAAGCCACACCCATTAACGTAAGTGCGCGTGCGCATCTCATTGCGCGCGGGCGGTCCAGTACGCAATAATAAGAGTTACTTAATATTGGCGGATTTTAATTTGGCGGTAGGCTCGTCCATCCGCCAATCCGCCAAATTTAATTCCCCGCCAAATTTTCCGGCTATACGGTAGGTTAAAAGTTCGGTGCTGCTTTCATCTGCGTATGTGCACTGTACTGACTGGCACTCGATTGTACATAGCTAATGTTCAATCACATTATCCCACGATTGTGACATCAAACATAATTGATTTTGATTGCTATCACAGAGGGTCCCATTGTATGGTGTACTATATACTATACACCTGCATGGCCAGGCCTGACCAGGTGGCCCAGTGTAGTATATATTAATAGATTTAACTTCTGTTCAATACATTTCAAGGGCTTCATTTGGCTTCTATATACACAAAGCAAAAGATCACGCACGCATGGTCATGCCATTCTATATTGTTTTGTCTTCTTCACACACACATGCAGTCTGAGGCAGTTTCTGCTGCTAGAATATAAATAGAGGCAGCTTTGGAGCAACTGGCAGTGTGCTGAATGTAATCAAGAGGAAATCATTGCACACCTTAAGACAAGACAGACTGAGCCCTTCCCTTACCCTGGACGAGTGTTGGATAGAGCTGGTGGTAGTGGCCCCCTAACAAGACTCCGAGGCTCCTCTATCACTGATATTTCACTGGAATTCACCATGGAGATGAGCAAGGAAGAACTGTTGGCCGTGTTGTGCACTGTTCTCTGGGCTTCCATAATTCGTCCAGCTTTGAAGTTGGCTCAAGTTTGGTAAGTACAATAATAGTAGCCCTTTTATGTGTAGGAAATCGGTGTATAGCTACAGTTGTGGTATTAATACATGTACAGTAAACCAGTGGGCCAATTCTAGATGGATTAAAATATTGGTTTACAATTTCTAGTGTCCCAGTTACTCCTAGCAGTTGTACGTTGTTTGTAAATACATTGCTGATACTTGTCAAAGGTTATTATAATATTATTATGACCTTCCCAACTTTATACTGAAATATTTTACGCAGGATTGAAGGATGATTGGATTCGGGTGTATATATGATCGTGCAGCTGTAGAGGACTACTGTGGTCCAATAAAATGTGTCGTGCTACATGCACCACTTCTGGAGCAGCCCTATCTTCATTCCTAAGACATCTCGAACACTCCTTGAATATATAGCTAGCAGTATCCCACCACACCATGAAATTGAACAATAGACGTATCTAATGTGTAGCAGTACCCCGAACTCCGTGGTCCACCACACCATGAAGTAGGAGAATAATATAGAACACTCGTCGAACATAATATTATAGCAGTATCGCCGAATTCCGTGGTCCACCACACCATGAAGTAGGAGAATAATGTAGAACACTCGTCGAACGTATAGCAGTATCCCCGAACTCCATGGTCCACCACACCATGACGTAGGAGAATAATGTAGAACACTCGTCGAACGTATAGCAGTATCCCCGAACTCCGTGGTCCACCACACCATGAAGTAGGAGAATAATGTAGAACACTCGTCGAACGTATAGCAGTATCCCCGAACTCCATGGTCCACCACACCATGACGTAGGAGAATAATGTAGAACACTCGTCGAACGTATAGCAGTATCCCCGAACTCCGTGGTCCACCACACCATGAAGTAGGAGAATAATGTAGAACACTCGTCGAACGTATAGCAGTATCCCCGAACTCCGTGGTCCACCACACCATGAAGTAGGAAAGTTTTGTGAGTAACCAGCTCAGCTACTCATATCCCCCCGAAGGAAGCAGCTATGAAGCTGAAACAAAAACCAAAGTCAGGCAATTGCCACCATTACCACGAACTCTTGTGGTGGTCAAGTTTTACCTAGACAAAAGGGTCTATTCTACTATCTACCGCTTATTTATGAAGTACTTAACTTACTCCGGTGCTGGAGTTGGTTCCCAAGTTTATAGAGCCTCCACAGAGGGAAAGCTACACAAAAGAAGGTAATTTATGGACCAGGTGGGTGGCCTTCAAATTTATACCAACTCCAGCCCTGCCCAGATATCTCAGTATTATGAATCGGGTTTGGTAAACACTTCCTTCAGAGTTTCGCGGTTTACTTTGGAGATTTCCATACAGTAACTGATTGCATTAATTATTAGCTTAATGTCCTTTTTGTGCAAAATACTTTATCTATAAATTCTTAATTGCTCCTTTGTGATGATACATGGGAGTGAATTACGTCAAATTCATCTAATTATAGGGGTTCCTCATGGCGTAAATCGACATAATGTTATTACTTGGTGTGTATCTATACTGTAACAGTATAAATTCCTCTGAATTATTATTGTTTTTGTTACGTCTCGGTATTACATAGCTATGGCATATCCTGATCATCCCTACTTTTTAGACTTTACGATATTATTATGTGTGCGTGTGTGCGTGTATACTAGAGATTATAATATTCTTAGTGGGAAAAATTAATTATAAAATTTAATTAAATAATTATAGTGGCTTGGTGATTTCCTAACTAAGTGGAGGTGGGTTATTCTAGTGCCCAGTCCCCTTCATGCATGTGTGAGAAAGGGTCTGTTCAAAAATTAATGGCCGCACTTCCCTGTCCTCGAGGTACATGTAATATTATTAATAATATTATATTATTATTGTGGCCCAACCAGGTGGGTTATGGAATGAAACGATTACCACATCCCTTGTTGCTTCATTGTATAATAAAATTATTATGGTAAAGGGTCACCATGTATGTAAGTAGCATCCTTAAGTTATGCAATGTTACATAATCGTCAAACGCTTTCAAGTGGCATAAATTGAAAATGAAAACATATTTCTAGAATCATTTTCCATATATTATTCACCTATATCTGTGCCAAATTTCACAATTCGATACCTTTACTGTTTCAGCTAGGGATGTAATAAGACACGTATGGCGTAATGGCCTTTGGTCTTGTGGCTTTATGGCCAAATGGACTTGGCAAGCAATTTTTCCCTGTTAGAGCTAGGTACCATAATATTATGGACTGTGACTCTAGCCTGTCATCATGTCTCTGGCTTGGAATAGCTAGCTACTCATGATTGACTCTGTGTCATTTCGGATCTGATTTTTAAACTGAAAAGAATAGGTACACATGCATAGTCTGGCGGGCCAGCCCCTTCACAAGAGGGAGGAGGAATGGTCTGGTGTCGTGCCTATATACGCGAATTGTTCCAGTGTTGCATGGTGTGTGCAAAACCACACTTGTGAAGATCTAGCACCTGGTTGGTCAGAGCGAATGGTAGGGACAGTCCCAACAAAATCAATTATTGAACAAGAAGATCCGGCACCTGCATGATTGGTTAGCTTGTACGTTTGGGACTGGTGATGATGTGGAGCAATCTGATTGGGCTGCACTCCTGGCTGGTGTAGCTAAATGATACTGTCATATTATAATTATATCCGAGTCAGAACAACACAAGCATGTTACTGATGTTAAGTTGGACTCGGCTGTTGTGCACCTGGAAAGGGTATCATTGTTATGGGAACTATTTCTTTCGGAAGAATCTAATTGCACCAGCATGATCAAATGAGTGCGTACCTTAAGGATACTTTTATTTGCGGGTACTAAATTCAGCGATTTGACAATGTCCAATTTTCGCTAAAAATTGTATCTGTGAATATTAAATTTTTCAACATTAATTTTTGAATAAAAGTTAATTTAATCACTAAAATGAGTACCCATTAAATGCACTATTTTCCGAAATCCACTAAAATTTGTACCTGCAAATAATCGTAGCCCTAAGATATCTTTCACTGATCGGATAGTTCAACTGACATTCAATATTAAAATTCAGTGACAGATCAAAACTGATACAGCGTCATGAGCAGCTATTCCGCTAGCAAGAGACCTGGGGACAGTCCATGGTACGTACCTTAACAGGGATAAATTATTGCTTACTTAGCCATTAGGCCATCTTATTCCATAACCTCAACCAGGTTGGTCTCATGATATTAGTGGAATGTAATTATGCATAGTCCGTGTGTACAAGTGTGCGCTTGCCCTATGCCCACCGTATGGAAGTGGTGGTTAGTTTCTACTTTACGCACACAGAAATGTATTCTAATTGGATATGTTAGTGGAGCCCTTTTGACCAGACTCTTTCTCCTTTTCTGGGTAGGAGCGTGTGAGACTAGGTCTGGGTGTATGGAAAATAATTTGAAATTTAATTTAAAATCTGAAATAATTATTATTCAGAGGAGATGGGTGTGGGGAACCCCAAGGTTCCCTTGTCTCTTCAACCAATATTAATTTTGGGTGTCACCACAGGATGAAGGGTCGACTAATCAGGATATTGACTAACCAGGAAACTATTTAATCGTGCATTAAATTTTATAATACTTCTTACCAGTAAGTAGGATCCCTTAGACTACTGCAGACTTTAAGAAGTGAATCCTTGTTTCTATACACACTTTATGTGTCTTAATTGCTGCTGAATATCCCCCCCCCCCCCCCCCCCCCCCCACCAGTGGCTGCACTCTTAGATGGATTCCTGAAACTACAATTTTAAGTTTCAAGAACCACCACCATCCTCTGTACATCCTGAGGGAATGGACCCAGAAAAATCCCCTTATTACACTTCGATCCTAGGGAGATAATTATGTGTTAAAGGAATGCAGGAAGACACCACACAGACACAATAATTGAATTTGAATTACCACACCTGTCAACATGCCCCACAGAGGTATAATAATATAATAATATAGCTATTATTATAGAAGATAGTTGCAAGGGTGTATCTATCATTGAGGTAACAATACTCACCTTGCAGCGTGCATGCCATGACAAGTGTGTTTGCTGACTAAGCACTCGAACTTTTACTATGACAGAAGAGAGCTAGACATAGCTAATGACATAATATTATATGATCTTGACAAAACGGCTTTGCGCACCGTTCTAGACTCAAGAAAACTATAGCTATCTATGTTGCTACGATCGCAGTAGATACCCGAAAATGGGCGTATGTGATTTGATCCCTAAGGGGTATAAAAAATTTCTAGCTATGCCCTAGCTATACTAGCTCACAACGTCATGTGAGCATGCCAATAATAATTTAAAGCTTGGGTGGTCATATGCATGTTCTCGCAATTAATTGCTAATCCCTTATCTCCTGTTACAGTACATGTCCACATCTCAGAGTATAGTCTCGCAAGCAAGCCCCAGGGCCTACGCAAAGAGAGAGAGAGAGAGGGTCTGGAAAATGAACCTAGCTAGTACCTACGTACTTCCCGTTTGTTCCTTGGAACTACCAATGAGATTGCAGACTCGTGTCATGTGACCAGTTAATATACGCGCAAAGAGTATAATTCTCGCGCGCATGCATAGCCGGGAACGCTGTCCACAGGTCCCTGAGCCAGTTATCGAGCGCTAGCCGTCTGCTGACTAGACGGTACGCTGACCATAGATGCGCCAACTAAGGAGCCTTGAAGGTGACCTTAAAATTTGGTACAGTGACCGTGCCAACGGAGTATTCGTGCCTACCTGTTGTTCGAGAGTCTGCTCATACCAAAGCTATCTTTTCAAATATTCGGTAATTTGTGCACTGCTCCTCAGTGTCTTCCATTACAGCGATTTGAATTTCTTCTGGTAAATCGACATTGCACGGAAAATAGCAAGCAATCGCGAAGCGCATTGCGGTTAGGTATACGTGACATAAAGTATACATGCCTGGACCAACACCAGACCCTTTGTAGTCTCGAAACCAGACCGCTCCCACCGCAGCGTTTAGGATAAACACGCGCGTTTATCCTGAAAGAACTAAACGCTGCGGTGGGAGCGGCTCGCTGAGACTAGACCCTTTGCGTAGGAGGGGCTGGCTCGCGAGACTAATCATGCGGTAACCTGCTAATGAGATTCATGGCAGCATAATTATTATGCATCCGTGGGCAGTGGACAGGAAATTTGAAAAGGTTAAAACCACTGAACCAAGGATGAAAGGCCTCATCAAGTTGTATGACCTATCAGTAGTAGTACAGTATACTCTTTGCAAGGAGACAAAAGAATCACAGTTGATTGGTACACTTTGACTCATCAGGAATCAGTGATCTCTCAAACTCTAATGGCTGGCAATTCAAAGGGCTGTATCAATACCAGAGCTGTCAAAACGTCCACTGGCTGCTTAAGAATTATATTAAGGATATCTTGTATTGTAAGTTATCAATAATGTCGAATTAATTTCAAGCGTACACTGTGACTATGGTACCTTTTGATCACACTCAGCATGGTACTGAACCTATTTAGTAACTGAATTCTCAAGCTTGATTTGGGATACTATAGCTTTCACATAAAAGCTGTCATGTACCAATTGATGATTCCTACAACAGCTGGAATGGCATGGGACATGCACTCTCCCTCCCACTTCATTAGCTAATACTGCTCAGCACATGCACACAAGAATCATGACATGTAGCTATAATAGTCTTTCCGTTACCGATCTATACCAGCTGATTTTATGCTATATCTACTCCAAAGACTTAAATTTTCAAAAGGAATAGCTACAGCATGCTCAAAGGTTTTTGTATGCTGAATCAGATTTAGAAGTCGGCCATTTTCAAATTACTAGACTGTACATGCAGTTAGCCAACCACTAAAGTGCACTCTCATAAACACTTCTTGTATGAGTTGGCATGTAGCAGTTCTTGGTTCTCTAGCTCTATCTTGAGTTTATATAGACCTCTGATTTTGAGTTTGTTTTGATATGCAGTGTTAGCTATAACGCTAAACTTTCTCCTGAAAGTTATACAGGTGTGAATGTGAAATGCAACTGCATGTGGTCATGTGTTTCATGCTGTGGGTAATAATAAGTCTTGGGTTCAATTTATCATAATATACAATTCACATTGTATAGGTTTTCTCTTTCTTCACCATTGTGTGTGCATGTGTTGTGCTTGGAGAGCTGGATTTCCCTTCGTTGGAGGACCAATTTCCTGGATCTACGGATGATCCTGGATGGAAAACATTCTCCGATAGACTGGAAGGCACTCGCCGAAGCACTTGGGCTACTGGAATATGCCTTGCAATCATCTCCTTCATAGCAGTCATTTTGGAGATTATACTGTTAGTCATCAGCTTCCTTGGCTGTGTTGCCGGCTCTACTACAATTCTGCTCATTGTGGTAGGCCACTAGCTATCGTGTGCATGTGTATACATCATATATTGACACACCCCTACATTTGCTGTATGGAATATACAGTAGCTAATGCATAGGAGAAGTAACCATATACAGCATGAGGGCGAACTCAGGGCCATACACATGAGTAAATTGTTTCATGTGGCATTGTAGGGGGTGTGTTAACTGGTTTATGTCACCACAGTTGCAATTAATAGCATGCACTATGAGATCTAGAGTGGTGACAGAGCAATATTATCATGACATTGCCTTAGCCACTGAGGGCAATAGAGTTGGTAGATTCTATAAGTAGGGGTGGTCCGGAGATAATTATTGCCCTGACAGTAGCTTTGATCTACGTCATAGATGAGATATTATAATACTATTGGCAAAAGATAAAAACCATGCAGCAACCACAGTCACATGCCTTGCATGGAGGCCTCCTTTCCCTGAGAAGTGGTGGGGCTACAGCCTTACCAGCCCCACCATCTGTGCCGCCCTTGAATCATGATCAGGTGCAGACTGATAACTTAAGGCAACCATCCATGCACTCAAGATTAATACACCAATTAACACCACAAGCATTCCACAATAAACCATGGAGTGGTTTATCACAGGAGGCAGTATGTGGGCATAGCCCCACCACTCCGTTTTAATGAATGTGGTTCGGGATCGTCAAGTGTGATTGGTTTTGCACAGTTAGCGATCATAGAACAAAGGCACACTTGGAGTTTACTTGAAACTTTACGTATAATATGCATAGCTGTATAAAAATATTGTGTGTATATTATTGAACTATTAATTTTGTATCCTTCAAACTCCAAAAGTGGGTGTAGCAAATCCAAAATTTTCGCTGCGCACTTACACGTGCAAACTTCTTACTATCCCTAAGCCCCACCACTTTAAATAGTACTTGTTCCGCCCCTGTGATTATCGTGGCTCCATGTAGCAGCCGTGATGATAATAATCATTATGAGCTTCATAACACTAATGTCTGAATGCCAGGTTCCATACATTCAACCATAGTATTACATGGATATCATCATATTATTATTATCTATATTATGCTTGTAGCTAACACATGCTGTAATAGTAAAGACAAAAACACAATTTCTGGATATTCATACGCACTGTCGCCCAGGGTATTCCGTAACAGAAGCTTACCGTAGGACGGGTTTAATTGCGTAGTTTAATATTTGCGTTCCAGTCAAGTCAGGCCAAATTGCGAATCCAATAATTGCGATGGACAACCCCGTACCGTACTATAGTATACGTGCACGTTTTATGTTTGCGAATCTATTAATTGCGAAATGTAGAAAAACTCGCAATTCGCAATTAATAGATGCTCGCAATTAAAACCCAACCTACGGTATATAATCCTCAGTAATGATTTACCTTAGTTCACTCATACATAACTGTACGTGATTATAGTGAGGTATGCCTATAATGATTGTTATTACGGTCAGGGGTCGAACCCGAACCTTGTCCTCGGGTCCTTATATTATTATGTGATGCACTGGTTGTATGGACACATGACATTGTATTATTTGTAACGTGATTTCAGTAATAATATACATGACATTGTAACATGTAGCACAATGTAAACAGGGACGAAGAGATCCATAAAAGTATGATTTTTATGGTGCACACGTGTGTCATAAGAAACAGCTAGTCTAAGACTTATACGGCCGTTTGAGTTAGCTAAGTGTAATCTGTCAAGCCAGTGATGCATAATCATAATAGTTAGTAATCCTGGGCATCTTTGAAGCCCACACATACAAAGGCTATAATAATAGCGGTCATATATCTTGCTAATAAGCACACGAAAATTAAAATCTAATGAGTAAAATTGTGTTGTTATGCACAGCTAGAGCCAAGAGTACAAATGCATTAGCTAATATGCAACACATAATGTCATAGTAGTATTAATATCCATAACTTTTCATGTTTTATTTTACCTGCTGTTCACAGGATATCATCAGTGGAGTGGTGTTTGCACTATTGTTCTTTGCTGTTAGTGTTCCCATGGAATTCTACAATGGAGAGTGGTCCGAACTCAATGGAATCATTGAGTTTATCTTCGAATTTATTAACAACGATTTTATTGATGTTTCAACATTCAAAATGCTGTTCAACTTGAATCAGCTCATCCCAGCCAGTGGAGCCGCCGCTGTATGCAGTATTAGTAATTAAGCGATTGTATAATTAAACTTTAATAATGAATTAGAAATGGCCCTATCATCCCCCACGCTCCCCCCACCCACCCCCCCCCCCCACCCCCTCCCCCACAAAAAAGGAAGGGAGACATCCAATTCTACTAAACTTTTTAAATAGAGGATGTGGCACATACCTAACCTTTTTCTTGCATCCATGTAGCTTGGGTTCAGAACCAGATTGCATTTTAGCCAAGTCACCCCGGCGGCCCCTAACCTTGAAAACATGTAATGCTTGTCCCCAACCATGCATTGTAATAATATTATTATAAATATTATAGGCATTTAGTATTGCCACCTTTATAGTAATTTATTTCCCACAGGTATTTGGATTTCTGTCGACCTTTGGCTTCGTGGCTCTTGTTGTGGCCTCCATAATGATGCTACTTACTTCTAGGAAACAAAGTGCCTCCTCTACAGCAGACAAACCCGTGTAGTCAATTCAAGAATTATAGTTGACAGGATCATAGCAACTGTTACTACCGTGACTGATAACAGACTTTGACTGCAATAATATTATTATCATAATTATTAGCGATATTGCCATGGTAACTCATAATTTTATTAAACTACTTCCTTTCCTCTTTAACATGAATACCTCAGTCAGTGATGAAAGTTCACTCATGACCAACACCCAACAGGTTTTGTATTGCCAAGTTAGCAGTATTTCCTATATACTTACAATGCAAGTCGAGGCTTCCTTAATTAACAGTCCTAAGAATAGCTAATAATACCATGTAGAGTACGGTTGGAGGAATAATTATACGTTCTCCAGCTATACATTATGGCGTGAATGGTTGAAGAGATTGTTAGTATAGATGGATTGAAACTTAAGGTGAATGTCATTGAAAGGAATGAAGGTGAAAATGAACTGGGGGGATAGTATTGGCTAAGAACTGACCACTCTCATAGTGGTGGTACTGTACATGCACACTACATACAACCACACTGCAAGCTGTCAAAGACTAAGTCAATTAGCTAGTAGACAGTGGCTTGTACAAAAGTAATCTGCACTGCACCTCATTACTACGTTCCTAGATACTAGAATCTGATACTAAGTCTGTCATCATTCCTGAATGTTCATTATTCTCTGTTTAATGCAACTGCATTTATTCTGACCCACATATACACATACATACATGCATACACTAGTACTCTTCCACACTCGCACAGTATCTTGTACACAACTCCTTTGTTAATTAGCGAAAGATGCGATGTATATAACAGGTTTTATATACAGGGAAGAATAATAGTGGACAAAGAGCAATTATTAAGATAATTATTATAAAGGAAGGCTGATCAATCAAAGCACATACTGGTAATTGTCAATTTGACCTCTATTTGATAGACTCTGGAGCATTCAATGATCATTGACGGATGACAATACCCTACAGCTGGCCACTCCATATAAGGTAAAGCAATACTGATGAATAATAATATTATTTTGCCTAGCACATCTGATATTCAATCGGACGCTCCTTCGCCGCCCTAGGCCTTCTGGCGGCTCATAGTTATGTTTCTGGCGTTACTAGTTTCTTAGTGTATTCAATCATTTGTAATGGCAACTAACTTGAATCATTATTATTCACATTCCAACATCTGTCACAAAAATTTAATCTTAGTATAATAATAATTATGGGCAAACATCTGTATACACTGGTGGGTATATTGTCCAGTGATGCATAACATGTACAGTACCAGGGAATGGTCTGATTTTTTTTTCTTGGACTGAGGGGAGGGGGGACAGGGATAGCTATTCTTATTGTGTGTCATGTCATAATGTGTACACGTATGCAAATTTCATTATGTAGCCTAGACCCTTTCCATTAATTTCTGATATCGATGTCACCTATGTACTTATTGTTATTAGCTATGTGTGTGTGTCAAACAAAATTTAACATTTTTTATAGGAGTTGTTGGAATATTAATTTTATCTATATTATCAGAAGGGTATAATTCAGCTAGTAGCAGCCATCAATAGAATATGTCCAACACAGGATGCACTTCCTATAGAATCTAATCTAAGATATTCTGGCCAGTTCAGAATTGGTGTATAGCTACCTATAGCCATATTATAATGCATGCATAATAATAATTATAATAATTATAAATTTAAAGCTACAATTTCCTGATGGCTACAAAGGATATGAATTGAAGTCACTACAGATTCCGAGTTTAATTATTATCCCTAATTTAAATATCGTTTGTTTGGAGGTTCTAGTAAATTCGGTATAAAGGAATAGTGGTCATGTTAAGTCCTGACCAGTGGTGTAGTATAGTGTGCAGCTTTGTGCTAATATTATCATAATAAATTGGCCTGTATATGCCTAAGCTACATGACTGATTGTACTATTCTGTGCTTCGCTGGTCAATACTGTGGACCATATTATATTAAACATGTAGTGGCTCTCAAGTGAGTGCATAATTCAGTTTAGGTATGTCACAGAGGCTTTTAGTTAATGTAGTAGCATATAGCCAGGTGCATAACTAGACCACCACACTCTGCTACAGCTAGACAAAGCCAAGCATGGCCCAGAGTCATTTGTAGTGCTGTCATTGGCTTCCTTTGATGTGTATGGCTTCAGTACAACAGGTTTCCATATGTCACTTCACTGATTCAGAAATTGAAGCTTAACCTTGTAACATGCAATTGGCTATAACCCCCTACTTCTGTTGTTCGTTAATTCTGAATATGAAATCTTCAAGCATAGCCCAGAGTCATTTGTAGTGCTGTCGTTTGGGTTTGGGTTCGGTTTGGGTTTGGGTTTGGGTTTATTCTCAGTGGAGTAGGAACCAGGGGGGCCAGGGGGGCCACTGGCCCCCCCAATATTTTAGAAGGGGGGGCCTGGCCCCTCCAATAATCAGGCTGGATACAAAACCCTTGTGTATGTTTTCTTACAATTTTCAATATAATACCAAACTTTCTTCGTAAAAGTCTGGTTTAAATTACTAAAATATGACCTCTACAAAAGAATAATTGTGGTCACAAAATTCAGTAATCAAAGCCACACCCACAACTTGTATCGGTGGCCCCTGCAACACGCGATTGCTTCCTACTCCACTGATTCTGAATATGAAATCTTCAAGCATGGCCCAGAGTCATTTGTAGTGCTGTCGTTGGCTTCCTTTGATGTGTATGGCTTCAGTACAACAGGTTTCCATATGATATAATATGTCACTTCACTGATTCAGAAATTGAAGCTTAATCTTGTAACATGCAATTGGCTATAACCCCCTACTTCTGTTGTTCGTTAATTCTGAATGTAAAGTCTTCAATAATAATATTATCATTATTGGTTACTCTCCATGGTTACGTACTGTTTATTCTCTGCATGCATGCCTGTATTATTAACAGCTACTAAGACTTAGTACTAGCTATAACTTATTAAACATTAATTGCTTAGGGAAGAATGATTTACATTCAATTTGATCATCGAGAAACTAAATTCTGCTAATAATAATTATTACTCTAAGCTAGATAATAATATTATGGTCAAGGACATAATCCCACGTGCACGCAAAAAGCCTGCTACTGTATATAGCATTGTGCTGAAGTACAACCATGTGCAGTGCAGCTGCCTATATTGTACACAGCTAGCCGAGGCAAAACCCACTGTGGTATACATGTATAATAATATTTAATATTATAATTTGTTAATAGTAATATTATTATATATAGTTATGAGATGGCACAGCTGCTATAATGGCCAATCAGACTCTTGCTGTATGATAGATTGAGGTTAAGTTATAGTTAATACACCTCTACTAGTGCTGTATGGAATAATTATAATGCACGAGTGCAGTAACCACATACAGCACGAGTGCATTATTCCATACAGCACTAGTAGGGGTATGTTAACTGGTTTGTATCCCCACTGTTGTAATAGCACTACAAGTGTGGTGCCTGAGTCTGACCACTGGGCCAGGTACCAGTAGTAGTCAGCTATACCACAGGGCAATATCATGATATTGCCCTAGCCACAGGGCAATATCCAGTATACTGCCCTGGCGGTAGCTTTGATCTATGTCATAGGTGGGATACAATAAAAGTTTATTATTATAATGATCCAATCACTGTCAGGAGTATCAGCATATCATAACTAATTAACTACTAGCCTAAGGTTACACTACCAGCTGGTATGTATTATTATAGCAAATTGATCTCTCCAGTGAGCTATTCTTAGATTAAAATTAAATATATATAATACTTCCCACTTGCTATGCGTTCAATACCATATAGCGGGAAATTTTCGAGGGAGAAAACTTTCACGAATCGGTAGGAAAGGAGCATTTTGCTGAGAAAATTTTCGCAGAATACGGTTAAAACTGGTCACATAATGGGTGTGGCATGCCTAGAATGTCGTGGAGAAAACTTTCGCGGATGGCTGAAGAATCGTGAAATTCGTGAAAGTTTTCTCCCTCGAAAATTTTCTGCTATACGGTTACCGTATTAATTAAAACCATTGTGGCCATGCAGGCATAATAATAATTATGATTATAGTATGAGGCACCTACAGATTTGCTAAGTGTTTATTGTGAATACATCCAATTCTGCTGATCATATAAGTTGCAGCTTGGTTCAGAGTCTGCTACCGTACGAGAGCCCCCTGAATAATCAAATTTTATACCTTGCAATCACAGACAACAACCATGGATGAACAATTATTAACCTGATCATGCATGAGGGTATTAATACACTGCCTCATTGCCTCCTCCCCAGTGGAGTCCCTTAAGTAGCCACGACACTGGAATATTTAATAGGGTGCCTGGGAATGAGGGATATAGGTTTTGCACTGCTTTGCCCTTATTAATTATTGTGGCTCTTGGAACAGCATCATTCCAAGTAGAATACTATCTAGTTGATGATCAATAATTATTGGTAGAGAATGCATCCTGCACATACATGAACTGGACTGTCCCTATTTGAACAGGATGTGATGTGTACATTGGAATAAATAATAATATGCATAGTTGTGTTGCACAAGCATACTCAGATACCGGCACTATAGTACAGAATTGAGTGTGCATACGCATGCATTCAAGCCAGGAAGTGTCAGGCTATAATAGCTTAGTGTTTTTTTCCTTATAAAAGTCAAGATCACCTACCCGAGTTTTAACTTGTGTTGCTAGCTATTCAATTGTGTTCAGAAGACACATTGCCAATCAGTTGCTCTTTGAAATTCTCCATTTAATTTCTTACAACCATAATGGCTGACAAGTCAAGGGAGAATAAGGACTGCATTAACACCACTGCTTTCAAGAGATCCACTGGCTGTATCAAAACTATGCTAAGAGTGTCTTGCATTGTAAGTAAGCAACTAGTATTTTGGTATGTTACAGCTATAGTGCTTATATTATTTTGTGTGGTCATTAATTGAAGGGCTATATCCTCATTCCTATATATGCCCTAGTCCCAAGCTACTATGCTCAAAATTAATGGAGGAGTTGCTTGCATGAGTGCAGGTGCATAATGATCATGGCTGTAGCTATAATATTATTATTACGCTGTACAGTCTACCATAACCCACCATAGTTCCAGTGTCATAAAAGTTAAAATTAATTTTACTTAGGATCCATGAGTTAACTTGGGTCAACAGCATTAATTTTGGTAATGTTTGTCAGCACTTTGCACTGCTTGCAACGAGGTACCTATGACCATGAAGTGGAGTCATAGCCAGCATTTAACCATGCACAACCAAGCTTTGTATTCCATCATTTCTCCTTCAAAAGTCAAGTGTGCATGGTAGGGATGAGAGAAGCTAGCTTAATAAGCTCTCCCCCTCTGGTCTGCTTTTAACACATAATTAATGCAGTAACTTAAAAGATGTATGTAACAGTTATTATTATTGCAGGTCCTGGCTTTCTTCTCGATTATAAGTGCATGTGTTGTGCTTGGAGAGCTGGACTTCCCTTCATTGGAGGAGAGATATGCAAGCAATCTTCCTTTCCCTGAGTATTTTGAGTATATTACGATATTCTCAGACAGAGTGGAAAGCACTCGTGGAAGCACTTGGGCTACTGGAATATGCCTTGCAATTATCTCCTTCATAGCAGTCATTTTGGAGATTACGCTGTTAGTCATCAGCTTCTTTGGTTGTGCCGCCAGCTCTACTACACTTCTGCTCATTGTGGTAGGCCATCAATGATTATTATTATGCACTGGAGTGCAGAACCCTCACCACTACATGCATGCACACATACATGACTCATGTGCATGTATTCACTGTGTAGCTATATATGCTTGTTTAATATCATAGTATTAAATTACATATAGCTACCCTGCACCTAAACAGGGTTCTATTTTCTTCTCTTCTGAGTCAGTGCATGATCTAGGAGTAGGGGGAATGCACCTGGCTATGCTACTAGCTACATAAACCAAAAGCCTCTGTGACATACCGAAACTGAATTATGCACTCACTTGAAAGCCACTGCCCGTTTATATGGTCCACAGCATAAACCAAAAGCCTCTGTGACATACCGAAACTGAATTATGCACTCACTTGAAAGCCACTGCCTGTTTATATGGTCCACAGCATTGACCAGCGAAGCACAGAATAGTACAATCGGTCATGTTACATTGTAGCTTAGGTATATACAGGATTAGGTTGATATAATATGATAATATTATGCACACAGCTGCACACTATCATAGAGTCGGTAGACTCTGTAAGTAGGGATGGCACGGATACTCCATATATATAATACATTACAAACATCCAAATATCTCAAAACAGGTAACTTTATGAGATTTCTAAGTGTCAAAATCAGAATCTACAGCAAATTATCGATCTAACAAGGCCAAGATCATTTATCAACTCAATTGTTTATGCCAGAACCAGATGTTAAAAAAATAGCCATTTCTCATTATTTCTTCTTTCTTTCTTTCTTTCTTTCTGTTTTCCTGGGCTAACTCAAGACTACCATGACCGCTCACCTTAGTTCGAGTATAAATCCACTCCATTTTGAAGCGAGCATGTCTGCTTGTATTGTGTTATCAGGATAGCGATTTAATTGTGTGTGTGTACAGGGCATTTTGCGAGTGGGTGTGTCCGATAAGCCATTTTTTCATATAATGCGCATGCTCATAATTAAGGTGTTGCCATAGTGAAGTCATGTGACGAATGTAAGTGGCACGCATGCGCCAGCGCATCCGCGACTGATCCAGGACCTCAAGCGCTCAGCTGATTAGCTCAGTGAACTGTCAATTATGGTGGCTATCACCAACAGTACACTTACTGGCCTATAAAATACGCTCCCGAAATGGAAGGTTTTCGTCGTTACTAATAATTGGTTCTAAACAGTTTTCTAATCTAGCCAGCTTCAGGATCGAGATAGCGAGGGGCGTGGCTTCAATCGCAGGTCGCTGGTTACCTGAGTTGTCTCGAGAATCCCACTGATGCATGTTCAATAGTGTATAATGCAAAAGAAGATATCCTACCTAGCTATCAAAAGACTGCCTGGGATTTGCACTTACAGGAGTTTTTAAGTTTGAACTCACGGTGTGTTTGGGGTACCATAGCTGCCTGACTCAAAGGCTAGGATTGCACAAATATGCAGAATCAGTGATGTACCTGCTTCCCTATAATAATTATTGTAATAATACATTATTGTTGGAGCACGATTGGATATAGCTAGGTCCAGAAGCTGGTTCCCAGGGGCGGCTGAGGGTAGGTCAGTTTGGAGGGGCAGTCAGGCACCCACAAGTTTTACAACAAATGTCATATATTTAGTACAGTTCAGTAAACAGAGCTCGAAGTTAGCTAGTTAGGTCCATCTTCATGACTATTACATAAAATTAATTAGAATTTTGGTTCAATGAACTTGAATTGATGATAGTAGGTGAGTTGCTAGAAATACCAGTGTACATGCATCATAGTAATAATGTAGGTCTAACTATAGCCATCCAGTTTGGGGGGGCAAGGCCCATTGATCATAACTTTAGGGGGGGCAATTGCCCCCCCTGCCCCCCCTGTTCCGCCTCCCCTGGGTTCCATGCATTTTTATGGTAACGATGAATAGGCAAACCATACTGGTCACCATGGTGAGTCTCATGCCCAGCCATTGTCCCCACGAGATTAGTCAGCTAGGTGGCATTAATAACTAGAGCTCATAGAGCACATACCCAGTGCCATTGCAATATCACCTATGGCATGGCATGCATGCCTTTTTTCAGAGACCTCTATTCTTTGAAGTTTAGTCGCTTGCTACTCATGAACTTTTTCGTTCCCTTCAGAGATCCATATAAGTATGCTGTAGAGCAGCTCTAGCATGCACAGTAGACTCCCAGAGCAGCTCTAGCATATATGCAATAGACTTCATGAGGTACTAGGTGGGCGTGTCCGATGTAGGCGTATCCGACATACTCGCGCAATTTCTAGCTTCCTTGGATCTCTTGCTACTCTTGAACTTTTTTAATTCCCTTCTGAGATCCATGATCACATAAACATTAATTATTTTGTGCTAGTAGAGCAGCTTGAGCATGCGCAGTAGACTCCCTAGAAATAGTGGAGCAGCTCGACCATGCGCAATAGACTTCATGAAGTACTAGGTGGGCGTGTCTGATGTAGGCGTGTCCGATATACTCGCACGATTTGTAGCTTCCCTGGGTATTGCCTAGGGTTAAGAATGAGACTGAAGGTATTTTTTCGCGGTCTTACACCATTTTATCCCATTCATTGACCCTACTTTTGCTTAACTGTTGAGATTTGCCGATTTTTATGCTGACAGACGACAGACGACAGACGCCAGACAAAAGACAAACCGATTGCTTTACCCCCTGCTGCGCATGCGCGCACGCGGGGTAACTATCATGCATGCATGAAATATCCTGGGGGCACTAAAAAAAATGACAGTAACAAGTAATTGAATAAAATTGAAGAATGAAGTATATAGGGATGGGAGTGCCAAACTTGAAGTACACAGACAAGGTGTGTAGGGATAACATATCACACATCCACTACACATCCCTACGCTTGCTTTTTGAGTAGCCGTGCACACACGTATTATGTATGGGGCACATGCATGCAGGAATGGAAAATTAATACATGGATCAATATCAAATGATAGTGACACTTTACAGACTGAATCAGGAGTGTATGATGTTAATTATCGAGAAAAGCAAGCGTAGAGATGTATAGTGGATGTGATACGTTATCCCTACAAACCTTGTCTGTGTACTTTTTGGCACTGCCATCCCTACTTCATCCTTCAATTTTATTCAATTGTTATACTTGCACCACTGGTCAGGACTTAACATGACCGCTATTTCTTTATATATCGAATTTAGTAGAACCTCCAAACAAACAATATTTTAATTAGGGATAATAATTAAACTCAGAATCAGCTGTTTTGTCCCTTATATAGAGAGATTATCCCACAGATGGACAAAAATCATCAAAATTTAATGATTGCAGCAAAGGGCCTTCTGCCTACACTTTGCGGCAAGCATTAATTATTAGAGATGATGTTTTAACAACAATGAGGCCTTCGTGACCCTACACAAGTACAGCATAGCTACAGATAGGGATTTAGCTATATGAAGTTAAGGTTTTAATATACACTTTGGATGACTGATCCAAATGAGTGTTTGTTTGAATGTGTCTCTAGCTACTTGCAATTGGCTAGTCACGATCACCTCTAGTTCAGCCATGATCGTTTTGCTAGCAATAGTCATGATCACTTGTCCCTGAGCCATTTAGGGCCTTGAATTTGGAGTCTGATATGGACCCTCTGCACTCAAAATGTTTCACTCTTCCTAACTAGAATGTCATTTTATCTATAGCCTTGCCTCTCTCAATCTGAGTCTCTGCAGCTCTCCTTTGTTTCTCGATCTTTCTTCCTTTTTATAGTAGCTGCTTGATAAGCTTACTCTCTTTCTCTACGTTAAAGTGTTTGCTCACTCTCTTACACCTGGCTCGTGTCTCCAACATCTTATGTGCAACAGAATGAAATAATATTGCATATTGTTGAAATAGAAGACACGTATATATAATTATATGGAATGACTGACGGCAGATAGCTATATAAATGGAAATCTCAATTATGTGGGGCTCGCTTCAGCTCGCCCCAATCTAATGCTGTAAGGTTCTAGGATCTGGCTGTCTATCTATGATACATTTATTGCGAGACATAGCCTTCTTCCTGCCAATTAAGGGTATTCTTGTCTATAGTTACTGTAGCTATTTTGTTATCATGTTACTGCATAGTCAACATGCAATAATGTTCCTGAATAATTATTATACTATGCACAGGATATTATCAGTGGCGTGGTGTGTGCACTGTTTTTCTTTGCTGTGAGTGTACCTATGGACATCTACAATGGAAAGTGGACTGAAATTAATGGAATTATTGAATATGGCTTTCAAGCATTGCCAATTCTCATTCCTACCGGGTATGTTGAAGGGCCTTCAGCTGCTAAAGACTTGTTCAACTTGGATCAGCTTATCCCAGCCAGTGGAACTGCTGCTGTAAGTTTTGAAATATCGTATTCGCTTAATCAGACACCGCTCTCGGTTAGTCGCCACTCTCGAATACTCGCCGCATCTCCGGAAGTGCTGAACGAAATAGTCCCCACTCTCGAATAGTAGCTGTGCCACGCCTACTATTTGCAAAACACGTAGCACGTGGACATGCTTCGCGACTTCTCCTTGATGGCAGGTACAAGAAAAGTAACGATAAATACTTAGCTAGAAGTCTTCTAGAACAAGTTCTAGCCTTCTTCTACATCAGCAAAGGAGCCAGAATCTCATAGTTTATATAGCAGGCCTGCCATAATCTTTTGACAATAAATCCTCAGAAACATACCCCGAATCTAGAGATAATCATGGAAAACACTGTACCTTATGGGAGTAGAAGGCTAAAAAATCCTAATAATTATTCCTAAATCGCATAATATGCTAATGAACCAAAATTGATATCCAAAAATCCTGAGTTCAGTGGTGTCAATCGACCATTTCGCTAAGGATTGCCTCTCAGGTAGCTAGCTAGCTACTGGTATTGGTAAATGTTGCTCTTAAATAGTCACCGCTCTCAAATAAACGCCGCACAAACTCGGGCGATGAAATAAATAGTAGCTGCGGCGTCTGATCGAGGGTCCTACATATTTTAGTGTAAAATAGAGTTTTATACCTAGAGTAACTCATGGGACGATTTTACACCAGCAAAACCTAGAGTAACTCATGGGACGATTTTACACCAATAAAACCTAGAGTAACTCTAGGGACGATTTTACACCAGCGAAATTAGTGTAAAATCCTGAGTATTTAATTGTATATCAAGCATATTATAAGGGAGGATTTTACACCACATCAAAATTAAGGGGCTTACTCATGTAAAATTCTCCCATATATACCTTACCTCTGCTATATATAAGGGACGATTTTACACCAGTTGCCACCACAGGTACTGAAGTGGTGTAAAATCGTGCCATGTAATACTGATGGCTAACAGTAACTGGAGCAGAGATTTACGTGTGACCTTTGACCTGAGATACGCTGACATGCTTCATGCCTCATCATCATTCCTTCTCCTACATGACATTGTATGTCTACATCAGAAGTATACAGTAATAACAGCCACTACTAGCTAGCATGAGTCCAACAACACCAGCAATCACAGCTCCCACACCTGATAATGATATATCAGTCATACTAAAGTGAAATACACATACATGTATACACATGTACTGAAGAACTCTAACTCGTAGATCGTGCACGTGGTGAGCTCCACCTACCATTCTGTTAGCGAAGTAGCTGTTGCGGCTGCAGGATAGCCCCACCCACCAAGTGCGTGCACTTCAGCCACACCCACAGCAAGCGAGGATTCGGTACGCACTTAAAAACCTACCTGAGTCTGGATTCAGTGGCTATATACAAGGGAGCATTTTACACCAGGTCAAAGTTCACACTTAAAGTTTTAGCAGAGTATAGATGTGCATTGTTATTATTATGGGAGGATTTTAAGTGAGGTCAAAGGTCACACGTAAATCTCTGCTCCAGTTACTGTTAGCCATCAGTATTACATGGCACGATTTTACACCACTTCAGTACCTGTGGTGGCAACTGGTGTAAAATCGTCCCTTATAGCTATATAGCAGAGGTAAGGTATATATGGGAGAATTTTACATGAGTAAGCCCCTTAATTTTGATGTGGTGTAAAATCCTCCCTTATAATATGCTTGATATACAATTAAATACTCAGGATTTTACACTAATTTCGCTGGTGTAAAATCGTCCCTAGAGTTACTCTAGGTTTTATTGGTGTAAAATCGTCCCATGAGTTACTCTAGGTTTTGCTGGTGTAAAATCGTCCCATGAGTTACTCTAGGTATAAAACTCTATTTTACACTAACTTCTACAGGACCCTGATCGAGCGAATACGCGGTAATATTAGACACAGTTTTTCAAGTCCACCCCCCTCCCCCCCCCCCCCCCCCCCCCCGCAGAGGTGGAGATACTTACGTGCAACTTGTTGAAATGTGTTTCTGAATCTGAGTGCCATTGCATAACTTGGCGTGTAACTATCCTCACTACTATTTTTTTTATATAGCGTATATGCCGCCGATTATCGACCACTGAATGTACTGTGAGTAGAACTCCTTAGCTACTCGTAGGTTGTATGATCATGGAACTTACACCAGCTGAAAGAGCTTCCCTTACCCGTCCAAATGATGCCTGTTTCCACTATGCCACCACAAAAGTCTTCGAGCGGTGCTTCGCAGAGTGGAGGTATCATTTGACCAATTATGGACCACGCGTACGTATTATGGACTATATATAGTACATAATATACTATCTATACATCATTTATCGACCTCTGAGAATATCTTCGCATTAAATTATTTTATGGTGTAGAAAACTTCTACAATCTATCCAACTGTGTCCTTTCATTGGATGATGCATTTGCTTGATTGGTAATGTTAAACTTGAATTTGTGCACTTTTTGTATAGGTAGCGCCTGGCTGTAGAGCACGGGAAACAATAAACCATTGATTTAGGCCTCCAAAACTTTCGCCTCTCGATCTCTGCATGCTATTAGTGCAATAATCATATTCATTGTGTAAGTAACAGGAAGTATTGTGCAGCGCGACCAAATGAGGTCAAGCCAGGCCAACTCGGCCCATGGCCCAAAATACAAGATGGAGCACGCACAGTTGGTATTTTGGGGTGGTCGATAATTGATGTGTCTGAGGTCGATAATACGTAGCTACTGGTCGATAATCGGCAGCATACACTATTCTTTATGAAGTTGTATTTGAGTTAGGTCCAACAATCACCTTTTAACTAGCTAATGCTACTACAAATTTTAAGTCTTTTGCCCAATCTGTATAGTTTTGAAGCTATAGATCATTTTATACTATTACCATGCATGGTTACTCTAAAACGCAAGCTAAATAATTTAATTTTCACGCGATTTTCTGGTAAAGATTGTATTCTACACTCCATTTTCAGCCTGCATGTATAACAATATTCATATTGACAACATCTTATAATTATTTACCATGTTATGCATAATACCGTATAATTTCCCGGGCAAGTACCCACTCCCGGATAAGCGCCCATGTACCTCATTTCAAGGGGTCAATGTAGCAGCTTCTATACAAACGTATGGAAAGTATATCCTGGGTAAGCGCCCACATGGGACAAAATCACGATATAATATGTTTAAGCACCCAGGGGTGCTTATTACCTGGGACATTACGATAATAATATTGTTATAGAATCATTAAAAAGTTATCAATGCACTCAATTGTTGTAGGTATTTGGATTTCTATCAACCTTCGCCTTTATTGCTCTTGTTGTGGCATCCATCATCGTGATATTTACTTCAAGAAATCAGAGTACTTCTACCAGAGACAAGCCTGTGTAGCATATTGGCTATGAATTGATGACATTGTGTACATAATAATATTATTATGATGGTTAAGTAATTGTAGCAGGAATTATAATGTTATTATGATCACTCACTATCCCATTATTATATATAACTTAGTAATCCTATGATTTGAAAAAGTACCATGATATAGCTATTTGGTCACGATTGAACAATATTATATATATACTAGCTAAAAAGAACGCATAATCTCTCGTCCTTAGCCCTCTTTCACACACAGAGAGAGGCGGTCTGGTGAAACATGTATAGGGCCTGTACGTTTCACCGAGAAATGCATGACATCATGTATTTCTGGTGTGCATGAATAAGAAACGCAAATAAATTTAAATTTGATACCAGGCAGAGCCATGCAGAGCCAGCATTTTTTAAGACAGTGGTACGGCCATTAAAATTATTCAAAGTATTATTATTGTGTAAGCTGATCAGTAGGATATAGCTAGTCCCAGTGGGAGGAGGATGCCGTCTCTCCTTCCACGTGGAGCATGGAAGCTCATGGGTATTATGGTAGCGAAATGCACTAATAATGACTACATAGCTAAATCATTGCCTGGTTGTAACAGGAGTAAGTAGTTAGTACATGTAGTACATGCAACCACCTCTTTCTAGATTTGACGTCACAGAATATTATTAAGCACGCAACCACTAAAACCATGAAGCCGTGACACTGAATGTTGTGTGAGCACTGCCCTATCAGGATTTGATAGTAACTAGCTGCAACCTAAATATGGGCATAGTTTAGCCAAAAATGGGCGTGGTCTTAAAATTTCGCAAATTTGATGTGGAAGACATTAATCTTAGATATTTACGTGAGTCTCACTGGCGCAGGTATTTATGAAAGTAGTAAAACACAGTGGACATTAAAATCAATAGTAATATATTTTCTGTTGGTTGAATGCAATGAATTAGACGGAAAATAGGCTCCTACCAGCTAGAGCCAATAGTACAAGATTAGTGCAATTAGCAAGTATGCAATACATAATGTCATAGTAGTAAATATCCATATTAAACTTTTATTTTTAACTGCTGTTCACGGGATATCATCAGTGGAGTGGTATTTTCACTATTGTTCTTTGCTGTTAGTGTTGCCATGGAATTCTACAATGGAGAGTGGTCCGAACTCAATGGAATCATCGAGTTTATCTACGAACTTATTAGCTATATAACAATTCTAACAATAATTTTATTGATCCTTCAACATTCAAGATGCGATTCAACTTGGATCAGCTCATTCCAGCCAGTGGAGCTGCCGCTGTATGCAGTAATCATAATTAAGTGATTATATAATTAAACTTTAGTAATGAATGGCCCTATCACCCCAACCCCCCCTCCCCCCCCCCCCCCCCCCCCCCCCCAACTAAAAAAAGGTAGGAAGACATCCAAATCCACTAAGATTTTAATTACCAAAAATTCTTAACAGAGGATGTGCCACATACGTAGCATCCATCATGTAGCTTGGGTTCAGAAACTAGATTCGCCAAGCTACCCCCTAACCTTGAAAACATGTAATGTTTGTCCCCAACCATGCATTGTAATAATACCTATTATAAATATAGGCATATCATTGAGGATGATTGTAAGAATTAGTATTAGCTACCACTTTTATGATAATTCCCACAAATATTTGGATTTCTGTTGACCTTTGGCTTCGTGGCTCTTGTTGTGGCCTTCATAATGATGCTACTTACTTCTAGGAAACAAAGTGCCTCCTCTACAGCAGACAAACCCGTGTATTCAATTAAAGAATTAGTTGACAGGATCACAGCAACTGTTATTACCGCAGTGGAGTAGGAAGCAATCGCATGTTGCAGGGGCCACCAATAAAAGTTGTGGGTGTGGCTTTGATTACTGAATTTTGTGACCACAATTATTCTTTTGTAGAGGTCATATTTTAGTAGCTAATTCAAACCAGACGTTTACGAAGAAAGTCTGGTATATATTGAAAATTAAAGGAAAACATACACAAGGGTTTTGTATCAAGCCTGATTATTGGAGGGGCCAGGCCCCCCCTTCTGAAATATTGGGGGGGCCAGTGGCCCCCCCTGGCCCCCCTGGTTCCTACTCCACTGTACCGTGACTGATAACAGACTTTGACTGCAATATTATTATTATAACAATGTTGTCATGGCATGAATACCTAGCAGTCAGTGATCAAAGTTCACTCATGACCTACTCCCAACAGGTTTTGTGGCGCCAAGTTAGCAGTATTTCCCACTTACAATGCAAGTCGAGGCTTCCTTAACTGTCCTAAGAATAATAAAATTAATTATTACCATGTTGAGAATGTTGGAGGTATAACAGATCACTCCCTACAGCTGATAGTGCATGTCTGCATGACCATGCACACACTTTGTAGCAGTCTGAGAGTACAAGACTAGTGTTAGCCACACTAACGTATTTTCATCCCACAGTTATTTCACAAAATTAATTATGACATTGTGCATTTCGGTTCAGCTATAGAGATAATAATTATTATTATGGGATATGCGTAGCATGAATGGTTGAAGAGATTAATTGTTAATATTGAATCTGATGGAAGCTTAAGGTGAATGAAGGAAATGAAGGTGAAAATGAACTAGGAGCTCGGGGGGGGGGGTGGATAGAATACTGCAGAGTCTACAATCGAGTTGATATTAATAATAATTATAATTATTGCCAATATGTACCTTGATTGAAATTAAAGCCTTCCTTTATAAAATTATCTTCCTTTATAAAAATTATCTTAATTACTCTTTGTCCACTTAATTCTTTCCTGTATAAAATCTGCTACATCGCATCTGATCAGCATAGACCCACGGCAATACGTATGAAAACATCCAACAACTAGACTAAGTGTACAAAATACTCTGCGAGTATGGAAGAGTACGTGTATGTATGTATGTATGTATATATAATAATATGGGTCAGAATGATTAAATGCAGCTGGCAGAATATTATAAACAGAGAATAATGGAGCACAACGAACAGTCATGCCGGAATGATGACAGACTTAGTATCAGATTCTACTATCTAGAAACGTAGTAATGAGGTGCAGTGCAGATTACTTTTGTACAAGCCACACTGTGGTAGCTAATTGACTTAGTCTTTGACAGCTTGCAGTGTGGTTGTAGACCATGTAGTATGGACAGTGCCATCACTGTGGAGAGTGGTCAGTGCTTAGCCAATGCCAATACCCCCACAGCTGGCCACTAGTGTAACGGCATGCAACCGTGCGAGCCAACCCCAGTGCTAGCTATCCCGGTACAATCGACTAGAATCACAGCACAAGAGCAGACTGTTTCATTTAAGGAAGTACATAAGCTTAAATACATAGTAAAGAATGTAATTAATGGTAATAATGTGACATCATTTCCTATGTGACGTGACACATCCCCCCACTTAAGGATGAACTTGCCCTCAAGTGGTTCACAAAAAGCAAAAACTCAAGAGTCACAAAAATCAAATTCAACAATCCATACACAAAGACTCAAATACATAATACCAATCCACAAAACAAAACAACCTCTATGTTAAACTCAATACTGCATGACTATATAGTAAAGTCACTCATGACTTGCACAAATCAATAAACCATAAACAACATACTGTAGGGACAGCAATGACTGAAATGCATTCATGACTTGCACAAATCACTAACAAACAATGCATGATAACTACTAGTCACTTGAAGTACCTGTCTTGGCAGCTCGTGCCATTGACCTAGTCACAGGTCCTTCTCGACGAGGTAAGTTCTGTAATTGGGAGTTCGAATTCTCCTGTACTCGACCAGAACGGCGTTTTCGCTTAGCTTTCTTATGGCGGCCTGTCCATGAAACATCACTGGGAATTTCAGGATAGCATCTCCTCAAACGGCTTATGGCAACAAACAGTGTAGGATCACTGGGCCTCTCTATCAACTGAACTTCTGCGTTCGTAGGAGTCAAGCTGATGATGCGGTATGGACCATGATACGGTCTTGCTAGTTTCCAATCTTTTCCAGTGATATCTCCAGGCATATAGGTCATCACTCTGTCACCGATCCGGTACTTCGGATTCTCACTCGCTCTGTCATAGAACTCTTTCTGTTTACTTTGCGCTTTTCGAATGTTCTCCAGTGCAAGTTTCTGAGCTTTGGCTAGACTAAGCAAGAATTCACTTCGATAGTCCTCCATGTCAACTAAATAGGCTGCATTTGTAGTTCCAAGTACACTCTCTGTGGGCAAGCGAGGGTCGCGCCCATACAATAGAAAGAAAGGGCTTTCTTTGGTAGATTCTTGAACCATAGATCGATACGCAAACAACAAAGTAGGTAGTTGCTGATCCCATTCTAGAGTCTTACTGTCTGAACATTTGGACATCATTCCCAATAATGTAGAGTTAAATTTCTCCACTAACCCATCCGTTTGTGGGTGGTAGCCACTAGTGTTTAGCTTTTTGATGCCAAGGATACGACAGATCTCCATCATTAGATCAGACAAGAAATTGGATCCTCGATCGGATAGAAGTTCCTCTGGCACTCCATGTCGGCAAATTATGTTATCCACCAGCAGTCTCGCAATAGTTGGGGCTTGTTGATCGGGTACAGCGAAAGCTTCAGCCCACTTACTGAAATAATCCATAAATACGACTATGTACCTGTTTCCACGGGAGGTAAGTGGCATTGTTAGGACATCAACAGCTATGCGATGAAACGGTTTCTTCACAGGGATAGGATTGAGAGGGGGCCTTACGGCTCTGCCAGGTCCCTTACGGGATGCACAAGTGATACACGCTCGGCAAAATCGTCTCACATCGGCTCTCATCCCACGCCACCAGTACTGTCGACGAAGTCGCTCGTAAATCTTCCTTTCTGAGAAGTGACCACTGAAAATACTAGAATGAGCTTCAGATAGCAACAGCGGACGTAGATCGCTCGGAACCACCACACACCACTGACTTGAGTCCACTGGATTATCGTGATGAAGAATTCCATCTATTACTTCGAGTTTCTCGCACTCCAAGACAATCCTCCGAGATTCTGTCTCACTGGTAGGAAGTTTGTGCTCCTCCAGATATTGAAAGTAAGGTGTCAGGGTGGTGTCCTTCAATTGTAGTTCACGAATTTCTCGTGAAGCTTTTTGCATACAATTGCAATCAGAGATAATTCCTTTGGGATTCAAAATAATTTCATTTTTTTTTTTTTCATCATTTTTCATTTTTATTTCATCATTTTCATTTTCATTCTTAGAATTCACAGAACATACAGATATATTGGGGCTTTGCCTAGAAATACATTTACTGGGCTGAGGGGTACCTATGCATGGGAGGCTCTCATTACAATCATCACTAGGGCTTGGAACGCCTGCATTTTCACTAGCGGCACGCTGGGGTACGGGGTGACGTGATAGCGCATCCGCGTTAGTGTTGGATTTCCCAGGGCGATGTTTAATCAATAAATCCATCTCTTGGATGGTCAAAGCCCATCGGGCTAATTTTCCAGAAGGTCTGGGATGGTTTAGCAAAGAGAGACAAGCACTGTGATCAGTAAAGACTGTTGTTTTATGGCCAAGCAAGTAAGGTCGGAAGTATCGTACAGCCCACACCAAGCCAAGTGTCTCAAGCTCCGTGACTCCATACTTCTTCTCATGGACATTTAAAGATCGTGAAGCATAAGCTATCGGGTGTGCTTTACCATCCTCCTGTTGCTGCGACAAGACAGCTCCAAGACCAACATAACTGGCATCGGTTTCAAGAATAAACTCACTATCAGGGCCAAATTTCGGATACACAAGAATTAGTGATGAAGTAAGAGCATCTTTAAGCAAGTTGAAAGCTGTAGTGCATTCGGTAGTCCACTCGAAAACATTCTCCTTCTTCAGCAAAGCATGTAAGGGGGCAGCTATTTTTGCAAACTTGGGCACAAAGCGCCGGTAATAGGACGCTAAGCCTAGGAATCTGCGAACTGACGTAACATCGGTAGGGGTAGGAAAGGATTTCACCTGGTTTGTCTTCTCTGGGTCAGGAAGGACTCCATGAACAGAAATTACGTGTCCCAAGTATTTCACTTCTTTGCACAGGAATCTACACTTCTTAGGCTTTAGTCGCAAATTAGCTGTTCTCAATCGATTAAATACTTGTTCAAGATGTTGGAGGTGCTCCTCAAAGGTAGCAGAGGCGATAAGTATGTCGTCAATGTATACAAAGCAATCTCGCCACTCCAATCCCGCCAAGACTGACTGCATCGCACGCTGAAATGTTGCTGGCGCGTTACATAAACCAAACGGCATTCTCACAAATTCGTAAAGTCCCTTGTGGGTGGTAAAGGCAGTCTTCGGTATAGTGTCATCGTCAAGTGGTACCTGCCAGTACCCTGAAGCTAAGTCTAAGGTGGTGAAGAATCTGGCATTCCCCAAAGTATCCAGGATATCGTCCACACGCGGAAGTGGGTAAACATCTTTTTGTGTGATACTATTAAGCCTCCTAAAGTCTACACAAAAACGTAAGCTCCCATCCTTTTTAGGAACCAAGACTACAGGGCTAGCCCAAGGGCTAGAAGAAGGCCGGACTATTCCTCGTTTCTCCATCTCATTCACCATCTGGGTTATCTTATCTCGGTAAATAATGGGTGTTCGATATGGCATCTGTTTGATCGGTTGATGATCACCGGTATCAATTCTGTGAGAGGTTACATTGGTACAACCAAGCTCACTATCATCAAGAGCAAAGATATCTGTAGATTTTTTCATTAATTCATTAAATTCTTTCATTTCAGAAGGGTTCACATCATCTGGCAAGTCCAACACTTTCATTAACGTGGCGTAGCGCTCTGGGGTATTGGGTAATGCGTTCACGCATGCGCAGGTACTATCACGCTGCCCTTGCGGAGCAAACCCCAGTGTAGGCTCTGGATTAGACTCAGGCTCTTCTGATCTGGGTAAGTCACACAGACTCGCTACACCTAACTGTTCTCCCTCTGTCAGCTTGACAGAAATCCCTTGAAAGTTCTGAATTGGTAGTAAAGCTTTCCCACTGGGCTGCACTGCTATTAAGGATTCTTGTGCCCAGATTCCTAACTCACTCAATTTCTGATGCTCAGGCTCAAATAAAAGCTGATCTCCCACACACCCATCACTCTCTACTTGCACTTCAACTACCCGTCCCTTCTGCCCAGGGATTGTGGTTGTCTGTATCAACCTAACTTGGGCTACTTGCTCGGCTACAGCATGCAGGGGCTTCCCGTTAGCTCTCCTCACTGTAATGCCTAGGAACGGAATGACATTCATACCTATAAGGCAGTGTTGCTCACTCTCAGGCTGGATAAAGGTGGGGACAGTGACCTTGCGGCCATCACAAGAAAAGGTAAGCATAACTTGAGCTGTAATGTCTAGGGGTTTTCCCTTAGTCCCTTCTTTCCCATACAAAGGCATACAGGGCAACTCCAGTTTGGGAATAGGCTTGCCTAGAGACTCTAAATGACGCTTGATGCTATGTAACATGGGTCTGGAAATAATAGTGGAATTGGAAGCAGTATCAACAACAGCAGCAGCTTGCAAACCCTCAACAAAAAGCTCTAGCATTAGGGTAGGCCCCACAGCTCCCTTAACAACATTCACCTTACCCCCATCACTAGGCTCAGGGTCAGTTAGCAAGGCTTGTTCCCTGTTCAGTCTACGACTAGCTAACTCTTGCTCTAGCTGTTGGTCAGTCATATCTGTGACAGTGCTCAACACTTTGTTGGGCATGCTACTTCTTCCAGTGGCCTCAGCTCCACCCCCCTTTCTACCTTTCTTAAAACAATACTTTGCAATGTGGCCATGCTTCCCACAGTAAAAACACACATCTGATCTGGATTGTTTCTGGCCAGCTCCCTCACTAGGAGTGTTAGTAGCCTTTCCTGCTGCACTCTGACCTGCAGGCTCACTAGAATCCTTGTCACTACTCTTTTTCTTATTACGAGGCTCATTCTTGTTGGCTGCTGACTGGCTAAACTGTTGATCATGACACTCTAGTGTTCTGGCTCTGGCGTACAGCTCTTCAAACGTCTCCTTAGGCTTAGGTGCATCTAACTTACGCTGCCACTTAGTTGCCAGGCAATGGAAAAACCTCCCCTTGAGTAGTCTGTCCCACTCCTTGCCTACTAAACTGGGAAAGGCCTTCCTAGCTGTAGTCTGCAACTTGATCCCCATCTCTTCTACTGTTTCAGTGGTTTGGGTCATTTGATAAAACTCTGCCCCTCTGAGCTCTTCAATATCCACTGGTTGGAACCTTTTACGTAAGGCAGATATTACATCACTATAAGTTCCTTGGGTCTCCTTTGGCAAATTGCAATAAGTTTGGAATGCAGTCTTATCCAAATGCATCTTCAATCGATACTTTTTCTCTTCTCCCGTCCAACCCGCAACCGCGGCCCGCTCCTCAAAATGCTCCACCCAACGCTCGAAGCTATCCTCTCCCACTAGGTTACCCTCACCACTAAAGTGGGGAAGAGGAGGTAGGCTCTGGGCAGCCATCACTTTAGTTTGTGCTGCCATCATGTCTGTCTGGGCCTGTATGAATTTGGCTACTGACTGGACTAACTCTGTCTCATGTGGGTCTGCCATAGGCACTGTGGCACTATCACTACTGTCTGATGCAGACAGCATACTACTATCTGTGGTCTTGACCTTGTCACCCTTCTCACTCTCATCCTCACTAAGTGACCCAACAGCATGCTTATCAGCTGCAACAGCACCACCACTAGAGGGCACTGCCACCACAAGGTCAGCCTCTTTCTCACCAGACTTGCCAACCACCCTAGCATGCTCTCCACTCGTGCTACCTGCCACCAAAGGGTCACCTTTGCCTTCTTTACCACTGGCTTTCTTGCCACCCTTCTCCCTGCTACCCACCCCAGACTCCTTCAACTCACCTTTCCTAGAGGTAGCGGCATCATCCCGCTTCCGAGTCTCAGGCTCCTTAGGGCTAGTAGTAGAGGGTCCCACTGCTTTCCTCCTTGCACTCTCCAGCTCCTTCTCCAGGCGCTGAATTCTATCAAGGTAAGTCTCTCTCTCCTTGTCAAACTTTTCTCGCAGCGTTTCCATCGCTTGGAGTCGTGCCAGCTCTAACTGGACCTCCTGCTTCTCCAGTAATTGCTTGCACTCTGCTAAATGATCCTCGAGAGTTTTAATTGTTTCATCTTGCCTACTCACTGTGTCTTCCAACTCTCCAAGAGTTTTCTCGTGTTTGCTGATCAGCTCCTTTTTCTCTTTATCTATTCGTCGAAGATCGCTCTCTGCGTCCTCCTTCGCACGCTTAAGTGCGTCTTGAGCAGCGCGTAGCTCCCCATCTCTGTCGTCTATCGCACTCTCAGCCATGGTAAGTTTCTGCTGCAGCTCGTCGACTTGGGCTTGTAGCTCCTCGACTGACTTAACCTCACTGTCTGTTTCTTCCTCAGACATCTCGATTTGTATCTCCTCTGTCTCCACAGCAAATGCGACAAACTTTCCACTTCTCAAAGTTCTTCCCTCGCGAACAGACTCCTCTGACTCGCTCATTGAACTCGCAAGGTAAGATCCTGACGGTGGTCGCCACATGTAACGGCATGCAACCGTGCGAGCCAACCCCAGTGCTAGCTATCCCGGTACAATCGACTAGAATCACAGCACAAGAGCAGACTGTTTCATTTAAGGAAGTACATAAGCTTAAATACATAGTAAAGAATGTAATTAATGGTAATAATGTGACATCATTTCCTATGTGACGTGACACTAGTACTCCATATATTAAGGTAAAGCAATGCTAATGAACTTAATTTTCCTAACATATTCTGATATTCATTCGGACGCTCCTTCGCCGCCCTAGGCCTTCGGGCGGCTCATAGTTATGTTTCTGGCGTTACTAGTTTCTTAGTAACTAATATAACTTAAGTGCATTTGTAATCATGGTGACTAACTTGAATCATTATTATTCACATTCCAACATCTGTCACAAAAATTTAATCATAGTATTGTGGGCAAATTTCTGTATACTGGTTGATATAATATTGTCCAGTGATGCACAACATGTACAGTACTAGGAATGGTCTGATTTTTTTCTTGGACTGGGGGGAGGGGGGTGGTGGGGACAGCGACAGCTACTATTAATTATGTGTTGTCATAACGTGTACACGTAGGCAAATTTTGTTGTGTAGCCTAGACCCTTTCCTAATATCACCTACCGTATAGCGGGAAACTTTCGAGGGAGAAAACTTTCATGAGTTTCGCGATTTTTTAGCCATCCACGAACGTTTTCTCCATGAAATTCTAGGCACGCCACACCCATTATGCGCCCAGTTTTAACATTCCGCAAAAGTTTTCTCCGCGAAATTCTCCTTTCCTACCAATCCGCGAAAGTTTTCTCCCTCGAAAGTTTCCCGTTATACGGTATATACCTGTTTAATATTATTATTAATATTATGTGCCTATTGCCTCCTGTCTTGCATTCATTCCCATGCACTTTGTAACGAAATTTAATGGTTAATGGCATGCATGTGTGTACAATAATATTATTATTAGCTATGTGTGTGTGTCCAATAAAATATTAATTTTTAGGAGTTATTGGATCTACCAGAAGGGTATATATTCAGCTAGTAGCAGCCATCAATAGATTTTCTGGAATATTATATCCAGCACAGGATGCACTTCCTAGAATCTAATCTAAGATATCCTGGCCAGGTGTATAGTATAGCCATAATAATAATAAATTATTATAAAAGCTACAATTTCCTGAAACAAAGGATATCACTGCAAATGGGAATGGCTTCCATGATGCACCTGCATGTAGATTAGGTCAGTAAGTTAGTGTTCACTTACATTGCTTCCTGTAGAGTGACAAGAGCAAAACAGTCCCTTAGCTAGACCACCACACTCTGTTACAGCTAGACAAAGCCAAGATGGGCCCATGGTCATTTGCAGTGCTATGGTTGGCTTCCTTGATGTGTATGGCTTCAGTACAACAGGTTCCCTTTGATGTACATTTTCCCTCTACTAGGCTAGTGCAACAGACTTCACTACAAGGTACCTTCTATTATCAGTGTCACTTCACTGGAATTGAACCTTAACCTTGTAACATGCAGTTGGCTATAACCCCCTACTTCTGTTGTTCTTTAATAATTCTGAATATGAAGTCCTCAATAATAGTATTAGCTATTATCATTATTGGTCACTCTCCATGGTACTGTTTATCCTCTGCATGCCTGTATTATTATTACGTGACAGCTACTATAAGTGCCGTAACTTAAAGATTAATTCCTTAAGGAAGAATGATTTACATTCAATTTGATCATTGAGAAACTAAGTAATAATAATTGATGAATAATATGCTATTCCTCTAAGCTAGATAATATAATGTGGTCAAGGGCATAATCCCATGCAAAAAGCCTGCTACTGTAATAGCATCGTATTGAAGTACAACCATGTGCAGTGCAGCTGCCTATATATAGACACCAGAGGCACCTACAACACAAGAGGCACCAAGAGCACCAGAAATAACACCCTAATTATAATAATTTGGATTAACTTTCAGTTTCTAGATACAACTTACATGAGCTCACTACCCAGAGTTTGGTATAATACGAGAGCCCCCTAAATGTCAAACTTTATACCTTGCAATCACGGACAACAATCATGGTAGTCTTGTCCCCACTGAGACCCCACCCCCAAAAAGGAGGAAGAGGGTCTGGTGATATTTGAGCGCTTTCTTGGTTCTTGCAAGCTTAGCATTCTTACTTTTGCGAAAGCCAATCAGATTGCAGCTCCACGGTTTTCATGTGACCTTGCATCTGATCGTGCAGCAACGATCGTGCAATGTCAGCTGGCGGTTTAGCGCTAGCCAATGAGAATGTAGTTCTTTGATTGTACATTGCATTGCGTAGCAACGTGGGACTGGCACGTGATTGATTGCATAATATTGGCATGAAGTCATGCGCCTGTACAACCAAGAAACCGTTCCAATGTCACCAGACCCTTCCCCGCGCGGGGATTTGGGGCTGGGTACGAGACTACAATCATGGTTGAACAATTAACCTGATCATCAAGGGTATTAATACACCCGCCACATTGCCTCCTCCCCAGTGGAGTCCCTTAAGTAGTCACAGCACTGGAATATTAAACAGGGTGCCTGGGAATGAGGATATAGGTTTTGCACTGCTTTGCCTTCATTTGTTATTGTGATTCTTGGAAGGGTATCATTCCAAGTAGAACACTATCTAGTTGATGATCAATTGGTAGCTAATGCATCCTGTACATACATGGAGGATAATGAACTGGACTGTCCCCTATTTGAACAGGATGTGATGTGTATAGATTGGAATAATAATAATTATTATAATATGCATAGTTGTGTTGCACATGCACTAGTACAAATTGAGTGTGCATATGCCTGCAGTCAAGCCAGGAAGTGTCAGGCTACAATAGCTTAGTCAGTTTCTTCCTTATAAAAGTCAAGGTCATCTACCTGAGATTAACTTGCTAGCTATTCAATTGTGCTCAAAAGACATAGCTAATATTGCCATTCAGTTGCTCTTTGAAATTCTCATCTTACAATTATAATGGCTGACAAGTCAAGGGCGAACAAGGACTGCATTAACACCACTGCTTTCAAGAGCTCCACTGGCTGTATCAAAACTATGTTAAGAGTGTCTTGCATTGTAAGTAAGCAATATTTCTGTATGTTAGCTAGTGCTTGCAATTTGTATGGTCATGAAGGGCCATAGCCTCATTCCCAGGCAGGCCTAGTCCAAGCTACTATGCTCAAATAGAGGAGTTGCTTGGTGCGTGATGACTACACAGCTGTACAGTCTACCATAATTCACCATAGTTCCAGTGTTTAATATAAAAATTATAATTTTGAGGACCCCATGAAACAGGATCCCATTGCAGATCCCCGTTTTTTTTTTAACTGTTATTCTATGTTCTTGAAGAATCAGCAGTTGCCATGAGTTAACTTGCATGGGACAACAACATTAGCAATCTTTTGATAATGTTTGTCAGCACTTGGTACTAGCTGCTTGCCACGAGGTAGGTACAACCATAAAGAGGAGTCATAGCCAGATGTTTTCATTCTAGCAAGTAACCATACAACCAAGCTTTGTATTCCATCATTTCTCTTTCAATATGGTGAGCTTTGACACTACATTGATGCCGTAAGCACCATTGCGGTTTTTATGTTTGCAAATATGTGCCAAATTCAAGTTTGGCCTGCAAAAGCCGAGTGCAGTGGGGATGAGTGAAGCTAGCTAAGGGGGCTTGTACAAAGTCCTTGTGGAAAAATTAATGTCATTATGACGTTAACATTTTACTCCCCCCCCCCCCCCTTTAACGTCCGACAGCATTTTAGCATAGATTCAACACTGAAACTCTGATTCTGCTCCATTTAGCCTACATATTCAGTATTCACTTGCATTCTACAGTGCTGGCTATGTCTTCATGGATTCATTGCATACCCCTGCTTCTTGGACAGTTTCTTGCCTGCCTGTAGCTATGTGTACAGTTATAGCTACAGTGTATGTAGTGCTTGGCATAGCTGTCACTAAAATACAAATTTGCTGGAGGCATGTCTAGACTTGTTCAACCATAAGAATGACATAATCACAATTAAAGCTAATTTTAAATGTCAGCAGACAATGCAGTTGGACCAAGACCCCCTCCCCCCCTAAGGTCATTATGACATAATGATATTCGTTAATTTTCCACAAGGACTTAAATTGGATAAGCGCCCTTAAACTCCCCTCTGGTCTGATTCTAGCATAGTTATGCTTGCATGCATCCTTAAAAAATCTATGTTATAATAATATTAATAATAGTATTATGACAATATATCATTGTAGGTCCTGGCTTTCTTCTCGATTGTAAGTGCATGTGTTGTGCTTGGAGAACTGGACTTCCGTTCATTGCAGGACCATTTTCCTGAAGTTATAATTAGTCCTGAATTGGAGATATTCTCAGATAGAGTGGAAAGCACTCGCGGAAGCACTTGGGCCACTGGAATATGCCTTGCTATCGTCTCCTTCATAGCAGTCATTTTGGAGATTACGCTGTTAGTCATCAGCTTCCTTGGCTGTGCTGCCAGTTCTACTACACTTCTGCTCATTGTGGTAGGCCACTAATAATGATATACAAATGCATGTGTATAATCTATAGTGCTGTATGGTTCTAGATCCTACCTGTGTATGACTGCACTATAATAATATTGGCGGACACACATGCAGTTAATACCCATAACAACTATTACAGTCTTCCTGCCAATTGCAATAAGGAAATTCCATAAATTTTATTATCATGTGTCTGACTGGTCAGCATGCAATAATGTTCCTGAATATTATAATATCATGTACAGGATATTATCAGTGGCGTGGTGTGTGCACTGTTTTTCTTTGCTGTGAGTGTACCCATGGATATCTACAATGGAAAGTGGACTGAACTTGATGGAATTATTGAATATGTCTTTGAAGCAAATCTGATTAGGGGCCTAACCGATTTTATTGAAGGGCCTTCAGCTGCCAAAGACTTGTTCAACTTGGATCAGCTTATCCCAGCCAGTGGAGCTGCTGCTGTATGTTTTGTAATAATAGTTATACTTTTAGCCTTTCAAGTCCCTCCCCCGCAAAAACTAAAAGGTGGTCCAGGAGGTACCTAGCTAAGTGCAACTTGAAATTTATGGGTCAGAGTACCATTGCATATCACAATATTATGCATCCACAATAAAATTACCTTTGTACTACTCATAAAGCTGCATGCATTTGAGTTAGGCCCAACTATAGCTATACCACCTTTAAACTACTGCTGCTGCAAATTTGAAGTCCTCAGCCCGGCCTGTGTGGTTTGGAGCAGGCTATAGAGTGTAGCTACTCGGATTATCCACAGCACAATTTTACAGCAATCACACGCAATGAGATAATAGCTAGCAGATATTAATTTTAATTTTGTGTAAAAAAATTCTTTTGAGAATTGGTATAAAGCTAACCAAAACTCACCGTGAGCTTCTTTAGCTCTTCTCCGAAGGAAGAATTCAATTCTTCCAGTCGACACTATAAGGTATTCTCGTGGCATGCACATATATACTGAATCAAATGCATGCCTGTTGGACTGGTAGCCATATCATGGTGAGAGCACTGGCTGCTCAAGTCAGAGACGTGGGTTCGATTTCTGACTCTTTTCCAGTGTTTTGCCACATTCAATTTTCAGCCTGCATAATAATTATCTCCCCAGTAGCAATTTACTTTTCTGTGGTTATTAGGTAATTATGGTGTAATTATGATGAAACCTATGGTGTAATCTCTTAGGTAATCTATGAGGTAATTATGAGAAAATTCAGGGCCTCGCTGGAGCCTTTCTGGGACTTGAAAATCAGTAAATATGTAGAGTATCTTACGCGTGTATCCAGCGAATACAATGCAAGCCGAGCGCTACTTTCTCTGAGAAGTACTGTTGGTTGAACTTCGCGTGTTTTCTTGGCTTACGTAATGCCGTGGATAAATAAAGCTAGCCTTGCGCTATATATAGCACGCGTTGTCACAAGGGGCTGGCCCGCGCGCGACTGCAGCAGCGTGACCAACCTGAAGTTCGGAAAGAATACTGTACTGTCGAGTTCGTCTCTGTGATCGAAGCATCGAAACTTGTCGCTGTCAAGGCTGAGAGTCGATCTTAGACGCCATCTCCATGATTTCTGGGGCGAGCATCGATCGGTGTGTACGCAGTCTATTGACGACCTTTTACCACATGCACCATTACACTATGCAGTTACTGGGGAGATGGTCAAGGGTTCATATTCTTTACTAATTATTTTCCATGTTATACATAATAATTTATTCATAGAACCATCTGAAACTTATCAACGATGTACTCAATTCTTGTATAGGTATTTGGATTTCTATCAACTTTTGCCTTTGTTGCTCTTGTTGTGGCTTCCATTATCATATTATTTTCAAGAAATCAGAGTACCTCATCTACCAGAGACAAACCTGTGTAGCATATTGGCTATGAATTGATAATAATAATGATCGATGACATTGTGTAGCTACATGATGATTACGTAATAAATGTAGCAGGACTATAATAATAATTATTATTATAATTATCATGATCACTCACTATAGTCTTTCCTATCGACAACAATAATTATAATAATTCTATGACTTGAAAAACTTCCATGTTATGGTCATATGCATAACCATACTACTTCATCTGTGAACATGTGAGTGTGTGTTATATACAGTAGCTATGTGTGTGCATGGGGGGGGGGGTGCATGTGTGCATACAATGTACTCACTTAATAGTTTCATCTTCCACTTTCTTCAGTTTCAACTCAGGATCACAACATTCAGTCTACATTAAAAGTATTAATTATTATACTTACTGTACAAAATATAATAATAATTACATCCCTATAGCTATATAGTAGCATTTTACTTTTCTGAAACAGTAAAGGTATCGAATCATGAAATTTGGCACAGATACAGGTGAATATGGAAAAATTATTGATTCTATAATATTATTATTAATTTGTCACCTGTTTTCATTTTCAAGTTACGCCACTTTAAAGCATTTGACGATTACGTATGTAACATTGCATAACTTAAGTATGCTATACTTACATACATAGTGACCCTTTACCATAATTATTATACAATGAAGCTATTATACTATGAACGTGGTAATCATTTCATATCATAATATTATTATACCTACCTCAAGAGCAAGTTCAATTCCTTCAGAGGAGGTAGGGAGGGAGAGAAAGAGGGGAGCTTGGAGGCCCAGAGGGACAAAAGAGGGGGAAGTTTCAAGAAGCGCGGGGCACAAAAGGCACCAGTGAGAACATTTGGACTTCTCAATGTCAGCCACTGAACACCAGAAAATGTAACTACGTACATTCTGCACAATTTCAGCTCGTTATGCTAGTCATTGAAAAGTATGATTGTGATCCTAATGTGATGCATAATATGATTGGGAACCTACTGCATTATGCTTGTCGATGTGGTAACAGTGATGTTGTTGAATATCTCATCAATAAACAGCACCTGAGTCCATTAATGAGGGACTAGATGAACCAATTAGAACCACTTGATTATGCTGTAAACAATAACCATTATTATATTGCTTTGTACATCTGCCAGCACTGTATATCCTCAGATGAGATGCTTAATCCAAACAGAATAACGATGACTATTATTAATCTCATAAAGTATGTCATCAGTAAATGGACATGGGTATGTATTAAGAATGAGGCTCCAATGTGGAAAGTGCCGATGGGGACAGTATTTTTCAACTTGTGGGAAAGACCAAGACAATTGTCGCACATACAATGTATGCCATCAGTAGTAGTGTCAAAAATACTAACTTCTCATTCTGCAGCTGTTGCATATTTTAAACCTGATTAATTTTGAGGACAGCTGATTTTGATTCAGTACTTCAAGTTGTATGCCAGTCTCAAAGAATCATATTATCACAAATTTCTTCAACAGTGCTGATAAAGTGGCTAAGTGACTCCACTGAAATTGTTACATTAGATGTTAATACACAATCATTATCTACGGCATATGGTAATAATCTCCTTGAACTAATATGTCAGTCTGAGAAATGCTTAAAGCAAAATTAATATCTTCAGCAGGATTTTTGAAATGGCTAAAGAAGAATATACTTTCCTTGGTGACTACAGCCATACCAGACTGCAAGACGGCTGAAGGTGACACCCTCCTTCAACTCATAACACGATCAGAAATGTCCATATCAAGAATTTCTTCACGAACGCTAGCAAAACTATTAAGTTATATATAGTAGGGAGATAACTATCAATGAAATAAAAAATGTTAATCCAAATTGGAAAACAGTGGATGGAGCTCACTTTCCTCATGCTCTCTGCCTATCCACTGTTGAATGTATCCAAGTAATCGAGCTTATGAAATATTATATACTGAATTATGGTTGGATTCCAGATTATTTTGACTGTGAAGGAAATACTGAAACGATCTGTTATTGTCCCTATCCCGAAATCTTCCGATACCTCTGTACCAACCAATTACCGACCGATTTCGCTATTACCACTTCTCAGTAAGCTTCTTGAGCGCAGCATATTTATGAAATAATTCTGCATCACGTGTTATCAAATGGGATCTTAACCCCCACCCAGTGGGGATTCCTAGAGGGAAAATCTACCATAACAGCCTAGATAAAGTGCACTGACGACTGGCTCAGGTGTTTGGAGGATGGCAACGACATATGTGCAGTGTTTTTCGACTGTCGAAAAGCGTTCGATTCCGTCCCTCACCGCCCCTGGTCGTAAAATTAAGATCTTACGGACTTGATGACTGCATAATTTTTGGATTAAACACTATCTTGCAGAGAGGTTTCAGGTGGTTGCTGTGGATGGTTCCGAATCCAATCCCTTACCTGTTCTCTCTGGGGTTCCTCAGGGCTCTGTTCTTGGGCCGTTAGCTACTCTTTTTACTTTACATCAAATTGAATGACCTCCCCGATGTTATACAAGACACACTATCACGTCTGAATCTCTTTGCTGATGATGTTCTACTTTAACGGACTGTCACATGTGCAGCCGACTTTCTCCTTCTGCAGCAAGTGATTGGTTGCATTGAGAAGTGGTCAACAGACAACTACCTTGACTTTAACATTTTCAAGTGTAAATATATGATTGTTTCATGTAAGAGGAACCCTCCAGAACCAGTCGTCCCACTCAAGCTCTTTTGACAGTGCACTAAATCAAGTTGATAATTACAAGTATCTTGGCGTGCGCAGTCTCTGGCAGCTGTCCTCTTCAACTGCACAAGTATCAAAAAGGAATAAACCAATTGCTAGAAGCTGTCAGAGTGGTATGTACCTCGAAATCTCTTACGTGTGAATAATAATAAATATTCTACTTTCTAGCATCCTTTCATTCACCCAATTGAGTGAATAGACTATCTAGTTGACCATATGCTCCTGATGATGGTCCAGCCTCAACGAAACGATGGCTCCTTAAAAGACATAATTTACAATGTATGTACTCTAGCACTCCTGGGCACCTAGAAAAATTATTTATACCCGTCAGAATAGTATTAAATTTGTTTATAGTTAATGATTGCATGTGTATGCACATTAGGCTGGTCATCCAACTGTGACTTGGTCTCAGAAGTATGCTTGTCGCTGTAGGGTACTTTCCACCGACAAGATAGCTCAATATGGAAGACACGTTCTTGAGGTAAAGATTTGCTCCCTGATATCACCAGCTACTAGATATGACTAAAAGTAACTTAGCTATTACTCTGGCATAAACGACATGTTATATACTGCTGTAGGCAATGATGTTTCTGTATAGCATTGCCAAGCATTTCCCAATGCTGGGCCACGTTCAGAGTGGTAATATCTTTGTCGTCATTGATGTCTGTCAGCTTGGAGGCTACAAGACCAGACTCTTTATAAGATGCAAAGACCATTTGGATAGATTTGATACAATTCTATTCGGTGAGTCAAATTCTCATAATATCAGTGTCTAGCAAAATTATTGTTTCGATCTTTCTTTTTGGATACTAGCTAGTCCCTCCTTGCATGCTTAAGGGATGCTTGTGAGATTAGCACTAGTTTTGATATCCACCCATGACATACGTTTTGTTGTGTAAATTTCCCTTCTTTTTTACATTTCAGGTCATCTTATCTTTGAGATTCTCATAATATCAGTGTCTAGCAAAATTATTGTTTCGATCTTTCTTTTTGGATACTAGCTAGTCCCTCCTTGCATGCTTAAGGGATGCTTGTGAGATTAGCACTAGTTTTGATATCCACCCATGACATACGTTTTGTTGTGTAAATTTCCCTTCTTTTTTACATTTCAGGTCATCTTATCTTTGAGATGGCCACCGGGTATGAGTTGATCCAGATTTGACCTGGAGCTGGGGAGTACACGATGGTGCCTAAGGCTATTAGGCCAATACTGCAGTTAACCACTTAATATCATGCATTATAGTGAGCCATTAAGCTACTACAGATATCGCATTTTCATTTAGATAATAGCTCAAGATTTCTTTGACAATCTTCTACCAGAATTTTAGAACTTTGACCCTGCTTCAGTGAGTCAAAATTCCAACATCTGATTCAATGTACTAAACTTCACCGCTATAATAGCGGTAAAGTTTAGTACATTGAATCAGTATTTGTACACAGGTTCAGTTGACTGATCCCATGAAGATAGTTTTGGAGAAGGTCTGTAAGAATAAGCCACATCAGCAGAAGGCGCCAAAGAGCCGCCTGGTTGAAGGGGTTGATCATGATGATGGTGGACACACGGCTGGTTCATGGAAGGACAGAATGCCCAGGACGATACATCAGCTCTTCAGTAGCAAGAAAGAGAAGTACCCAATCAGCTCTCAGATGTCACCTGATACGAATGAACCTTTTCTTCGTGGTGGTGGCAACCAGCCGTAACTGAGTTAGCACAACTACTATGACTAGAAGCTAAATTTGTGTGTGTGTTAATGATACTTTGTAATTACAGTGTGTATACCTGTGCATAATTATACATGGCACCATAAAAACGACGCTCCCATGGAGACAGTGAGCCTCATAGTGCCCTCTTTGATATGACATTGTGCTCTTTAAAAACTGTGTATATACTATATAGCGCAATGACACCTGAAACCACAGTTGGCTCAAGCAGGAATTGGTGCAACGTGTGCATGTGAAGAATGATGCTCCCATGGAGATAGTGGGCCCTTGAAATACGACATTGTGTTATTTTAAATACAGTGTGTATACCTGTGCATATGCACATTGTCAATACTGTAAAGAATGGTGCTCCCATAGAGACAATTGGTTCTACAGTGGTCTTTGAAATAATATTATTATTATAATATTATATCATTATGATAGCAAAAACAAGTGAATCACTAATCTAATGTGGGTTGCCTCAGTTGCACTACCACGTACATTAACTCCCATCGATGGGAGTTAATGTACGTGGTATATATAGTACAACTGAGGGAACCCACTGATATAGTATCCGGATTATGAGAACTATGATATCATAGTTCTCATAATCCAGAAACTATATCAGTACGTCAAACTTGCCAGCTTGTAAGTAGCTATCAAACTGGCGTATTCTATTACTCCCATGATGTATGATTTCAGCAATTATACAATGCATGTACCATATCAAAAAGTTTTATACTACCAGTGATCATGCATACTAGTGTGCTAACACAATAAAGATGGTGTGGGTAGGCGTGACTGGCTGTGATTGACGCCTCCGTTCTATGTATCCTCCACTGTATTGTATTACGAAGGAAGATTTCCGAATGTCCCAGCTTCTGAACGAATCGGCAGAAAGGCCATAATAGATGAGATCACCACTCCTGTTCCCTGTGAATCTCCGTTCTTTCAGGTTCCTGATGGTGCCCTATTTTTTTTTCTTGCAAGCCTCTGTACTCGAGATATTAACGCGGAAAAGCGGGACACTCCCGATTTTTCCATATATGCTAATATTAAATTTTTGCGCAAAATCGGCAGAGAGACAAAGCTCCTCCTACTTGTATGCTTGGTATTGGTGCATAGCTAGTGATGCAAAGAAAGTGATGCTGGCCTATTTTTTTTTATATGGTGCACCTGGAAGCAGAAAATGACAAAGAACAAATCTATTTCCATAGAGATAATACATTGACTGAATGTGTCATTTGTGTGAAAAAGTGTGAGCTTGAGCAAATGATCACCAACTTCTTGATATGTCTGCCTAAAATTAATGTAACTATAATAATATTATACCGTAAACTCTGGTTATTAAGCGCACCTCGCTATTAAGCGCATATTATTTATTAAGCGCATGCTCTCTTCTCGTAACAAGCTATTGCTTAATAAGCGCATGCGCTTGATAGGCGTGGCGTTCTATGAACCTGACCTTGACCGGCTGGAAAGTATGTGGAGTCCAGATATCTTTGGAGAAATGATGGCCATATCATGCAAGAAGATATCGCGTTTCAGACAAATCGCCAGCACTCAGTCTGGTCGTCTTGAGCCGCAGCTGTAAACGCTAAAGAGCTCGATCGATCTAGCCAGCTATCACTAGCGCGAGCGGGCCTCGCATCCATCACGTGCCCGAACGTTTGTGGGCGTGGTTATGTGCCATATAAGCGCATATCCTTTATTAAGCGCATACTGTCGTTCCGTTTACCGCTATAAGCGCATGCGCTTATTAACCAGATTATACGGTATGCACATAGAGTGTATACATGAATTCGAGAACACTCGTGGGACATGTCAAGTGGCCGGTAGTATAATATGCCAGTTGCTATTTGAGAACACTCATGGGACAAGTGGTACGTGCAAATATGCCAGTTTGTTATTCACAAACTGCCAGGGGGATGTTTAACATACATATTATAGTAGTATAACTATGACGGGAGTATAGCGTGTGCAATTGAAGTAACCCACATTAGTTTATGATAATTATTATGATCCACTTGTTTTTACTATGAGCTAGCTATAGTATGCACGTAAACGTTATGGCCACAATTACCACTACATACATTAATTAGCATTCTTTTGCAATCATCAAATTTGTTGTAGTATCTTGATACTGCAGGTTATGCATTCTCAGTTGCATGACCTTCCCATGCAGATGATCTTTTGAAATACAATTGTCCAAGTCATCCGCTCTACCATGATAGCTAGATCACTTCCAAGAAATTCACTAAACTTTGTCGAAGCTGCTGGCAGTTCCCAGTATTCATGATCATGGAAACTATTAGTACAATACTCTTATGGTCCAGTAGCTAATTGATGATTCTTGAGAAATCCCAATTAAGTGGTTGCACTCAGTCTAGTGAGGTAGTCAAGTCAGTGGCCATTATATAGTACAATAATATGGCTAGTACATAACTGAAGCTCGTGTGTCTATATAAAGAGAATCATACCAGATTTTTTGTCCAGTAGCTTGATAATAAAAATTTAATAGAAACAGTGCTCTTGTTTGATCAGCTACTAGTGGCTAAATTAAACCTTCGTGAAAATTTTAAAATGAGTTGTTTTCCCATCTGCAATCTGTTGCTGTCCCTCTTGGTGTACGCTGACTCAGTAAACAGCCAGCAGGCACACTACTACATCACACCTTCACTGAGTGTCCACTGTCTTGGAGATCCCTGCCTTACTCTACCACAGTTGACTGCTAATTCCACCAGCTACCTCGGCAATGAAACTAATGTATTTCTCTTCTTACTGCCGGGAAATCACAGACTTGATGGAGAGCTCTCTCTGTCTCATGCAGACAACTTCTCAATGACAAAGGTCATAGGAGGCAATGGAACTGTGTAGAATGTGACAGTCAGTCAGGAAAATTCAATATCAGTGCGACAACATTTGCTATGATAAAAGGATCTGCACTTTGTTGGCTGTGGAGGTAACAGAGTTAGCCAAGTGGAGCAGGTTATAGTTGAAGACACCATCTTCGAGGGTGTGGAAGGCAGAGGCACAGCACTAGTGCTGAATCAAGTGACTGATGCTAGGATTTCAAGAAGTTTATTCCTTTCCAATACCCACGCTAGCACATTTGAGGATCATGATATCACAAACTTTACATACCTTAAGGTTACGGGATAGTATTCAACGCGCTATTTATAAATGATTGCGCACGGACACAATTCACGTATGTTTTAATGTGGTTTTGTCAGAAACGCGAACGAGTGTCGACCATTTCCAGAAGTAAACAAAAGTCCGAATTTCTGCGTCAAGTTTTGAAGACTAGAGACTCGAACGAACTGACCTCGCTGTGGTTCACGCTAGTCCATCGATCGGAGCAGTGCCAAGTATAGCGTTTTTTCGAAAACTCTAAGATGGTGAGTCGTCAGACAAGGTTTTGTCCTGGAGGGCCGCCATTAAGCGAGTCACATGGCAGCTGAGCAGTAAGTTTTTATGTTCGCTTTCTGTTCGTGTAACTCGATAGAGTTCAAACGCTATACTTGGCACTGTAGAGACTCGTAAGCTATCGTTTCGTTTGTATATCATTACACAGAGGCTGTTTACCTCGGCAAAAATTGACGCAGAAAATTGCAAAACTTACCCGCGCTTGCAGACAGACAGTGGCAGGTTTGCTTTTCGTTTTTGTGGACCACGGGGCAGCCATCAGGAGAGCTACTTACCTGTGCCTTGACTGTGCAAAGAACGTGGACAAAAACTGGAATATAACTGTCTCATTTATTATTCATGTGAACTTTGACCATGCGTGGGCGGAACACTATCCCGTAACCTTAAAGATATACTGAACTACCTCTATCTAAATCGAGATCGATCCCTTGCAGTTGGTGGTGCATTGTACACAGCCTTCAGCAATGTTTCAATTGTTAGTAGCAAGTTCACAGACAATAGAGCTGAGATAGGAGGAGCACTGTTTGCCCACAATAGCAGTCTCCGTGTTTTTGAAAGCATTTGCAGCTACAATAAAGCCAATTTTGCTGGGGCCATGATCACATCTGAATCCTTAATCAAATTCAAAAATAGCAATTTTGTTGAAAATGCAGCCATGATCCACGGTGGAGCGATGATAGCATATAGAGACTCGTTCAGTATCAATGGTACCACTTTTACTAGCAATAATGCCAACAGAACTGGGGCTTATGGTGGAGTCATGGTAATATATGAGTCATCATATAATATTACCAATAGTACTTTTACTAACAACTGTGCAGCTACTAGTGGTGGTGTCATGCTGACATCTGATGCGTCATTCAATATCACCAACAGTACTTTTACCAATAACAGTGCAACCTTTGGTGTTGCCACGGGAATATCCGAATCGTCATTTAATATCACCAGCAGTACTTTTATTAACAATAGTGCAGCTCGTAGTGGTGGTGTCATATTCACATATGATTCGTTATTTAATATCACCAGCAGTACTTTTACTAACAACAGTGCAGCTTATAATGGTGGTGTCATGTTCACATCTAATTCGTCATTAATTTTGATATCACCAGCAGTACTTTTACTAACTGCAGTGCAGCTTTTGATGGTGGTGTCATGGACACATTTAATTCATCATTTAATATCGCCAGCAGCACCTTTACTAATAACAATGCAGCTGATAGTGGTGGTGTCATTTACACATTTTTTGATTCGACATTTATTATCACCAACAGTACTTTTACTAACAACAGTGCAACTTATCGTGGTGGTATCGCATACATTATCGAAGCTTCATTGTTTAACATTACTGGCAGCAGTTTTTATGCTAACAAAGCTAACAGCTATGGAGGAATAATGGTTACTATAGAAAGCTCCACACATATTGTTAATGGTACATTCGATTATAATTCAGGATCACTCTATATTTTCAACAGTAACCTCACTTTCAGTGGCTACACAAGATTTGCGAACTGTGCAGAACAATAAAAAAAACAGCTGGTGATCGAGAAGAAGGAGGGGCAATCACAAGCTTCCAATCGACCGTGATCTTTACTGGGGTAAGCAGTTTATCAAACAACCAAGCAAGGCATGGTGGAGCAATATTAGCCATTGAAAGTAAAGTAATGATGTATGGTGAAATAACAATAGCCAACAACACAGCCACAGTTAGCGTTGGAGGTGGGATTTCTCTCCAACAAAGTGATCTGGAAGTCAGGGGAAACTGTATCATCTCTGACAACGATGCTGTGAGGGGTGGAGGAATCCATGCCATTAGTTCAACAATTACCGTATATCAACCAGGGACACTTCAATTCATCAACAACAGAGCAAAAAATGGAAGTGGATTTTATTTAGAAGCTAATGCCAAATTGTATGTCCTAAAACATACCTACTTTAAGGTACCATTAAATTGCGTGGGCGTGAGGTGGGGGATATGACACCTAAACCACATCAAAGTCATTAGTGAGGTGCATGGTGTGTAACCACGCCCTTTTAATTGCACAGGTCTCAGGGGTGTGGCTGCTAGAGCCGGAAGTGTTCATTTAATATCCTCCATGGACCGGAAGCCGAGCCGGAAGGGAGGGGCCAGGCCACGCCCAAAACAGCCCCACCCTGTTCCCCAAGGACCACCATTCTCAATCAAGTGCCTACTAACCACCGGATGTCCACCGGAAGCCCACAATCAATCCCAATTAAAACACACAGCTTCCTCAAGGCCAAAACACACACAAACACTTGGAGGCCGTTCTGCCACACCGCCCACGCAAGAGCTCACCTCATTTCCTGTGTGGGCGGAGTAACAACACGTCATCGCAACCACATCCGCTTCAAACCATCGTCAGCTTCCGTCCAGCCGTACAGGCCCCTCGATCGCACCGCCGTACAGTGCCTCATTAACAGACATGGCCTCACCTTTGACCTCCTGCCACGCCCCCAAAGCCTCCTCGCGGGGTTCAAAGGTCACCACCGCTTCCGGGACACGCCCACCTATCGCCGAGGCCAAGTCCCAGGCGCCGATGTCCAAGCACTGGCCCGTGAAGCCACGCCCAATCGGAAGCAATAAAACCTGCATTAACGCACACGCGCACACTCCACACAGTGCCAGGAACACGCCCACATGCTTAATTAGGCCTAATAAGCTTTTTTTTTTTTTTTTTTTTTTTTTTTTGTCGTTGCGGTTAATAGTTAAGAAAGAATGCTTTGATCTTGCTTTGATGTGGGCAATTACCGGCCTTTTCTTCAGGGGCCACTTCCGGTCGCTAATTACACGCGCATAATCATCCCTGGCCGATTCTGGACACGCCCACCTTCGACCAAAAGCACTCGTATGGCCTCTTCGGCCACGCCCCTTCACGATTCGCTAATTGAATTAGCCATTCCTGACGCTCACGCCCACGCAATTAAATGGTACCTTAAGCTTTCTACTATGCCATATACTGTGTACAGCAGATAAGTTTTAAACACGACATAGCGTAAGCCGTCGATTATCGACGATAATTCATACTTACTTGCGTATCTTCACAATGGAATGTCCGACGAACACGATTCTTGCACCTATCAGCAGCCTGGAACACCCCCCTATCCTTCGAGCATCTCTCAGAGAAGTTGCCATTTTCAGAGTTTGAGCGGCAAGCCAACCATCAGGGCAGGTAATATATTATTTATCGATCACCCGTATCTAACATCGTCCACACATACAAAATGCCATTCCAATTATCGACCAGATTGGAAAGGCGTGTCCATAACTCTTTGTAGGAACGATCCAGCGGTTCCATATATGTAAGATACAAAGTTCAACTAACTCTAAATAAGCGTATATTGTTTTGATCTAGAAATATTTGACAATTCATTTTATATAGTACACAATACTGTGCATACGTGCATACATTGCAATTACTACACGCAAGCGCGTGCAAACGTAAACAATATTTTTGTTGACAGTGAATCAAGGTTCAACAGTCCAGAAATGGGGCTTGCATGAAGGGATGCATGGAGCTAGCTAAGTACAGAAGGGGCATAGCCTCTCTTTGCCACTGCTGTCCATGATACAGTCAATAATACAGTCTTCATGAAGCCAGCGTTCAAAGGCACACTGGATCCATTCAACACCGAAACCCAGCTCCACGTCCTCTTCATATGACTGTAGGCAAACACAACATTTATTAGAATCTGTACTTTGTGTATCTTCTCTTGGTCCTTTGGGTTCAGGCACATTTGTACAGTCACGAAGAATCCGTTTGGGTTGAGGAGGTTGGGATCGTTCCGAGGGGGCCCCTCTTGCTGCTGTTTTACTAGTGGCATCTGCTCTTGGCTTTCTTGCTCGCTCTTCTGCCTTTCGTGCCTTTTCCTCTGCCTTCTTTTCTCTCTGCTTCTCTCTTTCTCTCTCTTTTAATATTTTTTGTTCCGCCTTCTTTTGCTTCTCCTCCTCCCGTTGTCTCTTCGAGGATCGAGAGGCACTCCACTCTCGTCCATGTTATAGATCTGAGCGGGAAAATCGGACAAGTCGTGCTTTGTAAGGGTTTCCTCTAGAAGAATCCATACGGACATGGGCTGTAGCATCACCACGTCTTAAGGATAATTGAGGCTGTCTTTGAAGAAATTTCGTCCACCATCCATCGGTCACTTGCGTCCCACGAAGGCAATGCTTTTCCTCAGCTACTCTCTCGACTATTGATTTTACCTCCTTTCTGGTCTTACCATAGCCAATCTTGGCTGCTTCGATAAGGTGGTCTGCTAGAGCACGCTCCTCTTGGTCATTTAAGTACGGTCTTGGCCCTGGTTTAGTTCCGTGTTTCACTCTGCCGCTTAGGCCAAGCAAAGTTAATTAATAGTTTCTCAGGCCCGCCCGCATCAAATTTTGAGAAAGCAAGACTTTTTTATTTATTTTTCACGTGAGCAGTCACGTGCTAATTAATTTAATTAACAGACAAAAATTGGAACATACAGTAAAGAGTTCATGAAACTAACTGTTTTCTGGCATCTCGAGACAGTTTGGTTGACATCTCACAACTGAAGTCCCCGTGAAAGTGGTATTTAGCCAGCAGCTAGCTAGCTATTTTCTTCAAAGATGATGACGTTGTCGGAGTGAATATTGTCCCCCCGTGAATAATGTCCCCCCGGACATTATTCACTAGTGACTAATGTCCCCCCGGACAGTATTCACTAGTGAATAATGTCCCTCTCAGTGAATAATGTCCCCCTTGCCCCGCCTACCTTGTCGATGAAAAGTGCGCATGCGCTATAAATCCAGATAGCTGCAGAGCGAAGTGTTGAGGTGTTAAACTGCTACGCTATCAGGAACGATTACCATGTCAGAAGAAGAGGAATATCGCCATGTGTACGAGTTTATAGCTAATCATAGCTATCCAACCGGTTTTTCTAAAAACCAAAAGAGAGTTTTGAGGAGAAAGTGTCAAGAACGTTTTTGTATCAGGAGTGGGCTTCTCTATTATGCGTGCCCATTATTCCAAAATTATGCTCAAGTGCTTTCATGGCCTATTATTATGCTGGCATATTATGCCCAGCTCCTCCCACAGGACACCTCAAGCCAGCCCCTACTACCAAGCTCAACAACAACAAGCCAACCCAAGCCGATGGAAGCAAACCATTGGAACTTACAGAGTGCAACTTATCCCATCCTACTCAAAAAAATAAGCCACCCCCTTCCAAGTCAGCTGTAAAATCTCATGTGAAAAGGCTCAGGATTGCTAATTTTGTACTTCATCGACCATCATCTCCGGGTGCTCTGTCCCCCAACCCAAGTAACAATTTAGCTAAAGATTCTGTCCAGACGATAAGCCCCAAGCAAGATCACAATCAGCTTCCTATGACAGAACAGTTATCAACTACTGTTACCACTGGCGGCTTTACCTCAAGCACTCCCATTCAAGAATGTGGCTTTTTCCCAAGCTTTATCTCACCAGATAAAGTAGCACCATCACCGATTTCGATTCCTCAAGAAAACAAGCCACTTGGACCCCCTACCAAGTCAGCTCCTCCCACAGGACACCTCAAGCCAGCCCCTACCACCAAGCTCGACATTAATAAGCCAACCCAATGCAAGCCAGCTAACCCTATTAAGGGAAACAAACGATCAAAGCTTGCAGAGTGCAACTCACCCCGTCCTACTCAAGAAAATAAGCAACCCCCTTCCAAGTCAGCTCCTCTCAAGCCAGCCCCTACTACCAAGCTCGACAACAATAAGCCAACCCAATGCAAGCCAGCCAACCCTATTAAGGGAAGCAAGCGATCAAAGCTTGCAGAGTGCAACTCACTCCATCCTACTCAAGAAAACAAGCCACCCCCATCCAAGTCAGCGCCTCCCACAGGGAACCTCAAGCCACCCCCTACCACCAAGCTCGACAGCAATAAGCCAACCCAATGCAAGCCAGCCAACCCTATTAAGGGAAGCAAGCGATCGAAGCTTGCAGAGTGCAACTCACCCCGTCCTACTCAAGAAAACAAGCCACCCCCATCCAAGCCAGCCCCTACCACCAACCTTGACAACAAGCTTGCAGAGTACAACTCACCCCATTCTGCTCGAGAAAATGAGCCATCAGCCCCTCCTGCTAAACGGCTAAAGCTTGACATCGACACTCAGGCTAACCCACTCTTTAACGATAAAGATAGAACAACCCTTCTTTCCGGTGGTTGGCTTTCAGACAGGCACATGAATGTAGCACACAAGCTTATGGCACAGAAATTTCCATCACAACATGGTTTGCAGGACACGCTCACTCTTGACAAATTTGATCGTTATCAATCGTCAAATGAAGATTTTGTTCAACTAATCAATGTTGCAGGGAATCACTGGGTTTGCGCTTCTAATTGCCTTTCGCCTCCAGGTATAGTCCACGTGTACGACAGCCGACCATCATGTAGCATAAACTCAAGCAGTTTACACAGGCAGATAGCAGCCATAATGAAGACAGAAGATGCTTCTTTCACAGTGAAGCATGTCGACGTTCAGCGACAAATCGGGAGTAGTGACTGTGGACTATTCGCAATTGCATTTGCTACATCTTTGTGCTCAGGGCTAGATCCTCACACACTGAAGTACGACCAGTCCAAAATGAGGTCCAATTTCTTAAGCTGTGTCGAGAGTGGCTGCCTCTTGCCTTTCCATACACCTGGAGCAACACGACGATTGGGAAGGGCGTATTTTGTGCACACAAAGGAGGTTCCCGTGTTTTGCATTTGTCGACTCCCTTGGAACAAGGACAGCAATGCACACATCGTTAGAGGAGCACTTGTACAATGTGCTTTGTGCAAAGAGTGGTATCATCAATTCTGCTGTCAAATTGATGACGTAGTTCTAGACACACCCAAGTATAAGTATCTGTGTAGAAAATGTACTGACTTTTAGTAGTATAGCTATTAGCATCGAAGTTAATAATTATTTTGTTATAGGTCATGCACAATATAAATAATTATGAAAATTTGTGATATGCATGTATTAATTGTCATCTGTGATCCTGAGAAACATTGTTCCTTGAACTTGCAGCTACTACTCTACCTTGAAAGTTTTAATCTCGGGCAATCTATATACCAATGTCAGACAGCTAGCTAGTCGAGTTTGTCCAAAACTAGAACTCTCTCATGGTTGACACACTAGCTAGCTAATTTTTTTGGAAAGAAGCCCGCAGAATCCGAGAAATGGGGCATGGTCTTACACCAGCACAATGCGTAGGTCTCATGCATGCTATGTGTAATGATCTGGTCACATATTATACTACTAGGGACGCACGTGAGTGCAGAAATTTCCTCGCTCACAAGCCAATAATTGGTACATGGTTTAGGATGCGGTGAGCTTACCGGATTTAGCGTTGCACCACACCCCGGCCCACAAGGCAAGTACGTAAGGACGAGCGCTGGGTGGGGCTAGCCTCGTGCTTGGCACGTGCCAAGGCACGAGGCTCGAGGCTCTAGCTAGCTAGCTAGGGTGGGGCAAGGTTACCTCAATACGAGCCAGACGGTGCTAAAATCCTTGCGTTCTGTAGATCTATTTGACCGTCTCTGGCGAGGCGCTAGTTAAGACAAAGAGTCTGAAAGTTTAGTATTGGATAGGTACCGGCTTTAGACACCTCCTATGTTTATGAAGGAGCTGGCAAAGGGACTACAGGATATGTACAAAAAAGTCCACGGACGCAACATTACGCCCACACAGTAAGTCCAATTTTTAGCTAGGTTGTCAGTTTGACATGTTCAAAGAGTGGGCCGATTGTCAGCCAATCTGTGAGTAGTAATGAAATTGGGGTCACAACTGTGACAGTGGAGTGCGAGCTTTAAGGGAGGCGCACAATTTTTCAAATGGGGTACATACACTTAGGCAAGACGAAGCATTGCACGGCTTTGTGACACTCGGTAGCAGGTTAGCAATCTGATCAACAGTTGATAAACTGCAAAGGCTGGCCTGTGATGCTCTAGAGACCGAGAGCGAGATTTTCGAAATTCGGGAAACCATGCAAGTGTCACCAGGACCCGAGTGGGAACCTCGCTTCGCTCGGAACTAAAGAAAGGGGGACATAATTCACTGAGGGGGGACATTATTCACTAGTGAATAATGTCCTAGGGGGACAAAATCCACCAGTGAATAATGTCCGGGGGGACAAAATTCTCTAGTGAATATTGTCCGGGGGGACATGTCAAGGGGGGGACGTCCCACACTAGGACAACGTCATCTGGTGCAGGCTAAATCTTGTCATCTTACAAGGTTAGTACGACTGATAAAACTTTTCTCTACTAAATAGAAAGCTAAACTTGATTGTTAGGCTCTCTGGTTGGACTTCAATACTTGTATTTCAGCACTAGCTGGTGTATCAACCACGTGCAGCACTAGGGAAAATGGGCGTGGTCACTATCGCCACGCCCATTTTTCATTTAAAATAAAAAGCCGCCTCCCGCATGGGTTTTGAAATTTGAAAGCCTGAGAAACTAGTAATTAAGTTTGTTTGGCCTTAGGCGATCCTTCAAAGTAGTTGGGGGTACACCATGTAGCAGTGCCACTTTGTTATGGATATAGTTCCATCTTTGGCTGCCTCCATGGCTGCTACCATCGACGAATCGCTCCACTGCTTTCGCTTTCCACCGGCTCGTCGTCGCCGCGACTTTGTAGCCTGAGAAGCGCTTGAGCGTCTTCGTCGACGTTGCTTTGAGCCCCTGGCCATGGAAATAAACAGCAGGGTACAGGAGTAACTATTGTACTATTGTGCTGTATAAAAGAATGGAAATGATGTGAACAAAGACACGAAAAGGGGCCGTAAAAGGTAGCTAAACTTACCGATTCTCGATCTCAGTTGATCTCTCGTGTAGCCGGTGTGTTCGCTCCGTGAAACGCTACGTATATCTTCGCGGACTCAACATGGGCAGAAATCGCTGGACACGGAAGTTGACATTTCCGTTTATTATCTCCGTATACTATAACAGCCGTAAGTACTGTCAACAATGGGCACTCCATGTACTTCTCTTGTTCTCTCAGACTCTGTACATTAGCTTACCTATGCGTCACTTGTATCTTGAAGAACAACCTGTATTAGTCACAAACTACAACAGAGCTAAGCCTAGTCTAGTCTTTGGTCTGTGCGAAATTCATCTCTGTCATGTCCATTTAACTTCCATAATATACAACAATACATTCTGAGCGAAAAATGTATTTTTAGCAGATTTGATGACCTCATACTGGGCGTGTGCTAACTAGGGATATATTTGCGTGCCCCCAGAATGCTAATTCTGGCTTAATACTTTCCATTTATAGCACAAAAATCGATTAGGTAACTTCCCGTTTTGTGCAAAAATGTGCTGAAGTCATCAAGATTTGAAGTTCTGCCATGGCTACTACCATATACGGCTGTACATTGCAGCTCATGAATATTCATGACCACCTTGTAGATTGACTGTAGATCACTAATTACCCTTAGTCTTATCTCATCTATAGTGTATTTCTATAGGATGTCCTCATTTGCATAGGTATTTCTGGCCATGACCGCCGTCTTCGGATTCTAATCCGCTTATGCAATCAGTATACCTGGTCGATAATACATAGTGGTCGATAATCGACGGTTTACGCTACTAATGTTCCAAGATAACCATGCCATTTATGGAGGAGCCATATATGTGGCAGATGATACCAACGCTGGTGCTTGCTCACCTGACAAGGAATGCTTCATCCAAACACTTGCACTTCATCAACGTATTGTAGGAAAAGATGCATTAATAAACATACTCTTCTTTGGCAACACTGCAAGTGAGCAAGGAGCCAACATCTTTGGAGGACTACTGGACAGATGCATCCCAAGTCCATTCGCTGAAGTGTACTGTAACCTGCAATCAGAAGCACCACCATACTACAGTGGTGTCAGTTACCTTGGTAACATCACCAACATAACAGCATTAGGCCACTCCAAATCAATCATTAGTTTCTGGTCACCCGCCCGCATGATATTTTGAAAAGCCAGTTTATGAGGACTATAATGATATTCATAGAAAAGATGACGTAAAATTACACATATTGAGTCATCATAAAACATGATGATACTCTCAAGATCTCAACCTCAAGCTCATTGCCTTGCTGCACATGGTGAATCGAATACTCGAAACTTCACTGTGTCACATCAGTTCGTCATCCTGCATTCTGTTGACCTGCCCGTGTACTTCAACAGCTCATAGCTAGCTGATATGATCTGACAGGCTGTTGTTTGCACTCGAGGTTTGCTGACCATGCGTTTGTGGTATAATTTAAGTACTTCCTCTTCCTGTCTTAATTCAATTAGTCATAGTCCCATAGTCCTAACCACCCGCCCGCCCGCATGTACTTGAGACAACTGGTGTGACCAGAAACTAATCATTGACTTGGAATGGCCTTAGGTACCATATCCTCTCTGTCTGTTCGAGTTTTTTTTTTTTTTTTTTTTTTTTTTCAAGGAGACCAGAACACTAAGCAGAAAAAAAAATTGTCCAAAACCACCACATAGTTGAGCTGGATGCTTAGTAGAGCCATACAATGCAAGCAGGCACCCTATACTCCAATTTTGACCAAAACAGGTAAAGGTCGTCACGTTTGTGTGCGCGCGCCTAACGGGGATTCCCCGTTTTTCACGTAGCGCGTGGGCGGAAAACATTGCAAACGCATGGCTTCCCTGTACAAACATATGGGAAAACTTCAAAGGGCCGTAACTTCAATTCAAAGGCGTGAATCAAAATTCTTTCAGGTCAAATCTCTAGTTTCGACCCATTCTGCGTGCCCATGTAAAAATTATGTCCCCAAGTACTCCCAAACCCCCCATGAATTAGATTATTTAATTATTTATTTAATTATTTAAATTTGCTTTTTTTTTCTACTTAGTGTTTAACAAGGAGACCACACAACAAGCAGAAAAAAAATTGTCTGGAAACCACGATATAGTTGAGCTGGATGCTTAGTAGAGCCATACAATGCAAGCAGACAGCCTATACTCCAATTTTGGCCAAATTGGGTAAAGGTCGTCAAGTCTATGTGCGCGTGGGCGGAAACATTGCAAATGCATGGCTTCCTATACAAACATATGGGGAAACTTCAAAGGGCCATAACTTTAATTGTAAGGTGTGAATCAAAATTTCCCGCCATCAAAATTCTAGTTTTGACCCATTCTGCGTGCCCATATAAAAATTATCCCCCCAAGTGCTCCCAAACCCCCCATGAATTAGATTATTTAATTATTTAATTATTTAAGTTTGCTTTTTTTTTCTACTTGTTGTGTAACTTGTTGTGTAATTTTTCAAGGCGACCAGAACACTAAGCAGAAAAAAAATTGTCCAAAAACCACCATATAATTGAGCTGGATGCATAGTGGAACCATACAATGCAAGCAGGCAGCCTAAATTTCAATTTTGTCAAAAAGTTGGTAAAGGTCGTCACGTTGATGTGCGCGCGTGGCCCCGCCCCTCACGTAGCGCGTGGGCGGAAAACATTGCAATTGCATGGCTTCCTATACAAACATATGGGAAAACTTCAAAGGGCCGTAACTTTAATTCTAAGGTGTGAATCAAAAATCTGTCCGGTCAAATCTCTAGTTTCGACCCATTCTGCGTGCCCATGTAAAAATTATCCCCCCAAGTGCTCCCAAACCCCCCATGAATTAGATTATTTATTTAAATTTGCTTTTTTTTCTACTTAGTGTATAATTTTTTTTCAAGCTACTGTGCACACTAAGCAGAAAAAAAAAAAAACTGCGGCACATAAGTCTACGTACCTGCATTGTATAGGTTCGCACAAATTAATATGCACTTAGGCTTATTTTATATTGATCGTTTACCATGTAGATACATACACTGCAATACTTTATGTACATTTGGTATATATTACTATGGTAACAACATCTAATGTCACTAAAACTATTCTTCAGTAGAGCATCCATAGTCAAGTCATGTTCAAAACAGCTACCCTAGCCCACAATAATTTAATCAGTGTACAGTGGCTGGCATTGGTATACCATAGTAACAATACCAAGTACCTTAGATGATTTCCACCCGCTCTAACTGCGCCTGCGGCGCAGTTAGAGCTTGTTGGAAATAATCTAAGGAGCTACCATGCACACTAAGCAGATAAAAGTGCCACATAATCAGAAACATGCATGTATATAATATACACACACTACAGTATAATATTATAGTCATCCCGAGTATTACTGTAAAAATATTGTCCAGAAACCACCACACAGATGAGCTGGATGCCCATACAATCGGAAACAAGGCCGTCTATGCTCCTAATAGAGCCTAGAAACTCAGAGTATATGATCAGTGTTGAGGTTCAGTACCAGTGGCCACTGCAATACGTTACTTCCTACTAGTACTCAAGATCACCACAGCACACACACACACACAAGGCTAGGGGAAGAGGTTCAGTACCTGTGGCCCCTGCAACACGTTCAAGCACTTCGTACTACATGTAGTACTCAAGATCACCAGATGTACTTTTCCACACATCCACACATACATAGCTAAATTAAAACTATAGCTGTATTACCCCACCTACCTCTCAGCAAAAACGGGAGAGTTACTGTTGTGGCTGAAAAAAAATGGTCCGAAAAGCACCACAGTCGAGCTGGATGCGTAGTAGAGCCATACAATGCAAGCAGGCACCCAAACAGCAATATGCACAATCTTCGGTAAAGGGTCGTCAACGTACGCTGCGCGCCCGTAAAATTTTTTCGCGTGCCCGTAAAAATTTTTTGGCAAACATTGCAAGTGAACGGCTTCCTATACAAACTTCAAAGAGCCATAACTTTAATTCTAGGGTGTGAATCAAAAAAGTCTCTCGATCAAAGTTCATAATTTGAGCCATTCTGCGTGCCCATATAAAACTTACGGTCCCAACCACTCCCCAGAGTCCCAATAATTAAAATCTTTTTTTTTTTCTACTTAGTGTGTAACAAGGCGACCAGAACACTAAGCAGAAAAAAAAAATTGTTCGAAAACCGCCACATAGTTGAGCTGGATGCATAGTAGAGCCATACAATGCAAGCAGGCAGCTTATATATCAATTTTGATCAAAGTGGGTAATGGTCGTCACGTTAATGTGCGCGCGTGGCCCCGCCCCTCACGTAGCGCGTGGGCGGAAAACATTGCAAATGCATGGCTTCCTATACAAACATATGGGGTAACTTCAAAGGGCCGTAACTTTAATTCTAAGGTGTGAATCAAAATTCCCCAAGGTCAAATCTCTAGTTTCGACCCATTCTGCGTGCCCATGTAAAAATTATCTCCCCAAGTGCTCCCAAACCCCCCAAACATTAATTAATTATATAAATCTTTTTTTTTTTTCAAGCTAACCACACACTAAGATAAAAGAATTGTAACAAGCCGTACTTAATTAAATAACATGTTCAAATGTCAGGTACTTACACTACCCTAACGGCAACACAGCCACAGATGAGTCTTATATATGTTGTTTGAGAGCCGTTAAGGGGAAGCCTATCCTTGGGGTACCAAGGCATACATTCTCTCTGCGAGTACACCTGGGTTCCTACAATGTGTGTGCGTATGTGTGTGATATTGCGTGTGATATTGTGCGTATGTGTGCATTGGATGTGTATTATACTAGTCCCATACTTACCAGCTTCAGAAAGTAGTAGGAATGACAGTCACAGGCATGACGCGGACAAATAGAAAGGAGGTTCCCTACAGCAGTGAAGAGGCAGCCAGTTGGGAGTGTCCAGGCCTATTGCTCTAATGACAGTGATAATGATATCCTTGTGCTCACCTGGATAATTGTGAACCTAAAGAACATACATGTACGTGAGGTACATACATAAGTGATGTGTTTACATGTTACATGCACAATGTATATGTACTTGTTGGTAATTGCCTAGCAACCAAAGTGTTTATAGGCAATTTGCCGTCTATGGGAAGGGGGTGGGTCATCATAAAGTAGGCAAATGATGAACTACCAACAAAATACATGTAGTTATCTGACAGTAATTCGACCATGCATCTCATGCACCCCAATTACTGTCAGATAACTATTATGCAAAATGTACACACACTCACCTATACACATGTGCATACACACCTCTCTTCACACATAATATACACACGTACACATACACACCACTTACATGTCTACTTCTAACAGATCCAACCAGATGAAGTTGTAGCCAATACAATCAATGGAACGCCCCTGGGTGACGATGCAGTGTGTTGACTGGTTGGATCAGTTTCACACAATAGATTCTAATACACGAGTGCATGTGAAATACTCACTTATAGGACATTGACAGCATTGCAAGGGCAGTGATCAACGAAACATCCTGTCAGGCTCTGAGCTTACAGAGGTCCACCACCGTCACAGAACTTGGAATTGCTATAGAAGGTTCGTCATGGAGAGGAGTGGAAACAGACTGACTGTTGTGTATGCAATGATAGAACACCAGGAGATGAACGGTACACGACTGCTGTGCCATTGTGCTACCTGCAGCACCAAGCCCTCCTTTTGTGTTTATATGCCAGCGTTTGAGGCCTATCACACTCAAAGGAACTATCATAATTATTTAGCCAAATTATTACTAGTCTAACTACATAAGGCCAAACAAACTTAATTACTAGTTTCTCAGGCTTTCAAATTTCAAAACCCATGCGGGAGGCGGCTTTTTATTTTATTTTTTAATGAAAAATGGGCGTGGCGATAGTGACCACGCCCATTTTCGCTAGTGCTGCACGTGGTTGATACACCAGCTAGTGCTGAAATACAAGTATTGAAGTCCAACCAGAGAGAATATTCAGCCTAACAATCAAGTTTAGCTTTCTCAGTTTAGTAGAGAAAAGTTTTATCAGTCGTACTAACCTTGTAAGATGACAAGATTTAGCCTGCACCAGATGACGTCATCATCTTTGAAGAAAATAGCTAGCTAGCTGCTGGCTAAATACCACTTTCACGGGGACTTCAGTTGTGAGATGTCAACCAAACTGTCTCGAGATGCCAGAAAACAGTTAGTTTCATGAACTCTTTACTGTATGTTCCAATTTTTGTCTGTTAATTAAATTAATTAGCACGTGACTGCTCACGTGAAAAATAAATAAAAACGTCTTGCTTTCTCAAAATTTGATGCGGGCGGGCCTGAGAAACTATTAATTAACTTTGCTTGGCCTAATAATAATAATTCATGCCATGCATACTTACACTGTAACGAGCTGACACTGATCATAAGTGCTACTGCTTATGATACTTCGAGTTTCTACTTCAGTACACGCACGCACACATTGTATTCGCGATTTATGATCGATCTAGTAGTTTACCTTCCATTGGTTGTCAGCTCTTCTCGTTACAAACTAGTGGATCGCTTCAGTTGCCGACCATCGGTACCGTTCTTCTTGTATACGGTTGCCCAACGTTGTTTCCAAGCCTTTCCAAAGGCTTCGTTTTCTCCATCTTCCACCGCTCACAGCAACGCAACACGTCTACCACACAAATGAACTTGACCTCTGTCTCCTCGGTGCCACTTCAGAAGTGGTTCATTGATTTAGGTGGGCGTTACCGTACGCGGAACGTCATAGCATGCGATCGAAAATGTACTGGCGCTATGCACGTACGTACAAATAGGGACTTTCCCCATGGCCCTAAAACAACAAACATGGCGTTTTCTCAGATGTGAAAGTGAAATTTAAAGTTTTGATACATTTCATTTTCTGCATTTCTTCCATTCTTCACCTGCATATAAAAATTATTGCATAATATCGTTCCATAGGCCCCAAGAATTATTTATTTACATTACATTACATTACTCATATGGAAATTCTTTTATCTTAGTGTGTAAGAAGCTAAACCACAACCTAAGATAAAAGAATTTTATCAAGCAGTAATTAGTTAACGGTATGTCACCATTTTCTATCATACATGCCTGCTACAATAGGTCAGGTATGTGGTAAGGCAGAAAATCTCAAGTTGCAAATATTGATTACTATAATACTCTAATGCGTAACATATCTGAGAGTGACTTGGGGCTTGTATACGTAATCATCCCCTAGCCTAGATCCAACGTAAGGAGCATTGCCCATGGAATGTTGTTGGTGTATGTCAACTGCCTTCCTAGCATCACTGGCAGTGGAAAAAAATTGGCCCCGGGTGGGATTCGAACCAGTGCACGCATTTGACACTGGTTGGCAGACACTGAGCTTAACCATTGCACCATCTGGACAGTAGTCATTTCCTTCATACTTTAGTGGTTAGAAACTACTACGACTCTTATTTCAATGAAAATCAAAAATCTGAGACGATTCAATTATTATTTTTGATCCACTCTACATGCTGATATAAAAATTATTGCACAATACCTTTTCCTGTGCTTCGAATGCATTATTTACATTACATTACATTACATTACATTACATTAATTACATTACATTACACGCTCACATATTCTTTTATCTTAGGTTGTAACTACTTAGTGTATAAATAATTTTTCAAGGGGACCACACACTAAGCAGAAAAAAATGGTCCAAAAACCACCACACAGTCGAGCTGGATGCATAGTAGAGCCATACAATGCAAGGAGGCATCCTAATAGCCATATACACAATATTTGGTAAAGGGTCGTCAACGTACCCCGCGCGCCCGTAATTTTTTTTATGGGAAAACATTGCTTCCTATACAAACATATGGGAAAACTTTCAAGGACCGTAACTTTAATTCTAAGGCGTGAATCAAAATTCTTTCAGGTCAAATCTCTAGTTTCGACCCATTCTGCGTGCCGGTGCAAAAATTATGTCCCTAAGTGCTCCCAAACCCCCCATGAATTAGATTATTTAATTATTTAATTATTTAAATTTGCTTTTTTTTTCTACTTAGTGTGTAATTTCAAGGGGACCACACACTAAGCAGAAAAAAAAAATGGTCCGAAAACCACCACACAGTCGAGCTGGATGCATAGTAGAGCCATACAATGCAAGCAGGCATCCTAATAGCCATATACACAATATTCGGTAAAGGGTCGTCAACGTACCCCGCGCGCCCGTAATTTTTTTTATGGGCAAACATTGCTTCCTATACAAACATATGGGAAAACTTTCAAGGACCGTAACTTTAATTCTAAGGCGTGAATCAAAATTCTTTCAGGTCAAATCTCTAGTTTCGACCCATTCTGCGTGCCGGTGCAAAAATTATGTCCCCAAGTGCTCCCAAACCCCCCATGAATTAGATTATGTAATTATTTAATTATTTAAATTTGCTTTTTTTTTCTACTTAGTGTGTAATTTCTCTATGACATTTCTGCAAAGTGCAAGGATACACAAAATAGTGAAAAACACTAATAATGACTGTATACCCTATTAGCTACTTAGAGTAAGGTTAAATTAATGAGATATTAAAATTAATTAGGTAGTTAATTAAAAATAATTTAAAAGGCTACGTTTAAAGGATTGTACTGATGGGGCAGAGGTAACTGACTGTGGGAGAGAGTTCCATAATGAAATGGTGGAGGAAAAGAAAGAGTGTTGATAAGTATTTGTACTTGCGAATGGCTGCACATATGTAGCCCTGCTACTGGAGCGAGTATTGTGAACACACACACGGGGGACAATGATTCCATCAGGGAGAGTAACATGACCGTTTACTGCCTTATAAAAGTACGTTAGACCGAGAAGTTTTCTACGATCTGCAAGCTTGGGTATACCACTTAAGTCAAGCAACTCACTGTAGCTGGAATCCCATTTCTTCAAGCAAACCTTCAGTGCAAATTTTGTACTGCTTCAAGCTTTTGAATATCTTTGAGCTGATGGGGACTCCATACTTGAGTTGCATATTCCAGATGGGGACGAATTAGACTCAGGTACAATTGAAGTAAGGCATTTGAACTAGACCACTTATAAAAACGTCTGTAGAGCATACCAATCAGTTGCCTGGTCTTACTAGCTATTTTATCAATATGTGTTGACCAAGCGAGGTCATTGCAGATAGTTACCCCTAGATATTTGTAGCTGGATACTCTGTCCATTGGCTTGTTGTACAGCATCATTGTTTGACAGGGGATTGCTCGGGATTTACGCTTCGATATCACCATATATTTGCATTTTCCTGCATTTAGAGTTAAGACATTATCATTTACCCAGCAAGCGAACGTATCAATGTCATTCTGGAGTTTAGCATAGTCAAGAGATGAAGTTATTACTCGATAGAAAAGGGTATCATCAGCAAACAGATTGATCACACAACCATCAGATAAGGCTCCATGCTCCGCATCATTGATGTAAATTAGAAACAATAATGGTCCCAATACCGATCCTTGTGGAACTCCAGATATGACATCAGTGGTTGGGGATTTTTCACCATTGAGAACCACATACTGAGATCTGTTGCTCAAGTAACAAATTATCCACTTCAGGATGTATGGATTCAGATCAGTGGCTACAAGTTTTTCAACTAGCTTTCTGTGAGGGACCGAGTCAAAAGCTTTCCTCAAATCGAAGAAGATGGCACATACCTCATTGCCCCTATCAATCTCCATTGCCCAGTTGTTATATACATCCAGTAGAGCAGCAGTAGTGGACTTTTTGGGCTGAAATCCCCATTGATGCAAACTAATTGGCGAGTACATTTCAAGGTGTGTTGCAATTATTGTAAGAGTGAGAGTGTGCCAGACTGCAGCTACCAGCCACCAACCATCAAAGTCAAGAAAGGAGAAGCTTTCACTATGCCATTTAATGCAGTGGATCAGGTCAATCATTCAGAATCTGTAGATGCAAACATCATCAGTTCTCTATCTTCACAAGATGGTGGATTTAGTGAAGGACAGCAAACTCAAAGTGTACGGAAAAACTGTAGTAATGTAACATTCAATGTGTTCTCTCCTCACAGTTCTGAAATACCGTAAACTCTGGTTATTAAGCGCACCTCGCTATTAAGCGCACATTATTTATTAAGCGCATGCCCTCTTCTTGTCATAAGCTATTGTTTATTAAGCGCATGCGCTTAATAGGCGTGGCGTTCTATGAATCTGGCTGGAAAGTATTTATCTTTGGGGAAATGATGGCCACGAATAACGTTATCATGCAAGAAGATCGACAAATCACCAGCACTCGTCATCTTGAGCGGCAACTGTAAACGCTAAAGTGCTCGATCGATCGAGCACTAGCGCTAGCAGGCCTCGCATCCATCACGTGCCCAAACGTTTGTGGGCGTGGTTATGTGCCATATAAGCGCATATCTTTATTAAGCGCATACTGTCATTCCGTTTACCGCTACAAGCGCATCCGCTTATTAACCAGAGTCTACGGTAATAAACCTTTTTGCCGATGGTCCTTGTGGAAGCTCCACACTTTCCACACGACATCTGTACATAGAGTTCAGTAACTGCACTTGCCCAGTTGGCTTTCAGCCTCTTGACAGTGATACAAGATGTGGATGTGACTGCAATTCAAAATTGTCTCCCAAATTACTAGGGTCCTGTAGAAGTTAGTGTAAAATAGAGTTTTATCCCTAGAGTAACTCATGGGACGATTTTACACCAGCAAAACCTAGAGTAACTCATGGGACGATTTTACACCAATACAACCTAGAGTAACTCATGGGACGATTTTACACCAGCAAAATTAGTGTAAAATCCTGAGTATTTATTGTATGCCAAGCATAATATAAGGGAGGATTTTACACCACATCAAAATTAAGGGGCTTACTCATGTAAAATTCTCCCATATAACTTACCTCTGCTATATATAAGGGACGATTTTACACCAGTTGCCACCACAGGTACTGAAGTGGTGTAAAATCGTGCCATATAATACTGATGGCTAACAGTAACTGGAGCAAAGATTTACATGTGACCTTTGACCTCACTTAAAATTCTCCCATAATAATAAGAATGTACATCCACACTCTGCTAAAACTTTAAGTGTGAACTTCGACCTGGTATAAAATGCTCCCTTGTATATAGCCACTGAATCCAGACTCAGGTGGGTTTTTAAGTGCGTTCCGAATGCTCGCTTGCTATGGGTGTGGCTGCATATAGTGCAGAATGGTAGGTGGGGCTCACTATGTACACGAGTTACAATGCATGCAATATAGAGTTCCTCATCAGGACATCTCTGCTTCGCGCTCTTGCTAATAGAATGGTAGCTACTCACCACGTGCGCGATTGTTCGTGAAGCATGTCTGGGAGTAACCCATTGTGAATTGGTTGAAAGAAGATGAGTATGAGAAGGAAATAATTATAATTATGCATAGAGTAGCTAGCTATTATAGTGTACAAGATTAAGATATGAGACACTTAACTATTGACTGCTTTTAGACAGTTTTTTTAGGAGTATTTTATGTGGGTTTTTAGCTCAGACTACCTATGGCCATGGCCTCTAATACACGGATTAGAGGCCATAGGTAGTCTGAGCTTAAAAAAACACACATGAAGGCCTAGCTATTGGAGTAGCTACCAACCCCATGTGCACATATGTGCCTGTGTGTTTTCAAAGAAATCTTGTAACTTTTGCAAAGGCTCGCCCCGCACAGATAATAATTATTTTCAAATTTGTGATCATTAGTATTATGGGATACCTGTCCCTATTATGAGACACGTACCACATGAGGTGTTTTATTTAAAATTGATATCCTAGCCTTGGGTGTTTGCTAATGACAAAAAATAGCTAAGTAGCTAATTTGATGTGCCAAATAAGCAAATTTGCAAAATTGATACACCTAAAATCGTATTTTACCACAAAAACCCATATCAAAATAAGATAGCTAGCAAATCCAATTTGTAGGCAGGTAGCTAGCTAATTATTAGGTATAATACAATTACCCCCAAACCAGAAGCTTCCATCTTCGTTAGTATGGATGTCCGATAGTCTCATAATAACTATCTGCATATAGCTACTTTAATACCAAACGCATGAGTGAGCCGTGCTGGTGATGCAGTACATCCAATGCTGCGGAAATAGGAGGGTCTGGGTTCGAGACTATAGCCATGAGTGATTCCTGATAGCAGCTACTATAGTGATTTAGCTACATCTTTTTAATGTGATAGCTATTGCTCTTTGAGTGAAATGTGATTTAGCTATAATAATTATAGCTATATTATTATTATCTATGTATTCATTAAGCAGAGTAAAACTACCAATAGGGTGCAATTGAGTGAGTTCACTCCCATGTATATGGTATCTAGCTACGGACAAACTGAAGAGGCATCTTTTGATGATGAAGACTTAGAAAGATTAGTATAAATTAGCTACAATAGCATCCAAGTGAGAGAATGTACTGGCATTTATAGTCACAGAGTCATGATTACTATAAACTCTAAAACAGTAAAATTAAATACCCGGTATTATAGCTATAAGTCAATGGTGATCATAATATTAGCTATCATCATTTCTACCCTTATCACTCTAAACACAAGGTTGTACTGCAGAAATTACCCTGACATGCTTTACAAAGAACTCTAACTCATGCACACAGTGAGCCCCCGGCCTACCATTCTATTAGCACAAGCCCAAAATAGTGTCGCGGCTGCAGGATAGCTCCACCCACCAAGTGCATGCACTACAGCCATACCCACAGCAAGCGAGCATTCGGAACGCACTTAAAAACCTACCTGAGTCTGGATTCAGTGGCTATATACAAGGGAGCATTTTACACCAGGTCAAAGTTCACACTTAAAGTTTTAGCAGAGTATGGATATACATTCTTATTATTATGGGAGAATTTTAAGTGAGGTCAAAGGTCACACGTAAATCTTTGCTCCAGTTACTGTTAGCCATCAGTTTTATATGGCACGATTTTACACCACTTCAGTACCTGTGGTGGCAACTGGTGTAAAATCGTCCCTTATATATAGCAGAGGTAAGTTATATGGGAGAATTTTACATGAGTAAGCCCCTTAATTTTGATGTGGTGTAAAATCCTCCCTTATATTATGCTTGGCATACAATAAATACTCAGGATTTTACACTAATTTTGCTGGTGTAAAATCGTCCCATGAGTTACTCTAGGTTGTATTGGTGTAAAATCGTCCCATGAGTTACTCTAGGTTTAGCTGGTGTAAAATCGTCCCATGAGTTACTCTAGGGATAAAACTCTATTTTACACTAAAATATGTAGGACCAATTACTAGCTGCAACTCAACAACTAAATCTCTTGTGAGAGTGAACACTATTTCATGGATCACTCACATCAATGACACTGACCCACCTGGCTATGTCATTCATCCCAACTGCCCTTTGGACTACTGCCAACCTCCAACTGAAATGTCAGCATGAATCTCAACCTTCCTGATGGATCAGATGCACAGTGTGCTTACAATCGTAGTGGAGTTTTATGTGGAGGTTGTCAGGAACACCTCAGCCTCTCCCTAGGTAGTTCACGTTGCTTATTTTGTCACAGTCACTGGCCTGCAGTGCTTGTTGTAATTCTCCTAGCTGCCATCATCATGAATCTTGCTGGTGACTGCACTGTGACACAATGCCTTTAAAGGACAGAATGGCCATTGAAGTAATTGTCATTAATAAAGAATTTTTGCTTTCTAAAGTACCTGGTGCTATTCTTGCTCCAAAAGGCTTTAAGCAATACAATGAATAATATTGTCTATCAACACTGGTGTAGTACCTCTGTCAAAAGTTACAAGCTGGCTTTCTGAAGTTGATAAAGTTCGCAAGAAAGATGTAGATAGTCTGATTGCCTTTTTAACTCACCTTGAATTCTGTCAAGAAATTTCAGATCAAGCTCTTCACCAGCTCATATCTGAACAATATCCCAAAGTATCTAGTGAGCGCTACTACTTATTTCCTGGTTTAATCTCCCTAAAAGCCAATGACTCTCTATGGCAAATGCAATCAACTGTGTATGATTGTAACTTTGGATGGATTTTGAAATGTATTCATCAGGAACAGTTCTTCAGCTCTCGGTTTTTACAAGTTTTACTATTGAGGCTAGCCTTCTCTTTTGCTCTTGAAGCATCGTGCAACAAAGCTAGTCAGAGTACCGATCCGGGAATTCATCGAAATTGCCATTTATGGAAGAATGGAATATTTTGGGGGAGTGTGTTTGGCATGCAGATCCTAGTTGAAATCACATCAGATACTACATCCGTCATTGTTTTAGCACACTTCCGAAGAGCAAATTTCTTACAGTGTGTCCATGTTCGATCAGCTGTCATCAGTACCATTCTGCAATGCAAAGAGCAATTTTATCCGAGAGTTATTATAACCGAGTCATTTATTGATTCCTCTTCACCTCTCCAGTATCCATTAAACCCTGCAGACACTATTAATCATACTTGTTCACTCCAAGACCTGACTACAGCTGTTGTAAGAGCTGACTGTAGGCACCCAGATATTGTATTTCCATTTTGTACGATTCCTGCTGAAATAATTTTATCATTTGAGCCTTATCTTGAGATGAATTTACCCACTATTCAAGAGTTATGTGATGAGAAAAACGAAAATAAAGTGATCGAAAATAACTTTTTTGCCAAAAAGCGACAGATGAACTAAGCTACTTAATTAAAGCAGTTTCAGGAAGTTCAACAAGTGATACAAGTGAAAATCAGCTTTATCAAAATCTATTGAGATGGAGAGATGGTGATAAGACTAACAAAAAACCTACAAAGATCTTCGTCAAGCAATGGATCAATACAGTGTCTTTGCAGGAAGAAATGCACTAGTAAGTATTACCAAGCTTACCTAAAATTTGCTGACTCATTATGTACATAATCATAATAATAGGATCTTGCAGGAAATCAGTTAGAACCATTATCAGATGAGGGAAAAGAGGAATCACAAATTAATGAAGACCAAAATTTATTTTCAACATCGAGGGTAGAAGGTAATAGATTTCATAGTGCTAGCTAGCTGTTCGAACTGTATCTGACCAAATATCATGCCACTTCAGATGGAAATGTAGAGAAAATGGCCGAAGCACTGAAGGATTCTGATATGATCAAATCAACACAATTAGATGATGACAAGGATCAAAATGATACTGGTGCTGCTTCATCTGCAGGAGATGAAACACAATCTGCAGGAGTTACACACGATGAGCTCCCAATGGCTACTATTGCTGTGAAAGGTATGTATAGTAATGGATTGCTACTCATTGTTATTATGATCATGTTAAATTTCTTAGGAAAACGACCTGAACTGTATGAGCTACAACTTCTTGATTTTGACAAAGGAAGGGAGTCGTTGAGAATCATGGAGAAAGTGATACCAAAATGGAAGCAGGTAGCAATTGCTGTTGAGCCCTCTCTCAGATGCGAAGAGATTTAGATTTACTGACCAAGCATGCAACTCACACTTTTCAACAACTTTTTATTACTATTCCAATTACATGAAAAAATGCAAAATTTAAATGATGACGACCACAACCAAATTTAACTAGCATAGACATATACCGCCGGCCAAGACCGGAGTGTCTTAAATGAGCCAAAAAAAAAATCCATAAACAGAGATAATCAGATTATGATTGCACAAATAATAATCAAATGTTTGCACAAATGATAAGTAAAGTAAATGTTCAGTGTACAATGTTCAATTCTCATGTGGCACCAACACAGCAAGCTTTGTGATGGGCCTTTTGTAAATTCCTGTGGCTGTTTTCACGGTAGCCACTCTGACCAAACCATCCTTTCCAGGGTAGGTCTCAAGAACTTTGGCAATCGGCCATTTCGCGGGGATCATCTTATCTTCTTGTAAGATGACAACATCTCCGACACGAATGTTTCGAGTAGGATAGTGCCATTTGTTGTAGCGTTTGAGGCTGGTAAGATACTCAGCTGACCATCGTTGCCAAAACTGACGGAGCAATGCCTGGCTGAGATGCCAGCGCTTCAGGAGAGAAACTTTTCGATAGGAAAATGCAGGGTCAGGTAACGCTTCCATGGGTCTTCCAATGAGAAAGTGACCCGGAGTAAGTGCTGCAGCTCCGTCATCGCTGTGAGGGAGAGGTACAAGTGGTCGGCTATTAAGGCAAGACTCAATTTGAGTTAGAAGGGTGCTGAATTCCTCAAAGGTAAGTTTTGTGTTTGCAATCACACATCTCAAATGCTTCTTCATGGCCTTCACAGCAGCTTCCCAAAGTCCCCCAAAATGCGGGGCACGCTCCGGGATGAATCTCCATTCGATACTCTGTACAGAGCAGAATTCAGAAATCACAGATTGAGTCTGTTGAGTTTTCAGGAAGTCCATTAATTCCGATATCTCGCGGGAGGCTCCAACAAAGTTGCTGCCGTTGTCGCTCCAGATGAGTGACGGTTTCCCTCGGCGGGAGATGAATCTCCTAAGAGAGGCAATAAATGCGTCCGTCGTCAAGTCTGAGGTGAGCTCCAAATGAACAGCTTTGATCGAGAGTGAAACAAAGACACAAATGTATGCTTTCACGACAACTGGTTTGCGGACATGACCATATTTAATGTAGATAGGACCAGCGTAGACAACTCCAACCTTGTCGAAAACTAAATCTGGAGTGACTCTTTCAATAGGGAGCTGACCAAGAAGTTGAGCTTGAGGTTTTGCTGATAGACGCCGACATACAGTGCAGCCACGAGTGATTTCTCGAACAACTTGGCGACACCGGATGATGTAGAAAGATCGAGAGAGAGAACAAGTCAGCAACGTAGCACCAGCGTGTAGCAAGCGTAAGTGCTCAGACGAAACAATCAACTTGGTTAAAGGATGTTTACCAGCGAGAAGGATTGGATGTTTACTTGAATATGATCTGTTGGAGTTTTGCTCACGGCCACCGACGCGAAGCAGGCCTAGAGAGTCCATAAAGGGATGCAACGTCAACAAAGAGCTTGTCTTCAGCAGGTCCTGACCTTCCTTTAGTAACTCCAACTCCTTTGAAAACAACTCGTTTTGTGCGAATGTGATCCAGTAGATCTCAGCCTTGCGTATCTCGCTTGGAGTAAGGAATGGAGGTGAGTCTCGGTGTTCCTTGACACGACAATTGTCTAGAAATCGGAATATCCATGCGGTAATACGCTTCAGACGGGTGTAGCTTGAGTACTTGTCAATAGGAATGACTGGGTTTCTCTTGACTGCTACAGCGAGAAGGCAAATCCTCTCTTCAACTGGTTCCTCTGCTTGAGAGACAGCGGTTTGTGAGGGCCAACTACACGACTCCAGCTTCAACCACCTAGGACCATTCCACCACAGACTGTGTTGGAGTAACTCAGCAGGGAACAGTCCCCTCGAAGCACAATCCGCTGGATTCTCCTCGCCACTCACGTGATTCCAGCGTTCGGATCCAATATATATAAGTTCCACGATGTGTGCGACTCGGTTGTTGACAAACGTTTTGAAGCGCCGTGGATCTCCTACTAGCCAACTGAGTACAATCGTACTATCAGTCCACGCATAGACTTGGTCGAGAGGGATATTGAATACCTATTTGACATGATAAAGAAGATCAGCTAGGAGGTGAGCACCGCACAATTCGAGACGTGGTATTGTTAATCGTTTGATTGGGGCCACCTTGGTTTTCGACATCACAAGGGTCACTTGCACACCACCATTGGAATCGGTCATTCGAAGATAAACTGCGGCAGCGTATGCTTTTTCAGAAGCATCGCAAAAACCATGAAGTTCAACAGCAGTAATGCAGCTTGTCTTAGAGAAGTAACATCTTGGAATGTGCTTGGTAGAGAGTAGATTCAATTCTGATCTCCATTGCAACCATGAATCACAAATCTCTTCGGGAACTACGTCATCCCAGTCGATCCTCAACTCCCACAGTTTCTGCAACAAAATTTTCATCTTGATAATCGTCGGAGAGAACCAGCCGAGCACATCGAATGTTTTGGCAATGTCTGACACGAGTGTGCGCTTGGTTAGATTCTGTAGGGGAGGCAAATCAGCGATAGTTAGGCGGAAGTGATCCGAAGAAGGGTTCCACTCGATCCCAAGAGTTTTAGTAGTATACTCAGTAGTGGCTTGGATGACGCACATCGAATGTGAGTCTCTCAACTCTGGTGGGATCTGTTGCAGCACAGTAACATCACTCGAATTCCACTTGCGTAAGAGAAAATTACCTCGCTCGAAAAGCTTCATCAGTTGGTGGTGTAGTTCGATTGCTTGCTCAAGAGTGTCAGCACCTGACAAGCAGTCATCAACATAGAAGGATCTGCTCACTACATCTGCCGCAAGAGGGTACTCTGAAGCGAAGTCGATCGAGTTTTGTTTGATGGACATGTTGGCGGCATACGAAGAAGCAGAGACACCAAACGTCACGTGGGTCATACGGTAATCTTGGGGAGGTTCTTCAGGATTACATCTCCAAACGAAACGATGAAGATCTTTGTCAGATTGAGTGAGTTCGATCGCACGATACGTTTTACTGACGTCAGCGGTAAGGGCGATTTGGTGAAAACGAAAGCGAAGTAACACATCAACCAAGGAAGGATGAATCGTGGGTCCAACTAATAAGACATCATTGAGGGAGACACCGGTAGAACTCTTGGCCGATGCATCAAACACGGCTCTGACTTTTGTGGTGGTGCTGGATTCTTTTCTTACCGCATGCATGGGCAGGTAGAACACTTGCTCCACAGGCTTGTGCAGGTCAAGAACTGGAACCTTCTCAGCGTGACCCAAATGGAAGTACTCTTGAATTACAGCATCAAACTCATCGAAGTTCCCCTTGGCACGCAAAGACCGCTCCAGTGCGAGAAATCGTCTCACTGCTTGAGATCGAGATTCTCCCAACACCTTAGCTTGTTGCTTCTTTGGAAGTGGAACGACGAACCTTCCTTCATCGGTGCGATAATGATTCTCGGAGAAGTGTTGAACAACCATTTTTTCTTCGACGGAGAGATTCGCGTTGTCTCTCGGATTCTCCTCAACTTCCCAGAACCGTTGCAGTATCTCATCAGTAGTGACAGTAGCATGGTTAGACACAATAGTGAGTGGGGGAGTAGATGAAGAGTCAAGTCTTCCTGCTATGACCCAACCAAACTCGGTTTCAATTGCGACAGGCAACCCTGGAGGTCCGGTCCGCCGGCCTTGACGCAGGACTTCAGTGAAGATTTCTACTCCTAAGAGGAGATCGACTTTTCCAGGACAGTTGAAGTGTGGATCGGCCAAGCGTAGGCCCGTCAAATGCTTCCATTGGATGTCACACGAAATTGGGTGAAGAGGCAAGTCACATGTGACCTTTGGCACAATGACAGCCGTCAGATTGAGTTTCCTTGTGATATCATGTACGGGCGAAATAGCGAAGCTGGCAATCGCTTGAATTGGAGAGCTATGAGTGAGCCCAGCGATGCCATGAAGCTTAGTGCTTTGACGAGAGCGGACGAGAGATAAACTCTGGGATAAACGCTCCGATACGAACGAGGCTGTAGAACCAGAGTCAAGGAGAGCTCTAGCCTCGGCGGTAGAACCATCAGGGGCATGGACCATGATACGACATGTCATCAGTACGGACTTGGATGAAGGACCAGCAGCTGCATTGGATGATACGGATTCGGAAGGAGGATTGGAAGAACGCGGACTTGTATCGTTTCTCGGCTCACGATCAATGTGGAGTAATGTGTGATGAGGCATTTGACATTTCTTGCACTTATGAAGCGACTTACATTCTCTCACGAAATGCCCAGGCCTGAGACAGTTCATACAATAGTTGTGAGACTTCACAGTAGATGTTTTCTTGTCGTGTGCGAAAGATTTGAATTGAGGGCAGGCGTATAGCGGGTGCTTCTCGGTCTTGCACACAACGCATGGGGTGACGGTAGGGTCAGATGCACTGGCGGTAAATGATGCAACTGATTTAGTGCTCATAGGGACTCGCTTATTCGATCGCTCTTCGTTCCGTGGCATTTTCTTGGGTTCGGTGGCTGCTGCTTCACACGCTTGAGCTCGCAGATTAATGAAATCGAGTAACTTCTGGTAATGTGGCACATCAGCTGAATCTTGAGTGTACCGTTGCCACTCAAACATTGTGGTAGTATCCAACTTCAGCTCAATGAGTGAGGTAACGAAGGGGCCAGGGGGATCATGTCCCATAGCCTTCAAAGCTCGGATATGCTGCTGGACGGTATCGTGAAGACGACGCAACTCACGTCCACTACCATCCTTGAGTGCGGTTGCTTCCATGATTTTCTTTACGTGGGTTTGATGTATGAGCCTTGGGCGGTCATATCGTGTTTTTAAGCTATCGATAGCTTCCTTGTAACACTCGCCAGATCGCGATAGCCCTTCAATCACATTCTTCGCAGATCCATCCTTTACGGAATGCCGAAGATAAGCTAGCTTCTCTGAATCCGATAAATTCGATCTATCATGGATGGATATACAGAATTGTTCCCAAAACGTCCTCCAATTGACAATGTCACCATCAAACTTCGGTACAGCTAGCTTAGGAAGCTTGACACCAGAGCTCTCGGTAGACGGGGCAGCAGGGACAGTGGGGGTAGAGGTCGAGGGAGAGTACATCAACCTCTTGATTTTCAACGAAGTCAAATACGCCCTTGTCGAGACGTTCCAAGGTAGTCATCAGAGCATCACCATCGAAATCCAGAGACAGTAGTGTATTTCGAGTATCACCAAGAGCAGTCTTGATATCTTGCACCTGCTCTCCGTATTGCTGTATCAGGCAAGGTTCAGACTCAGTGGTAAGAGACGAAATGGCTTCACTGACAGATGTTAGATTCTTTCCGAGATGCGATAGCTTTCGTGAAGCCGCTTTATGATCTGCAGATTCAACCTTAGCTGAACAAGCGGCGATTATGCGTTTAACACGGGCGTCCAGGGTGGCAATAATATCATCATGCTCGTCTAACATGGCTTGTTCCCTTCCAATAGTTTCATCATCATCGATGAGATCGATAAGGCGATAGTGGTAGGTCTTGAACTCCGAGTCCAACTCAGTCAACTTGAGGGACGTGCGTTGAGCGACATCGTGAGTTATCCGATCGGTCTTGCCCTCCAGATCATCCAAACGACTGGAAAGTCGAGTTATAGAGGCTCAAACCACACCTCTTCTCCTTCGAATAGTAGCTGGCGTTGCTTCTTCAACGCTTTTCATCGTGGAGAGACAAGATACCAGGGTGGCATTAATTAGAATTAGCACGTGGTCAGTCACAAATGATTCGAATGAGAGGTTTCTGAGAGATGACCATCAAAAGAGCGATATTTCGATAAACATCCGGCTCGAAGGACCAAAAAATGTTGAGCCCTCTCTCAGATGCGAAGAGATTTAGATTTACTGACCAAGCATGCAACTCACACTTTTCAACAACTTTTTATTACTATTCCAATTACATGAAAAAATGCAAAATTTAAATGATGACGACCACAACCAAATTTAACTAGCATAGACAATTGCTCTTGGCTTCAATGGATCTAGGATTGAGGCGATAGAGATGGGGGCACTCCGTCAACCAGAAGATGCCTGTTTGAAGATGTTCACTGATTGGTTGGCTGGAGGTCACGACCTTAGACCTCCAACATGGGAGGTTCTCATCCAGTCTTTAAGGTACCATTAAATTGCGTGGGCGTGAGGTGGGGGATATGACACCTAAACCACATCAAAGTCATTAGTGAGGTGCATGTTGTGTAACCACGCCCTTTTAATTGCACAGGTCTCAGGGGTGTGGCTGCTAGAGCCGGAAGTGTTCATTTAATATCCTCCATGGACCGGAAGCCGAGCCGGAAGGGAGGGGCCAGGCCACGCCCAAAACAGCCCCACCCTGTTCCCCAAGGACCACCATTCTCAATCAAGTGCCTACTAACCACCGGATGTCCACCGGAAGCCCACAATCAATCCCAATTAAAACACACAGCTTCCTCAAGGCCAAAACACACACAAACACTTGGAGGCCGTTCTGCCACACCGCCCACGCAAGAGCTCACCTCATTTCCTGTGTGGGCGGAGTAACAACACGTCATCGCAACCACATCCGCTTCAAACCATCGTCAGCTTCCGTCCAGCCGTACGGGCCCCTCGATCGCACCGCCGTACAGTGCCTCATTAACAGACATGGCCTCACCTTTGACCTCCTGCCACGCCCCCAAAGCCTCCTCGCGGGGTTCAAAGGTCACCACCGCTTCCGGGACACGCCCACCTATCGCCGAGGCCAAGTCCCAGGCGCCGATGTCCAAGCACTGGCCCGTGAAGCCACGCCCAATCGGAAGCAATAAAACCTGCATTAACGCACACGCACACACTCCACACAGTGCCAGGAACACGCCCACATGCTTAATTAGGCCTAATAAGCTTTTTTTTTTTTTTTTTTTTTTCAAGCTACCGTGCACACTAAGCAGAAAAAAAAAAGAGCGGCACATAATTAGCAATGTGCATATACTAGGCTCACATAATACTCCTATGTGCAATAAGTAGTGAATGTCTAACGTACAGTGTATAATATTATGGTTATTAGTGCTGATCATTGTCCAGAAAACCACATAATACACCTAGGATGCACAGTAGAGCCATACAAAGCAAGCAAACAACCTATACTCCAATTTTGAGAAAGTTTCTAAATAACGCACACCACGGGTATTCCCCTTTTTTCACGTAGCGCGTGGGCGGAAAACATTGCAAACGTATGGCTTCCCTATACAAACATATGGGAAAACTTTAAAGGGCCGTAACTTTAATTCTAAGGTGTGAATCAAAATTCCGCTTCCAAGAAATTTCCAGGTATGATCCATTCTGCGTGCTCATATGAATAGTTTGTCGTGAATAGCTTCCCAGAGTCTTAAACATTATTTACATTAAATCTTTTTTTTTTTTCTACTTAGTGTGTAATTTTTAAGTCGTTGCGGTTAATAGTTAAGAAAGAATGCTTTGATCTTGCTTTGATGTGGGCAATTACCGGCCTTTTCTTCAGGGGCCACTTCCGGTCGCTAATTACACGCGCATAATCATCCCTGGCCGATTCTGGACACGCCCACCTTCGACCAAAAGCACTCGTATGGCCTCTTCGGCCACGCCCCTTCACGATTCGCTAATTGAATTAGCCATTTCTGACGCTCACGCCCACGCAATTAAATGGTACCTTAAGAGAATACACATTGATAGCCTCGTCGCCAGGCCCCCAAGAGAGCCTGGGGACTACGTAGATGAGGCTAGCACATTGCGAACCTCGAATCTCCAATCTCTTAGGACACCGTGCTAAGAGATTGCACATTGGCGATTGGAATATCGAATCTCCAATCTCTTAGGACACGGTGCTAAGAGATTGCACTTTGGAGATTCGAACCTCGAATTTCCAATCTCTTAGGACACGTGCTAAGAGATTGCACATTGGCGATTCGAATCTCGAATCTCCAATCTCTTAGGACACGGTGCTAAGAGATTGCACATTGGAGATTCGAACCTCGAATTTCCAATCTCTTATGACACCGTGCTAAGAGATTGCACATTGGCGATTCGAACCTCGAATCTCCAATCTCTTAGGACACCGTGCTAAGAGATTGCACATCGGTGATTCGAGCTAGGTAGGCGCGGCTGGGGATTTCCCTCATCAAACGGTCTTTAATCGCGCATGCGCGCATGTGATTCTCTGGTTGTATGGTTGTACCATAGCTGTATACGATCCCATCCAGAGCAGGAGAAGGAGTTTAATATATACGAGACTAGCACGTAGCTTGTGCTATTCCATCATACGTTAGCAGCCATAATTCTGGCATATTAAAGAGAACGGTCCACGCACATTCGATAATGGCCACACCCCTTGCCACAAGTGGCGCCATCCGCCAGCCTGCGTATAGAGGGATTCCACAAATCGATTATCCCGCGGTGCTAATTAGCTAAGCGGCAGAAGTCGACGTACCACGCCTACTGCCACACCCTTTGTGGGCAAAAAGGCCAATGCTGCATATTGTTGTATTGAAACGTGTCAAGTTTTTTTTCGAAAACGAGCGACTATTTCGAAGGTCTGAGCAATAAAGCGAAGAATCGATACAAAGAGAAGCTCCAAGCAGTCGGTCTTGGTATCCAAGACGATTCTTACAAGCCTGAGAACGGCAGTAGGCGTAAAACGTCGACTTCGGCCGCTTAGCTAATTAGCGCCGCGGGATAATCGATTTGCGGAATCCATCTATAAATAGTAAGCTAATTGCCAATGTGCAATCTCTTAGCACGGTGTCCTAAGAGATTGGAGGTTCGAGGTTCGAGGTTCGAATCGCCAACGTGCAATCTCTTAGTACAGTGTCCTAAGAGATTGGAGATTCGAGGTTCGCAAATTATATGCTAGCCTCATCTACGTAGTCCCCAGGCTCTCTCGGAGGCCTGGGAACGAGGCTTGCAATGTGTATTCTCTTAGAAAAGGTGTCATAAGAGATTTGAGGTTCTAATCGCCAATGTGCAATCTCTTAGCATGGTGTCCTAAGAGATTGGATATTCGAGGTTCGAATCGCCAATGTGCAATCTCTTAGCACCGTGTCCTAAGAGATTGGAGATTGTAGATTCGATGTTCGAATCGCCAATGTGCAATCTCTTAGTAGCGATTTCGGACCTAGCGATTTTTATAGCATTTTCGAAACACTGTGTCTACCGTACCGGCACCGGTACCCAAGATTTAGTGCTTGGAGTACCGGCAACTATATTATATAGCTATAGATCCCAGCCCCCGAAGGGGGCTGGGATCTATAGCTATACTAATAGCCACTATTAAATACTGAGCGCTAGACGGCTAGTGAGGCTAGTAGCGCGTGGTTGGGTTTCGATAATCGGTAGGAGACGAGGGGGGTTTGGTTTTAGGATATGGTTGTTGACCAAGGGTTAGTATTATAGTGACAAGGTGTATAAAGGTCGCAAAAAACGGCATCCAGCAGCGGCGAGCCAGGTTGGCACAGTGGGCTAGGGCTGGGGCTGGTGGGGCTGGTGGAGCGGAGGTTGTGGGTTCGAATCCTGCTTGGATCTTTGGATTTTTTTTTTTTTTTCTTCCACTTTCGAAAATTTCTAAGTTTTTTGGCGGGCTATTATGCCGGTACTCGAAGCGCTAAATTATCAGTACCGGTGCCGGTACGGTAGACACAGCCTTTTCGAAAACGTGAAATGACAACTATTATTTTTAGATTATTCAGGAAAAACTCTATCCTATTATTATCTCCATTCTTTAGGCTTTCAGGTGAACTTTGTTCGAGAAAATTTGGTCAAGTAGTTTTGGAGATAGCACACGTCAAATTTTCCCTCGCGAAAATCCCCATACAAAACATATGGGAGTAGGCGCGTACGGAAAAATACATTGCGAACGTGGCACCGCGTACAGTTCGGTTGCTTACTGATTCCTGCGATGATAAATGATCAGATAAAGACAAATAGATGTTTTCTAGGCAATTCTGAGGCGCTGAGCTCGAATCTGAACTTCCTTTTAGCTCGAAAAAGCACCGAGAATCGTCGTTTTGGGGGTGTACTGAAAATCACTTGGCGATCTGGCAGCCAAACTACGTCAAGTGCTGGCGTATTACAGATTGGAATGGACACTAGAATTGAAAAGTTGCATTTTGAATCCCATAACTGTTAAAAAGATCCAGCGGATCGGCGCGGATGGTTTAATATCATGGTATGTGCGCCTGATTTAGGTTCTTTGCGGATGCTATACGCACTCTACTGTTGAATAACCGCACCCACGTCCACTAATAGGGTCGAGTGGCATGTGTAAAATCGATACAGGCCATGGTTTATACTGTCGTGCACTTTAAATAGAAGGATTTCATGGTAACCTAGCTTTAGTCTCATTTCTCCAGACAGTTAAAAATCCAATTAATTACACTCAATACGACTAAGATTTTGGCACTGGTGCATGCGTATCATTGTTAGGCAGCAATAACTTTCATAGTGATGAATGGCTGATTTACAGTCAAGATCAGCAAGCAGAGAGAGGGATTACATAAACTAACTTGGCTACTTATAAAAGTGACAGACTTTACTAATAATATCATCAGTCTTGTAGATTAGCTGCTCATGGGTATAGCTTCATTTTGCTATATCAAGCTGAATAGGTAAACTTGCTGCTTAATCATAATTTTTATTATGGAAGAACTAGCAATACATGGTAATAAATCACCATAAGAGGCATGGAGAAATTGTCGGTGCTAATAGGTTTAATAACGATGTTGGTTGTGAAGATAAACGCTTCAGTCTTCACCAAAAATAATGTCACTCCGAATAAGACCTTTGGATGTTCTAGTGATCGATCACAGAACTGTTGTCTCACTCTCCAAGAATATGCAAGTGTACCAGATGTCTATTTTACAAACAACACCATCTTTTACTTTGAGCCAGGTGAGCACAAATTGAATAGCAGCTTGAAACTGGAAAATTTAAGTAGCTAATGTCACTCTTCAGGGATTGCCAGCAGAAAATAGTGTACCAGAAAGTAGTGTACCGGAGGCTACCATTTCATTTGAAGCTTCTGTCGCAGTCACATGGGAGATGTGTTCCAACATTGAAATTTCTTCAGTTATCTTCCTTTTGCTTGACAATTTTACACATGTTATTGTGTTTAATCAAACAAAGACTGTCTTATTGCGTGACTTTTATGTCACTAGCAGTGATGTTACACTGAGTGGGTGTAGTTCAATACTGTGTCAGCAGAGTGAAATAAGCATCATGAAGTGCCATTTTTGGGGAATTCAGGGATCTCTTGGAGCTGCTATGTTTATATCGGAATCAAATGCTACCTTCAGTGGAAATATATCATTTATTGCTAATATTGCCTCCTATGGTGGAAGTCTGTACTTATTTAAGAGTTCAGTACTTCTGAATGGGATTAATTTCTTTGCTAACAATAATTCCCCTGAGAAGGACGTACATGAAAATGATTGTTGTTACACTACGAGTAAAAACCATCCAACTCGAAGTTCGGGTGGTGCAATCTTTTGCGATTCATCTACCCTTACCATTAATACTGCATATTTCTATAAAAATTTTGCCCTGCAAGGCAAAGGTGGAGCAATATCAGCTGAAAACGGAGTCATTGTCTTTCAAGGTACCAATTATTTTGTTAGTAATTTTGCACTAGGTGGTGGAGCAATGCTGCTCAATGGCTCAACAGTTACACTCAATGAAAGTGTCTTTTTCAACAATGGAGCTATTGGTGGACAAGATGAGTTATTGCCACATCCGATCAGTGAAGAATTTGAATCGAGTTTAGGCGAAGTTCAACAATTAATAGATGAAATATCAATAGGTAGAAGTAATTTATCTGCAATTAATTTTGATAGGAATAATAGTATGGACATCGACAATGTTTGTGAGAACTCAGCTACAGTAACTCTGAATGGTGGAGCAATACAAAGTGTTAATAGTAGCATGACCATTGATAGAGAAGTAAAATTCGGAAACAACACAGCTTTTCATGGTGGAGCAATGTTCTTGACTCATACAAAACTAATACTTTTATCAACTGCAAAGATCTTCTTCATCCAGAATCGTGCATACAGCAGAGGTGGTGCAATCTATATCAAAGATTCTCAATGTTCTTTTGGGTCAACACACCCAATAGAGTGCTTTCTTTCCATTGAAACAGATTTGAATCGTGTCTCTACAAATAAATTGATCTTCTTTAGTAATAATTCTGCTGAAAGCTATGGTAGTAATCTGTATGGAGGACAGTTAAATGAGTGTAGACTTTATTATTACAGAACCAATTATAATAGTGCAGATAACTGTAGATATCCATGTGGCAGTACAGCTTACAATGGATTTAGTGATGATGCACTAGGAATCTTCATGAATATCTCGATAATACATGGTGAATATGAGTCAATCACAAATATCTCTTTAAATTCGCAAGCCGATCAAATTAAATTTTGTGAAGGTGATAGGCCACTGGAGAGTGCAACTAAGAACCTAAGCTTGCATCCAGGAGAGGAATTCAATATCACAGTAATGGCGTTGGATCAAATTGGTTCACCAGTGCCAACCACTGTTTTTAATGATCACGATGAGTATGCCAGAAATAAATACCGTCTACGTTCAACATTAACTCGAATAATCGAACATGCTTCATGTGCTAATGTTACCTTTCAACTACTTTCAGATAAGGAAAAGTGTCAAAAATCATTTAAACTCTACCCAGATAATCCGTGTCAGGGCCTAGCTAATGGCTTTAAGCTTCAAGTTGAAATTTTATCTTGTCCTATAGGTTTTGAATTGAAGGATCTAAAATGTCAGTGTGATAGCAGACTCTCACAGTTCACACAAACTTGCACAATTCGTAATCTTATCGGATCTTTTAAACGGAATAGAAACAATTTCTGGATATCCAAATTTGACACTAATACTTTAATCATTCACGAGTATCGTTGTCCTCTTGACTATTGTAAAGATGATTCCATAAACGTTACTCTTGAAGATCCATCAGTTCAGTGTGACTTCAACAGAATTGGACTACTCTGTGGACGATGTGGACAAAACTTCGACTTGGCTCTTGGTAGTCTACACTGTATTCCATGCAACAATAACTACCACTCTACCTTGATTTTGTTGTTTGCATTAGCTGGTGTGATTCTCATTGCTATCATTTTTATCCTTAAATTAACAGTTTCGATTGGAACACTGAATGGTCTACTCTTCTATGCAAACATCATCCAGGCAAACCACCAGGCATACTTTCCAAGAGTGACAGCAAGAGAGAAATTTTTCGCCATCTTTATTTCGTGGCTTAATCTTGATCTTGGAATTGAAACTTGCTTCTATGATGGCATGGACATCTATGCATACTCATGGCTACAGTTCCTATTTCCCTTCTATCTCTTGTTACTTGTTGGCGGCATCATCCTTGCCTGTCGATATTCTCGCTCAATCGCTAAGCAATTGGGTCAGAATCCTGTGGCAGTTTTGGCAACTCTCAGACTGCTACTTATGTCGTTCAGCAAAATACTGCAAGCCAGCATTGTTCCTCTCTCCTGGACCTACCTAATTTATTATTATAATACTGGTAGTCCTTTTAACGAAACTCATAGAGTTGTTTGGTTGTATGATGCAAACATACAATTTTTCAAGGAGCCCAAACACACTGCTCTTGGATTGTTTGCTATTTCATCACTCATCATATTTGTTTTACCATATATCCTCCTTCTCTTCTGTGGCCACTGGCTTCAAGGTTGCTCCAACTGGTGGATTCTTTCATGGCTGAACAAGATCAAGCCATTCATGGATGCTTATCATGCTCCATACAGGAAGCACACTCGCTACTGGACTGGGCTGCTGTTGCTCTCGCGATTTGGACTATTTCTCACTTTTTCCATTAATGCCAATGGCAGTGAGAGTATCAATCTTGTAGCCGTGTCTTCAGTCAGTCTTGCACTTCTTGCTATCCAAAGAAGAGTCTATGAGCAGAGGTGCAAAGACCTCCTCGAATCCTTCTTTATTCTCAACCTGGGAATTTTCTCAGTGGTAACGTTTTATCTCAAAGAAGAATCAAAAGATTCCAGTCAGTTTATTGTTTTGAGTATCTCCTTGGAATTGCTTTCATTGCCTTAATGGGAATTCTAACTTATCACATCTGCCTGGTCTTCAAATCAGCATCTAACCTCTGGAAATTGCACTTACTTCCTTTTGTCCAGAAATCACAGAGAGTCTTTAAGGCTATGTCAGTCAGCAAAGGTGAAAGAGCAGCTGCAGAGGGTGAGGAGAAAACTGAGCTGCGTACTCTACCGACTTTGTCTGAGATTGGTGTTGATCTTCGTGAACCATTTTTAGAGCTGGAGAGTGCATGAATCAGAATCACAGATACGTGCTGCTACCTATTGATTAGAACTTAGTAATACACTAGTACTTTTAGGAGGGAGACTTGCTTGCACTAGCTATAATTTCAATACCAAAAGTATAGCTTGCACTTGCTATAACTGGGCTACCTTATACATTAATTTTTTCTCTTATTGTATACTCTCAATTCTTACAATATCATTACGATCATAATATTATAATAGTGATAAGCTTTCAAAGTACATAGCTATCTATCTGTCTCGATGCCATGCAGTGCTGATGGACGCTAGACAATCTATTAATTACTTTTTATTAAAGGGCTAATTTCTGAATGTATGATGCTATTATTATTATTATTATCATGAATGCTTGCATTCCACCACGATATCTACAAGAAGGTAATAAAAGTTATGATTGCAATAATTTACCACAGTGTACAGTAACAATGATAATAATCCATACTAAGTACAGGCTGAATGTCACCAAGGGCTTATCGAGCCGCCTACGGCGGCTCAATACGCCCTTGATGTCACATATTATTATAGATAATTATACCCAATCAAGAATCTCACTCAAGAGTGCTTATTATTGGTATCCACCGTGGCCGAAGGTCTCACGAAGGATCTAGAGGTCATAATAATATTATTGCTATTAAGTTATTATAGTTATTATTCTGCTACAAATCCCAATGGGTATACTGATGATATCGATATTATAGCTAAACTAACAATGATCTGTTATTCTCCTTTAGCTAGTTTCAAAACGCACCCCATGCATAGCAGAAAAGTATTATACTGGTATTTACCAATCTCATGCATATATACTGATTCCAACATTAGTAGTGTTATTCTGATAGATAGACTAAGATTAGATCTTACATGTATTCAGAAGATTTATAGAGATATTATTTTCAGTGTTGATAATACATAATATTATGTCACCAGGGACTTCATGTTTACCAAAGAATTTCGAAGCATGGCTTGTGGCTGGAGGAATTCCTCTAATTCTACGCTAACATTGAATGGAACCAATGTTTTTATGAACAGTACAGCCAGTGTGCCATCCCTTTATAACCTTTTAGTGAGTACTATAATAATATTATTGATGCAATATGCAACCATGGTACAGGAAATTATCCCGAAATGCGCTTCTACACGGCAAGTGCATATGGTGGTGCAATTATATGCAGCAACTGTACCCTTAAAATTAATGAGTATTCTACGTTTAAAAGTAATGCTGCTGAATACGGTGGAGCTATAGTACACTGTAAATAATATTTGTTTGTTTTAATTAAAATTGGTAGTTATTTCTACTGAAACTGACGTAATTAATGTGGTGATTAAATTAATCAATTCTTTTTGTCATTAATTTAATAATTAATATTTTAATTATATTATTATTCTCAAATTCATTGATATAATTATTATGACATGATTAAATAGACAATTCAGGTCATCATTAATTCAAAACATATTAATTGAAGTAATTGATCACAATAAATTGAAGTGATAGTCTCAATATGTATGAATCAAACAATAGTTTGTTAAAATAACCAAACATAATTAGTTAAAGTGCCGGTTTAGCGATGTTTAAATCAAACGACATTTGGTTAAAATAACCAAACACAATTAGTTAAAATGCTGGTCTAGGTATGTGTGAATCAAACGACAGTTGGTTAAAGTAACCAAACACAATTAGGTAAAACGCCAGTTTAGCGATGTTTGAAACAAACAATATAGTTGGTTAAAATAACCAAACACAATTAGTTAATCTGCCAATATAACTGATTAGAATCAATGAAGACTTGTTAAATCAATTAGCTATAGTATTAATTTTAAGTTGAATGTTGAAGCTGAAACATACATGAGTATACCATACAAAACAAAACATAAGTAGGTATCAAGTATTACCATGGCTACATAATAATATTATTATTATGGAGCAGAACTAGACACTGGATGCTCAATGCACTTCTGCAGCTCAGTAACTGCAGTAAGGTAGTTTTGCTTTTTTTGTTTCATATCATTCTCATAGAGATCAAAAATAAACTCTTGCATGAACATAGCAGCATCTCTATAATACTTATGATACTCAAGATTGAATACATAGTGGCTTGAAAACCAAATGAGCAATGCCATGGCAAATGATGATACCTGTACATACACTTTTTGTTCAATAAAAATGAAGTACGAAGGTTGACAGTCAATTCCTATGAACCTCCCAATCCTTGGAGAATTTCTCCTTGGTACCTCTTCAGCAGAGATTTCAGGGTCCTCAGCTATCTAAAGTGTAAGTTATAACAATGTAATTTGCATTACAGACGTGTACATTTTTAAACATACCTCATAGTCCTCCAACCAGTAATGAAGAGGGGCTTGCTCTTTATCCTTCTTTGCTAAGACGGTGAAAATAGCTGCCAATGCTCTAACTGCACGCACTTGATCATAGTCATCATATTCAGTATCTGTATATACATACAATTAATTTCAACACTACTACACACTGAAATTGCTAGATTTATACCATAATCTCTAACATCAACAGCAGCACTTGACTTCTTAGTATAGGTTTCAGCAAATTTGATGATCGCAGGAACCCACTTTGTCTGCCATTCCGCCTTGAAGCATCGGAGCAGAGTACCCTTCTCTCTCTTTAGAATCAGTTCCATCTCCTGAATAATCTACGATTATATGCAACACAGTAACAATAATTTGTCTTAGCTTTAAATATTCATTTAAGCTTACAATCCCACTCCCATGTACTATCAATTTACAAGTGTATGTATAGTCACGCTTTAGTGTACTTACAACATCAGGTTGACGAAGAGCAGGATATGTCATAAGAATTTCATCAACAGAGGTAGCATAGCTGAGGACAAACTCACGACGGTGACAAAATGTTAGTTCCATTAACTCCTGTAGAACACAGGTGTGTGGTTTATCTCTTGCCAGCTCATCCTTTATAGCCTTCATGTGGCGCTCATGTGTACTCTCATCAGTGATGTCGCTCGGACTCAGAGGCGGATAACGGTCTAAAAGTTTTGGTCGCTTGTTTACCGGAGGTGATGCTTCCTCTCCCTCACTCTGTCGTTTTTTCTCACCCTTAGACACGTTGTATACCCGTACTATAAGGCGTTTTTCCCAGGAGGCCTGCACAGAATTTGATATTATAAGAACATTCAGGCCACAATTACAGATACTTACATAACCACTCCCAACAGCATCACGCAGAAAAGGGTACTTCAAAACAATTTTGCGGGCAACAGTAGAACAGAAATTCTTGGACGGTTTTACCCCATAGCTGGTCATATGCACGATCAATTCACGCACAAAAGCACTTCGAACTTTGGGTTTCATATCCTTTTTTTCCAATGACTCCATCACACCTGCACTGAAGCACTTGGGAAGGCTGTAATTAACAGGTACCCCGTCTTTAAAGGTCGGACTAATTGACTGCGAACTGCTATCAGAGGATCCTTCTAAATCACAGCTTCTTGCAGATGAAGCAGGCGAAGATGTGGGCAGAACCAGTGAGGATCCTGATGCAGTGTCCATCTTTTCAGCAGGTATGGAATCACTTGCTGACACAGCTTCCTATAATTACACAATAATATAAACACCACCAATTATTGATGGAAAATTGCATCATTACCTTGGTTTTGATATTGGATAGAAGTCGTAGCACACGTTTGACATGACCAAGTGGCTTCACCATCATTTTGACATCATCTTCTGAGAGATCTAAGAAAGCCGCTCCATCTACAGACTCATCTACACCAACAAAATAAATACCACACTCTGTCAGGTGCATGCATGACTATGACAATTTTATTTCATAACACAATAGGTATAACTGGAAAACATAGCCCCGTCAAAATCCCTATAAGCATGTACGTATGTGTACCAATGGAAGGAATTCAAATAGCAAATTCTATCTAATGAACGAAAAACAAGGCATCCTCGATGTCTAAGCCATAGTGGCAGTGTATAGCAGTGGCGTGGAATAGAGGCGCTTTGAGAAATAAGCCTTCAAAAATGAGAAAAATTCATTCTGTCCTGGGTAGGGTATGGTATGCGGATACATATAGACCCATTGCACGTACAAGAAAATCCGTAAACCGTTCCCCAGCGGCTACCATGTTGGAGTACAAGTGTACTAGCAAGCACTAATGGTGCTATTGCTCTATCGTTGTGAATGAACGCCAGCCAATTGATATTTTGAAGCACGCTGTGGTCAGTCTAACACACTGCAACCATGAGAAAACGAATGCTTACCTTCTTTGCAAATAAGCAACAAAGGCAGCCTCTGTACATTTTTGCCATAGAAAACGGCTCCAGTTGTCCTCCAGGGCGGCCCACTGCGCGCACCCCATGACGTCACGTGAAATGATGGGTCTATACAGACGTATATGAGATTATGGCACTCGGGTCCTGGTGACACTTGCATGGTTTCCCGAATTTCGAAAATCTCGCTCTCGGCCTCTAGAGCATCACAGGCCTCGCTTTGCAGTTTATCAACTGTTGATCAGATTGCTAACCTGCTACCGAGTGTCACAAACATATCAAGAAGTGTGTACTATAAAGTGATCATCACACCTTTGTAGTGTCAAATTATGCGTGTTAATAAGCTCTATGGGGGTGTGGCCACTGCTGTGATATGGTACACTAGAACAGGGCAGTATAGCTGGTAGCATAGTAAATCATACTGGATGGTTTTCTAGCTTTAGAATCATTGTATATAGGCAGTTGCTGATAACCTAATCATATAGTACTCCGAGTGTTTCCCATTCTTTTGTGGCTTTACTTTGGCTGATCTGCACTTGTTACTACCCAGGCCCGTAGCCAGACTTTTAAAAAGGGGGGTGCACATTGAGGTGTGATGTTAATTAGCTGCACTAAGTGTGGTTTTGTCAAGCTGATGGAGCGGATAACATGCAGCCTCAGTCTATTGCTCATGCAATGAAGAGCAGCGAATCTACCAGAAATAGCTGACTTGTTAAAATTTATTGAGATTGTAAGCTTCATATAAAAGTATACGAGCAAGGATGGGAGGTAGCTACATCATGTATGTACTTAAAAAGATGTAGGCAGTGGAATCACCAAGCATATGTGTGGGTCCATCAGCACCCAGTCCATGCACATACTTTGCTTCATTTTCCAATAATTTCATTGATTCGATTCAGTCCCATTAATTTTAGCTTTAAGGCTACAGTACTTATAGAGCCCTCATGCAAACTCTGGCCCTGATTACACACTTTTCACTTATCATTATTAACCCTCGCCGCAAAGCGTAGGCGGAGGGTTACTGCAATCGTTTGGCGATTTTTGTCCGTCCGTCCGTCCGTATGGTAAGGGTCGTCTGAGAGAAAGTACGCATCTGAGGATTATCAGGCATCAAGGAAGAGTGGTCACGTTAAGTCTTGCCCAGTGGTATAATAGTGTGCAGCTGTGGTTGCCATTCTGTTCCTTGCTGGGGGGAAGTGGATTTAGCGGAAACGGACGAAAACGGAAACGAAAACGAACGCGAAAACGAAAACGAAAAGGTAATGGTCGTCAAGAAGGTTACAAATGTGGTATAGGTCGACGACCTTGTCAGCTTTATTAGTCCAGAGACTTGTCACAGGTTCAAGACAGGCTGCTCATTTGAGCTATATAATATCGTGGGATAACATACGCTGAAAGTTTGCCTGTCTGGAGTCTGGTGGGACCTTTCTGGTCTTTGCATTTAGCCACAGGTAGCTAGCTCATATAGCTAAATGCTTTCCAATATTGGGCTGAAAAAGTATGACTCGGCTATGCAGCTATCCTAAAACGGGGCCGTGTGATGTGGAGCACTTGGAGTCTCATATGCATGGTTGCCAATACACTTTTTACCCTAATCTCGCATGCCATTATCACCCCTATATATTGGCTAAACAGCACATGTAGTACTGTCATCATTCATGATTAGCTACTTATTACAGAACCTTGACCCGATACATAAGATATAATATCATATTTGACCTATCTGGTAGTTCTCTACTGATCTATGCTAGCTACATGTATTTAGTTGAAGGTATCTACAAACTCTGGCCCTGGCCCTGATGACTGTAGGTCATCAACGCCAGCCTGAGCCTCATCCCCAGGCCCTAGGCTCAGCTTAAAGCTAGGTAGTGGCCAACGACACCAGAGACACCAACGATACCGGGGGCACCAAGGGCACCAACGACACCAGGAGCACCAGGGGCACCGAATGGCACCGGAGACACCAAGGGCACCAACAACACCAGGGGTACCAAGGGCACCAATGATACATACTGGATATTGCCCTGTGGCTAGGGCAATATCATGATATTGCCCTGTGGTATAGCTGACTACTACTGGTACCTGGCCCAGTGGTCAGACTCAGACACCACACTTGTAGTGCTATTACAACAGTGGGGATATATACAAACCAGTTAACACACCCCTACTAGTGCTGTATGGAATAATGCACTCGTGCATTATATTCCATACAGCACTAGTAGGGATGTATTAACTATAACACATCAGCTTAAGATTAGCTATATACATGATCATGACTCTAGATAGCAAGATAATGGTAATTATTGCTGATGATATTGTGTAACAGAGTACTGACTTATTTGAAGGAATGTACAATGTACATGTAGCTATGTAACACACACTGTGTGGTATGCAGCACAATGATTAGCTAGATGGTTAAGTGAATAAAAATTATGCAAACTCTAATTATTATACTATTATTATACAACAAAAATTAAATTTTAATGATCAAATTTTTCATTTTATGACAAACATTAATGTTCTACACTCACATAAAAATAAACTATTGGCATTAAACTTATCTCATTCTACAAATTTTGTTGAAGAATTTTTTCTGCTAGGTGACTTAGTCTGACTGAAGGAGACTTGAGGGCCTCAGCTAATGCACTCCAAGTTGGTTGTTGGTGTTCTCTCAGCCACTTGGTGAGCATGGCTCTGAAACAGCGATCAGGTTTCTCTGCATTAGCTACTTCAATGGAGTCCAAAGAGTCTGGGCTGATGTCAAGTCCTAATCCAAGGTTGTACCACTGTGTACGAGCCTCCCATATGGTGTCTTGGACTCTCCGTAAATCATTTTGGTCAAGATAGCCTAAGGTAGCTACAGTTTAGAATGGGCATTAAATTAAATTAAATTAATAGCTGTATGTAATAGGAGTTTCCACTATTAATTGTTTTATATATTATTATGCTCTTGCAACATGCATGCATGTTGAGTGTTTATTATAATCACGTAGCAATCCATGGCAAGCTTTAAGACGATCATAGAGTAGTCTAATAAAAAAGGGGTCATTGTCGATGACCCCTTTATAATCAGGCTATACTCATCGAGTTCAAGTTATGATATTACTCAAGTTTGGGTGCACTCAATCATGCATCTCATGCACCTCAACTGATGTCATGTGATCATGTCTATTGTCATAATTATTATTAATAATATTATTATGTATTATAGTAGGTATAGTACGAGTGTGTGCATGACGTGGGAACATACCAATTAACTTTCTCTTCTCATTGGTAGAGGAGATTGGCTGATGCTGTATTCTAGAACTAGCTACACTGCCTGTTGGTAGTCTCTCACTTTTAGGAGATTGCTGGCTCATTTTCTGTACACAAAGGTAGAATGTTTATTATGCTACCATTAAGTTTCTCATGAACTTACCATGTCTTCTATGATACTTATAATGGCAAATTTGAACCCTAATGATATTTCAAATTGTATTAGCCTTTTTTCATTCAGATTCAGAAACACATGCCCATTAATTCTGGCATCTAAACGAAATAATATCACAATTGTGATACAATACTGCAAGCAAAATTAATGTACAGTAAGTAACATAATTATGCTGTGTACCCCTTAATTTGCTAATATCGTCTTCAAAGTCTGTCCCACTCAAGCTGGGATGATTTCTTAACCATAGTGCTAGTTGCTCATTACTCATGTCTTTGGAGAATTGTGAACATACATCCACTTGCGTTTGAATGGTAGGTGGGGATTGTGGCCGCTGCACATTAGCACCGGTACCACTGGGATTATCTGTGTGCATTAATAATTAAAAATATTATCATGATAGAAGCTGGTGCCATTGACTGCTGCACACTGTACATGAACATCCAGTTCATTATGCACTGTTACGATATCAGTATAATTATTATAGTTGTTACATACCCCTCAATTTGCTGATATCTTGTTGATAATCTGCTCCCACAGATGAAGACTCTGGCTGGCTCCTTTTCTGTATATTATATGATTAAGATACCAAGCTAATAGATTATACTGCTTCAATATACTATAGTTATGAAGGTGTATATATCACACTTGTACGATGTCATACCAAGTTTTCAATGATATCCATCAGAGTACACTGGAATCCCAATGACACTCCAGATCGTTCTAGCCTGCTTTCATTGAGGCTCAATAATGCACGACCATTAATTTTGGCATCTAGTACAATAATTATTCAGAATGACAACAACGAGGTATCAATGTTATACCTATAATATTAGGTACCCTTCAATTTGCTGATATCTTGTTGATAATCTTCTCCCACAAACTGTGGATGGTTAGTTAACCATACTGATAGTTGCTTGTAACTCATATCCTTTGAAAATATTAATGGACCAGGTTGTGAATGTACATCCACCTGTGAACCTGGTGCCCCTGGCCGCTGCACACGATCATTAGTAGGAATCCGATCTAAAAAATTGATTATTGTTACTTATATACACACTGACATGGTAGGTTACTTGATAATAAATACACACCATGATAGAAATAACGGCAACAGCTAACTCATAGTTATGTAGCTAAATCTATACCTTTCTCCTACTTGCATAATATTCATTTTACCAATAATTATACACAATAATAATATTATTATTATAATAATAATATAGTCTAAGATTAAGTTTGAATGAAGGGGCTATTTAGCATAATATCATGGAGACAAATTTAAAGTATTGTGCTCAGCATAATGTATACAATGTCATGCGCATTTACCACATTAGATTGACTATACCTCTGTTAGTTCTTGAAGGCATATTATAAGATAGAATGACATTATGATGCGGTGACTTAATCCCTTTGAAAGTGATCTGGTGTAGTAGTTGAGGGAAGTCTTCATAGAGAGGGCGTGCCTCCAGTACACAGCTGGGTAACCCTCTACCCTGTCTAAAATCATCAAGTGCAGCTTTGGTCACCTATATTAGCGAACAAAAAATTGAAGCCTTATGAATCAATGTTTGATTGCATAGACCATTGGTTGAGTTGGTTGAATTTCCCACTGGCCATCCATCACTTTGGTCCACTTTGCTGCATCAAGCACTACTTCAATTACTTCTCCTTCTACCTCAACAACCATGTGGCAGCCAGCAAGGAAACTATCCTCAGGATAATGCTGGCTAATATGCTGCAAGTGCATAATGATCACTGATAGCAAGTATGACTACAATAGAGTGATTGCATTACATTTATATGCAATTCAGTGTTCCAAATGAAGATTATGTGAATCTCGTGCCTCTGCTGATGACGGCTGAGACTAGAATGGTAGAATAGCTGACAGTAGTACATTCTCTCTGAAACTAGGTTCTCTTCAATAACACCAATTCCAGAGAAACCTTTCATACTTATGGCTCCATAAGAGGTGTCAGCACTGAAACTACCACCCAGTGGCTTGAATTTGTATGGGAGGGACTTCTGATTACAAAATGCTCTGACTATTTTTAGCTTAGAGAGATCCCGTTTAGTACTGCAATGTTGGATCTCGACCATAATAGGCTTAATGAAGCTACACTGTGGTTTGCAGCACAGCCAAAAGATGGCACTGACTAGATTACTGTTCTCAGGGATCTCATACTCTCCAGCAAAAGAAGCTTTGATGAAGATGGTACATTCCTGTAAGCCTTCTGGTAAGCTGCCTGCATGGATATGAAGCTTCAAGCCATTCCACTCAACAAGCTGACCTTGAGAATAGTGTATAACCACACTTGTTTCACCACATCCTTCTACACCAGGTAACCGCCACACATCTGCATAATAATAAAATTCATATTATTAAGTGTATAGCAACTGGTATATTTATATTATACAGACTCAAAATAAAGCTGAATATGTATCATTATAGCAATAATAGAAAATTAATTTTATTGTACCTATTCTACCAGGAAGCTGTCCTGTTTCTTCCAACTCCTGTGCAAGACTTTCCGATTTCAAATTATTAACTTTCTTGGCTTCCAAAAACTCGTCAATTAATTGTTTATTGTCCTTGCTATACTTCTTTCTTAGTTCCTCAACTTCCTGACCATGAGCACTCTCAATATTTCTCCTATAAAGTAGGTAGAATGATGTGATAGTTACAGGCTAATCATAGCATAGCAAATTATTCTCACCTGTAATCATGACTGATAGCAGGATATACTTTCCATGTCTTCTTACACATCGGGCAATTTTTTTTATTGCTTTTCCACATACGAACCAAACACAGTTGGCAGAACGTGTGTCCACAGGTGAGGGTGCAGGGATCAACATGAATATTTAGACAAACTGGACACTTCATGTAACCATCAGCAACTATAGTTATAAATTTATTATAATTTTATCTCCATGCAGTAGCAATATATATTTTTCTGTGGTTATGAGGTAATTATGGTGTAATCCATGATGAAATTATGATGTAACCAATGAGATAATTATGAGAAAATTCAGGGCCTCGGTGGAGCCTTTCTGAGACTTGAAAATCGGTAGCTAAGTATAAGTTGAGTATCAAATGCCTGTATCCAGCAAAGACACTATGAGCTGTGTGCTACTTTCGTCTGACAAATATGGCTGGTCGAACTTTTTGCATGCCTTACGTAATACCGTATTTCTTCTAAAAATTCGGCACCCTTTACCGAATGATTGAAAATAGTCCCCAATTTTCGGCAAAGGTCGTCATGCGTATACGCTACAAACGGAAATGGAATGCGCACGCAGACTGAATGTTGAATACTAACCTCTAAAAATTCGGCGAAACTAAAGCAATAATGCTATTTTCATGCCGAATTTTTAGAAGAAATACGGTATATAAATATAGCAGCCTGCGCTATATATAATAAGCTGTCCACAATCCGACCAATGTGAACTTCGGAAACTATACCATGCTGTCAAGTTCATCTCTTGATCAAAGTATCAAGATCTATCACTTTCAAGGTCGAGAGACTCAATCTCTATGACTGGGGCATCGAATGTGCGCACTACATGTATGTTGACGATATTTTACCACATGCACCATTATTATCTTGCAGCTACTGGGGATATGATACAGTGTTAATTTATTGAAACAACTAAACTTTATATTAATTTTTATAGATTATGTCAATGAGATTAGAAACAGAGAGTGCAAACCTGTGGTGTTAAGCACCATTGGCAGAACACATAGCTATCTGCTTTAAATTAATACTAACTGGCAAAATTTGGCATGTGCACAGAAGCAGTTCTGCATGTGCAGTACAGATTGTTTGGCCATGGGATACAAAATTATTAATTTTCAATTAATTCAATTTGTTTATGTAACTGTCTGTCATGATGAATAAGGGCTGTTTTGTGTGCATCAACCCGTGCGTCCGCTACAGGCTAATAATTAATCAGATACCACGCCAAACAAACATGCACTACTCAAAAACAGTTATAGCTATTAATCTTGCTGAAGACTGAAGCCCAATTCAGGCATCAGGCGAGATAAAGTAAATTTATTTTTGCACTCACTCATTCCAGTGTAAAATTTGAATGAACAATTGTAGCAAACTTAGCTACCTCTTTCAAATATTATTGAATACCACTACTACTGAAAAAGGGGTGGGCTTATTTTTGGGAGGATGTGGCATATTTTGTGATTAGTTTGCAGAAATGGCACAGGATCAACATACAGTGGCATATAAGAAGATGTTTTGGAATTGGGGGTGGGGGCTGAAGCCCCCTGATTCTTATGCCACTGACATGCATATATATTCCATACCTTAATTAATATTAGCAGGTAGCTACAAATAATATTATTTGTATTTTGGGCCAATCCACAGAAATATTAAACATCAGAGTAGCTATCCCCGTATCGTAAAACGAGAAAACTCTGTGGGGTCCAAATTTCACGGAAGGCCAGTCTTCAAATGCTGGTAGCTACTAACCATTAAATGATGATGTCATCAAAGGAACTGAGACATATACAGAATGAACCAACCATTTCAGTACAAGAGCTGGAACTTCTAGACGAAGCACAGCTATTCCATTTAGAGTCAGCAGAATCTTGAAGAGTGCTGATGGCCGCAGTGGCGGATTTAGGGTGGTTTCTAGGGTTCCATGGAACCCCCCTTTGGGGTGCAACTAGCACTAAAACGTACTGATGATAGGCTATGAAGTACTTATTGACAGGCTAAGTGGAACTCCCCCTCTCTGTCTACAGAACTAAGAAACTATTGTTATGGCTCACCTTAGCATGCTTTAGCGGAAAATTCGTTCAAAAACAGATCGATTGGACTGATAGTGTCCCTCAAAAACGATCGAAATGGGCGTGGTTTTACCTCAAAGTGGGCGTGGCTTCAAAAATTTCGCGCGCGCTTAGCGCACTATTGGAACCCCCTTCTACAAATCCTGGATCCACCACTGGGACGGTCGTACATACATTGGCGTATTTTAAGAAATATTGCCCTTAGGCCTAAAGGGAAGATTTTACGCCAGTGTTCCCCTTAGACCTAAAGGGGAGATTTTACGCCACGCTCGCCGTTTTGTACATAACGGGGACATTTTACGCAAGGTATTTTGGCGCATATCTGCCCTTGTGTTTGAACATTATTATAACATTATAAAGGGAAGATTATACGCCAACCATTTGAGTGGCGTAAAATCTTCCCTTTAAGATACTGAACAAACACAAGGGCGAGTTTATGCGCCGCGATCTCGGCCGTTCTTAGCGGGGCTGAGCATGCGCAAAGTATCCTACCGAGTGGCGTAAAAGCTTCTCTTTATGATACTGAACAAACACAAGGGCGAGTTTATGCGCCGCGATCTCGGCCGTTCTTAGCGAGGCTGAGCATGCGCAAAGTATCCTACCGAGTGGCGTAAAAGCTTCTCTTTATGATACTGAACAAACACAAGGGCGAGTTTATGCGCCGCAAACTCGGCCGCTCTTAGCGGAGCTGAGCATGCGCGAAGGATCCTACTTTTGTGTTAAGTGGGTTGTCCAGTTCTATGACGATGATAAACTACCGAGGTATCCTTTCCAGACAAGGAAGTGAGACTATATATGCGAATAGCTAGCTAATTCATTTTTGAACGTTACTATTAGTGCACATCCTCATAATCATTGCATCCATTACTATGGTGATTCTACATGCAATTTCCGAGCTAAATCAATTTGATTAATTATACTTTGATTTTTTTTATCTTCCATAATAGATATTAAATAATAATATTATTATTATAGTACATGCAGAATATATCGGTCATATAAAATTTATATTATATTTAATTTATTAGCTGCGCTATGTGCGATTCATTGATAGCCCACCAACAATAATTATTAATGAGATTGGATCAGAAACTCCCTGCTCAGCCCTACTGGTATAACTAGCTAATTATTATATATCACAAGAGTCACCAGAAATTACAGACGCGTGCTCACGGCACATAAACTCGCCATTGTGTACGTTAACATAAAGAGAAGCTTTTACGCCACTCAGTAGGATACTTTGCACATGCTCAGCCCCGCTAAAAACAGCCGAGATCGCGGCGCATAAACTCGCCCTTGTGTTTGTTCAGTATCATAAAGAGAAGCTTTTACGCCACTCGCGGTAGGATACTTTGCGCATGCTCAGCCCCGCTAAGAACGGCCGAGATCGCGGCGCATAAACTCGCCCTTGTGTTTGTTCAGTATCATAAAGAGAAGCTTTTACGCCACTCAAATGGTTGGCGTATAATCTTCCCTTTATAATGTTATAATAATGTTCAAACACAAGGGCAGATATGCGCCAAAATACCTTGCGTAAAATGTCCCCGTTATGTACAAAACGGCGAGCGTGGCGTAAAATCTCCCCTTTAGGTCTAAGGGAAACACTGGCGTAAAATCTTCCCTTTAGGCCTAAGGGCAATATTTCTTAAAATACGCCATTGTCTACATAACCACTGGGACGAATCCATGAATAAGCACGAGGCAATCTGATTTCCTATCCTGTATATCTAGCTGCACTCGAATTATGGACATGGCTATGAAATGCATGCACTCACTTGCTTTAATACTCAATTGCTGCCCCACGGTAGCTATACCTGAAAAACAAGTCGACGTCGGTAATGCAAAGTGTAGCTAGCTACCAGTCCCTTCCTTTCCTGTGAAGTGGCTGGCACACAGACTAAAAAATGAAGAATAAGCTATAACTCACGAAAGAAAGCTACCATGCTTAATATAATACAACACATGGAAAAAAAAAAATAATTTCAATTTTGAAAAACGCGCGCTTTCCTGGTAAAGGTCGTCAATCGCTCCATATAATTATAAACGTTATGAGAATTCGTAAAATGTTAATTTATTGCATTAAATGGATCATGCGTTGTATTCAATTAACTACGGTATTTAGCGAAATTAATACCTTAGTTGAAAACCTTCGGAGTTCAGCGCAAAAATTAGCTGGTAGCTAAGTTCATTTTGTTGCATAAAATACCGTAGAAACTGGTTGTTAAGCGCATGCGCTTATAACACGCGGCAGCAAGAAAATATGTGCGTAACAAAAAGTATGCGCTAAACAGGAAGCATGCGCGTAATTAAAAATGCTAAAACACGGTAGGTGGGGCGTGCATAAAGAACGTGTCGAGGGCAGAAAGGCCTACAACGGTGGCCAAGAAGCGACCAGAGAACGTAATTCTCGACGTTTTCTTCTCCAACCTACTTCTAGCCTTCTTTCTGGGCTCATGTAACCGATCGCTCGCCGTTCGGGTGGCTTGCTGGGCATATGCGCCTAACAAAGCGCGGTAAAGCTCACACAAAACTATGCGCTTAACAGCGAACAGCGCTTAACAACCAGTTTCTACGGTAATGTCTTATGCAGGCAGTAGAGTGGTAACAGACAGACAGACAGACAAACTAACTACTGAAATGCTTGTGCGCATGCGCATGCACTGAACATTAATAAAAGGAAGAATTTTCAATAGCTATGCTCAATGAATGTATAATAGTATATTTACCCTGCGCGCATGCGCTAGTGGTATAGTAATCGGTTTTGTCGTCGTCATTGACATTAGCACAAAAATCGCCATATCTCGAGATGTAGCTAGGCTTCTAAGCGACTCATAAGCATAGCAAATCAATCCGGAATTCGACAAAAAAAACTGGTTTCAGTGTGCGTCAAATCTAGCAACACGGTCCACGAGCGTCACAAATAGTGCCTTTTTGTTGACCACCATAGCCACACCTATCGACAGTGCATACTCAATGCATAATGCATAATATGCTTTCTGCTCATGCGCACAACTTGACAATGTATGACTCGTAAAAATCTTAGAATGTTGTACTCGTGACATCTATAGCGCTATATAGCTATAGCTATGGCTACTGTCCGGATCAGCTGGCCGAAATCCGAAACCCTATGGAATCAAATCATAATTATATTAATATAAGATAGCTATAATAATACTATTAATTACTACAACAATGAATGCACTTGAGTGCAGAACCCTCACCGCTACATGCATGAGTCATGCGCATGTAGCTATAGCATGGCTCACTGTGTGTGCTTATATTCAATATCAGGAATATTGAACTACATAGCTACCCTGCACCTGAACATGGTTATGGTACTGTTCAAGTCTCTTCAGAGTCAATACATGATCTAGGAGTAGGAGAAAGGCACCTGGCTATGTCACTATACAAATTGAAACAACCTAAACTGAATTATGCACTTAAGAGTCACTGCGCTGACAACTGACCAGCAAGGCACAGAATTATGATCAGCTGATAATCAGTTATGTAGCTGAGGTAATTAGAACTACTACACGACTGGGCAGGACTTAACATGACCACTATTCCTTTGTGTCCGGTATACCTCGAATGCACACTTTCTCTCAGACGACCCTTACCATTTGGCATGGGAGGGACAGACGGACAGACAGACGGACGGACGGACTGATAAAAATCGTCAAACGATTACAGTAACCCCTCCGCCTACGCTTTGCGGCGAGGGTTAAAAATATTCATAACTTACTAGTCCAGCCAGGCTAGGTCTGGGTGCAGAGAGTGCTTTTTGTCACCGGGACACCCCAGTAAAATTAAGCAGCATTAATTTTCCACTATTAATTTTATCTGAAGTTCACAAATTATAGCCATGCACAGAAAGTAAATCTATGGATTGCACAATGTGCACGCAGGGTAGCTATGTGGTCTACAGAGCTCTAGTATTATGATGCATGCATATACAAGAAATTTAACAGAATTTGAATAGAATACCTTTTGCTTTGATATTGGAACCAGCAATGGATGATTTTAATTGAGACTCAGTGTCTACTGCCATTGTACTATCACTAGCATTCCCTACTTCCTGAAAAAAAATACAATTTATTGAGTTTGAAGGAAGAGGTAGCATATAATTTATAATATATCCAGTTGGTATCTTTTGTAAGGCATTATTATTAGCTAAATAGACGTGAAACTTACAATCTCAATTGTATGATTTAACAAGTAGGCAATTTCCGTTAAATTTGCTGCTGTTAGGGATTGGATGAGAACATCCCATGTCGGAGGCTGAAGGTCATGACCTCCATCCAACCACTCCATGAACATCTCATGACACGCCTCTTTTGGTTGATAATGTGCACCCTTCTTTATCGTTTCAATCCTGGCTCCATCAAAGCCTAAAGCCACAGCAACTTCATCCCATTCAGGAGCCACTTCCTTCATGATTTGAAGTTCAGTTCCACTGGGGAGCTTGAGCAGCTGAAGATCATGTAACTTGGGTGCATTACCTATGAAATGTGTACAGTTGGCTAAATTAATTATTATTAGTTAGGTAGCTAGCTACTAGATATATCTCACTTTAACTTGCATTATTGTGTTTCTCCCTTCTCTTAATTCTAATAATATTTATATTATGGATATTGCAATTACCATGCAGTGCTACCAATATAAGATTAACTATATCGGTATATGTATTCATGTACCTTGCTTGGCTTGTAGTGGTTCACTGTTATCAATTGTCATAGGGAATTCATCTTCACATTTTACAGATTCAAATGTAAGAACATCTCTTAAACTATCAGCTAACTGTGGTAGTCCAGCATCAATGAAAGCCTGAGTGAGTGCAGTCCAGGATACCTCACCATTATTGCCTTCTAACCACGTGGCAAGTATCTCATAGCATGCTTCCTCATCATGGTCTAAATGTCTAGTCTTGATCATATCAATCTCTTCTTGTTCCATGTCCAGTGCTTTGGCCACCTCCTCCCACTCAGATCCTATGCTCTCAATAATTCTGACCTTTCTCCCTCCACGACCTTCTAGCTCCTCAAGAGATTTGATATTCAGCATTATTTTAATACCGGAGCCTACAGTCATGCATAATGATATTATGGATTGCAACCAATAACTAATTAAAAGTACGTGAGTGTATACCTTGCTTGGCTTGTAGTTGCCCAGTGAGTTCACTTTTTCCGATGGATTCTCTTTCACATTTTGCAGATTTAACTGTGTGCATGCATAGATACAAGATAAGATTCTGAAGTTTTCATACACAGCAGTATTGAAGTAATAACATTTTTATAGAGGAACATACCTTGAATTCTGCCACTGACGGCATCAGGAGTGGCAGTGGTTAAATCCACTTTAATTTTGGTGTCTACTGTTATTTGAGCCTCGTCTAAACTAGCATCCTTTACTCCCTACATATTATAGATTGAATGGCAGATGCATGAGGCCTCTATTACATACGTATACGTAAGCTAATAAAAACAAGTATGACATTGAAAATAGAGTGGGGGTGGCTGTACCAAAACATTACAGCTACACTTACAATCTGAATGTTACATAGCATGTCCGCTATGTCTTGGAAATTTGCATCTTTCAAACACTGAGCAAGAGAATCCCAAGTCACTGGTTTCAGATTGTATTCTCCCTTCAACCAGCGACTGAATATCTCAAATGTAGCATCTTCTGGTTTACAATGTTCCACAGCTTTAATCCTGGCTTCATTAAATCCTATGGCAGTGGCTACTTTCTTCCAATTTGAAGCCACTATCTCCATGATTCTCAGTTCCCTACCGTTGTCAAATATGAGCAGCTGAAGCTCGTGTAGCTGAGGTGCATTGCCTAGTTATTATATTATTACGATAAAGTATCAGAGGTACATGTAGGCGTATCATACAGTGGCCCAGAAGTGCACTCGTTTCGGTCCTCAACTCAATCCTGATTCTGATTCGCTGACTTGATTTTGATTTTGATTCTGATTTTCTGATTTGATTCTGATTCTTCAACTTGGTTTTTAGTTTTGATTTTGATTCTGATTCTCTATGCAATTGATTCTTATTTAGATTCTTTATAAGTGGATTCTGATTCTTCAACTTGATTCTGACTTTTTTATTTTGATTCTGATTCTCCTAGCTACTTCATTCTTATTTTCTACCATGCATGATTCTGATTCTCTGACTTGATTCTTAATTTTCTAATCAGAGTTCTTTTATTGGCATAATACTATTATAGCGAGTGTGAACAGATAGCCACACCCATTGATTTTCTACTGATCTCCAGTCCGCGAAGATAGAGCAGAAAAGATCTCTGGCATTGTTAAGGATTTGGTTACCTCCATTCTAAACAAGATAATGGGACCAACTCCTTTAGGACACTGAGGTTATCCCGCACTAGCATAGCAGCTAGCTACTTTAAGCCAGTCCTGTTCTTTTGATGGGTAGTTTATGATTTGCCGCACGTACACAAATTATACCACTCTGCCTCAAAGCTTAATTGCCTTGTGATACAGTGACTAATCTGTGGTATTGTGCAGTATATGATAATTTTTTTTGCTGGTTAGTAGGGCTTATTGTGCTTGTCCAGACCATCCCATGTTTTTCACCATTAATTGCATGTGTAATATTGAAAAATATGAGATGGTTTGCTTTGCTAAAAATCAGCAAATGGGCTTTCCATATTATAATAGGCATACACTTCCCATTGAGGATTGATAATCACATTCATGCAGAGGGGGCTCTTAATGAGTTTCTTGAGGGTCCTGTTGGCAATAGTTAATTGATTCTATGCTCGATTCTATGGCCAGGGTCTCTTCTGGTAATTTTAATCTTGGAGGGGGGGGGGCATTAAAAATATTCCCCATACAGATCTCTTAAAAGCCCAATGAGAATCACGTTAGAGAATCAGAATCCACTTGCAAACGAAGTAAGAATCTAAATGAGAATCAAGTCAGAGAATCAGAATCAAAAATCAAAATCAAGTTGGAGAATCAGAATCAAGTCAGAGAATCAAAATCAAAATCAAAATCAAGTCGGAGAATCAGAATCAGGATTGAGTTGAGGACCAAATTGAGTGCACTTGTGGGCCACCGTAGTATCATTAATGAGTTAATTACATGTATATACCTTCTACCATCAGTCTAACAGTTTGGTATCCCTCTGTATGTATTTGCAATTCCAGATCCTCTTTTTCTTTTGATGATGCTTCACATTCATATTCAGCAAGATCCTGTATATGAGTCGGAATCATTGGAAAGTTGATATTGTTATTGAATGCACATAGCTACTTCACAATGATTTTATACTCACCAGTATATTCCTTCCTGCAAAGATACTGCATTGATCCAATTTATGACGAAAGTCTTCGTATGTCTTTTTACTGTCTCTCCACTTCATTAGTTCATAAAAAAGATCATTTTTACTACTAGGAACATTAGCCAATTCATTGAATATGTTGACAAACCAGTTCAATTTTTTCGATGATTTCTTTACAAATCTTGAAAGAAAGGTGTCTGAAATTATTTTACTTTTGTTGTCCTTGTCCCACAACACTTGGAGGAGTTGTGGTTCTACATCATTATAAGGTTCATGCGATAGAAATGTTTCAGCTGGAATTGATTTTCCGGAGTCTGAAAGCACAACTGAGGGACACTCACAGCTACTTACCAAAGCTTCACTGAGATCTCTTATACTACAGAGAGTTTTGTCAGAGTTAAGAGCTAAAGGATACTGAAGGGCTGAAGATGAGTCAGTGAACAACTCAATAGTTTCAACTCTTGGACAAAACTGGTTGATACATTCTGAAATTGTCAGTATTACTTCTGATCGCTGATTTAGACATTTCAAAAGATTGGATTTTCCAAAGCGAGCCATTAGAGTCACTGATTTGTTGTCAGTTACTTCCACAAGCACATCCATATTAAAGTTTCTTCCCCAGAATATTCCATTCTTCCATATAGAGCATTTGCGATGAATTCCAAACGTGTGATCACTACCAGATACTTTCAAAGCAAAGGAGAAGGCCAATCGCAACAAAAGAACTTGAAGAAATCGTGAACTAAAAAATTGTTCATCATTAATACATTTCAAAATCCATCCAAAGTTGTGTTCAAAATGGGAGTCTGTTTTCCAAACGGAATCTTCAGCATTTACTGAAACTAAACCTGGAAATAGGTAGTAACGTTCCTTGCAATTATATGTCTGTGAGTATTCATTTGAGATGAGCTGATAAAGAGCTTGGTCTACAATTTCATGACAGAATTCAAGATGATTCAGAAATCCAATGACAACGTTAAGATCTTTCCCAGGAAATGCATCAGCAAGTCTTGACCAAGGTACTACTCCAGAATTGGTAGATAATTGTGTGAATTGTGCAAAGCCTTCTGGAGCAAACACAGTGCCTGATATCTCTGAGAGCAGAAATGTTTTATCAATGACAACGTAGCTGTTTTCAGCTGCTATTCGGTTCTTCAACAGTAAGATGTGGCCTCTGTCATTAAGTTCTAAACAAATTTTATAAAGAGCTTCGATACCTTTAGGGAGGAATTCTAATACACCTGCTTGCTGATTATCAATCTTTTCAGAAATAGATTTGATAGTAACTGCTGGTAGCTCTAAAAATGTGTGTATCAGATAGACTAAAAAGCAATGAGCATTGAATGTAATTGGTTCTTGTATTCGTAATTGCTCACAACTTTTTGTCAATAAACGCCGCAAATCATTCATGCTAGCTGACTTATGATACTGACAGTTCATGGCAACAAAGCCGACATACTCCATGTTGATGAAATAAAGAGAATCAGTGATCATTTTAATCTTATCCTTAGGATTCACTCCCTTAAGAGCATCTGCATGGCTTCCAACAAGAATGATGTGTGGTTTACAACTGACTGAAGCACACTGATTTTCCAGAAATGATAACCAATAAAGTGTACTCTTAATGATTTCACCTATATCTTCACAGAGATTGATTACAAGGATAAAAATCGGAGGTATGGATTGTATAGCTGTCTGAAGAAGAGCAGCATGGCCACTGTAAAATTCTCTATGACCTGCAAAGTCATACAGTGTAACTCGGCCTAATGTATCACTCTCTACATCATGTGGTACTATTCCAACCGTTTTTTCATCAACTTCAGTGACTTTTCTGGAAGAAAACATTTGAGCAATAACCCGTTTCTCAATCTTGAGTGCTGCAGTAAGGGTACTTTTTCCAACTGAAGGATTTCCAACAATAAACACCTTGACTGGATGTTGGAGTGGTTTATCTGTTCCCAGCGCTTTTTTATAGGATTTGTACATGATGCTTGTTTTGGCACCATGTCTTATGAGATTTTTGATGATTTCTGGATTTGTTATCATTTGAAGTGGCACTTCTTCACTACTGCTCTTGATGTTTGGATCACAGTGAGCTACCGAGAGTAAAATGTTGACAGTAGTAGGGCGATCAGCTTTGCAAGCAAGATGAAGGGCAGTGTAGCCATTACTATCACTATCATTAGGATTCCAGGTTGTTAACATTAGTTCAATTAAATCATGTTTTTTTGATGCAGCTTCCATAGCTTCAAATCTAAGTACCAACTCTGGAGTTGCTCTCGCTCCATGTTTAATAAGTAGCTTAGCAACATTTAAGTTTTTTGTCAACTCTAGTTGCGAAGTTAAGAGACTTGGGTCATGTTTATCATTTGCTGTATTTCCTTGTAATGACATTGTACTATTTTTCATGAGATCGGTGGAATCACTTAGCCACTTTGTCATCACTGCTGATGAGATTTGTGATATGACCCTCCTAGATTGGCATACCACTTCAAGGATAGTATCTCCATCAGCTGTCATTAAATCAGGCTTAAAATACAAAATTATATGATTGACATTATGAGAATTAAATTTTAGTATTTCTGACACTACTGCTGATGGTATATGTGCTATACATGTCTTGGAACTTCCCACAAGTTGAAGAATATTGTCTCCATCAGCAGTTTTCCACATTGGATAAATTGGATCCTCATTGCTACATGCCCATGGATCGGTAATATATCTTAGGAGATTAATAGTTGTTTTAATCCTGTTTGGACTTAACATCTCATCTGAGGATATACAGTGCTGGCAGATGTATACTGCAATGGAATATTGGTTATTGCTTACAGCATAATCAAGAGGTTCTAATTGGTTGATACTGTCCCTCATTAATGGATTCAGGTGCTGCTTATTGATGAGATATTTTACAACGTCAATGTTACCACAAGCATCAATGCTATCACATTGACAAGCATAATGCAGTAGACTTTCATCATTCTTAGTCATCACATTGGGATCACAACCATATTTCTCAATGAGCACCTCAACAATGTCTAACCAACCTTGTTTACAGGCTTGATGGAGAGGAGTATCACCGAAACGAGAGTGTACATAATTGACGTTATTCTGATTTGCTAACTTGAAAATCCGGTGTTTGGAGCCGTGAAAACAAGCCCAGTACAAAGAGTCCTCCGCCGTCGACATCATGCTAAACTTGACCTTTGAATTGACATAACTGAGATCCACCCACTTTATATGTCAACAATCACATGCTGAATAAATTACAATATTCATTACAATGATTATTGTATTATCCAGGTTGGCTATGAATGTTATAGGTCTCTTCTTTTCTGAATGGTACAGTAAACAAACATAGAGGGATTGCGGTACCAAAAATATTTGTAGGGATCAATAATTATTGACACGAAATAAAATTAATATTCCTTGAACCTACCGTTTCTGCTATAATTGGCCCCCTTAGTCACAGTTGGCTTCCCATGTCACGAGCATGTTAATATGCATCAAAGCACATGTAATATGAGTTCATAGATCAAGCTGCAGCTTTACCTTTAATTCTTAGTGGCTGTTGCGTATACTGCTATAAAGCCAGCATGGAAAACAAGACGGCATTGACGGGAGAACCCAAAATCTTTAGCTATCATGTCCATGTGCTGCCCATAATTCAATGCAGCTACTGCAATTAGTGGTAGCTATGGCAACCACATGACCATCCACTCTGAGCCACTCCAAACCATGGTGAAAGAGTGCCTGTAGGGATGTGGGTTGGTTAATATCCAATCAGTCCCTCACCTACAGTACTGTTAATACACCATACAGCTAGCTGTGCCACATATTTTAGTTTGTAACAGGACATAAGAGGCTGATAGATTGCCATTAATTTTATGCTAATATTTCTGATATCGATATTAATTTTGTTGAGGCTGCCAGCCAACAATTGATGCTTACTCAGCAATATGCTCATAGGTCTTACATTGTACTACACTTGTACATTGCCCACAGATATGCAGTGAATCACTCCTGGCTATTATAATTATTATGTCAAAGACTGGTATTCAATGCACAGCTATACGTGACCACATAAATTCATATGCAGCACAATCTGTCATACAGTAGCTATCTACTGTTAAAAATTTGTGAGCATCACAATATCATAATATTATGATAGTGTAAGCTTGATTTACTAAACTCAGTCAACTTACTATCTGCTCTCTATTTCTCTCCATACACGTACACTAATTTTGACCGCAGGGATTAGATGTTCGTAGTAAATACTTATTGTGATAATAATGTAAAAATAGCACAAAATTTATTATTATTAATAATAAATTTTGTGCTATCTTTACATTTCACAGCCAAATCATTGCCTTAACTTGCAGTGGTGGATCCAGGATTTCTAGAAGGGGGGGATTCTGATATACGGTTGCGCACGCTAATTTTTAGAAGCCACGCCCACTTTCTGGCAAAACCACGCTGAATATCAACTGACAACCCCAACAGTGACTGTCTACAATAATATTATTATTGGTGATGCTGGTACTTAGTGACATTTTTTTTATATAACAATTCTGCTTTTGCAAGGATCATACATAAATAGCATTTAGCTAACGTATACTGTACCCATAAACAAAAATAGTATAGTTATGACTTGATACTAGTTATTAGATAAATTTCTCTTGAATGAGGTTAGGGAGCCACAGCTTTGTATGTCTAGTGTCAACCTGTTCCAGAGTTCAATTGTGTGTGGGAAAAAGGAGAACTGGTGTGCACTAGTACGACACATAGGTCTCTGCAAGTCAAAAGAACTCGAGTTTCTCAGGCTCCTTGACAGTGTGCGTCTCTCTGTAAATTCTGATGGAAATAGCTACAACAAGTTGGTTAACAACCTGGTAAAACAAAGCTTCATAAATTGCCTACGCTGAGCCAAGGTAGGCACTTTGCAGCTTTCCAGTCTCGAGTACAGGCACGAAGAGCAAATTTTTGGATATTCTCAAGGGAAGTTTTCAGATCCTGTTGTTGGGGATCCCATACAACTGCAGCATATTCTAGGCGAGGACGTACATAAGTTAAATACAGCAGCAAGAAAGAGTCAGGGTTAACGAGGCCATAGAATCTTCTATATAGCATGCCTAACTGTCGTCTTGCTTTTTTGCACACCTCTGTGACCTGCAATGACCAGCTTAAAGTAGATGTAAGCCACACACCCAGATACTTGTAGCTACTAACACACTCAAGGCTGGCACCTTTAATCTTGATTGGGGAGCTAGGGAGTGTTTGTTGTTTCTTCCTCGATATGAGCATATTATATTTACATTTATTAGCATTAAAGGTCAAGAGATTTCTGTCAGTCCAGCGGCATAAGCTATCGATGTCGATTTGTAGTGCGTGGTAGTCAATAGCAGAGCGTATGATGCGGTAGAACATGATGTCATCAGCATAAAGTGACATAGTGCCAGCCAGAAGCTGAACATTCATTATATCGTTTATGTAGAAGATAAACAGAATAGGCCCCAGAACTGAACCCTGTGGGACACCAGACAGGACAGGTTTCAAGCATGATGAGGAACCTCCTACGCAAACATACTGACTTCTCGCATAGAGATAGTGTGAAGTCCATCTCAAGATAAGAGGATGAACATTTATGCTTTCCAACTTTCGAAGTAGACATCTGTGTGGAAGTGTGTCGAAAGCCTTACTGTAGTCAAAGAAAATAGTGCAAATTTCCAGTCCGGCATCGAGTAAGTTATGCCAATGATCGATTGCAGCCAAAAGAGCTCCAGTAGTCGATTTTCCATGAGTGAAACCCCATTGATAAGCAGAGAGAGGGTAGAAAGACTGAAAATGATGAATTAATAAATCTCTCATGTGCTTTTCTAAAAGTTTACTCAAAATCGATAACAGGGATATCGGACAATAATTAGTGGGGTCTGAGGACTTTCCAGACTTGGGGATTGGGGAAACACGGGCCACTTTCCACTCGTCAGGTAGTTCTCCTAGTTTGATCGAAATGTTAAACAGCTGAGTCACTATTGATGTTATGCTCAACGCTGTTTCCTTGAGCATCCGAGCAGAAATGTCATCATGACCATTAGACTTTGATACATCGAGGGTACGCAACATATTGTATACTTCTTCCTCAGTGCACAGTAACTCGTCTGGACAGACGTCACAAGGTGTTTTGGGAATATCCTCTATGCCCAGTTCAGGGATAGCAACATTAAAACTGTTGATAAAGGAGGCATTAATTTTAGGAGATTTGCTTTTTCAGAATTCGTACATGCGACCACACTCCCTTATTTGGTCAAAGTCGGAATAGTAGCTACATTCATTCGGATTCAGCTGTCTCAACTTTTTCCAGAAACTTCTTGAGTCCTGGGATTGCAAATCCAAGAAAAATTTCTGTTTAGCACCCCTCAACTCTGCTACAACCTTATTTCGCAGTTGCTTAAACTTCAGGAAATCATCGTTATTTCCACTTCTGCGGGCTTCCTTGTAAAAGTAATTTCGTTTTTTGATAAGTTGTATTATCTCTTTCGTTAACCAGGGTAGACTCCGCTTCTGAGGTAGCACTGACTTAGGAATGCACTGCTCCATCACGTCTAGGAAGGCTGTTTTCAGATTTACCCAACTCCGCTGTATACTGGCTGGGTCTAATAGTTCATCGATTTCCAGCTCACAAAGAAGTTCATTTGCTCGATCAAAATCCGCAAGATTATTATAATATCTCCACACGGTCCGACGTGGGTGAGAGACTGAAGGAGCACTGCAGTGCTTCATGAGTAGAGAAAGCCCGAGATGATCTGAGTTTGATAGCTGTGGAATAGTAGAGCAGTTGGAAAAGAAATGCATGTTGGATACAAAAATTAAGTCAATAAGTGAACAATGGCTGTCAGTAGTGAAATGAGTTGGTGAGTCAACCACCTGTATAAATGAAAAACTATTGACAAGATTACAAATATGAGAAGATAAAAAACTAGAGTCGCATAAATAATTTACATTAAAATCCCCAACAAGAACAAAATTAGAAAAAAATGATTGGTCAATGGTAAGTAGTGCTTCACACAAATTATCTAAAACGTCACAGTGAGAAGAGGGAGGTCTATAGAATACACCTAAACACAACTTAAAATTAGCCTTGCACAAAGAAACAATAAATTTTCAGGGCCACATGCAATAGTTTTACACAAAACAGAATTACTTACATAAAAGGCCACTCCTCCGCCATGTCTATTTCTATCGTGCCTGACAATAGTATAATTTGATATAAATAACTCTGAGTCAAAAATATCGGTGGAGAGCCATGTTTCTACAAGGCACACAATGTCAGGCTTGTTAGCCTGATAGGTGGCACGGAGTTCATCAAGCTTAATTGGGGATTAAACTTCTACAGTTAAAATACAAAACTAAAAAATTTTTGTTACTTACAGGGGAGTAGAATAGCTACTTGTAAAGGGGTTAAATTTCTTGGACTAGTTAAGTTTGGGCTTGACTCACCGCTCCTTGCCCTAAAAAATGATCTTCAGAATCGGTACCTTTCGAAGGGGAATTTGCATGTACCAATGGAGACTGCAGGATAGACTCAGAGGCTGTAGGATCGTTAATAGTGGCACTGTTTGAAGGCCGATGTTCTGAACCAGAATTTGTGGATGAGGATGTGGGCGAGGGTGGAGGTTGGGTATGGGAGTTTGCAACAGGAGTATTGACAGCAGATTCGTTACTGTTGGGGGGAGTAGCAGTCATGTAGCTAGCAATCCTGGAGTGACCATAGTGTTTGTTGGTGTACTTTGTCCCAGTCATGTTCTAAGATTGTTAGGTCACTCTCAGATCCATGAACAACAAACCACCATACTGTCTTTGAGTTGTTGGCTATATTCTTGGTTTTGCGCTTCACCCGAAGATCAAGTTTTGTGGGAACCACCTTAGAAATGGTAGTTGCAATAGCCTTCGCAGAACATGTTGGCAAGGTGTTCCATATTCTTCTTGCACCAGCAACTTTCACCTTTGATCCAGTCTGAGAATTGGTGCTAGGATTTTCACTCCCCGCAAGTGAGGATGTTGGTTGGCTTGATACTGCAGAATGCGGGTAAGTAGAAAAGCCGGACACAGGCGGACACGAGGGGTCCGCAACGATCCGTTTTGGCGTACGAGATTTCGAAATCATACACGGATTTCCTGATTTCAGCTATGATTTCTAGCGATGGTTGATTTCCGATTTCAGACAAGATATCAATATCAGACCAGATTTCCTTTCTTAGTGTTCGATTTCTACTTTGATTTCGATGATTTCTTACTATTTGGATTTCTAATTACTGATTTCTGGGATAAATGAAAGTTTAGTATGAAAACACCGGATAGTAGCTAAGTGCAGGACAAATTACATACTGAAAAGATCTTGTGCAGCTACAGGCTCTCAAAGACAAACATGCATGCTGATGATAATGTCAAAAGTAGCTAGAGCTACCAGGGAGCTGCACTCGAGCTTGTAGCTACTGATTGCAATGAACGTTAATGATATGAGTGGTTACTTTAATATGTAAATTGCTACATTCCAACACCATGGAGACGATCCCGAGTGCAGCACACTAGTGACTCGGATATAGCCGAGGGGTCCGCAACGAAAGAAATCTCGTAGCTACACCTGGCTTAGAAATCAACGGAAATCAGCTGAAATCCACAGAAATCAATCAAGAAATCACTAGAAATCATCCGGTGAAATCGCTTGCGGTTGCGGATCCGCCCACCTTTATTTAATATCTATGCTGATTGCCCGAGGCTGGATCCAGTGAATGGTTTCACCAAGATTGATGGTGTATCGCGAGTTGCAACGTTAGGCTGTTTGGTGCTTTCAATTGGGCCTCAACAGCACCCCCTTCCCTGGCTACGGGCCTGTATATCGTACCATGCATACCTGAAGACACTTGATGCCATCACCCACTGTACCACCAGATAGAGGAGCTGCTCCAACCATAATGCCCACCCAGAGGATGCCCTGGCCATAATTAACCTTTGGCTAATAGGTCACTAATTAACTTGCTAGTGTAGGCTTTCATGTTGAAGGTTTTTAGAGGATAATAGATCTATTATTGCAATTTTCAAACTCAGCACTATTAATTTACTGGGGGAGCCCAGTTATTTAGCACTCCAGGACAGTGACTTATTGTCCAAACAGCCTACTAGAGATCGAATAAGGGGGTCGATCAGTGGCACTCTTCATGCAATGCCACATATTATATTATGATAATATTGTACCACTGCCACGTAATATAGCTATTTCCAAACTTCAACACATATCAACTTCGAATGAAATAGTAGTAACTGTTTTGCTAATTTCTGAATCCTAGATAATAATTATACTGTGGCAGAAAAGTTTAAAACATTTTCTTTCATTTTGGGTCAGTGAGGGAATGTCAGAGTAGATTGGTTTCAATCCTTTCTGCTCAACTAGTGTCTCCTCGATCTTGTGCAGTGCATCTTTGTGTTGGATAACCTGGAGAGCTACCCATTCATCCTGGAGGGAGGAGGAAGAGAGGGGGAGAAGAGAGAGGGACAGGAGAGGGAGAGGGAAAGAGAGAGAAAGGGAGAAAGTAGGGGGAGAGAGGGACGGAGGGAGGAGTTGGAGGGGGAGAGAGAGGGAGGGAGAAAGAGAGAGAGAGAGAGAGAGAGAGAGAAAGGGAGAAAGTAGGGGGAGAGAGGGACGGAGGGAGGGAGGGATAGAGAGAGAGACCATGATCTTATATATACCGTACCCTCGCGAAAGAGGGCCCACTACGGAATGTTGGCCCACCCCCCTATTTGGCTCAATTTCCTGCTAAGGTCTAGTGTTTACTCGAATATGCACCCATGCGTAGCTGCCCTTGAAAGCTTAGCTCTAATGCATGAAATGGCTGGACTGTACTTCGAATAATCTATGTAAGATCGATAAGTAACGTGCTAAAACTAAGCCTAGCTAACTTCATACCACGTTTCAGCACAAATAAGCGATCGTAGCCACGCCCACTGAATACGGCTGCACTCAACGACACACGATGAAGTATCGCAGTCACCCTTGCTCTGGATTGGTAACCGTGCTTGAATAAGGCTTTAATCAATAGTAGCTGCTGCTACTATTCAAATTATGAAGCTAGCGTGGGTAACTTACCTGGGCGCTCTTTCGAGTATAAACGCGATACTAATACCTCGAATATCGGCCCACCCCCCAATCTTGGCCCAGCGTAAGTTGCACCGCCCATGGGCCCTCTTTCGCGAAGGTACGGTACATGTACATGTACATTAGAACTTGTAAAATTCTGTGTTGCATAAAATCCTTCAGTAGGTTATTCTTATTGAATCAAAACTTTTACTAGTTCTCACCTTGAATATCTGTTTCATGTTCGGCTGTTTTCCCATTGGACCAGCAGCACTCATGCCTTGCATTGACATCTGCTGTGCCACCTGCCTGGTCTGGTCGGCAGAGATGTCCGCCCCGAGGATCAGAGAGTAGATGCTTCAAAGACCAAACACATTCAGGAAATACCATGAGGCTGAGCTCACCCTGGACAGAAGGTCAAGGTACCATTGATAGGCTTACGAAGATTAAGTTATAGTTATAGCACGGGGCCAGGGATTTATGGCAGTAAACCGACCCGAGTCCGAGGGCGTAGCCCGAGGACAAGGGCGGTTTACGTCGCCATAAATCCCTGGCAACCGTGCTGTAACTATTATATATCCCACCTGATTGGCTAAAAGTCACGCGCACCGTAGTCTACATGCATAGCAACAACCGCTCCAACCTAGCAACAACAGTTCTGAACAGAAAGAGAGTTGCACAGAAAACAAACCAGCAAAGAAACAGCCGATGACGGATGGCTTGAGTCGCGGAACCATGCCATGGCTAGTTGAATCAACCAGTGCTTCTGTTTTCCATGAATAGAAGACAGTCAGGTAGCTAGCTTCGAAAACAAGTTTAGAATAGTTTCACTGTTCAACAAACTCCGGCAATGGCTACTGAATGGATTTACGCTATCTAGACTTGGACTAGCAGCTAGCACAGTTCACTTGCCATTGCACTGTTGAACTTGCCACGTGGCAGAACTGTCAGATCGAGAGGTAGCTAATTGGTTCCTGATTAGTGTCAATTAGTACGCCTGAGTTTCCATGTCTGTGTAAACAATGTCTATATACTGTGCATGTGTTGTATGGTGCCTTAGTGCTGTGCACACGCAAATGTATTAGATATGATGACATGATTGCTTGTGTGAACTAAAACAGTGGCTCTGGTTGGTCAAAATAATAGCCAGAGGGAGGAATATATGGATCAATTCATATATTCCCTTGTACCCCTCAGGGAGGGAATATATCACAGTTATACCCCACTTGTTATAGTACAAGAGTATACATAGTTGGGATATATAATTTATTTAATTTGCCTGCTGCATGTTATAATACATATGTATACGTACATTATTATGTATACGGAATTGTAAAATTTTGCTCAAAAAAAGTTAATACTCAAGTAAGCCTCGTCCCCAGCCCCCTCCCAATGCGGGGAGAAGGGCCTGGTACACACCGACTGCGCATGCGCCAATTTGTACCCAGCATCTGGGTACATCGTATATTCCCGTAAAATATTCAGTAAACTAAGTATTTAAGATTACGTCATCCTTTCTTTCTGCTCGCGTATGGCCAAGAAACGCACGACGCGAGCTCAAACAGTTTGTTCGAGCAATTGACTGGCCAACGAAAGCAAAAAGACTTACCCTGGCACCTGTTTAAGCAAGCGATCGAATTGCCACGCGGTAAGCTATAGTATACGGACAATTTTACAGAAAATCTACGGATAAAGTGGCGCATGCGCAGTCGGTGTGTACCAGGCCCTTCTCCCCGCGTTGGGAGGGGCCTGGGGACGAGGCTAGTTTCGAGACTACTCCAGCCCTTACGATCCACCATCATTCAGTACGCCATGTTACGCCCATTCAAATTGGTTCAACACCATTCTATGCCCTTCTCTCCCTTGTATTTAAGTTGTAGAAGCAAGTTAAGCCTACCTGGTATCTTCAAACGAGTCTAAAACCTCTGATCCAGTCTTCGAGCATAAACGGAGCTCCGCATCATCTTGGTAAATTTTTCCGTATAAAGGCGTAAATGTCCGTAAAATAGTGGTCGATAATCGATGTACGCTCGGCCGATAAAAGAGGTTTTTACGCTATATCTAGACCATTATTTTTAATATAGAGCTATCATTTTTCATTTTCTTACATTTTATTCAATGTTGCAAGTGTTTTCTTAGCGAGATTGTAAAGATATCGATCATCACTAAAAAAAATGGCGTCGCCAAAATCTGGTGACCTTTAAATGAACCACGCCTATCACATTATATTTTATTGCGCATGCGTAGACAGTATGGATGATTAGTGAACAAAGATAAACAAATTCTTTTTATAAACTCACTACAATGCTAATAATCATCTAATTAGAGTTCTAATCCGTTTTCTAGTGAACTAGATTACTGATTCTACAATTTCATTGCTTCAGTTTTAATATTAATACTGGCAGCTCTAGTAAATTTAATAAAGTTTTTTCTTTGGATTGACAATATCACCAATTGCTTCCAGCACACCATCATCTTGAAACAGATCCACGTGATGAATGCCACGATAATGGTGAGCTTGGGATGGATAGCCGCGACCAGCGTCACCTTCAGCCCATCGCAGACACACTTCACCTCCCTCCCTGCTCACCTGTCCATCTCCCTCCACCCCGGCCTCTGCCACCGGTTCAGAGATCTCAGGAAAATCCTCACTGTACTTGAAAATCTCAGGTGTAGGGACACCAGTAGCTACTGTAGAAGCAGTGTGTGGGTACACTTGGATGTGGGGGAGGCTACGTGCTGATGTCTTCAATACCACGGAACATGTCGTAACCTTCAGGGAATCCAAGGTCTCGAAAGAGACTTTCGTAATCATTGGCTGTGTACTTATGATTGGGAGTCTCCATGATTACTGTGTCCTTCCAGAGCGATGCACGAGGCAATAGATAGTATGTACTCTGGAAGGAGCGGAAAAGGGGTCTCAGAAGTTTAGTCAGTGCATCGATATCAGTGATGATTCCAGGGAGAGGTAGCTATAGGCAATATCTTTTCACCTAATCCTAACTTCGAAGAGATCAGCATTTGAAGGAGAAAATTGCCTCCGGACCAAGCTCCACCAAATATGACATAATTTCCAACAAACTTGTCTTTCCAGGTTTGGCTGACCACTTGTCAGGAAGTATAAATGAGAAACAGGTCCTCCACAGCTGACTACAACTATCAATACAATTAAGGGTGTGATCATTGTCACGGTACATCCGATTCTTCAACGCTGCATTGTAATAGCCAATTCATATAAGAAAAATACAATATTTCCAACAGACTTGTCTTGGCTGACAATTCCAATTGAGTAGGAATCATCATACCATTTCAATTTGTTCTATCTTCCTCACACCCCCCTCCCATTTTCACTCTTTGTCTTACTTTTATTCCTCTCTTCTTCGCAGGAATCCAGCACAGTTGTCCGTGGCAGGACGTTGGTTCTAGAAGCCTGGCTGTCCTTTGCTCAACAATGTACAGTGGAGAGCTGAGGTTTGAGAAGAGAACAAGTTCTGCCATCGTAGAGGGAGGGGTACATGGACTACACTCGTAAGTCATGATGGTGTCTAAAATTAATGATAATCATTTAATCTGGATAGGTATGAGAAAAGATTGTTCTAGCTGGTGTCAGCATCAACTCAATACATGTTTTGTATAACTATAGTAACTGATATTATTGTATCATACAATGTCATGAGTAGCAATACTATAGTGCAAAAGTTCACCAATGATCATAATAATCGTGCTCTATTATAGTCATCACACACAGTAGCTAACTCTACTGAGTTAATAGTAGAAAACTGCTTATTGTAACCTCCCACTACCATCAGTCGGTTGTCAGAGAGGGCAGCTGTGAAACAAAGGCGCCGACCAGTTATCATGTGACTAATAATTTCCCATGAGTTGGTAGTGGAGTTGTACACGTAAACAGCTGTGATGGCTTTATTGCCTGATTCCATCCCACCAACAGCCAGCAGTCGACCGTGAAAGAACTCACAAGTGGACCGTATAACGGGTACATCAGCAACTTGTTTCCATACTCTGGCTTTATCTTCCAAAGATGTTCTCTGAAGTTTTGCTTCCATTGAACTCGAAACACAAGACTGGAGGAGGGCACTCACTGAACAGGTGTATGTTGATTTGACATAAAGACCACCCACAACTCCACCCAGCATATAAAGTCGATCTCCACAGACTGTTGCTGATGCACTGTACATTGGTTGAGGTAGATCAGCAGCAGTGGACCACTGGTGAGTCTCAGTATTCATGACTTCAACTATCGACAGCCCTCTGCCACCTTCTCCCTCTCCTCCAGCCACAATTAGTGCAGTTCCAGTGCACAGTGAAGTTGTCTGCATTCTCTTTGTTGGCATGGGTGGGAATTGCTGAGTCCATCTCCTACCACTGCCTTTCCCAGTGAGGCTGAACAACTCATTGGAACAATTAGGGTAGGAACCTCCCCCAACAGTGGTCAGACAGCCACTGATAGCTGCTATAGAGCCATTCTTATGAACACAGTCTGGTAGTAGAGACCAGCTGTCACTGATGACATTGTAGGAAAAAATATTTGTGGTAGTGCTCTTCATAACATACACTGTGTTATCATCCACAACAGTGTCGCAATCTCTATACATTCTACACGGTGCCCTCTTTCCTTCCATCCATGTCAGTTTGAAGCTGGTCAGCTCTTTTCCTCTGCTGCTGACTTTCACCTTTTGCTGCTCTCTCTGACTAAGTTGCTGTTCCAGTTCTTCGATTCGTCTCTCAAACTGAGCTATCACTTGTTCACTTGCTTCTAGCTGCTGGTTTACACATCCAAGTTGTTTCTCTTTCTCCTCTATCTGCCTAGATTTTTCTCTCTCCACATAATCTTTTTCTAATTGTAGCTGCAGAAGTTGCTGATTTAATAGTCCAATCTGTCTCTCTCCTTCCTCTGATTGCCGTCTATTGGTTTGATATTTTTCTCGTATTTGTTGTCGTAGTTGCCGAATCTCCTCATTTTCATCCTGAACAGCTCTAGCACTGTCTCTGTAATCAGACTTCCCCTTCAGATCAGCTACTCTCTCACAGAGCTGATGAGCTGAAGGACGCTCATTATCCTTATCCTTCAGACAATCGAGTGTGATTGGTAGGAGGGAGTGGTTTGGAGGAATTTCACTGATGTGATTTTGCCGACGGTTGACTTCAGGCACACGCACACATACTGTTCCAGCTGGTAATCCTGGATGGTTGAGTTCTACCTCCTGCAATCGATCTCCAGGTTTGGGAAACTGTCGTGTCAGTGTCTGGACTATGATGACACCAAATGAGAAGCAGTCAATCTTCTCTGTGTACACTGGTTTGTCTTGAACAGCTTCTGGAGGCATGTAGACATCAGTGCCGGGACACATGGTGTTGGTGAAGCGAGTTGCTTGAGGATTAATGTCACCCAGCCTTGCCATTCCAAAATCAGTCACTTTGGCTCTCACATTACCGATTAGCAACACATTGTTGCTGGAGAGATCTCTGTGGACGATGTTGTTGGAGTGGAGAAACGATAGCGCTAGACTGACATCGTGACAAATATTGACTTGGATATGGTAGGGAATTGGCTGTGTGGAGCTTTCCAGGAAGTGGGTCAAGCTATCATCCATCAGCTCCATTAGGAGCACGGGCAAGCGTGTGTCGGTGTCTCTGAACATGCCCAGGTACTGGACGATGTTGGGGTGTCTTATGGCACTCATGAACTCACACTCCTGCTCAAAGCGTCTAATGGGCAGTCTGTGCTCTCTTTGAGGGGCAACTTGCTGTAGTGCAGTCGGATCAAAAAGAGTAGCGTGGATGATTTTAGCGGCACAGAAGAGGTCATCACATTTTGCTTTATAGACGGCTCCATAAGATCCAATGCCAAGGGACTGATCTTTGAGAAGTTGCACTCTCTTAAATTGATATTTTGGTACTTCAGCCATCATCAGTAATCCTCTATAGAGGTGCAAATATGTGTAAAAATTATGTCATACCAGATCCGCCCACTTTTTGTTACCTTCTCTATATCAAGACTATTATTAAATTTTTAAACAGTCTACGCTAAGACCTCCTTAAGTGGTACTATGGAATGTTATCATCAATCAACCGCGGTTGACGCATACACGCGCCACAGTCAGGAAGGGTGGTCTATGAATATAATTATTTGCGCATGCCTCGCGTAAGCTAACAGCGATTAAAGCCCTATGCATGACGTCACACCACTGGTCGACACGGCTACAAATTCACTTTTTTGAGATTTTGTGCAGCTATATCTGAACACGAGCAAGGATTTACCGGAAGCCAAGGCAGGCCAATGATCTATGGGATGGAATGTTCATGTGACCAATTAATCAAGCAACCAGGACAGTTTGCTGCAGGTTGAACACTCGCTTGAACTTCGCCGAAACAGAGCGATGACTGGAGATGGCCATGAAGATCGGTTCATAAATAACAAACAGTTGTAGGTAGGGAGTTGAAACCTGTTACAGAGACTAGTAGTAAGGTAGATCTATTAGCCTCAGTTCAGTTCAGTTAGTACTACAGTACTGTACATGAAGCTATTTATGTGAGAATTGTTGAATTATTTCTGATATTTGAGCTGGTGTTTCTGGAGGTAACGACAACGGTATGTCTCCAGTATTTGTCAAGATAGTTACCTGAAAGTTAGCTCCCAGATTTGTAACTATGAACTGCTGGAGGCTATTTGCTGCATGTTGAACACTCGACTGAAGTTGGAGGCGGCCAGACTCGACTAAGGACCGTTTGGCCTTGTTCTGCTCGAATGACCGGCCAGAATCTATGATCTTGTACTCCCAGGTGTTCTATAATCCCTTTGCACTGTGTGTTGTAAGTGTGTAGCTTACATCTCTTAATTATGTCTAGGTAGCTACGAAAATTTTAGTACATTCCAGAGCCAATTAAGGAGGTCTTAGCGTAGACTGTAAAATAGTTGTCATTTTTCATTTGCTTATATGTTTAGTCGATGTTGCGAGTGTTTCCTTGACGATTTAGTAGCGAGATTGTAAAGATATCGTCAATGAAACTTTCTCACTCAAAAAATGGCGCTGTTCATGTCTGGCAAACCTTTAATGAACCACGCCCATCACGTTATCTATTTGCGCATGCGTAGAGATGACAAAGAGAAGCAAATTATTAACTTTTATTATAATGCATTGCTAATATTTGTCTAACCATAGACTATAATAATCTATGGGATCATGTAGGATATACGGCACCTGGTCTTAAACACGGGGAAATCGCTTCACGAGGTTGCCTCTCTTGCCTCCACTTATCCGTTCACTTTCTGCGTGACTCGACTGGAACACCTCTAATAGTTACAAATTCAAGCCACGCCCATCAACTCAGCCCTGAGACAGTCTGCCATGATCACATCAATGTTGGCAAGTTATGAATTATTGTTAGCATAAATAGCTATTATTAGCATGCATTTGATCACAATAGCTACAAATAGATGTAGGCCTAGTGCTATCACACTGTGTGATAGTCAGATCACGTAGCTAAGTTTTTGAAGCAGTTTTTTTTCAGCCTGGGCAAGCTCAGTTCTACAGTACTGGATATTGTTGAGCAATGTGGCGTAGAATATTGTAGAAGCACATGAAGCTATCACATCCATGTCTTTCTCTCCACATAAATTCATCTAGGTAACTAGGGGCCTGATCAGCGTGGCACCCCCTCATCCTCTTGAGTTTAACCTTCACTCTGTTCCAATGGGACTCGATATGCTGAGTGTGAGTGCCAGTAACCGGATCCACAAAGTGCAGCGAATGATTGACAGTCGAATGACCTGCAATGCCAGGTAGAGAACCGACCCTGTTGTACGCACTCCACTGGTCTGAGTGGACTTGTGTACCTGGAGCAACATGGGCAGCTATGATTGGGAGTAAGGTGGCTGCATCTCGACTGGAAACAATCTGCATGAAGCCTAAAGCCGGTGTCTTGGAAGAATCAACCATGCCAAACACCCATGTTTCATTTGCAGGAGCTCTTCCTCTGTGATATATACTGAAAATTATATTATTATACCTTCATCAAATGCATCATGGATATACACTCAGCTTTACCTTGGGTTTGTGATTAAAAAGAGATTCGTCTATCTCTACGACCGTGCCTGTCGGACCACCAAGAACAATAGGTGTTGCCAGCAGCTTTGTCGAACAGACTTCCCTGAGCCACTGATAGATGTCAATGGCTGTGCTCCTTGAGATCTCTAATTGGAGCTCTGCATCTGTGACTGGTAACTGCTTTGACCAAAAATGGATAATGAGCAACCACTTCTTAAGAGAAAGCTTCGATTTTTCAAAAAAAGTGCCTGTCCTGATCGTCTTTCGTCCTTTACATTGAGGACACCACCATGGTCACTTACATCCTTCCGTGGACGCTCTTGCATTGGAATACCACATCTAAATAAAATTAATATAGTAGCTATCTGTACACTCAACCGTGATCATTATTTTGTTAGGGGGTGAGATATTTAACAACAATCGGTAATTTTGTCCTATTATACCGTATACTTTCTAATATAGGCGCCCCCAAAAAATAATTACAGATCGCGCAGGCGCCTCCAATTAGAACCGAAAAATTCACGAGCAGGTCAAAGGGCGCCTAAATTAGGGAGGCGCCTAAGGGCTGCAATTAGAATGGTTCTGGAAGTTTTGCCAGAGCACAAGCGCTATCACTAATCGGTCCTATTTAGTGGCAGTGAATATGATAGTGGCGAGAACAACAAAAATATGGTTCTAGTTTCAGTTCTTTTTGGAAATTTCACTCTGATCGCTGAATCATTCTCGAGTTGTTGGTACCGTAGCCATCAGAATGATTGTCTCTAACTCCACAAAGACATCAAAGCAGTCGGTAAGTGCCCATATAAATGTAGGAGACAGCTTAGTTTTTCATCTAAACTGCTAGCTCGATAGATCAATCGACGGTATGGTACGGTACCGAGGTATTGCGATATTGCACGTGGAAATACGTAAATAGGCGCCGCCTAAATATAATTGATGTCCGGAAAGGCGCTTTAAGGCCACTCCAATATGATTGGGCAAGTGGAAACGGAGGAAACGGAAAACGGAAACGGAAAGCTGAAACGGAAAACTGAAGCGGAAAGCGGAAACGGAAAAGCTGAAAGTTGGTAGTGGTCGTCAGAAAAATAAACGGCATTGAGCTAGTACAGTATCTTTGATATCTGGCCATGCATAAGAAAATTAATGAAGGTTGATGTATTATTCGTTCCCTGCAGCTAGTGTGAAGACCTTGTAAAACATCCAAGTGATATTAATGTATTGTTGGTGATCATTATCTGAGGGCCATGATAAGTTATTATAGCACCACCAGTGCAATTGTAGCAAAAATTTAGTTAATGTTACTACTAGCCTCGTCCCTAGGGGCCTGGCGACGAGACTATGTTACTAATGGACTCCTGTATTGATATCTGATTCAGTAAGTGCTCCATTGATGTCAAGTTGTGATTGTAGAGTACAGCTAGCTCATCAACAGTTACTGTACCAAGCCTGAAGTAGTTAGACTAGTAGCTATTGGCTACAGTGTGATTCTTTACTTGATAGTTTACTGCTTAGCATGGTAATAAATTGAATAATAATAGCAGATTTTGAGCCACTTTTAACGTTGAACAAGGGCCATAATCACCTCTCAGCCACTGAGTACTGATATCTAGTTTGTCACTCTGGACTTCCTTCACCAACTTCAAAATTCTACCGCCTGGTCTCTATAACATTCAGCATCTTGTACTCTGGCCCAGAGTCTGGGTGCCATACTGGAGTCTTCCTGTTGTTTGTAGTAGCTAACTATTCACCCGGTACATGGGAGATGGTGTGGCTGTTAGACCTCTATCGATCTCTCGTCAGTGGGTCACTATTAGTACCTCAAGCTTAGGTCGAGCCAGGAATCTTGTATCCAGCTGTCAGGCTATGCTGATAGATGTCGAGAGAAAGACACTGGCAACGCTAGCCTCGTCCCCAGTCTCCCCGATCTTTTCAACGCACGCAAGACATTGAAAACATGGCAGGGGCCTGGGAACGAGGCTAGGCAATGCCATTTCTTAGCCCCAAATAGATCGCGCATGCGCAAAAGATGCCATTAGCACAACGAATGTTGACGACCACTTCCCAATTTCAGCTTTTCCGTTTCCGATTTCCGCTTCAGTTTTCCGTTTCAGCTCTCCGTTTCCGTTTTCCGTTTCCTCCGTTTCCACTTGCCCAATATGATTAGTTGTTTCCCATTTCCCGCCCGCATCCTTCCACAATTTCCAGATTTTATTCATTATAGTATATTAGTATACCCGCTCTTATCTCGTTGTCTAACAGTAGCTTTGGCATGGGTCGTCAATGTTGCTGGCGCTCTAATACGTATAGTGATAATGAATAATGAATAATGAACCGCCCGCCCGCATGCCCCAGGCTTTCTGATGAAAGGGGAAACAGTGAATCATATTGGAGTGGCCTAAATTAGAACCGAAAAAATTGCGCAGGTCCCAAAGGGCGCCTAAATTAGGTTAATCGGGTACCTGGAGCAGTTGCAACTCCTAGCAAGGACACGTTGGGAGCGTAGGAAAGTAATGATCTTATCTATCCCTCCAAAGGCAACCACTCCTACATCCAACAAACTCACGTTTCTGAAGATCCAAGTAGCTGACCGCTCAAATTACCCGCCAAAACAGCCATTAATAGTAATTTACTATAATTAATGGTTACTTAACTATAAAAGAAAAGAGCTGCGTGCGCATATTCGCCGTACACTTACAATATTATACGCGTATAGCTAACGAGGGTGGGCGTGGCTAGTATTGCGGCTGACGAAGGAATTAGACAAGCGCTGGAAGGAGAGAACGAAAGAGGCAACCTCGTGAAGCGATTTCCCCGTGTTTAAGACCAGGTGCCGTATATCCTACATGATCCCTCTTGACGCCTATTAGCCTTTTTTATTTATCATTTCTTCACAGCCTTCTTCAAACAGCCATCTATCACCTGTACCCCAACTGCATACGGTATACGGCGTTCAAGTTCCCTCCTCACGTGATACAGGCGCCGCGCCGCGCGCACTCGTACTCGGATACTTTTCAGATGCTTGCCATTCAGACTTCTTCTGATTGCATCAATGCTAAGACTCTTTTAAGACTATATCTTAAATTAGCATTAATTTTTAACAACTTCAGGCCTTTTTCAGATTGCTATGATTTTCTAGCTACCCTTTTTCAAATTCAAGCTTTTTTTCAGATTGCTAAGAGTCTAAGACTCTTTTAAGACTACATCTTAAAGTACCATTTTCAACTTCAGACTTTTTCAGATCGCTAAGACTCTTAAGATTACATCTTAAAGTACCATTTCAACTTCAGACTTTTTCAGATTGCTAATACCCTTTTAAGACTCTATCTTAAGTAACTTGAGACCATCTAGAATTTTAAGATTCTTCTTAGAGTCCCAGTCAGAGACCTTCATACACTTTTCAGATGCTTTTCAGTGAGATCAATTTTATAGACACATTTTAAGATACATATAAGACACTATCAAGTTACTTTTCAGACTATTCTTGTCCAGTAGTGTTGGGCGATGAAAATAGTGAATACCAAGCGTTGATACTGAAATCAAGCACTGCTCCTCCCAAATTCGGTGTTGCTCCCATGGAAACTGCTCCTCCTGCCGTCCCTCCAAAGCCTAAGGGGATATAAACTGACAGCACATTTATAAACTATTACAGTAGCTTACCTATAGATAGCTGCATTATAACTATATTATAGCTATACCTGACATACCACTGTGTGTGACAAACATTTAATAGACTGTAGTAATGTAAAGTTGTCCGGATCCAGTGTCAAGCGTGACCACGAATGCGCATGCGCAATAAGAAATCGAACCATGCACTTCCGTTCAGTAACAATTTCCGCATAGTGCTCCTGCTTCTATAAATAGATCATGTTCGCTGTGGCTGTCAGAGCAATGCGCTAGCTCACTGCACTATGGACAACGACCACACTCAGCATCAAAACTCAACCACAGCTGATCAGGATGAGAAATTGCATCTAGAGAAGATAAACCAAAATGGTCAGTCAGTGCCAGAGAGCAATAACTTGGAAGCTGAACCTATAGACTGTGATACTCATCATGGAAGTATGGTAAAAGGCAAAAATAAGGAAAAGACTAGTGTGCCAGTCTGGAGACTAGTAAGTACATGGGCCACTGAATAGCTTAGTTTCTGACTAGTCTAGTTTCATGATCAAATTTGCTAAATCAGTCTACGCTAAGACCGCCTTAATTGGCTCTGGAATGCGGTTTGAGCAGCTGTACAGTAGTATATGGGCGACCGCATGGTGGAATAATGCATGTACTAAAATTTTCGTAGCTACCTAGACATAAGAGATGTAAGCTACACACTTAAAACACACGGTGCAAAGGGATTATAGAACACCTGGGAGTACAAGATCATAGATTCTGGCCGGTCATTCGAGCAGAACAAGGCCAAACGGTCCTTAGGCGAGTCTGGCCGCCTCCAACTTCAGTTGAGTGTTCAACATGCAGCAACTAGCCTCCAGCAGTTCATAGTTACAAATCTGGGAGCTAACTTTCAGGTAAGTATCTTGACAAATACTGGAGACATACCGTTGTCGTTACCTCCAGAAACATCAGCTCAAATATCAGAAATAATTCAACAATTCTCACAAAAATAGCTCCATGTACAACACTGTAGTACTAACTAAACTGAACTAAGACTAATAGATCTACCTTAATACTAGTCTCTGTAACAGGTTTGAACTCTCTACCTATAACTGTACGTTATTTATGAACCGATCTTCATGGTCATCTCCAGTCATCGCTCTGTTTCGGCGAAGTTCAAGCGAGTGTTCAACCTGCAGCAAACTGTCCTGGCTGCTTGATTAATTGGTCACATGAACATTCCATCCCATAGATCATTGGCCTGCCTTGGCTTCCGGTAAATCCTTGCTCGTGTTCAGATATAGCTGCACAAAATCTCAAAAAAGTGAATTTGTAGCCGTGTCGACCAGTGGTGTGACGTCATGCATAGGGCTTTAATCGCTGTTAGCTTACGCGAGGCATGCGCAAATAATTATATTCATAGACCACCCTTCCTGACTGTGGCGCGCGTATACGTCTACCGCGGTTGATTGATGATAACATTCCATAGTACCACTTATGGAGGTCTTAGCGTAGACTGAATCATAAATGCCCACATGGCTTAGGGGGCTTGTCCAAAGTCCTTGTGGAAAAATTAACGTCATTATGACGTTAACTTTTTACCCCCCTCCCCCCCTCTCTTAACGTCACAGTATTTCAGCATAGATTTAACACTGAAACTCTGATTCTGCTCCATTTAAGTAAGATTTTGGCACTGGTGCATGCGTATCATTGTTAGGCAGCAATAACTTTCATAGTGATGAATGGCTGATTTACAGTCAAGATCAGCAAGCAGAGAGAGGGATTACATAAACTAACTTGGCTACTTATAAAAGTGACAGACTTTACTAATAATATCATCAGTCTTGTAGATTAGCTGCTCATGGGTATAGCTTCATTTTGCTATATCAAGCTGAATAGGTAAACTTGCTGCTTAATCATAATTTTTATTATGGAAGAACTAGCAATACATGGTAATAAATCACCATAAGAGGCATGGAGAAATTGTCGGTGCTAATAGGTTTAATAACGATGTTGGTTGTGAAGATAAACGCTTCAGTCTTCACCAAAAATAATGTCACTCCGAATAAGACCTTTGGATGTTCTAGTGATCGATCACAGAACTGTTGTCTCACTCTCCAAGAATATGCAAGTGTACCAGATGTCTATTTTACAAACAACACCATCTTTTACTTTGAGCCAGGTGAGCACAAATTGAATAGCAGCTTGAAACTGGAAAATCTAAGTAGCTAATGTCACTCTTCAGGGATTGCCAGCAGAAAATAGTGTACCAGAAAGTAGTGTACCGGAGGCTACCATTTCATTTGAAGCTTCTGTCGCAGTCACATGGGAGATGTGTTCCAACATTGAAATTTCTTCAGTTATCTTCCTTTTGCTTGACAATTTTACACATGTTATTGTGTTTAATCAAACAAAGACTGTCTTATTGCGTGACTTTTATGTCACTAGCAGTGATGTTACACTGAGTGGGTGTAGTTCAATACTGTGTCAGCAGAGTGAAATAAGCATCATGAAGTGCCATTTTTGGTGAATTCAGGGATCTCTTGGAGCTGCTATGTTTATATCGGAATCAAATGCTACCTTCAGTGGAAATATATCATTTATTGCTAATATTGCCTCCTATGGTGGAAGTCTGTACTTATTTAAGAGTTCAGTACTTCTGAATGGGATTAATTTCTTTGCTAACAATAATTCCCCTGAGAAGGACGTACATGAAAATGATTGTTGTTACACTACGAGTAAAAACCATCCAACTCGAAGTTCGGGTGGTGCAATCTTTTGCGATTCATCTACCCTTACCATTAATACTGCATATTTCTATAAAAATTTTGCCCTGCAAGGCAAAGGTGGAGCAATATCAGCTGAAAACGGAGTCATTGTCTTTCAAGGTACCAATTATTTTGTTAATAATTTTGCACTAGGTGGTGGAGCAATGCTGCTCAATGACTCAACAGTTACACTCAATGAAAGTGTCTTTTTCAACAATGGAGCTATTGATGGACGAAATGAGTTACTGAAGCATCTGATCATTAAAGAATTTTCAGAATATCAACAATTAATAGATGGATTGTCAATAGGCAAAGCTAATTATTTATCATTAAATTTTGATAGGAATAATAGTATTGACGATTACAATGTTTGTGAGAACTCAGCTACTCTGAATGGTGGAGCAGTACAAAGTGTTAATACTAGTATGACCATTGATGGAGAAGTAACATTCGGAAACAACACAGCTTTTCATGGCGGAGCTATGTTCTTGACTCGTACAAAACTATTGCTTTCATCAACTGCCAAGGCCGTCTTCATCCAGAATCGCGCATACAGCAGAGGTGGTGCGATCTATGTCAAAGATTCTCAATGTTCATTTGGATCAATACATCCAATAGAGTGCTTTCTTTCCATTGAAATAGATTTGAATCGTGTCTCTACGAATAAATTGATCTTCTTTAGTAATTCTGCTGAAAGCTATGGTAGTAATCTGTATGGAGGACAGTTAAATGAGTGTAGACTTTATTATTACAGAACCAATTATAGTGCAGATAACTGTAGATATCCATGTGGCAGTGCAGCTTACAATGGATGCAGTGATGATGCACTAAGAATCTTCATGAATATCTCAATAGAACGTGGTGAATATGAGTCATTCACAAATATCTCTTCGCAAGCTGATCAAATTAAATTTTGTGAAGGTGATAGGCCACAGGAGAGTCCAACTAAGAACCTAAGCTTGCATCCAGGAGAGGAATTCAATATCACAGTGATAGCGTTTGATCAAGTTGGTTCTCCAGTGCCAACCATTGTTTTTAATGATCATGATGAGTACACAAGAAATAAATACCGTCTACGTTCACCATTAACTCGAATAATCGAAAATACTTCATGTGCTAATGTTACTTTTCAACTACTTTCTGATAAGGAAAAGTGTCAAAAATCATTTAAACTCTACCCAGATAATCCGTGTCAGAGCCTTGCTAATGGCTTGAAGCTTCAAGTTGAAATTTTAGCTTGTCCTATAGGTTTTGAATTGAAGGATCTAAAATGTCAGTGTGATAGCAGACTCTCACAGTTCACGCAAATTTGCACGATTCGTAATCATATTGGATCTTTTAAACGGAACAGAAATAATTTCTGGATATCTAGATCTAAATTGGATGCTAATACTATAATCATTCATGAGTACCGCTGTCCTCTTGATTATTGTAAGGATGACAATAATGCAGTAAACGTTACTCTTGAGGATCCATCAGTCCAGTGTGACTTCAACAGAATTGGACTTCTCTGTGGACAATGTGGACAAAATTTCGACCTGGCTTTTGGTAGTCTACACTGTATTCCATGCAACAATAACCACTCTGCTTTAATTTTGTTCTTTGCATTGGCTGGTATGGTTCTCGTTGCTGTTGTTTTTATCCTTCGATTAACAGTTTCGGTTGGAACACTGAACGGTCTACTCTTCTATGCAAACATCATCCAGGGAAACCACCAAGCATACTTTCCAAGGGTGACAACCAGAGTGAAATTTTTCACCATCTTTATATCGTGGCTTAATCTTGATCTTATTTGATTGAAACTTGCTTCTACAATGGCATGGACATCTATGCATACTCATGGCTGCAGTTCCTATTTCCCTTATATCTCTTGTTACTTGTTGGTGGCATCATTCTAGCCTGTCGATATTCTCACTCAATTGCTAAACAATTGGGTCAGAATCCTGTGGCAGTTTTGGCAACTCTGCTACTTATGTCTTTCAGCAAAATACTGCAAGCCAGCATTGTTCCTCTCTCCTGGACCTACCTAATTTATTATACTGGTAGTTCCTTAAACGAAACTCATACTGTTGTTTGGTTGTATGATGCAAACATACAGTATTTCAAGGAGCCGAAACACACTGCTCTTGGACTGTTTGCTATTTCATCACTCATCATATTTGTTTTACCATATATTCTCCTTCTCTTCTGTGGCCACTGGCTTCAAGGTTGCTCCAACTGGTGGATTCTTTCATGGTTGAACAAGATCAAGCCATTCATGGATGCTTATCATGCTCCATACAGGAAGCACACTCGCTACTGGACTGGGCTGTTGTTGCTCATGCGATTCGGACTGTTTCTCACTTTTGCCATCAATGCCAATGGCAGTGAGAGTGTCAATCTTGTAGCCGTATCTTCGGTCAGTCTTGCACTTCTTGCTATACAAAGAAGAGTCTATGAGCAGAGGTGGAAGGACCTCCTCGAATCATTCTTTATTCTCAACTTGGGGATTTTTTTCAGTGGCAACGTTTTACATCAAAGAAGACTCGAAAGATTCCAGTCAGTTTGTTGTTTTGAATATCTCCATTGGAATTGCTTTCATTGCCTTAATGGGAATTATAACTTATCACAACTGCCTGGTCTTCAAATCAGCATCTAACCTCTGGAAATTGCACTTGCTTCCTTTTGTCCAGAAATCACAGAGAGTCTTTAAGGCTATGTCAGTCAGCGAAGGTGAAAGAGTAGCTGCAGAGGTCTACCTTATACATATACATTAATTTTTCTCTTATTGTATACTCTCAATTCTTACAATATTATCATTACGATCATAATAATATTATAATAGTGACAAGCTTTCAAAGTGCGTAGCTATCTATCTGTTTCGATGCCATGCAGTGCTGATGGACGCTAGACAATCAACAACACGCAGGCTATTATTAATTACTTTTTATTAAAGGGCTAATTTCTGAATGTATAATGCTGTTATTATTATTATTATCATGAATGCTTGCATTCCGCCATGATATCTACAAGGTAATAAAAATTATGATTGGAATAATTTACCACAGTGTACAGTAACAATGACAATAATCCATACTAAGTACAGATTGAATGTCACATATAATTATACCCAATCAAGAATCTCACTCAAGATTGCTTATTATTGGCATCCACCGTGGCCAAAGGTCTCACGAAGGATCTAGAGGTCATAATAATATTATGCTATTAAGTTATTACAGTTATTATTCTGCTACAAATCCCAATGGGTATACCAATGATATAGCTAAACTAACAATGACCTGTTATTATCCTTTAGTTTCAAAACGGACCCCATGCATAGCAGAAAAATATTATACTGGTATTTGCCAATCTCATGTATACTGATTCCAACATTAGTAGTGTTATTCTGTAGATAATAAATAGCTAGTCTATAAGATTAGATCTTATATGTATTCAGAAGATTTATAGAGATATTATTTTCAGTGTTGATAATAACTGTATACATAATATGTCACCAGGGACTTCATGTTTACCAAAGAACCATGGCTTGCGGCTACTCTAGATCTGGTCTGTAGTACTAAGCTGTGTACGGTTCTCTAGCTAGGTTTGGGGAATGTTAACTTATGACCAGAACACGTAGTACCATTGATAATAATGCACAGCTGATATGTACGGCCACTCAGTATCACAAGCCAGATTGTACTGCCATAAGTAGCTATACTGCATTTGGAACTGAGTAAGTTTGGATAGCTATAGATAGGAGTCATCATGAAGTGGTTTTCTGTGATACTTACAGTTGTCATTGTGACATTATGTGACTCTAGATTTAAAGCAGATTCTGAAACTAACTGTTTAAATCATATAATATATTATATGTCACACCAAGACTTGTTGGATGTGTTAATGATCAAGTACCCTGTCAAACTATGGAGCAGTATGCAACTCAGCCAGAAATGTATTTTGCCAATAATACTTGCTTTTATTTTCAACCTGGTAACCATCAACTAAACAGTAGCTTAAACTGATTGACAAACCTACGAAATGTGGTGTTTAAAGGTTTGCCTGATAGTAGTGTTAATATTCTCTTGGGTCAATTTGTTAATATCACTTGGGAAGACTGTTGGTTTGTTCAAGTTACTTCTATTAATTTCATATTGCCAGAAAATTATTCTTTTAGCATTGTATTCAAACAAACACAGCTGATAGACTTATACAACATTTCAGTCACAGCCAATGGGCATAATACTGGCTGTAGTGCAATATTGAGTCAGCGGAGTGGAATGGGTATCAGGGATTGCAAATTCATTGGAATCCAGGGATCATTTGGTGTAGCAATAGTGATGTCAAAGTCATCTGTTGTTACAACTGGAAATAATACATTTGCTAATTGTACAGCATATACTGGAGGAAGTGTGTATTCCTCTAATTCTACGCTAACATTGAATGGAACCAATGTTTTTATGAACAATACAGCCAGTGTGCCATCCCTTTATAACCTTTTTAGTGAGTACTATAATAATAATATTGATGCGATATGCAACCATGGTACAGGGAATTATCCCAAAATGCGCTTCAATACGGCAAGTGCATATGGTGGTGCAATTCTATGCAGCAATTGTACCCTTAAAATTAATGAGTATTCTACGTTTAAAAGTAATGCTGCTGAATACGGTGGAGCTATAGTAGGTTTACATTGCTGGATATCCATTCATGATTCTACTTTATTTGATGGGAATTCTGCATATGCGGGTGGAGCAATGTACCTTAAAGATACCAATTTAATCATTTCTGGAAATGTCTCTATAGTTAATAATAGCGCTGCATACGGTGGTGCAATACACATATCTGACACAAATATTTCATTCAATATGGACACTAGCTACTTCTGAATCAAAGATTTCAGAAATTTTGGTAGATGGATCAAGTTCTATGGTAGTCTTTTGACAGAACATAGCATCACAGGTAGGAGGAGCTATTGAAAGCCATGCTAACAACGTTTTGATATTTACGGGAACAGTGAAATTTATTGACAACTCAGCACTTAATGGTGGAGCAATAGGTTTCCTGCAAGATTTACCTTCAAGAATGGTTCTAGTGCTAGTCCCAAACATCTCCTTCATCATGAATCATGCAACTGACAGTGGTGGTGCACTTTATTTGAAAAATTCTCAGTGTATATTGGAATCAAACTCTCCAGAATGCTTCATCTCCATTGTCAATCGTAGTTCGTATCCTAATCCTATCTTAATTTTTGAGTATAATTCTGCAGGATCAACAGGAAGTACTGTATATGGAGGACGTCTCAACAAGTGTAGATTGTATTACAGGACTAAAATATATTATTCAGCATGTGATGATAAATTGAACCGCGACAATAATTATACTGATGATGCACTTGAAGTCTTCATGAATTTGTCAAGAATAATCAATCACAAAGAATCAGATGCGAACATATCATCACCTGCTAAGTGAATCATACTTTGTGACAGTATCAATTATTATCATATAAAAGTATATCCAGGCGAACAATTCAGTGTCATGTTAATAGCAATTAATGAGGTTGGTTCTCCAGTACCAGCAAACATTTTGATTGATAACTCCTACACCGGTGGCCAGTATAGTACCATTGAGTCAAAACATCAGTGCTTCATGTACTAATGTATACTTTCGGCTAAGTTCACACAAAGAAGACCACAGTGTAAATTTAGGATTATTCCCTGAAAATCCTTGTCAGAGCCTCAGTAGAAGTTTAGAGATCACAGTTTATATCAAACCTTGTCCATATGGTTTTGAGATTTCAAAAGATCATAGCAAATGTGTGTGCAATAAGAAAATTCAAATATTTACTTCTAACTGCTGCATAGATGACCTTTCATTCGAACGCACAGGAAATAACTTTTGGATTGCACTGGTTGATGAGATAGAATTTGTCATTTATGAAGCCCGCTGCCCACTTGATTATTGTGTAGAAAGTTCAATAAATGTGACATTAATGTTTAGTGACTTGCCTACCCAATGCGATTTCAACAGAAATGGAACTCTATGTGGACAGTGCCAGAAGAATTTCAGCCTAGCCCTTGGTAGTCTACACTGTATTCCATGTGACAACAGCCACATTGCTTTGATCGTGTTATTTTTTCTGGCTGGAATGATTCTGATTGCTATCATCTATTCTCTTCGTCTCACTGTAGCTGTTGGAACAATTAATGGCCTCCTTTTTTATGCCAACATTCTCCAAGTAAATAACGATGCTTATTTCCCCAGATCAACCATCAATTTTTTCACTATTTTTATTTCATGGAAATGACTCGCACACAAATCTTGTAAACGAATGCGGTGGTTTCAATTACATCTACTATGAAGATAAAGATGCTACTATAATAAATTTCGCTTATCATATAATTCCCATTGCTAGAATGGATCTAAGCGTTGTTAACTGTGGAGTAGAATATGCCCCACCACCTACGTTCTGCTTTCAGCTGTAGCTATGTGATAATAAAACATCGACGAGTAGCAGCAATAGATCTTCCAGATGAGCATGGAGAAAGAAGATTTGATCAAGGAGACCGACGCGGTATTGATATGCGCCCAGCAATTATGTAGTTTTCATACACTTTGCATGTTGAGAAGATACACCTGTAACACGCTGTGCCTAAGGATCCCAAACACGAGGGTCTATCCCCACAATAGTTTAATTGCGTACCAGTATTTTCTTTGAGCCTGTACTGCATGATTGCTATATAATTTAAGGCACCTTCCTATTTACACACAAGTGCAGTTTTTCCTCCTATGTATATGTGGATATTATAGTCACAGCCCGGTTCAATATACTGAAATCAAACATATGCCAGTATGCACCACAGCAACAACCGCTCTACACAGTGTACATGTAGGTGTATGCCGTTGACACAGTAGTGTTGATTCAATTTGGTCTACTCTCTCTCTCACACATAAACACTCATACATATACATGTGTATGAACACACACACACACTTCCTGAATTTTGAACGCCAATGAAACTGAAGAGTAGGCGTGTGCATATATACAAAAGTTAGGTAGTCTACACTAAGCTATGTATATAGAGGGTGCACATGCTGGGCAGTCTACACTGTATTCTTGGCCACAATATGTTGTCATATTGAGGGAAGGAAAGTTGGCATAATCAGACACCCTACTTTAAATTACTGTAGCGCAACGATTGTCCGAGTCAAACGGATTTCCTATCGACCTTCAGTCACAACAAACTATACACCAGACATAAACTAGTCGCGTACACACAGGCACATGCACATTTACATGTACATGCATATGTATCATAGAAGCTTTAGGATTATTAAGGCACCCTATGCCTAGCCAGGTACGTGGTTGCCATGGTTACCAGCCCCTCCCACCCCACGGCAAAAGAGAGGGGTATTAATTGAATCTCACGAAGCTGATTTGACATCCAACTTTCAAAGCTCAAGAATCCTCAAGAATTCAACCAGAAAAGATTGAAAATGACGTTATCATTAAAAGCTACAGCACTGTCTCTCCTAATGATCTAGCTACATGTACTTCGCATTTCAGGATGTAGCAGTGTCAGGTATGAATGAGTACATGTTCTACTATAATTGGGAGCATATTATGCGATACAAATTTTTGCCAGGAGAAAGTTTTCATTAATTTGGCCACCTGCTCACATTGGTGAAAAATTTTTTTCCCATATTTTCCAAGTTCCTGCAGTACAAAAGTAGCTGCGCTAGGTAAAAATTTTATCCAGCAAAATTTTCACGTACATGTACAATATGTATTATATTATTATGGTGATTTGGATTTTAATTTATGCTACATGTATATCTGCATAAAATAACCCTTGATTAATACCACTGCAGGGACACAGACAGATTGCAAGGATATTTACGACGATGGGGATAACAGCAGTGGGGTATACAACATCACTAACAGTGCTGGGGACAATGTCACTGTCTATTGTGACATGGACCTCCCTGGAGGAGGATGGACAGTAATCCAACAAAGAGTTAGCGATAACGTATCGTTCAATAGAAACTGGACTGATTACCAAGACGGATTTGGAGATCTCGAAGCAGATCATTGGCTAGGTCTGGACAACATTCACGATATTGTCAGCAAGCCAAGTACCACCTTCGAGCTCTATATAGATATGGAGATATATCATCCATTCCCGGAGAACAATATGGTAACAGCTTTTGCTCTGTATCAATCCTTCAGCATTGCAGGCGAAATGGATAGCTATAAACTCACTATTGGTGTCTTGGATGGCAGCAGTACAGCAGGCGATTCTCTAGTTGATCACAATCAAATGGAATTTTCTACTCCGGATCGGGACAATGATATTAGTCTTACAGCTCACTGTGCTCAAAGATTCAGTGCAGGGTGGTGGTTCCGTAGCTGTCGTGTTTCGCTGCTGAATGGGCGCTACTATGATATGGGTGATCAGGGGGACGCTCAAGATGGGATCATTTGGGAGACGTGGGCGGGAGAGACTCAAGGACTCATCTACGCTGAGATGGCTGTCAGACCAGTTTGATATCAGTGTTTCAATATTTTCAAGATATATTACTTGTATGTAGGAATCGAATATTGAACAAACAATTAGCTGTATTATAGCAATCTATGAATTGAATATCTTCAAATAATGCATAGGCCAAATCAATAATATTATTGAATTTTGTATTGATCAGCTGCTTTTAAATTTTTTTAGTCCAAATTCCAATAGTGGAACTAACTGCATAATACATGTACATTGTAAGAATGTTCTCAAATTATTAATAATAATAATTATTATTATTATCATCTTTATCCATAGTTTTAATGGATGTACCATAGTACACGTACAATGTCATGTAATTACGTATTAAATTTTACACAAGAATGTGGCAGCATCCAAAATTAACCCATTATCTCCTTATATTATAGTATTGATAAGATATCAAGTACAGGGTCCCTTTGATGTGGGGAATGGAGCAATCCAAAAGCTTTGATGTGGCCACAGACCACACCCACCCAAATCACACCCTCCCCAACATGCTTTGAATAAATTCTGCTTCGAATATAGTAGGCTTCGGGGCTTTATTGCTGTGCTATAGGAGGGCCCAAGCTAGATATCACTTCTTGTCAGATGTTAATAAGCCTCTTTGTTTCATTTAGTATGATCAAGAGTGTATTAGGAAGAGTACGTAACTGCGTGGGCGAGCAAGCTCTCCACTGTGAAATGGTGGCGTTATCCTACGTGTGCCAGCCTAACCATATATGCAGAATCCATGTTTCGTTTACACAGTGATCATACACGTGGCTATGTGGTTGCAGGTGTGCTGCACAGTGTCTGACTAGAACTACCCCACCAAGGGACTACCCTACAGTATTATTCATAGGCTTGTGGCCACACAGTTTTCACAAAATCATGTACTTGTACAGCATTTGTCTGGTATCTACTACGTGCTGTGACGCCACCATCACACTGCATAAGCGCAACACTAACATACAGGAGCTACATACTCTTACTAATACACTCTTGGTATGATATTACAGTGGAGTAGGAACCAGGGGGGCCAGGGGGGCCACTGGCCCCCCCAATATTTCAGAAGGGGGGGCCTGGCCCCTCCAATAATCAGGATTGATACAAAACCCTTGTGTATGTTTTCTTTCAATTTTCAATATAATTAATATTATACCAGACTTTCTTCGTAAAAGTCTGGTTTAAATTACTAAAATATGACCTCTACAAAAGAATAATTGTGGTCACAAAATTCAGTAATCAAAGCCACACCCACAACTTGTATCGGTGGCCCTGCAACACGCGATTGCTTCCTACTCCACTGTATTAGCAGCTTTTTTATCGTCACTAGCTACTGCATGTTATTGTGGTGGCATCACAACGATGCTGTTGTATTTTTCATGTGAATAATAGTGTTGTTTTCAATAACTAATTACCACAAGTTTGCCAACTGTGCCATAGGGAAGAACAGATGTTTCTCTCTAGCTAATAAAGCACTTTGAAGTGCCTGGAACAAACTATCAATGTCACTACATTGTTGCATATAGGTCATTACATTAGCTAGTTTGCTCCAGGCACTTCAAACTCTAGCTACTAGTCTAAGAACTGCAAATCATTGTGGTGTTGGTGATTACAAGTCAAATCACACACTCTGATGTGTGGCTTGATCTAACAATTATTTCCGAACTGAAACCAATTAGACATAGATATCCATACTCTCTCCTTGGGACTTAAAGTATTTTCAAGTGGAGTCTGCGACTATCGATATCTTTTCTGTTTGTGACTTCCACTGCAGCTAGGCTAGTACTTGGCTGCATACACAGCTGCTATGTTATAATGCAACCACTATATGGTGACCTAGCATAAGGCATACTCATAATAATTATTAGGTGTCTCGGGAATACATTACTAACACTGCAGCTAATAATTATATCACCTGCATGTATAAAAACAGGTCACTCATTACAAATGAAGTCAGAATCTTCACTATCTAGCTATAGCAAAATTTAATAGATAAAGAAAGAGTTAACGTTTTTGATATTATTAGCTATAGTATGGAGTGGCCATCAGTGGTATTAAATCTTCTAATTATCATTTTATTCTTTGCCAAGGTATCTTCTTCAATGACAGTTAATTATGTTAAACCATTAACAAGTGAGAGAGCTTCACCATGTTCTAACGTGCAAAGGCCCTGCCTCACCCTCAATGAGTATGCAAGTGATTCAGATGAGTATTTTGTCAACAATACCGGATATTATTTTTATCCCGGCATTCACAGGCTAGAATACAGTGTAAATTTGGTCAATCTATACAATTTTGCATTCCTTGGCAGGCCTAACAATGATCAGGTAGTCACTATTGCAGTAGGATCTTCAGCGGGTATTACTTGGAATAAGTCGTGGAATATCGAAATATCTTTAATTAGGTTTGCTTTACATGGAAATGTCACTTTTATTATGAGATTTGAACATTCACAATTAGTACAGCTGTCCAACATATCCATTTATGGAAAGGGTTATTGTGTATGTAGCTCAATTATTAGTGAAAAAAGTACACTTAAGTTCAACAATTCCAAGTTTATTGGATTTGTTGGTGCAGCGCTGATGATGTATGCATCCAATATTACTTTCAGAGGTAGTATTATGTTTGCTACCAATACAGCAGCTTCTGGAGGCAGTATCTACTTGACTCATAATAGTATATTATCCTTGAAGGGAACTAGTCTGTTTCGGAATAATACTTCAAATTCCAGTCAAGAGGTGATGAACTATAGGAAAATACTATCTTGTAGTAACATCGATTCAATGAGGGAAGTCAAACTTACTAATAGTACCTCTAATGGTAGCGGAGGTGCAATAGTTTGCAATAATTCATATCTGGACATTCATTATTATTCTAACTTCACTCATAATATTGCTGGACAGCACGGTGGAGCAATGGTGTTATATATCTGTGCCCTTATCATTCAAGGTAATGTTTCATTTGTAAGGAACAAAGCACTTTATTATGGTGGAGCTATGGCACTTCAAAACACAAATTAAAACATTAATGGAAGTCTTATTCTGAGCAAAAATCTAGCTGATTCGGGTGGAGCACTATCAATTTCAGGAGAAAATTTCGTTATCAAAGGTTACACTTAGTTGAATAGTAACCACGCAGAGGATGGTGGTGCTCTGTATATGTATTCCATGTAAATTTTATATGCTGTGTAAGTATCTACTCTGAAAGCAACAATGCCATGTTTGATCCTGGTGCACTACCTCTGAACAAGGCAAGAGCATTTGATACAGAGTATTCCACTGATAATGCATTACCATTCAATAATTCTATAATGTTCTTAAATAACACATCTGATTCAGCTGGAATTGGGGGAGGATCCATCAGCTGTCAGCATTCAACTATAATGTTTATAGGAATGATGTATTTCGATAACAGTTATGATAGTGCTGTTGAAGGTTACAGCTGCAATATATCATTTATTGGAACTACATACTTTAATAGAAACCGTGCACAGTTTATTGGTGGTGCTATACATAGTTTTGACAGCAACATAATGCTTTCAGGCACAGCATATTTTGAAAGAAACATAGCAAATTATAGCGGTGGAGCAATAGCATTAAGGAATTCTAAATTAGTCTTTAAACCAAATCTCAATATCTTTTTCATTTCAAATTATGCAAAAGAAAATGGTGGTGCATTCTATATTACAGATTATCGATGTTCTTTTGTATGTTTCATGACCATAGATGGCCCTTCTACTTCGATAAGTAACATTTCATTACACTTTGAAAATAACTCTGCTGGTATCACGGGAAGTATTCTGTATGGAGGACAACTTGATCAATGCAGGCTGTATTTCTCAAGTCCACTACAGTAACTACTAATCAGTCTGATCTATGTGGGTGCCAAGCTCACAGCTATAGTGACAATGCACTTGAAACTTTCATGAATTTGTCGAACATTAGTCAGATTGAAGATCATGTTCCTAGCATATCTTCAACAGCAAAGGAAATCAGAGCTTGTGAAAATGAGATCCCACTACTAGAACTACACCCAGGAGAGCAATTTACCATTTCCTTAATAGCATTTGGACAAGCAAATTCCACAGTATCAGCAACAATTTTTTGGGAGAAAACATATCCAAGACAACAAGGTGGTGAGTATCGTCTCAGTCCATCAAGCAGTATAATGAATGATTCATGCACAGGTGTTTCTTTTGGATTGTATACATCAGATTTGGAGTTTCAATATTTAGACTTCAGTCTGTATCCTGAAAATCTATGTCACAATCTGGTTAAAGGGCTGACCTTGAGTGTACATGTGCTACCTTGTCCTGTTGGCTTTGATCTTTCAAGGGGCAATTCTAAATGTGTTTGTGCTACGGCACTCAAAAAGCTCGGTATTCAAAACTGTTACATAGACAGCAAATCTGGAAGAGTTGAGCGAATAAGGAACAACTTTTGGATTTCTAAACAAAGCAATGAAACATTAATTCTTCAAAAATCGCCTTGTCCCCTTGATTATTGCACTAGTAACCTTTTGAATGTGACTCTTAGGGATCCATCACTGACAGTTCAGTGTGACTTTAATAGGACTGGAATTGTATGCGGGCAATGTCAAAAGGATTTCAGCCTAGCCCTTGGTAGCTTGCATTGTATTCCATGTAGTAGCATTCACATTGCTTTAATTGTGCCCTTTGCATTGACTGGTGTAGGTCTGGTGGCTATTATTTTTCTTCTTCAATTGACAGTATCAGTTGGAACACTGAATGGCCTTTTCTTTTATGCAAACATCATTCAAGCAAACCACCAGGCCTATTTTCCCAGGGCAATCATAAAGTTTTTCACAGTTTTCATATCATGGTTAAATCTTGATCTTGGAATTGAAACTTGCTTCTATGATGGCATGGACATCTACGCATACTTCTGATTTCAATTCCTATTTCCCTTCTATGTCTGGTTTCTAGTTGGATGTATCATCGTGCATGGCCTGTCATTACTTTCAATCATTTGCTAAACGACTTGGGCAGAATCCTGTGGCAGTACTTGCAACCCTACTGCTCATGTCCTATAGTAAAATATTAGGTGCAATTATTGCTCCTCTCACTTGGACATACTTAACATACTATACCAAATTGAATGAAAGTCATAGTGTAGTTTGGATGTATGATGCCAGCATACCATTTTTTGGAGAACCTAAGCATACTGCTCTTGGATTATTTGCTATCTTATGTATCGCAGTATTTGTCTTACCATACATTCTCCTTCTCTTCTTTGGCCACTAGCTGGCTTCAAGGTTGCTCCAACTGGTGGATTCTTTCATGGCTGAACAAGATCAAGCCATTCATGGATGCTTATCATGCTCCATACAGGAAGCACACTCGCTACTGGACCGGGCTACTGTTGATCACACGGCTTGGCTTATTTCTCTCATTTGCTAGTGACAGTGAGAGTGTCAATACTGCAGCTGTAGCTTCGGTGACCGTTGCTCTCCTATCAATTAGATTCAGAGTGTATGAGCACTTTTACAATGATGTCTTAGAGTCATCATTTTTTCTCAACTTGGGAATTTTCTCAATAGCAACGTTCTACCTCAACGAAAAATCTGAAGACACTGCTAAAAGCCAGCTCATCCTTTCAAGTATCTCAGTCGGTATTGCTTTCATAACTTTCCTTGGAATCTTACTTTTTCATACTAGCCTAGTCCTTAAATCGTCAAACATCTGGAAAAATTACATGCTCCCCTTCATCCAAAAATCTCTACTGCTCAGTAAGATTCTCAGGATTACCCCAGTTAAAGACCAGACTAGAGCAGGGGATAAGGATGCTGCTGAGCTACAGGCTCTACCAACTTCTACTGAGATTGATGTTGACCTTCGTGAACCACTTTTAGAGAGTACTGAATCATAAGCAGTCGTTTAACAGATGTACTGAAATGCTCTTTTAAAGTGAACAAACTTATCAATGTGCTGCTAATATGCATGATAGTTGTGCTTGTTTCTAGTCAATGAAGACTTCATGTAATCACCACCATAACAGATTCCTAATTTAGATCCTCAGTTTATAGTACCCAGTTTTCTAGGTGTTAATAGATTTGTGTTCAAATATAGTATGTATTGCAGGCTCTATAGTTTTATGAGAAGGGCCCCAGAGCCTCTCGCTCACTTCTGTGTTATAATAATATGTCAATGTAGCCTAATTAAATTTTTTACTCTGCTGCTTTAAAATTAACTGTTCAATTCAAGACGTGATTTTTAAACTATGGTCTCCCATTGCATCACAGTGATGCTATTATTGTTTCTACGTAACATTGTATTAGATATATAGTGTTCTGTTTGCAATAGCCAATACCATAAGTTTTCCATTAATTTTGCACTAATGGGAACTTGTAAATTATTATCTCTCTAGCTATTATTACTTTATCCACAATAAATCACAAGTGATTTTACGTGAGATCTTAGCATAGCACTTTAAAGTGCCTGGAACAAATTATCACTATATATTGCCTTAATTTTTAATTTATTGGTTATGACCTATATGCAACAGTGTACCGATGATAGTTTGTTCCAGCCACTTCAATAATTATGTTAGTTTTGCTTCAAATCCACAAACTATTTGTTTTTGGTGATTACAAGTCGAACCAAATGCTGCTATGTACATATGATTGACTTGTATATATATGATGATCTAATGATTATTTTTCAAAAAATCAAGACTAGCTATCCATACTCTCACCTCACCTTACTTAATAGGTGTTTTCAAAAGGCTCTGTGACTATCGATATCTTGTCTAAAATGTGCTTGGGACTTTCTAGTATTTAAGCTTGGCTGCATATGGTGAAATGAAACAGTTATGATGACTAAAATTTGTCCCAAGCACCATACTCACAAATAATATTATCAGGTGCCAGTAGGAGAATATTAGACTATGTTAAACCATTTACAACTTCACCACTAATTCTCTGATATGCAAAGGCCCTGCTTCACTCTCAATGAGTATGCCAGTGATTCAGATGCATTGAGTAATTATTTGTTAACAATAAAAGATTCTATTTTTATCTCAGCATTCACAGGCTAGATTACAGTGTAAATCTGGTGAATCTAAACATTTTTTTCATTCCTGGGCTGGCCTAATAACGATTAGGTAGTCACTATTGCTGCAGCATAGATTCTTTAGCAAGTATTACTTGGAATGAGTCGTGGAATATCGAAATTACGTTTACTTTGCATGGAAATTTTTTTGATTTTTCATAAATCAATTGAAATCAGATAAAAGTGGATAGAACTAGGGAGAAGAAAATGTAATTATTTAGTATATACATGCATGTCTGTAAATTTACGGTTTCTTTTCAATGGAGTACAAATTTAGTCACAGCACACCAGCATGCATATGTATGCTACTCAATCAAGGTGATATCATAGCAAGTAGCTATGTCCAGTGCCACCAAGTATACGGGTTTATCAGTATTTTTACTGAATTCTGACCATAAATACTGATAAAATTTCAAAAATATTGAAAACTGGGGGAATTCAGTACATACATCGTATATGGAGTCTATACTGAAAGATAGGAGAGCAGCTGTCAGTAGAACCTATATTTCCAATCATTAGCCATGCAAATATCAGTCCAAGAAGCAGACTGAGTATTCTACAGTATTTGGTAACACAATGATTCAGAAGTGGTTATCTGTTAGACTAAGTGTGCCTATATTGCTAATAATTATTGCATTATACTTGCTCAGTCTCAGACTGCAACTATTGTTACGGTAAATTTTGTCACACCAACTGATGGGTGCCCTAGTGATAAAGATCCATGTTACACTCTTCAGGACTATGCAAATCAACAAGATACGCATTTCAAAAATAATAGTAATTTTCATTTCTTTCCCGGCTTGCCACGATAAACTGAAAAAAAGCATAAGGATAATCAATATACACAATTTGTCTTTTCATGGACTACTCGGTAATGAAATGGTGAAAATTACTTTCAACTCAGCAGCCAGTATCCTGTGGGAAAATTGTTCAAATATTGAAATTGCATCACTTGTTATCATTCTTGTTCACAATTTCACCTACAGTATTGTATTTGAGCATACACACTCTGTTAAAATATCCAATATTTCTATTCTTGGTAATGGTAATAATGGATGTAGTTCTATTCTGAGCAACATGAGTATGCTTAACATCACTAATTCTCAATTTATCGGAATTCGTGGATGCTTAGGAGCTGCACTGATGATAAATGCATCAAGTAATATCACATTTACTGGATCTAACACATTCAAAAACAACACTGCAATGAATGGAGGGGCTATATACTTATATGGTAGTGTCTTAATCATTCAGGCAAATGGAGCCAATTATTTCACTAACAATTCCATAAAATTTAATGAAGAAATTTGCAGTACGTGCAATTCTGTATGGCAAATAGAATCATATTTTCTTGGTTATGGTGGTGTAGTCTATTGCAACTTTTCAACCCTCCTACTGACAGGACAGTCCATGATAATTTTTTCTGAAAATAAGGCAGCAGGAGAATATTATAATACTGATTATAGATCCGGTGGCGCAATAGCAGTAGTGAATAGAACTTTCATTATTGAAGTTTCTGCCCTATTTTACAATAATAAAGCAGAACATCAGGGCGGGGCAATATTACTTGAAGATGTAAATTCAGAACTTCTTGGCTCTATCATTTTTGACAACAACATAGCTGACGCTGGTGGTGCACTGCACATAGTGTGCACAAATATTTCATTTAATGTGGATCAAACGAAAAGTAGTTCATCATCAGCTATTATCGCATTTCAAAGAAATATTATTATTTATTTCGGAGGAGCTATTGAAAGTTACAAAAGCATTCTTACATTTACAAAATCAGTACTTTTTGAAGCAAACATAGCACTGCAGGGTGGAGCAATATACTTATTAAAAGCTACCAGATTGATTTTAGTACCAAGACTCAATATTTCTTTTACTGAAAATCATGCATATGATGATGGTGGTGCACTCTTTATTAATGATTTTCTAGGATCAACTGTTCCGCTAGAATGTTTTTTGTCCATTCAGAGTTTTGATCCTACCACAGAAAATATTTTATTACATTTTGAGAATAATTCTGCAGGATCTACAGGAAGTACTCTCTATGGGGGACAACTCAACAAGTGTAGACTGTACTACAGAACCAACAATACCATAGATAAATGTGATAACAGACCTTTCTACAACTACGATGATGATGCGTTGAAGCTCTTTATGAATATGTCTAGAATCATTTTGTACAATAAGACAGAATCAGCTAAAAATATCTCTTCACAAGCTGATCAAATCAAATTTTGCCAAGATGGAAACATTATAATGGACAGTTACAGGTCCATCAGCCTATGTCCAGGAGAAAAATTTAATATCGAAGTAGCTAGTAGCATTAGGTCAAACTGGTTTTCCAGTGCCTATACCACAATTTTTAACAAGAATGAGTATGATACTGATCAATATCGTCTATTACCATCTAGCCAATCCATTATTGGTGCCTGTTGTAACCTATCCTTTCAGCTAGACTATGGTAATGTCACTGATGGATCCGTTAAGCTATATCCACTGAGTCCATGTCAAAGTCTTATTGATGGTCTCACACTCAGAATTAATATTGAACCTTGTCCCCTTGGTTTTGAGCTCACAAAAAATCAACAATGTTCTTGTGACGAAAGACTCCTAAGATTCACACAAGAATGCAGCATAGATAAATCATCTGCAACAGTTCAACGAGAAAAGAATAATTTTTGGATATCTCAAATAGGTCTCGATGTTTTATTAATTCATGAGTTCCGCTGCCCTCTAGACTATTGCAAAGATACATCTGAATACATAAACCTTAGTGAATCAGATCCATCAGTTCAGTGTGACTTCAACAGGACTGGAATTGTATGTGGACAATGCCGAGAGAATTTCAGCCTAGCCCTTGGCAGTTTACACTGCATCCCATGCAATAATAAATACACAGCACTGGTACCATTTTTTGTGATAGCTGGTGTAGCTCTCATTGCTGTTATTTTTCTATTCCAACTAACAGTGTCGGTCGGAACACTGAATGGCCTCTTCTTTTATGAAAATATCATCCAAGCTAACCACCAGGCTTATTTTCCAAGAGCAACCATAAATTTTTTCACTATATTCATATCATGGCTAAATCTTGATCTTGGAATTGAAACTTGCTTCTATGATGGCATGGACATCTACACATACTCCTGGTTTCAGTTCCTATTTCCCTTCTATGTCTGGCTTCTAGTTGGATGCATCATCCTGGCTTATCGTTACTCTCAATCAGTAGCTAAACGATTTGGGCAGAATCCTGTGGCAGTTCTGGCAACACTTTTGCTCATGTCCTATAGTAAAATATTAAGTGCAGTAATCGTTCCTCTCACTTGGACATACTTAACATACTATACTGGTTCAAACGAAACTCAAAGTGTAGTTTGGATGTACGATGCCAGCATGCCATATTTTGGAGAACCTAAGCATACTGCTCTTGGATTATTTGCTATCTTATGTATCATAGTATTTGTCTTACCATACATTTTTCTTCTCTTCTTTGGCCACTGGCTTCAAGGTTGCTCCATCTGGTGGATTCTTTCATGGTTGAACAAGATCAAGCCATTCATGGATGCTTATCATGCTCCATACAGGAAGCACACTCGCTACTGGACTGGGCTACTCTTAATCACACGACTTGGCTTATTTCTCTCCTTTGCTAATGATAGTGAGAGCGTCAATATTGTTGCTATAATTTCAGTGACCGTTGCTCTCCTAGCAATAAGAATCAGAGTGTATGAGCATTTTTACAATGACGTCTTAGAGTCATCGTTCATTCTCAACTTGGGAATTTTCTCCGTGGCAACATTTTACCTCAAAGAAAAGTCTGAAAATGCCGCTGAAAGTCAGCTCATCCTTTCAAGTATCTCTGTCGGGATTGCTTTCATAATTTTCCTTGGAATTTTGCTCTTTCATATCAGCCTAGTCCTTAAATCATCAAATATCTGGAAAATGCACATGCTCCCATTCATCCAAAAATCTCTACTGCTCAGTAAGATTCTCAGGATTACCCCAGTTAAAGACCAGACTAGAGCAGGGGATAAGGATGCTGCTGAGCTACAGGCTCTGCCAACTTCTACTGAGATTGATGTTGACCTTCGTGAACCACTTTTAGAGATTACTGAATCACAAGCTGTTGCTTAACGGATTTACTGACTCAGAGATGCTCTGAATAAACAAACTTATTAATGTGATGCTAATTTTATGAATATACATGATAGGTGTGCTAGTTTCTAGTCAAAGAAGATTTGTAACCACTACGTACCATACTAGTATTATATAATAGCTAGATTCCTAATTTAGATCCTCTGTTTACAGTATCCAATTTTCTATGTGTTAATAGATTGTGTTCAAATTTAGAATAATATAGCAGGGTTTAGTTTCATGAGGAGGGTCCCTGAGCCTCTCACTTACTTAGGTCTTCTATTAACATAGCCTCATTAAATTTATTGCTCTGGTGCTTTAAAATTATACAGTTCAACTCAAGACATGAATATTATGATGCTGTTGTAGTTCCATTTTAAATACCACAAATTTCCATTAATACTAATGGGAACTTGTAGCTAAATCTAGCTAATATTATAGAGTGCTTTCTTCAATTGATGGTTATACCACAACAGAAGCACATCTGCAGATAACACTTACTTGAATTAGGATGACTTACTGAGCTAGGGCTAGCTATGAGCCAGTTAAACGCGACAGATCGTGCTCGTATCGCTTGCATCTACACCTCGCAATTATTCCGATATGATCGCGCAAGTGGACTTTGAATGCGTCATCAGTGTCCGCACGTGATCATAGTCTCCCAGGCTCTCCCTCTTCTTTCAACTACACATGCGCATAAAAAAGAAGGAGGAGAGGGAGAGCCTGGGAATGAGGCTAGTCTTTGTATTGCATGATTGTAAGTTTGACAAGCTAATCTTTATAGGTTGAGCAGGCAAACACAAAGCAGGAACTAATTCATGTATTTGAAAGTGACTAGGCTGTCCTCAACCTCCTGTATGATAGCGCTAAATTCAGAAAGCCGCTCGACCTGGGTGACAAAAAGAAAGCATTGTGGTGGAGCTTCGGGATGGATTACTTTATTCCTGTACTTGCCAATTCACATTTTATGCTCCGCCCCACCCCCTGCAAGGGGGTGGGGTCTGGGCTCGATCGCGCATACATTTTTTTTTTTCTATAATAATTTCCGTATACACTTGCATACAGGGGATATACATGAATAGCCAGTTGGCTAACAACAAAGCATGTAATCCTAAAAACAGTTACTTAATAGCATGTATAGAATGTTTAAAAGCAGGGATAGAAGTCTGGGAGACCATACTCGAAGATAGAGAATTCCACTGAGATGAAGTTCGTGGGAAGAAGGAGTGTAGGAATTGTGATGACCGGCACTGGAACGGTTTGATGGCCATAGAGTTGTCAGATCTACTGTGGTAGTGGAAGGTTCGTGATACAATGGGTGCATCTGGAAAGTCAGTTAGCTGATGAATGATCTTGAATATATGTGTAAGCCTGGCCTGAGAGCGCCTCGAAGACAGGGTGGGAATTTTAGCTGCTGATAGCAAGTCGGTATAGTCAGAGGACCAGTCTTTTAAACACACTCTTAAACCAAATTTTTGGGTCTTTTCCAGAGTCTCCATGTCTTTAATAAGGTAGGGATCCCACACTGCTGAGCAGTACTCCAGATGGGGCCGAATAAAAGAGATATATAATTGGAGCAAGGTGTTTGTTTCAGCATTCTTGTAAAATTTTCTGTAAAGCATGCCAATAAGCCGCCTGACCTTCAGGTGCAGGTCTGAAATATGCTGGGACCATGAGAGGTTCGAAGTTATGAGGATTCCCAAGTACTTAACTGAGTTAACGTACGCGAGTGGAACACCTTCCACATAGAGGGTCGGAAAGGCTTCCTCAGGTGGAGGTAAGCTTTTGTGGGTGAGAACCATGGCATGACATTAATTTTGGTTGGTTGAAGTGAGAGGAAATTTTCTCTTATCCACACAGATAATGATGAGATGTCGCATTGTTAAACTGAGAAGTCAGCAGTGGAGCGGATGATGCGATAGAGTGCCATATCATCAGCGAACAATGATAAGAAGCTATCCTCTGAAACTTGTGTGGTTACATCATTGATAAAGATTAGGAAAAGTAAGGGACCCAAGACTGAGCCCTGTGGCACCCCGGAGAGCACTGGGAGGGTAGGAGAGCTGGTGCCATCGACAACCACTTTCTGTGATCTGTTAGTCAGATAGCTAGCTGCTGACCCGTTGGACTAAATATGGATTAAGCTGGATGTCCAAAAGCTTTTGCAATAGTGGACGGTGGGGAACACTATCGAAGGCTTTTCGTAGGTCGAAATAGACAGTGCAAACATCAAAACCAAGATCTAGCTGCTGGAGCCAGTTGTGTATAACAGACAGGAGAGCAGAGGTGGTTGATCTGCCAGGAAGGAAGCCCCATTGCTTGGGAGAGATTGGCGAGGTAAGGCATAGATGCTGAAAGATGTACTGGTAGACAACACGTTCCAAGACCTTGCTGATAATAGAAAGAATTGAAATTGGCCTGAAGTTCGAAGGAACAGACATACGTAACGTAGTCTAAATATCTAGGACTAGTGCGAATTGCGATCTAATGGAGTCTCTGAGGAGAAAAGTGTGTGAGTATTGCCACGAAGAATTGTCTGTTACAGACTACTACAGACACCAAGAAAATTGCAGGGCAAAAAGTAATCAATGCTAGCTACATGGAGTCATCCAAGATATTTGCTAGCACCTCATCGAAATCGAGCGACACAGACTCCAGTTCCTGTTCAATGTATGGATGCCGATAGGGCGGAAAACGATTCTGATTTCAACTCTATAACTGAGAAATCCTAATGAATCTGGACTCAATGACGTAAGACGAGGACACATCCTCTTCGATGCTAACATTAAGCAGTAGCAGTAGCGAGTCTGATACAAAATGAAATTTGGGATATATCGCCAACAATCAGGGCCGGAAAACGGTCACCATAACGCAGGCAGAACTCGTACTATTTCGCATTTTCACCATTAAGTTTTGTTCCAGCTAACATTCCGCTTGCCCAAGAAAGCAATGTATACATTGCTGTATTTTCTGCTTTCCTTTTTTTCTTTTCTGTGTTAACGCTGGTGTGTATCATATTATGTGGTGACGGGTATGGTATTATAATACCCAGTCCTGGTGACAACCCACATGTGGATGTGGCAGGCCAGGGGTAAGGTATTTCTCTGCCTGGATTACACATTTACGTAGCTGTGGTACTATGTGGAGGAATCGGGCAAGGATTTGTGTCCAGTCACACCCATCGCTCACTGGACTTGGTAGTTCATGGAAGAGGCCCAGGTCCTGGTTCATCTTTCAGTCTCTAACCTCGCTGTTGAGAGAGCTGTTGGTGAAACATGTCAAGGCAGATCTGAAAACTAAGGGCAGTGGAGTAGGAAGCAATCACGTATTGCAGGGGCCACCGATACAAATTGTGGGTGTGGCTTTGATTACTGAATTTTATGACCACAATTATTCTTTTGTAGAGGTCATAATAATCAGACTGTTACGAAGAAAGTCTGATATAATATGATAAAAATTGGAAGAAAACATGCACAAGGGTTCTGTATTAAGCCTGATTATTGGAGGGGCCAGGCCCCCCCCCCCTTCTTAAACATTGGGGGGGGGGGGGGGGGGGCCAGTGGCCCCTCTGGCCCCCCTGGTTCCTACTCCACTGAAGGGGTTGTTGTGTCAGTATACTGCCATGCATGACAGTGGCAGCCGCTGAGTAGGTGCGAAGGGCTGTGTGCCTTATCAAGATGTGGGTGAGGTAGGAGAGCTCTCAGTGCTGACCTATCATATGTGAGAATTCCCTGGGAGTGTCTTGCTGTATCCAAGGGTTTTCCTGGCACATCTCAAATCGATCATTGGGTTCTTGGTAACTTAACAATATCCTGTGATTTGTAGTTCTTGGCATTAGGTTAGTCAGTGTGGGTGGGGCTGGGTTAAGGTGTCTTGGAGGCAGAAAGACGATCATCCTTCCTTTGGGTGGTTTTCTGGGTAGTCCAGGAAAATTAAGGACTAGCTACAGGGTGATGATCAATTCATGTGCTCTTTAATTTCTGAGGACTAGCTTTGATTGGGATTATGATCTGCTCATGGGTAGCTATCCCTTTGAGTATCTTTACGTCACCCCTTGCAAGTGTCATCACGTTCATCATCTGAGTCAATGAATCATCATTGGTCTGTTATACACGCAATATAATAGCAGCTGCATGTGAATTCTTTGAGATGAACCTAACACCAACAGAACCTGGAACATTCGTCTAGTATGTTGGCCATAATGATGGTCTGTTTACTTGGAGGTAGCTGTAGATGTGCTGGTGATGTCCCTGCCCCATGCTCCACCCCCTTTCCGAATGTGTGAGCGTTCCTGAGCTTGGGAGTCCATCAAATTTTAATCTTAGCATGAGATTAAAGGGTCACAAAGCTAAGAAACAAGCTTTATTAATATGGACATTAGGACTGTCGGCTATAAAGGCTAAGGTGAATCAAGGTTGATGAAACACCCAGAAGAAGTGTAATGTCATGTAGCTGGTTCAGAAGTAGCTAGTATTGCACTAGGACTCTTTAGATTAGCTCATGATCAGCAAGGAATTGTTTAATCATGAAGGAATCATGAAAGTTGCAATTACAACTGCAACTTATACCTGGCCTAGTGATTTCACATAGCTATAGTGACAACGTTTATAACTGCAGCTACTGGCTATTTAAGTAGATACGGTATGCCTCAAAATAAAAAAACACTTTTTTAACATAAAGACATTTAAGTATTGTCATTCCAAGATCATTTTCTCACGATATTTAATTACTCTGCCAACCTTGACGTATCTGAACACAGCTCCAGGTAGTAATAGAAGAAAGAGCACCAGCAGTAGTATGATTACTATCAACCACTTGTTTCTTTCCAATACACTTGTATATAGCAAACTCTTCATCACCATCATGTATCAATGATAATTACTACTGTTTGAGGACAACATATAAGCAGCGATAACATAACACCATCACATTTGTACTTTATGTTGGGTATCAATCTGTTCCATGCATTGCACCGTAGGTATGTGCTCTTTGTTTTGTCCAGATTCACTGAGTAAAGCTACGAAAACTAACACTACAATATACTTTGTGTCTCGATCCATGCAGGCAAAGGCGGTGTAGGTCATTATCTAGCTACACACAAAACACCATAGCAGCTGTTTCTCTGCTCATTTAAACGTAACACTTAGTATGGCATTCCAACACTGACAAAATTGGCAAGCTCAAATATATGATCAAACTTTGATCATATATTTGAGCTTGCCAATTTTGTCAGTGTTGGAATGCCATAACTTAGACCGCGTAGATATTGCAGCAGTTTTGATAACCATGCACATCCACAATAAGCATGTAGCTAGTCTGTTGGAGCTCTTGGCTTTGCCTACCTTGACTACACACACTCTCATAATTTATATCCCATTGCTATGCTGTTGCTTAGTGCAATATTAGCCATACTGCACTGATTACAGTACACAGGGGAAGTTCTACTCGTTTAGTATGTCAGAACCATCCTTGCAACAATGAAGAAAACGGGTGCCTGGTCCTGCAAGTTCCACAAGAATTGCCTTTCGTGACCTGTGGTTTGGCTGACGTCACTTATCAAGTGCAGAAGATGGTATGTAACAATCATCTTTCAGTTTCAGCGAGCAATCATGTGTTTGGTGACACCTACTATCATATGCATGTGAGAAAAACGTTGGTAGCTAGTTGTCTACCAACATGGATATGGAGAGCACAGGACAAGGATTGTTACCGAGGGAAACACTCTTCGCATCTGATAATAATAGACATTGACAAGACAGTTATGTATTGTCGCAGTGACAGTAACTAATATTAAAGCTAGTGGCAGTTGATATGATTATAGTGAATTAAGTTCAGCAATCTAGATACTCTTAGACTATAGATTTCTTTGCTTTTAATTAGTGTCTTACTTACTGATAATTACTACAGTTCCCCTTGAAGTTCCTGTTGATCACGAGCTAATTGCTCATACTTATCAGTTTTCTCTGAAGGTTATCATTTTTATTCTGGCAGTGTCAATAGAGCTACACGCATAGCTATAATGTCATGTATAATATTATGTATTATAGTACAGAGTGATATAGCACTCGAGAGTCTATGATGATTGTGTGGCTGAAATAGACTGGCAAATTCTTATGCAACACTTAGCTACCAGCCTTAATTGCTAGCTACCTAAAATATAATAATTTGTTCATAATGTTCACTGTGGCAGCATAGAGGCATGACACTTTAACACTACCTAGTGAAGGCCATCTCATGAACCATTAGCTTGACTCTGAGACGTCAAATACTGCAAAGTTGACTGACCAAATCCATTAAAGCTATACACTTAGTGTACAGTTAATGCTGCTACTCTGTATTACAGTAAGAAGGTTAATACATATAGGGCTGACTAAATCCATTGAAGCTATATTATACGCTGAGTGTATACGGTTAATGCTGCTGCTCTGTAGAAGATTAATGCATAGGAAGTTAAGGAAGTGATGCAAGTTTTTAAGAAGCACAGTTCTGTACACTTATAATGGACTTGGTCCATTTACTACAAATTATTAAGGGTTGAATCAATGATTGTGTCTTCGTAATACTACTTGCACAGGCAAGGGCACTTTGAGAAATGGAGATCTGCTGTTCTCTTGAAAGCTATTGACTACCATTTTCAATCATGTACATGCATCTATTACAGTAACTGCTTTTATGGCACAAAGTCTGACACACAGAGCACGTACGTCATAAGGGAAGCTGAGCTGTCTGCTCTGCTACTATAAAAGTGCTGAATGAAATTTGAATTTTCATTGATTCAGCGATACTCCCATCATCAACTCATCCAGAACAAGAAGCATCAACACTGATCGACTGGCAAAATGAAAGGTGTTACAATGATTTTCATCGCAATGCTGGGAACTGCAGCATTTTTCATGAGTGCAAATGGACTATATCAACCAGACAATGATGCAAGTGAGTTCAAATCTGTACTAATTGTACTGTAACAGTGCATGGAACCCAAAAGTTTTATTTGATATTCAATTATATATCCATGCAAACTCTATGTTTACTAAAATAACAATGATAAACCCTATTGCAGCTATACGGACATTCGGTGTGAGTATGGGCGGTTCTCGAACCCTGCACCTGATTGGTCCCGATGGTGAAGACACTACTGTGTCTCTGCAAGATCCTTCTCAAGATCAGATGTCCGCTGACAAAAAGCTTGCCTACCGTGCAGCATACACTGGAGACTTGCATCAAAGTGGGCTGGGGAGTATCTTTGTCAACGTAAGGGAAGTGCTTTCATGCGATGTTGGCGCTCCAATCTGCACCATCTTCACCTTTGAGGATGATGGATTCAGAAAGGGGAAATCTTGGCTCCAGCTTGGTGAAATAGGAAACGATGTCAGGGTGTTTAGCTCATCAGAGAATATCCCAACGTACGGCTTGGCGGTCCAAGACTGTCCCGAGCTTAACGAGGAGTGTCTACCGACTAAGATGGAAATAAAGGTGGTGTGTTTCTTGGACCCAGCCGTCTGCCCGAACGCAGCCAAGGTTTACCGCTTCAATGGCCAGTGAATCAGGAACAGTGGCAAGAATGCAGGCTAAACATTGACTTAATTTTGAACTTATAGGCTACAATAAATGCTCCTTAATTTAGGCCTAGGATAGTAACAATCACATATATTGAACACAATCTGTAAACTTTTGCATTGAATTTGCCTGCATATTATACATACAGCCGTACAGTAGAATTTTAATAATGGACCCTCCAAGGAAGGGACACTGTACGTTAGACCTCTCTAGTCTCTACTAAACGATATAGTCCTATACCGCTTGGTACAGTACTTTGTAATTTTAGTAAACATAGAGTTTGCATGGATATAATAATTGAATGTCAAATAAAAATTTTGGGTTCCATGCACTCTCCAGCTAACAATTATTTTCTCCACAAACTACACACAGATGAACTTTGCATGTTAGCTAGCACGTTGAAGTGCTTGAAACAAACTATCATCTGATTCAATAAATTGTTGCATATAGGTCAATACATTAGCCTACCTAGTTTGTCAGCCTAGTCCTTAAATCTTCAAACATCTGGATAATGTACATGCTCCCTTTTATCCAAAAATTTCGACTGCTCAGTAAGATTCTCAGGATTACCCCAGTTAAAGACCAGAATAGAACAGGGGATAAGAATGCTGCTGAGCTACAGGCTCTACCAACTTCTACTGAGGTGGATATTGACCTTCGCGAATCTCTTTTAGAGAGTACTGAATCACAAGCAATCGCTTAACAGATTTATTGAAATGCTCTTTTAAAGTGAACAAACTTATTTATTGTGCTGCTAATTTATAAATGTGCATGATAGTTGTGCTTGTTTCTAGTAAATGAAGATTTAATGTAATCACTACCATAATAGATTGTCCTAATAATTATTAAATTTTTAGATTCTCAGTTTATACAGTATACTCAACATTCTAGGTGTTAATAAATAATAATTATTTAGTATGAATAGCAGGCGTATGAAGGTGTCCCAAAGATCCATATCATATCAAGGCAAACTCACGATTAAGGGCCTTGGGAATATTATTTTACTATTATTATTATAACAACACTGCAGCTAATAAAGTTATATAATTATCACCATTGTACCTATTAAAACAGGTCATCTATTACAAGCGAAGTCAGAATCTTCACTAAGAAAGAGTCTCATGATTAAAATTATTGCTAGCATGGAGTGGCATTGATGGTGTTAAAGATTCTAATCGTGATATCGTCTCTCTCTTTCTTTGCCAAGATATATTCTTCAATGTCCATGCACATGAATTATGTCAACCGATTTGGAAGTGAGAGAGCTTCTGAATCACCATGTTCAGATGTGCAAATGCCCTGTCTCACTCTCAATGAGTATGCCAGTAATTCAGATGAGTATTTGTTAATAATACCGGATTCTATTTTTATCCTGGCATTCACAGGCTAGAATTCACCTTAAATTTGGTGAATCTATACAATTTTTCATTCCTGCATGCATGGGCTGGCCTAATGGTGATCAGGTCGTCACTATGGCAGTAGATTCTTCAGTGAGTAATACTTGGAACGAGTCATGGAATATTGAAATATTTTCAATTAGGTTCTTCTTGTATGGTAATTATTTTTATTATGAGATTTGAACATTCACAATAATTAGTATGTACGGCTGCCCAACATATCCAATTATGGAAGCGGGTAGCTACAGTGGATGTAGCTCAATTATCAGTGAAAGAAGTGTGCTTGGTTTAATAGTTCCATGTTCATTGGAATAAATGGGTTTCTTGGTGCAGTGCTGATGATGTATGCATCCAATATTACTTTCAGAGGTAATATTATGTTTACTGACAGTGCAGCAGTTTCTGGAGGCAGCATCTACTTGACTCATATTAATAGTATATTATCCTTGAAGGGAACTAGTCTCTTTCAAAATAATACTTCAAATTTCAGTCAAGAGCGGATGATGAACTATAGGAAAATACTATCATGTAGCAATATCAACTCACAGAGGGAAATAAAATTACCGTTAATATATAATAATACCTCTAATGGTAGCGGAGGTGTAATTGTTTGCAATAATTCAATTTATTATTATTCTAATTTCACTGGTAACATTGCTGAATGGCATGGTGGAGCGATAATGCTAAATACCTGTAGACTTAACATAACATTCAAGGTAACACTTCATTTGTTGGGAACAAAGCGTATGAAGGTGGAGCTATGCTACTTCAAAATACGAATTCAAGTGTTAACGGAAACCTATTTCTGAACAAAAATCTAGCTGATTTGGGTGGAGCACTATCAATTATAGAAGGAAACTTCATTATCAAAGGTTACGCTCATTTTGATAGTAACTATGTAATGTCGCACATATTGAGGGTTGCCTTAACCTCTTGAATGACCAGGCACTCACAAACCACCAAAATGGAATCAGAACCTGCTGATGTCCCAACGGTGTTTATGGCCCTCACTTCCCTCACAATTGCATCTAGACTCTGTTGACAAAGAAATTAAATGCTCAGTAAATACAAACAGTTGACACTAACACCACAGTTGCATGCATGTAATTTTGTATGTTGTTTTCATGCATTTATTTACATGATGTATTCTTATCTTACATAGGTAAAGCAAGTACTGTTTCTGTATAGATTTCATACAAGTTGATGTTAGTTAATTAATCTCCATCTTAAGAGAGGCCTTATAAACAATGATCAAGCATTCGAAGTTAGTAACAAATTTTTCCATCAGTAAAAAACTATAACAGTGGAAGTATTAATTTTTGTACACTAATGTATGCATCCATTTACAATATTTTAGCATATTGAAGTGCTTTTCAGCTTGTGTCCCATGTCCATTAGCTCTACTCAGGTGAGAGTGACAACCTTAATTTACAATTTGAAAGGTTAAGAGGATAGCTACTGACCAAGTAGACTTTCTCTTTCAAGTATTGTCCTGTTAAGTGTGATTAATTTTCTCTGTGAAATAAGAGTGTGATATCTTCTCTAAGAATAAATTATGCACGTATGATTAGTGTTAGCTAAAATCTCCAAATGTGCTACATACCCTGCTGACATGGAGTCTGTAGAGACTGTAGCTTAAAGCTAGCTCAGAGACGCTGCAGTTTTGTTATATGCATGTTGTTACACAAATCCATGTTACACAATTAAAATTCTCACGGGTTAGTGGGCTATATGTGTTTAGTGTCCCACTGCATCAGGGCACAAAGAGAGAACATTTTGAGTTGGTTAGAAATGGCTTCCGGTGACCATTTCTGCTAGTAGCTACAGACAGACAAATGTAAGATTATATTACAATGGTAGCTTTATGGGATACTTGTCTTATCCCTATAAGTATAATATACATTGTCTTCTACTGTAAGTTGAGATTGTTCAATGATCATTACACTAACTCAATGGTGACTCTAGACTGGTTGGCGTACGTATAGGAGTTTGTACAAAGAAATTTTAAAGTTTCACTTTCAAAGTGGAGTTAAGGGCTTAAGGCCTCATTTGTATCTCCCATATTATGTTGGTATAGCTAATGCCATGCACACATGTTATTATACAGCCTGGGCATAAAACATAGAGTTGCCTCCTCCTAAAAAGTCTAAGTGGCCGTAATGGATAACATTGATTCCTGAAGCATGCTCTATTGCTGTCTCGAGACCGAACAAGTTAGCTTCCTCTTAATCTCATTTCTCTGCTACTGTCTCATTCATATATTGTCCAGAGCTAGTATGATTACTGTCTGTGTTAGTGGGCTATAAATGTGTTTAATGTTCCACTGCATCAAGGCACAAAAAGAGAACATTTTGAGTTCCCAATGGTTAGAATGGCTCTCAGTGGCCATTTCTGCTACCACAGACAGACAAATGTAAAATTAGTACAATGGAAGCTTTATGGGATACTTGTCATTTCCCTATAAGTATATATACACATTGTATTCTACTGTAAGCTTTGATATATAGTTTAAACATTTACTCAATGGTGACTCTAAACCGGCCGGTTGGTGTAAGTAAACATTACATTACTTATGTAGCAGAGTACTAAAAGCTTCCACTGGATGTTGTATAAAGTGGTGGAATAAGTGATGGAACATTTCAAGCTTTAACTTCCTTGAAAATGACATCTGATAACCACTAGCTATATAAAGTCAATAAGTATCAGTCATATGTGACATAAATTTTGCTGAGAACAATAATTTAAACTCTATGCCAAAATCATCCAAAGGCTCATAGTATCAGCTTGCCATGACTTCTGCAGTAAAACTCTTTGCTTTTTACTGTGCTATGCTACTTCTGATTACTACTATCTCTGCTGGACCAATTGAATGGTCAAGTAAAGAAACAAAGAGCCTGTCTCAACACCAGCTGGAAGATAGTGGTGGTAAGTGAAAGTTGTATGCTTGGAATATAATAAGCTTGAAGTTTAAGTGACAAGCTTCACTGCCGAAAAAGAGGGCGATGGCTACAGATTTACTGTTGTTACAGTGACCTTTAACAGTGACAAGTAGTGCAAATATTTATGAACAATGATGATAATCTAAATTGTGGTGGTACTCCTATTGTGCAGGCATGTACTGAGGTCAAGGGTTAAACTGCAATTTAATTGTGCTAAGCTTGACCACATCAATTACTAGGCTAGTAGGTGTTTGGTTGACGATGTTAGTAAAAAATAATGCTTAGCTGTCTTTTTATTTTAATGGGTAATAGCTAAATGTTTACTATGGTATGCTATAGCTAGTGACTTTTACTAGGCGGTAAGCAACAAAGTTTAGTATAATATAGTATTATATGACTTCATCCTAGTGTGATTTTTTTTTTGTATAGCTTTATCTTTAATAGTATTAAAGTTAAAGATCTCTTCCTTTATCTCCCTACTACTGTACTGTACAGAAAACACAATTTATTCAGTGTGTACTTTGTTAATAATCCATTTTGGACAATACTAGTCTTGTATTTTTACAATAAACAATTATTCTGTTTTACTAAACAGGTGAAGCGTGGACTGAGTCATGTGTAAAACATGGTGGTTCTTGTTACTATAAAAGATGTTGTGCTGGATTGACCTGTTACACTGGTGAATTTGGCCTCTACATATGCTGGAAGTTCTCAGGCTGAAAGCAATGCCAATACTTTAAGACTATTAAGAATGACTGTTGATAATTAATTTCTTTCCTTGGACAATAATATTATAATAATTATGACTTGAATCAATCAATATTAGAACACTGAAACTGTACCAAACAATCAAGAAATTCACTAGCTGCATGGTATATACCATGGATTACATTAATGATGGTATAATATTATCCATCATTTTAAACATAATATTATGTTTGTGTATGTGCATGTGTGTCCAGGACATGATAATAAATGAAATTACTAATGCTGTCTTTTTGATTGCGTAGGTGTTTGTTTTAAATTAGCTCTTTCCCTAAGAATTGTGAGCTATATTACATTGTGCTAAATAAATCAGACTACAAGTCGTATACATAAAATCTTCAAAAGCTCATTTATTTAGCTAATAAAAACAGTTAAATGAAAGCAAGTAGCTAAAACACAGAAGGTAAGAGATAAGTGATAATAATACACTATGAATGCCAGTTTATATCTCGGGCCACAGTCCTAGCTGTGAATCTGCAACATTGCATGTAGTGACGAAATGGTTTGCGTGAGCTGCCAATTATCGACACATGCAGCAACTTCCAATTGGAATGTCTTAAGATTTTGGCTGGGCACATTATAATACAAAGGTTATAGCTAAAACAGTATAATAATATGGAATTAGCTATTTCTAAAATCATTCACAAAACACTGCTGTAGCCAGCTAGCGATTACTGCTATAAAAATTAGCTATACTGTATTACTTTGTCATAAAATACAAGAATCCTGGCTTGGTATAGCTATTCCAATTTCAGAACAATAAAATTTTGCTTTAGCAACGCCTATTATCATAAACAGAATATACAGACTGCCTATGAACATACTTTAATGATGGTGAAGCCAACTGGGGTGATGTTGTAAAAGCATGCAGTGGCTATGAGTCCTATCAGAAATAAACGTGTCACCAAACACATAGCAAAAACCTATTACCTTGATTATAACAACATCGTAAAAGAAGAATTATGATGGGATAATCATTAGCTACATTGTATAGAATTCCCGTAATGATAATTTATTACTTTGATCATTAGTACCCTCCCCCCGGCCCCCCTCCACATATGAAACGATTACCACATCTCTAGCTAGTAGTTGCATTGTGTATCGCTATGGTACCGGTAAAGGCTCACTATGTATGATAATATTATTGTACATAAGTGGGTTATGCGTGGGTATTTTGTTCAGTTATCACTACTGGAAGTTTAGTATTTGAAATGATATATGAATTAGTCCATTTTCACATAATTTGAAATGTTTTTGAAAATTGCTAGACTTTTTGTGTTTTAATATCCTTTGAAATGCTGTTTGAATAGTACTGTCTTTCTCTTGTGTTTTGATTTGAAAAAAAAGATTTGAATGATATGTGAAATAATATGTGCATAGTATTTGAATTATTGTGCATGAATCAAAAGTCATTTCCATAATGATAATCATTAGTAAGACTTAATGTATAATGTATACAAATTATTATGGACATACACTGTCAGCAGATGATGAATAATCATGACATGAAGATTAGTCTACAAGTTGAAGGTGGCTTAAGTTAACAGTTGTCTGTTAATTATATATAAGTTAGCACATGTCCCAGGCCAATCATCCATAAGTTGCATTGCTACATTAACCTGTTGGGAGAACCCCAGTGTTCCTCAGATTCCTCTGGCGATAGCTACCCCGCTGGATGAAGCAGACTGATCAGCAACAGCACTAGTGCTGGCACCATCTTCCTTTCTGATTTATCTCATTTCCAGAGAAACTTGTCATTTTTCTGTACACAAAAAAATCAACCAAGTCATAATAATTACTTTTGATATACGTATAATAATTATGCCCTACTGTATAGCGTAAAGTGCCAATTATCGACATACGGTTTTCTCCCGCGTGTGCTGTTGCTTAGGAACATCGCCTGAACTTCGAATTTGGACCAAAAGGTAGGGGGTCGCCAGGGCTACAAGTACCTAAAGTCTCAGGGGGCTGCCGATCAAAATACGTCTGCAATGGCAATTTTAGCTTATAATTGCGAATGCCAGTTATCAACAGTCGGTACGTATTATCGGCACACCGTATACTTTCAATACAATCAATTATCGTCACTTGGAGCTTTGTCATCACAGTGCATGCAATCCAAGAGTAAGAAAATTATATAAAAAATACTAGCAGGTGCATAATCATAAGCTCTAACTACTGAGACAACTTCATGTTCATAGGTGAGCTTGTTCGATCTTTATCGTTTTTTCAATCTTGGCAGAAGCGCCTCGGGAACGGCACCATCGCGTCTTTGCCCCTGTATTGAGAAAGTAAGACACTGTGAGGGTCATCTTATCACAAATGAAGCAAAACCTACCTTCAAAAGTCCAGCCTGAAGCACAGAAGCGAGTCGCGATCGACCACGCGAAGTTATTAATAAACGCGCCACGCCCACTGCCTATATACTAAGGCCCTATGTCGATAATCGATACCCGTACTTCCGATAGTTGATACCTGTCGGTAATTGGCACATTACGCTACTACAAGTATGCATACATGTAAATCAACAAGCATAATATTATAGTACACATAACTGTAACAATTTTGAAGTGATATTGCTCTCTGTTACTGTAGCTATAGAGAAACAATGTAGATCCTTCGTGCCATGAGGATGACTAGAGCATCTAGTCGAAATGTCGGCAAGTTTTACACTGAACGTTGGTTGTTCACAAAGAATGTTCATTGTTTCTCTACTGTAGCAATAATATTGTTTGATCTGTAGAATGTATGATCCATGACATTGTATGTTGTATATGCTTGGTGAGTATATATGTCATGTACTCGGAGACAGTTTAGCATGTCAGGTTGTGTGTGCTGATGTACATGTAGGCTTGGTGAGTTCAGTGTGCCTGTCAAATTTCTATGTGATCTGTGTGTCTGTGTACTTGGTGAGTTGAGAGTGTCTGTCCAGTTGTGATTGATCTGTGTGTCATACCCCAGATCCTTTGAAGGGGGAGAAATGACCTAGCTGGTACATACTGATTGCATATGCCAGAAAATGGGTGATATTATTAACAGTTTCCAAAATAAATCCGGATTTTACAATATGATTTTTCACTGCAAAAATGGACCATAAACGGTCAATTTTGAAAATATAAAATATTATTTACAAATAGGGCTAAAAATTAGTCAAAGAAGCAAAGGAATAAAAGTTACAAAAATCACATTTTCAGGTGTATTATACAATTTCACAGTAGTTTGCAAGATTGAACAAAATTCTGACAATAATATTTTCATATTGGTGCTAAAGATGGTCAAATTAAAGCAACAAAAAAACAGAAACAAAAGTTGCTAGGAATAATGTCATGAAATGGACAACAGATATTATTAAATGTGTGTAGTAGATTCTAGGAACAACTAATAAAGTATCTGAAATTGGAAGTCTCAGTGATCTTTAGTTTGACTGGTACTCCTTATTGTATACGTAGCTAGGTCTTTGAAATTTCTAGGCCCATGCAGTTACATATCGAAGGTGTCTGAATCCGAATATACAGCTAGCTACTATTGAGACCGACCTTGAAATTTCAAAGCCCTTCGATGTATGACTGCATGGGCCTAGAAATTTCAAAGACCTAGCTACAGGGAGATAGACCCTTGAAATTTCAAAGCCCTTCGATGTGTAACTGCATTTGCCTAGAAATTTCAAAGACCTAGCTACAGGGAGACCGCGACCCTTAAGTTTCAAAGCCCTTCGATGTGTGACTGCATGGGCCTAGAAATTTCAAAGACTTAATAGCTACAGGGATCGAGACCAACCCTTGAAATTTCAAAGCCCTTCGATGTGTGACTGCATGCTTGGCCTAGAAATTTCAAAGCCCTTCGATGTGTGATTGCATGCATGGGCCTAGAAATTTCAAAGAGTCTGACCTAGCTAAAGGGAGACTGATCCTTGAAATTTCAAAGACCTTCAATGTGACCAAGATTTTTGGTCAGTTTGTAATGTCTATCTAAGTAATTTTACATTCTAAGTTGTGTTCCTTTAAACAAGTAGCAGGGCTATCGGTGCCTACTAATGTCTGTGCAGGTGGGATTCTAGCTACGTACCATTGTTGTGCTATCATAATTTGTTCTATTGTTTCTTTATATCCAGGATAATAACATCGTGCATATCAGGTTCACAGAGACTGTTAAAAAGCAAGCCATACTATATCATCTTCCATCAATATCAATTCTTATTTCCTATTGTGTTATTTTTAGTGATTATTGTAGTAGCCTCATACCTAGGCCACTCCTGAAGCATGGGAACAGCCTGGGTATGAGTGTGATGAAAATTGTCAATGATTTACTAGCTACATGAATATTAATGCTGTGACCAGATAAGTACGCAGGCTAGTAGCTAGCACTTGCAATAATACTGAAGTTTATTAGCTAGTACTCAGAATCATCCCATCCATGTCCCATGGCTAGGTTCCACACGTAGCAAATAGAAAAATACTCTGGGGGGGGGGGGGGGGGGGGGGGGGAAGATCCACAGGGATCAGAAAAGTATAAAAATTAACGCAAGTTTAATTAGGGGGAAAGAGAGAGATGCAACAAAAATTGATTGTGCACCTAGGATTTAGCTGCTATCTAATTTGTTATATAAATCTCTTAGTTGGTCCTTCACTATCTTTGATAATGAACCACCTTTCGTTAGTTTTATATCACGATGGATGATTTCATCAACAGGCAGAGTTTCAGTCCAGGCCACCAATGATTTTCTTTTGTCTTTGTACGTATAAACTCTCCACCTCCCCGTCCAAGTATCATCAAACCATTTAATGGTTACTTGGCTTCCCTTCACCTCCAGTACTTCTCCAATCTGGGGTCGTTCATGATATTTTTGACAGAGGAGTGCCACTAGCTCTCCCTCTTGATACTCCTATGTAATTTAAGAAAAAGACATTAATTAGGTTCAATAATAATAATTGCAAGTGTACATGCATGACATTGTTTAAGTTATGATTGTGTATACTTAGTGTGATGAAATGAACTCTGCCTCTTTATTATCAGATTCTGTTTTATGTTTAAATCATTATTCGGTTATCAACATTACTATCATAACTAACTCACATTTTAAATTTCACTGATCTCAGAGACGCAGGTGCTATGTTCATCTAATTACCAACTTAAAGACTATATAGCTAGTACTATCAGCCAATCCACATTCATTATCCTACTGTTCAGTGCTGCATTGAGCCCCACCCTATTACATACTATGTACTAAAAAGTATGCAGTCTTGCAAAACTGACAGAGCCAATCCACATTATGTCCAATGCTATACTAAAAATATTATCCATACTGTGTTCTGAAAATAATCTCCGAGTCGAGTCTACGCTCAAGCTTATAAAATTAATAACTCACCCTCTCTGAATGGGTGCTCATATGTGAGGTTGTTGCTGGTGGCCTTGCCTTCTTTATTGCTTGAAGATTGACCTTTTAGAACAAAAGTTCACTTTATTAGCAAGGTGTCAGTGCACATTGCACATTATGGGGACTGTGGTAAACACTTAAAATAATATTATTGCTACCTCGTCCTGATTGTTTTCCCGTTGAGCTCGCTTTCGTTTTGCACATATGGAACGCACACTCTTACTGGAATCCTATATCAATAATAAACGGTTAATAATAGCCATAATATCATTCTTATAGTCATAACTAACATTTTGGTGTATTGAAGTGATGGCTTGGGAATCCACTGTTTTATCACAGTCACTGGCAGTTTGTTTCTTCTTCCTAGAAGTAGTTGACTTGATACAAACCTGTATTTTTTATAATAATAATCATACTAGGTCTATAAAAATTGACACTTTAGAATAAAAAATTCATGATAATTTTCATTTAATGCAGCTAGGCTTATTGCTAGGAGTGTGTATATTGGATATGGGAACTGTGAACCAAGTTAGAAATTTAATAGCTGCTACCTCGTCCTGATTGTTTTCCCGTTGAGCTTCCTTTCGTTTTGCACATGTGGAACGCACACTCTTACTGGAATCCTATATCAATAATAAACGGTTAATAATAGCTATAATTAGTATAATAATTATCATTTATAGGCATAACTAACATTTTGGTGTATTGAAGTGCTGGCTTGGGAATCCACTGTTTTATCACAGTCACTGGCAGTTTGCTTCTTCTTCCTAGAAGTAGGCAAACCTGTATATTTTGTGCAATAATAATCATACTAGTTCTATACAGAAGCGTAGGAAGATGGTTCGATAAAGGGGGCTCTATAGATCTATAGGCAAGAGCTAATAAAATGTGTTCATACTGCACAAATTATGCAACTATATATATATATATCAGAAAACATAGGGGGCACCAGCCATAAAAGTTGACACTTTAGAATAGAAAATTCATGATAATTTTTCATTTAATGCAACTAGGCTTATTGCTAGGAGTGTGTATATTGGATATGGGAACTATGAACCGAGATAGAAATTTAGATACAAACCAAAACCTTTAACAGCTGCTACCTCATCCTGATTGTTTTCCCTTTGAGCTCGTTTCACTTTGCACATACTAGTTATACTATCTATAATCTTACCTTTGGGTGAGGTCCATTTTCCTTCATGCACACAGCATTTATGTGCTGTGGTAGATTCATGTGTGTTAGCTGTACTTCTCGCTCAGGATTCAACTAGTGAAAGGCATTAACAATATCATTATGGTATAATCCAAAGTGTTGGAAAAATAGTCCTCACAGATAAACATGCAGTGGGACTCTTGTACACAATACTAATTATGTGGCGTTACCTCTTCTCCAGCAAGTGTTAGTTCAGAATCTTTCGCTTTAGTCTGTTCTATAAGTTCTGCGAGTGGCCACTTAGTAGCAGACTCCGAATGGCTCTCTGAGTTGCAATTCTTTAAACTATCGAGATAGTCTAACCACCATCTTTGAGCCTCCTCAGAGATGCCACACCTCTGACGGTATTGTTTGGCATGTGTAGATAACTTCTTGTAGTCGATACGCTCCACACTTGGAGGTATCAGTTTTGGGGATCCAGCAGGGTATGACTATGCATGTGGTTAAAAACGATTCGTACATGATGTAGCATTATGTAGAGGATTTAGCTATCCTGCTATCTGTAGTATACCTTGAGTAGCTGGATGCCTGTAGATGGCTCCCAAGGAGATTGGCTCCACTCTTTGTAGTGCATCACTACTTCACCTAATCTGTTCCTGGTGAAACGGAACACATGGGGAAAGGAGTGATGTTGCAGCACGTTGAGATTTGGTGCCAGCCAAGATTTAATATCGTGCATTTTCTCAAGCAAAATGGCACTGGACACGTCGGCATAGCACCGAGTGATTGCTAACATTAAGTCTAGACAGAATGAAAGTGATATCAGTGCTTGATAATATTATGGTAATAATATTATTATTACTAACCAGGTAGGGTGTGAGCAGCATTGTGTCGCAGATATTGAGAAAATTTGCTAAAAAATTGGTCAATGTCTTCATGGGTATGACCCACCATCAAAAATCCAAGTTCAATCTGATGAGAATTTGAGTGAGTGTATTATAACTCAAATAATTATTATGATTATCACACATAATTCGAAGGCATAAGCCAGCTTTAAGTGATAGTACTAACCTCCTTGAAAATTTTTTTCTGCACCAAGAGTGCAAGGAAGCCGAAAACATACTGATTTTTATTTTCTCGAAAACAGTTATCCAGTTGAAGGAATAGAGTGGGCGGCAATCCATCTACATTGCACTGATCTACTAGTATATCAAGAAGAATATTCATGGTTAGATTACTATCATGGGGCCACATTTGCGTATCAACAAATGCATAGCTTCTTCTTCCATGAACGAGAACTCCAGTTACATGAGTTCTGAGCACCCACATATTGCATGCCGCCTTATTTTTTCGGACGAGGTGAGGGAGATCTGTTTTGCTCTGATCCATCCTGTCCATAATCACACTGATATATTTGTGGGGCTCCTGCCGGGCTTTCTGTCTATTGTCGTAATACCGTGCTCGCTCTTGACTATATAATATAAAAGTTAATACTAGGTTATAGCCATTAACAGATCTTTAATAGGCAATAATTAAGTGTACTCCAATAATACGTATGCAGACTGAATTTTTTAGTGCCAAAACGCTAAACAATCAGAGTGATTTAACGAAATGTAATACTTAAATTAAATGGCCAAATAATCCCAAAATGAATTTAAAATATCCTTATGCACACTACTCTTAGATTAGCAACCAATCAAAACTTGTGGGGGGAGAGGGGTGGCTTAATTATGCCACTTTTACCACTATATTTTGAGCCTTTTACCTTTGCAAAGTATTGTGCTTTTCCAAAATTTGAGCATAGAGCTTCCTTTGATTCACATCAGTCGTTAGCTGAAGCTCATTTTTACCAGTGTGCAGGTGTCACATTTAGTGCATCAATTTTCCTATGATGATTATTATTATATCATATAGGGCACATGATCATGTACTACTATTATTTGTCTACCTTGGGGATGGATACGTGCGGAAATTCAGCTTTCCACAAGCTAAGAAATTGTGTCTTCCTTAAACCTGTTATACACTAGTGTATTATTTAGGAATGAAGGAAGATGAATAGCCATTGTCTGGCATTTGATCGCCAATTTGGTGGAAATAGGATTGCATCCATGCGATTGCTTTGTAAGATTTAGGCCTGTGTGCTGTTGTTGGAGAATGGATTCTCTCGAATGACACAACTCCACTGCAAAAGGCTTTTCGTACTTCATAGTATCGTGTTCTACTTAAGCTTAGTGTTCCTAGCCATACTGCTAAGCATACACATTTTCCTGATACCATGAATGTTGTTTCCTTTTCTTCAAGCGTGCTATTACTGTGAAAATAGTTCAGTATCCACTGACGCTGCTGAAAGTTGCTAAGAGTAGTAAATCGCTGGTAGGTCATCCAGATGTCTGTTTCACTGAGATGGTGTACTGCTTTTGCGCATTTTGTACTACATCCATCCAGTGAATAAATTTTGTTGCAATACTCTAAAGCAGTTGGCTTGGTTATACTCTTCTGCGACATATCTGTGAACATTAATGAACGCGCTGTTAGTTTGAGGGTTGTATACATATTATACTAATGTACTATGACAAAGAGGCAATGATTTTAATTTAAAAGCTGGCACTACCCACAGATTCCAGTGGCATATATTATACTACTTATCTCAAGCACATGTAGGCAGGAGATAATAAGATAGGGTACTTCAACTATTATACCACAAGTGACAAGCCAACTGTGCCCAGAGTACCAATATTATTCTATACACTGTTGTGGGCATTGTATTAATTCACACTCAGAGTGTCATCTAGAATTGAGGGAATCAAGTAACTCAGTGTATCATTAATTGTTGTGGATGACCAGATAAAAGTGGCCTTAACATTTTTAAAGTTCACCAACCTACTCTCCCAACTATACTGGACTTTCAATGAGACATCAGAACCATAATATTAAAACAGGATGTTCACAAAGATGATGTACAATCACAATTCAATAGTATAGTCGACTAAATAATTCAAGACATAAAGCCTGTTCAGCTGTAATTCTATTGTTGGGGTCTACTGTAAGAGTACATTTAAGTAAGGTTGATAGTTCTTTAAATAGATTGGTGCGTTTGAGGTGTGAGTCTGGGACACAAAGCGTATCTAGACTAATCCCTGTAGAATATTTGGAGGAAATTAGTGAGATTCCAAGTCTCTGTGCAGCTTGTATGCAGACATTTGAACCAAATATTTCTATTATTTCTGCCAAAGCATGCAAATCGTTTTGAGAATGAAAGAAGGGATACTTTTTCGATAAAATTGATAAAAGTACTACTCCAGCAGACCATATGTCGATTGTAGATGTTTGATGAGCATATGCAAGTAATATTTCTGGGGCTCTATAACCAGTGGTTCCAGATCTTGGCACCACTTTAGATCTTCTAGACATACATATACCACACACAGATGTGTCATCATGACGACAGTGTGCTTGTTTCATATCACATACCATAATATTTTGAATTTTCTTTGTGGTACATGGCTTCTTGAATAGTGATCCATCTTTGTGGGCTTTGTGATACTTTTTCAAATTGTTCACTAAACCAAAGTCAATAAGTTTACCCAAACGAATTTCCTTATTGTAAAGGAAATTGCTCGGTTTAACATCTCGGTGGATTATGCCTTTGGAGTGTATATACGCCAGACCACTTAATAAACTATGCATATAAAACTTTACGTCTACTAAGTTCATACTCTTCAATAAGCAAGGGAAATTGTCATGCTCAAAGTATGGAAACACCAACACAACTTGATCTTCGTGGCGTACTGCTGTAAGTAACTCTATGATATTGGCATGTTTATCAATCATTTGCAAAGCTTTGATTTCAGAGGGAGCTTTGATACAAGCTGTAGGTAAAAGATACTTTAAAGCAAACTTAACATTTGGTGCATTCTTCATTTCACCAAGCATCACAATACCATAGCTTCCTCTATCGATACACTTAATCAGGTTAAATGTTGAGCCGATTTGGGGGACTTGTTTAAGGAAGGATGGAAGATTTTGTGATGTACCTAAAAGTAAAATTATTTGCGAACATTAAGCAATGTCAATTGCTCTGAATTTGTCACAATGGCTCCTGAACCAGCTAGTACGTGAATATTTTTTTACATAGATGTTAAACCAGTACCATAGTTACTGTATGATCCGCATTACGTTAGTTAGGTCATAATACACACATGCAATAAAAGTAGTTTGCGCACTCGAGATCTAGCTAAATATTGTTACAGTAACTCACTTTCAGAATCCGCTGTGGAGAAAGATGTTTGTTTTGGCTTCATAGCAACTAAATTAGTTGTTGATGGTGTCATCATCGGATCAGATACTTTTACCAGTGTTATATCATGCTGGTCCAGGTTGCACGTCGATTGATTCCACGATACAACGGAGTTTGCAACACTTGGCTCCTTATCACAACCTGATCCTGGAGTCCATTCAACAGCACTACCGCTCGGATCAGAGCAACCATGGGCACTCCATTGTGATAAAACTGAAGATACTGTTACATCAAGTGATTGTTGGCTGTCATGAGTGCATTTCGGTGTCCATACCGCAATTGAATCACTGGACCCATTTTCCTTTAATGGTGTGCTCATGATTCGAGGTGACCAATCAAGTATTTCTGACCGATCAGATGGTACAATTTCCCACTCCATTGTAAGGTAGCGACCAAATATATCTGAAATATATATAATATGTTACAGAATGGCATGGTTATACAGAAAACATGCACGCCGATACTATTAATACGATATCGAGTGTTCTTGTCTAGTGCGCATGCCCGAGCTCACGCGTGCACGCTCGATGACACGTGTCAGTTTTTTTTGCGCATGCTCGAGCTCCAAGGTATCTGCTATACTTCTCGGCTACGTAATTTACCACAGAAATTCGGTCGGGCCATTCTTTTTGTATAGTATGCCTACTAAATCACTATCCATGATAAAACATATTTACTCTATGGTTCTCTTCGATTATACCTATTTGACCCAGATAATTAACTAACACACACTAAATTATGGCATTGGAAATGTCTATAATGTAATTAAGGGTTAGCTATAGAAACCTTAGGTCAGTGGCTGCCAGCTCAAGCGAGCTGAAGTGATGCCCAGGTTCTACTTTGGACTGTCATGAAAATCAAGTTTGTTTAACGCCGAGAAATTGTATATACCTGCCCCCGTTTTTTAAAAGTGGACCTGTTAGTTTTCTAGCAAAATAACGTCATGCTCAGAATCACCTATTTTTCCTAGGACCTACAGGTCATACCAAATCTGTACCGCAGGGCTTGGCAAAGCAAAAAAAATGCCAGTTAACTTCAGCCATGCAGCGCTCGGAATATTCCACCGTGAAAGAACGATACGTTTACTGTACATCATACTATAAGTGTAATGCATACCTTCAACAGCCTGTAAGCAACGAGATTCACCTCAGCACGACGACGTATGATCAAATATTAGCTCCTGGTAAAGACGATCAATCGATATTAAAAGGAAGTAAAGTTTCTGATACACAAAACTCCAGAGAATAGCACTAACAATTCAAATAAGAGCAGCTAGCTGCAGTCCCTCTGTATCGCTTGCATTAGCACTGCGCATGCGCGTATCGTGTAATTATGCTATAGAAGTACAGCTGTACAGCTACAGAGAGCGCGCGTGGACGGTACATGTACATGTTATAATATGCGTATGAATGCATGCAGCATGCATGCATGCTCTGCACGTGCATCTAATCAGAGTGCATGGACATGATGGCTGCATATGCATGCCCATCGTGATAACGAATGAAAGACTATAATTATTATCTTAAAACTTATCTACTGTACACAGTATATGGCATAGTAGAAAGCTTAAGGTACCATTTAATTGCGTGGGCTTGAGCGTCAGGAATGGCTAATTCAATTAGCGAATCGTGAAGGGGCGTGGCCGAAGAGGCCATACGAGTGCTTTTGGTCGAAGGTGGGCGTGTCCAGAATCGGCCAGGGATGATTATGCGCGTGTAATTAGCAACCGGAAGTGGCCCCTGAAGAAAAGACCGGTAATTGCCCACATCAAAGCAAGATCAAAGCATTCTTTCTTAACTATTAACCGCAACGACATACACTAAGTAGAAATTACACACTAAGTAGAAAAAAAAAGCATATTTAAATAATTAAATAATCTAATTCATGGGGGGTTTGGGAGCACTTGGGGGGATAATTTTTACATGGGCACGCAGAATGGGTCGAAATTAGAGATTTGACGCAGGGGAATTTTGATTCACGCCTTAGAAATAAAGTTATGGCCCTTTGAAGTTTTCCCATATGTTTGTATAGGAAGCCATGCATTTGCAATGTTTTCTACGTGAGGGGCGGGGCCACGCGCGCACATCAACGTGACGACCATTACCCACTTTACTCAAAATTGATGTATAGGCTGCCTGCTTGCATTGTATGGCTCTACTATGCATCCAGCTCAATTATATGGTGGTTTTTGGACAATTTTTTTTCTGCTTAGTGTCTGGTCTCCTTGAAAAAAGCAAATTTAAATAATTAAATAAATAATTAAATAATCTAATTCATGGGGAATTTAGGAGCACTTGGGGGGATAATTTTTACATGAGCACGCAGAATGGGTCGAAACTAGAGATTTGATCAGACAGATTTTTGATTCACACCTTACAATTAAAGTTATGGCCCTTTGAAGTTTTCCCATATGTTTGTATAGGAAGCCATGCGTTTGCAATGTTTTCCGCCCACGCGCTACGTGAGGGGCGGGGCCACGCGCGCACATAAGCGTGACGACCTTTACCAACGTTTGACAAAATTAAAATTTAGGATGCCTGCTTGCATTGTATGGTTCCACTATGCACCCAGCTCGATTATGTGGTGGTTTTTGGACAATTTTTTTTCTGCTTAGTGTTCTGGTCGCCTTGAAAAAAAAAAAAAAAAAGCCTAATTAGGCCTAATTAAGCATGTGGGCGTGTTCCTGGCACTGTGTGGAGTGCGTGCGTGTGCGTTAATGCAGGTTTCATTGCTTCCGATTGGGCGTGGCTTCACAGGCCAGCGCTTGTGTATCGGGGCCTGGGACTTGGCCGCGGCGATAGGTGGGCGTGTCCCGGATGCGGTGGTGACCTTTGAACCCGGCCAGGAGGCTTTGGGGGCGTGGCAGGAGGTCAAAGGTGAGGCCATGTCAGTTAATGAGGCTCTGTACGGCGGTGCGATCGAGGGGCCTGTACGGCTGGACGGAAGCTGACGATGGTTTGAAGCGGATGTGGTTGCGATGACGTGTTGTTACTCCGCCCACACAGGAAATGAGGTGAGCTCTTGTGTGGGCGGTGTGGCAGAATGGCCTCCCAGTGTTTGTGTGTGTTTTGGCCTTGAGGAAGCTGTGTGTTTTAATTGGGATTGATTGTGGGCTTCCGGTGGACATCCGGTGGTTAGTAGGCACTTGATTGAGAATGGTGGTCCTCGGGGAACAGGGTGGGGCTGTTTTGGGCGTGGCCTGGCCCCTCCCTTCCGGCTCGGCTTCCGGTCCATGGAGGATATTAAATGAACACTTCCGGCTCTAGCAGCCACACCCCTGAGACCTGTGCAATTAAAAGGGTGTGGTTACACAACATGCACCTCCCTAATGACTTTGATGTGGTTTAAGTGTCATATCCCCCACCTCACGCCCACGCAATTTAATGGTACCTTAACTGAATTATGCACTTGAGAGCCACTGCCTGTTTACACTGTCACTGTATTGACAACTGACCAGCAAAGCACAGAATGGCAACCAGTCATGCAGTTGAGGTAGGTGCCATGTTGTGGTATCTTTGCCACAAATAGACGGCTACTGTACTAACTAGCTACCTGTACTGTACTCACAAGTGGTGAGCGTCTATGCCTAGCTACACTTCACAAAAAGATTAAAAGTGCACAGACATACAGGGGTAGTACAACATATGAGACAGCTACAGAAGACTGACTGACAAAACACAACATTGCAATGCATTATATAGGTAAATGTGTGGGCGTGGCACAGGAAGTGTAAATATACCACATCCCTCCCTCCTTAAGATGGGAAGGTCACAAAAATCAAATAAGTTTACAAAAATGAATAAGTACAAAACTCAACATCATAATGAATGAGAGTGTGAGAATGAGAGTTCAGTTCTGAGGTTCATTCGTAGCGGTTAGGAGGTCTACGAATCCTCTGTGGATATCGAGATTCGGTTGGCTCTGGCTCGGGAGGTGAGGTGTTCTCAGGAGTAATTTCCGGCTCCTCAACTTGAGGTTCAGTAGCCTCAGGCTCAACACCATCAGTAGGTTCAGCGGCAGGTTCCTCAGATATGTCTTCTGTATCAGAGACAGGTTCAGGAATATCCTCTGCTGCATTTCCAGAGGTAGTAGCAGGAACAGAAGGTAGCCAGTCTTTTAACTGGTCCGCATGCCGCTTCCAACGTTGACCTTGTTCTGTTTCGACAACATAAGTGACAGGTCCCATCACCTCCACAATAGTACTAGGCACCCAGTCGGGCCCAGGACGGAGATTACGAGCCAGTACTCTATCACCAACAATCCAGTCTCGAGAGCGAGCACGACGATCATGAGCAGACTTTTGCAGTGCTTGTTTGTCGGCTACAGATTTCTCTCGATCTGGTTGAAGTAGGGAAAAGCGAGTTCGAAGCTCACGATTCATCAATAGCTGGCAAGGGGGTACACCCGTGGTTGCATGAGCGGTAGTGCGATAAGTGAGTAGATACGATGAGAGTCGTTGAGTGAGGGAGCGTCCATCGTTCAGTGAAGCTTTCAGACTCTGTTTAAACGATTGCACGAAACGCTCGGCCAACCCATTCGATGCTGGGTGGTACGGAGCACTCTTGACATGGCGAATTCCATTGCGCTGTGTGAATACCTTGAAGGCATCAGCTGTGAATTGAGAGCCATTATCTGTCACAATCTGCTCAGGAATTCCATGGGTGCAGAACCACTCTCTCAAGACATCTAGTGTAGCTGAGACTGTAGTTGTGGACATCACTCTCACCTCTGGCCACTTCGAATAGGCATCAACAGCAATGAGAAACATGACACCTTGAAACGGACCTGCAAAGTCCAAGTGGACGCGTTGCCATGGCCGCGACGGCCAGATCCAGGGGTGGAGCGGAACTGTAGGAGGTGCTCTCTTCACTGCATGACAGGCTGTACAGGATTTGGCTAGATTCTCAATTTCTTTATCCAGCCCAGGCCACCACATGTAGCTTCTTGCCACTGACTTCATGCGTGTAACGCCAGGGTGGTCCTTGTGCAACTCCTGTAACAACTTCTCTCTCAGACTCTGGGGTATGATAACACGAAATCCCCATAACAGGCAGCCCTCCTCCACCGTTAGCTCATTTCTCCGGTTGAAGAAGGGACGTAGATTTGCTGGCACTTGATGAGGCCAGACACCTTTAGTGTAGCGATACACTTTGCTCAAAACTCTGTCTGAGGAGGTTGCAGCTCGCAGTTGTCGCACAGTCACAGGAAGAGCTTCCATTTGTGAAATGTTGAACACTTTTGGGTCTGCATTAGGGTCATCTGGAGGAGGGATTCGAAGAGGAAGGCGAGATAGTGCATCTGCGTTACCATGATCACCTGTGGGGCGAAATTCAATCTCGTAGGTGTAGGCAGAAAGTATCCATGCCCATCTCTGAAGTCTGGCAGCGGCTAGGGGGGGTATCCCCTTCTTGGGTCCCAAGATGGCGGTGAGAGGCTTGTGATCAGTCACTATCATAAAGTGCCGACCGTAAAGGTAGGAGTGAAAGCGTTTGACTCCAAAAATGAGAGAAAGAGCCTCCTTCTCAACTTGGGCGTAGTTTCGTTCGCTACTTGAGAGTGTGCGAGACGCAAAAGCCACTGGTCGCTCAGATCCATCGGGCAGGACGTGGGAGATGACTGCTCCTACTCCATAAGCTGAAGCGTCTCCTGCCATCTTGATTGGCAGGGATGGGTTGTAGTGCATCAAAACATCATTCGAAGCTAACGTCTCCTTGGCTTTGTCGAAGCTTTGCTGACAAGCTGGAGTCCATTTCCACTTTACATCCTTACGGAGCAGGCGGTTTAGAGGAGAGAGAATTGTTGCTGCATTGGGGATGAATTTCCCATAGTAGTTAATGAGGCCTAGGAACGAGCGTAACTCCTGTACGTTAGTAGGAGCTGGTGCTTGGATTATGGCCTTCAACTTTTCTTTGAGCGGATGAATTCCGTCGGAATCGATACGGTGTCCGAGAAAAATAACACTTTGCTGGAGAAATCGACATTTCGAAAGTTTCGCATGGATCCCATGACGCAATAGGCGTTGCAGTACCTCTTCAATACGTGCTACATGTTCGGCTAGGGTTTTCCCCGTGATGATGATATCGTCTCTGTAGCACGCCACCCCTTCAACTCCTTGGAGGATAGTGTCCATTGTCCTTTGAAAGACTGCAGGAGCTGACGCAATGCCAAAAGGCAGGCGGGTGTATTGGTACAAGCCTTTGTGGGTGTTAATCGTTATGTATTTTCGCGAATCTTCATCGAGCAGAAGCTGGTTGTACGCATGCGAGAGATCGAGAGTCGTAAACAGCTGGCCTCCGGCCAGTGACGCAAAAATGTCATCAGGATTTGGAATGGGGTACTGGTCGATATCCAGTACTGAATTGACTGTTACTTTATAGTCGCCGCATAGTCGGACTCCTCCATCTCGCTTGGGGACTACTACGACTGGAGCGGCCCACTCGCTGTAGGGCACCTTCTCCAGTACTCCCGCTTCGGTTAGTCGATCCAACTCACTCTCCACTTTAGCTTTTAGAGCGAGTGGCACGGTACGTGGTTTGAAAAACTTTGGCTTGGCTTCTTTTGTCACACTGAGCTTAGCTTGAAAGGGCGATATAGTTCCGAGTGACTCAGAAAAGACTTCTTGATAGCGATCCTGAAGTGCGGTGATTTGACTCGAAAGATTTTCGGATGAAGGTATTGAGGAGGTTACTTTGGCGATTGTCCTCCAATCTAGCCGTACGACCTTTAACCAATCGCGGCCCATCAGGCTGGGGCCTGATCCTTGAATAACGAGCAGCTTCAAGTTCGGTGACTTTGTTGACCGTACTTGACTGTAACTGACAGAATTCCCTTGACTGGAATCTGCTCCCCGGTGTACGTCTTTAAGACTATGTTGGTGGGCTGTAACTCGGCAGAGGGTAGAAGATCAGCAACTGCTGACTCAGGGGCCAGAGACACGGCAGCCCCAGTGTCGACCTCCATAGTAAGAGGTTGGTCGTTCACTTTCAGCTCCACACGGTACGGTGGGGAAGATGAGGTATCCCTGACAACAAATAAGGACTCCTCTACTGACTCATCTGCTGATTCTGCAGAGTCATCAGGCTGTGTTGTGGGCTCTTCTGGTAAAGGGGCAGGCTCAGTAGTAGACTATCGAAGGAACCAAGGCACAAGCGAGTCAATCAGCGATTATCTGGCGAATCTCAGACGTCTCGCCAGTCGATGCAAATTCGGCACATTTCTTCCAGAAGCTCTGAGAGACCGCCTGGTATGTGGCATGCAAAGCGAAAGCACTCAGAAGGTGCTGCTCACTAAAGCTAATCTTACCTTGGAAAAAGCCCTTGAAATCAGTCAAGGCATGGAAGCTGCCACTATCAAATCAAAGGAATTGAAGGGAAGCCAACCCTCGAGCTCTGTGCTAGCATTTCAGCATAGATTCAATACTGAAACTCCGATTTTGCTCCATTTAGCCTACACATTTGGTATTCATTTATATTCTATAGTGCTAGCTATGTCTGCATGGATTAATTGCATGCCTGTGTTTCTTGCTTGCCTGTAGCTACGTGTACAGTTTTATCTAAGTAGTGGTTGTCACTAAAGTGCAAATTTTGACACAGCTTGAGGTGTGTCTAGACTTGTTCAACCACAAGAATGCATAATCACAACTAAAGCTAAAGTCTGCTGACAATGCAATATTGTAAAAACGTCATGGACCAAGACCCCCTCCCCCTAATGTCATAATGACGTTAATTATTCCACAAGGACTTTGGACAAGCCCACCTACTTCACAAATAATAGCACTTCTTGTTTCTTTCCCGGCTTGCATAAACTGGAAAAAAGCACAAGGATAATCAATACACACAATTTATCTTTTCAAGGACTAGCTACTCAGTCATGAAATGGTGAAAATTATTTTCAACTCAGCAGCCAGTATATCCTGTGGGAGGCTTGTTCAGATATTGAAATTACATCACTTGTTATCACTCTTGTTGATAATTGTATACCTATAGTGTTGTATTTGAACGTACACACTCTGTTAAAATATCTAATATTGTTATTCTTGGTAATGGCAATAATGGATGTAGACTAAGTTCTATTCTGAGCAACACGAGCACGCTTAACATCAATTTATCAGAATTCATGGATGTTTAGGAGCTGCACTGATCGATGATAAATGCATCAAGTAATATCACATTAATTTTACTGGATCTAACACATTAAAAAACAACACTGCAATGAATGGAGGGGCTATCTACTTATAATATGGTAGTGTCCTAATTATGCAGGAAGATGGAGCCAATTCTTTCATTAACTGTTACAATTCCATAAAATTTAATGGAGAAATCTGCAATACGTGAAATTCTGTGTGGCAAACAGAATCATGGTTATATGGTGGTGCAGTCTAATTCAACCCTCCGTCCTGGTTAGTGGTTCACCACGCCTCTCCTACAATCGCGGCCAAGTCTATGAAAATACACTCCGGACATTCAGAATTGTCCATCATAGTATATCACATGCAGGTGTCCACCGTTGAGGGGTCCATTAAGCGGGGTTCCACTGTATTGTATTTTCCAAGTGAATAATAGTATTGTTTTCAATAGCTAGCTAATACCACAAGTTTGCCAACTGTGCCATGGGGAAGGACAGCTGTCTCTCTCCAATCATTTTCTCCACAAATAACGCACATATGTTACTAGCACTTTGAAGTGCTTGGAACAAACCATCAAAGTGCACTGTTGCATAGTTATCTAGTTTATTCCATTATCTATAGTAACTATTTTGGTGATTACAAGTCAAACCACACATTGCTATAATTATGTACATGTGGTTTCATCTAACAACATGCAGTTACTGTTTTCCAAAAACCAAGACTAGGCTCTCTCCTAGGGCTTATAAAATGTTTCAAGTGGAGTCTGTGACTAGCTATCGATATCTTTTCTAAAATCTAGTCTATATTAAGGACTTCCATCTATGCTAGTACTTTGTTGCATACATTGATGTCCGCTATGTTATTATAGCTATGACCACTATATTATTAATGGTAAGCCAGCGTAAGGCATACTCGCAATAAATTAATTATTAGTTAGTTGCCATCCCATGCCGCGATCTTCGCACCAATTACATTACTTCACCATCAACAATCATAACATGGATAATACAAAGATTAATACTTGAGAAGTATACATACACACAGGGGCGGATCTAGGATTTTTAGTATGGTGGGGTTGTAGATATAATTGCGCGCGAAGCGCGCGAAATTTTTTGCGACCACGCCCACTTTTAGTGAGCCACGCCCACTTTTAATCATCTTCTCGCGCCCCCGAGTGCCTAGTAAGGTACTGTAACACTGTAGGTATAGAGCTTTACCATGCCTAGCACCACAGCTGACTCTTGTGGTCTATAGTAGATTATTCATAGCTGAAGCCATGTTCAGGGTGTACCACTAACCACCGTGCACCACCTTTTGGTTTGAGGCCAATTATGTACTACACAGCTTGTCTGCTGCTAACCATACAGTGGCAACTACTGTGCCAAGCTATAGTAAGCCTTGTATATAAGTGGGAGGGGCTGCTCAAAATCGTTTGGGGGGTTGCAACCCCCTGAACCCCCCCCTAGATCCGCCCCTGACACACTATTGTCATACATAATACACATGTGAGTTACTGTTTCGATGACAAACATATGCATTAATCTTGTCCTAAAGTGGAAATTTTAATGTACATAGATTTAAAGCATGGATGTATATTATGTGTAAGGCTAATAATAAATTTGGGCATATTATGTAATCTGTGGGTTATCAACTGCAGCTACCTTGTTGTGTGGGTAGTAATCATATTATGCTGACTGCACGTACAATGATAAGGTATGATTGGAATGGGCTCACTACACCAGCGTGGGGGTCCCAGACCGAAGTTGAGTACCAACTGGTCGTGGGGAGTCCCAACCATAAGTCCGAGTGCCAACTGGTGCCACTGGTAGTTTACAAAAATTAGGTCCATTGAGCTGCAAGTTGATTCCCCCAATGCATGTGAGTGGGATTCCGGGGAAGGGTTAGGGTGGGGTTGCTTTTAATGAAAGAGGCTTTCTTTGTGCCACAAGGTACGCATGTGTGTTGACCTGATGTGAGTTAGCTAATTGGGTACGCGCGGCCCACACGGGCGCATGTGCATTTCCCTCAAGATATTCGCTGCAGGTCTCTGCCACGTCATGTTGCCATTAACCATTGTTTATGCAAGCATTAACGTAATGTGTCTCGGAAAAACATAACTAACACTGCAGCTAATGTATATACCTATAAAACAGCTAGGTCACTCATTACAAACCGAAGTCAGAATCTTCACTATAGCTAATAGAAAGAAAGATTCTCACAGTTAAATTTTATTATTCTAGTATGGAGTGGCCATCAGTGGTGTTAAATCTAATTATCATTTTATTCTTTGCCAAGGTATCATCTTCAATGACAGTTAAGTATGTTAAACCATTTACAAGTGAGAGAGCTTCTGAATCACCATGTTCTGATGTGCAAAGGCCCTGCCTCACTCTCAATGAGTATGCCAGTAATTCAAATGAGCATTTTGTCAACAATACCAGGTTCTATTTTTATCCCGGAATTCATAAGCTACAACACAGTGTAAACTTGGTTAATCTATACAATTTTTCATTCCTGGGCTGGCCTAACAATGATCAGGTAGTCACAATTGTGGTAGATTCTTCAGAGAGTATCACTTGGAATGAGTCATGGAATATTGAGATATCTTCAATTACATTTACTTTACATGAAAATTTCACTTTTATTATGAGGTTTAAACATTCACAATTAGTACAACTGTCCAACATATCCATATATGGAAATGGGTATAATGGCTGTAGCTCAATTATCAGTGAAGAAAGTGTGCTTGAATTTATCAATTCAATGTTCATTGGACTAAATGGATTTGTTGGAGCAGCACTGACGATGTTTACATCCAAAATTACTTTCAGGGGTAATATTGTATTTGCTTATAATACTGCAGCTTCTGGAGGCAGCATTTACTTGATTAATAGTAGCTACATTAACTTTCAATGGAACTAGCCTGTTCCTGAATAATACTTCCATTCTAGAGACGACGAATAGGAAATCACTGTCATGTAGCGATATCAACTTAATGAGGGAAATGAAACTTAGTGAATTGGAGAATGGTAGCGGTGGTGCAATAGTTTGTCATAAATCGCATCTGGAAATTTATTCTTCTTCTAACTTCATTGGTAACATTGCTGGATGGAACGGTGGAGCGATGGTGTTACATGCCTGTGCCCTTATCATTCAAGGCAATGCTTTATTTGTTGAAAACGAAGCAACCAATCATGGTGGAGCTATGGCAATTCAAAGCACGAGTTCACACGTTAATGGTAACCTTTTTATGAACAAAAATTCAGCCTTTATGGGTGGAGCACTATCAGTTATAGAAGGATACTTTATTATCAATGGTGACACTAAATTTGATAGTAACCATGCAAGTGTTGGTGGTGCTCTGTGTATGACTTTAGGTTCTAATTTCATATTTTGTGGACATTCAAGTGTCTATTCTGAAAGCAGTAATGACAGTTTTGATGTTAATGTACTATACCTCTGAAGAAAGCAAAAGTATTTGAAACGGAATGTTCCACTGATAATGTAACATTATATAATAATTCCATAATATTCTTGCGTAACACAGCTATTGGTGGATCCATCTATTGTGAAGATGAAGATACTTCAATAATTTCAACTATCACATTTATAGGGACAATGTATTTCAATGAAAGTTATGACAGTGCAATTGAAGGATATGGCTGCAATATGGCATTCATTGGAACTACATATTTTTACAGAAACAATGCTGCATATTGTTATGGTGGTGCCATAATGAGTGCTGGTAGCAACATAATACTCTCAGGAACAGCATATTTTGAAAGAAATGTGGCAAATTATTATGGTGGAGCAATAGCATTAACAAATTCCAAATTGATCTTTAAACCAAATCTCAAAATTTTTTTCATTTCAAACCATGCAAATGAGAAAGGTGGCGCACTCTATATTGGAGATTATCAATGTTCTTTGAGATTGTCTGTACCAATAGAATGTTTCATGACCATAGATGGTCCTTCAACTTCAACAAGCAACATATCATTACATTTTATAAACAACTCAGCAGGTATCACAGGAGATATTCTGTATGCTACTAATCAGTCTGATCTATGTGGCTCCCAAACTCACAACTATAGTGACAAGGTTCTTAAAATTTTCTTGAATATATCAAACATTACTCAGAATGAGGTAGCAAACATATCTTCAAAAGCAAAGGAAATCATATTTTGTGGAGATAATATACCACAACTATCACTGTATCCAGGACAACAATTTACCATTTCATTAATAGCATTCGGACAAGCAGATTCCACAGTACCAACTATAGTTTTATGGGAGAAAACAGATCCACTACGGAGTTATAGTGAGTATGACTATCGTCTCAGTCCACCAATAAGTGCGATAAATGATTCATGTACAGATGTTTCTTTTTGGCTGTATACATCAAATCTAGAGTTACCGTGGCAATACTTTGAATTCAAATTGTATCCTGATAATCCATGTCAAAATCTGATTGAAGGACTGACTTTGCGTATACGTGTGCTACCTTGTCCTATTGGCTTTGATCTTTCACCAGCAGATTCCAAATGTATTTGTGCTAGGGCACTCAAAAAGCTGAGTATACAAAACTGTTACATAGATGGCAAATCTGGAACAGTTGAACGAATAAAGAATAAATTTTGGATTGGTAAACAAGGCAAAGAAACACTAATTCTTCATAAGTTCCCTTGCCCTCTTGATTACTGCACTAGTATCCCTTTGAATGTGACCCTAAGTAATCCATCAGTTCAGTGTGATGTCAACAGGAATGGAAGGTTGTGTGGACAATGTCAAACAAACTTCAGCCTAGCTCTTGGAAGTCTACATTGTATTCCATGTGATAATATTCACATTACTTTAATCGTGCCCTTTGCATTGACTGGCATAGCTCTAGTGGCTCTTATTTTTCTTCTTCAATTGACAGTGTCAGTTGGAACACTGAATGGCCTCTTCTTTTATGCAAATATTATCCAAGCAAATCGCCAGTCCTTTTTTCCCAGGGCAACCATGAATATTTTCATTACAATCATATCGTGGCTAAATCTTGATCTTGGAATTGAAACTTGCTTTTATGATGGTATGGACATCTATGCATACTCGTGGTTTCAATTTCTATTTCCCTTCTATGTCTGGATCCTTATTGGTTTGATCATCTTAATCTGTCGTTACTCTCGATCATTTGCTAAACGTCTTGGGCAGAATCCTGTGGCAGTTCTGGCAACACTTCTGCTCATGTCCTATAGTAAAATATTAGGTGCAGTAATTTTTCCTCTCACATTGACATCTCTAACGTACTATACTGCAATGGACGAGACTCAAAGTGTAGTTTGGTTGTACGATGCCAGCATACAATATTTCATAGAACCTAAACATACTGCTCTTGGAGCATTTGCCATCTTATGTATTGCAGTATTTGTCTTACCATATATTTCTCTTCTCTTCTTTGGCCACTGGCTTCAAGGTTGCTCCAACTGGTGGATTCTTTCATGGCTGAACAAGATCAAGCCATTCATGGATGCTTATCATGCTCCATACAGGAAGCACACTCGATACTGGACTGGACTACTCTTATTATCTCGACTGGGTCTATTCCTCACTTTTGCCATTAATGCAAATGGCAGTGAAGGTGTTAATCTCTTAGCTATATCATCAGTTAGTCTTGCACTTCTTGCTATCCAAAGGAGAGTCTATGAAAATAGGTGGAAGGATCTTCTGGAGTCATCCTATATCCTTAATTTGGGAATATTTTCTGTGGCAACTTTTTATCTCAATGAAGAGTCTCAAGATGATAAAAATCAGCTCATCCTTTCAAATATCTCTGTTGGAATTGCTTTCATAACTTTCCTTGGAATCTTACTCTTTCATATCAGTCTTGTATTTAAATCATCAAATTTATGGAAGGAATACATGGTTCCTTTCATTCAAAGATCGCAATTTCTTAGCAACATTCTGGGGTTACTGTGATCAAAGATGATACTGCAGTAAGGAATGTAGAGGCTAGTCTGCTACATGCTCTACCAACAACTACTGAGGTTGCTATTGATCTTAATAAACCACTACTGTTGGAGATTAGTACTGATGCTGCTACCTATAACTGATAAATATAACGTTAACTATTATGAGTGTGAATGATATCTAACTCAGCATAATTACAATGTCTCCCATCTTTTTCAATGATTGTATATGCGGTGTGTGTTAAATTTTGTCATTACTGCATATTGTCATGTGGTTATTGTAAGGCAAATAATAATTGTCATTATAGGTGAATAGAATGATATCCACTGGATCTGGCAAGCATCATCCTCATCGTAACTGATGAAGGAATTACTGATGCAATCAGCGCTGAATCTCAGATAACACAAAATTTAATTTTAAGCTTATAAAATTTGGTTTTTCACCCACTCCAAAAATACTCTTTGTGCATGCAGGCACGAATTGCTCAAGCCAGGGGAAGCACCATTTTTGCCATTGGTGTCGGTCAGTTTAGACTACCAAAGGTAAATTATATTATTTATCATAAATCCCTATTACCTTAATAGTTTCAATTATACCTACCAGTAGATGTGTGCTGTGTGCATGCATGTGTTTGCACTGTGTGTATATGTTTGTGAATGTACCGTACTGAAATGCTAATAATATTAATTGCATCATAATATCCTTATCTAGATAAGCAGCCAATGAATTACTGTGATTATAAAATAATACCCTTCTGTGTCCCACTCTCTCTGTTTCATTAGCTTGTGAGATTCACTGATTCAAGTGATAGTGTTTTTAGATTCTTATAGCTAGTTGTTTATGACTCAACAGAAAATTAATATTGAAATTAGTACCGGGCCACGATAATACCCCCACTTGTATGGAAAGAAGTCAAGCAGCACCATTGGTGTCAGTATAGAATAATAATACCATTATTATGGAAAAAATCATCATAGCATAATTTTGGCATAATCAAACAACACTAACTTTAATGTGTGACAAATGTAGCTAATAATTTTTCATGACACACAAATTGAATTTTGTTCAAATATTACCACACCATCAGAGCCTCAACCGACAGCACCACCTGTGCAAGTGCTACCTCAGTCAGCTATAATTGCTATTGCCGTAGGAGGAAGCAGTGTCCTATATATAGTGTCCTATAGTTCTGGCCATCATCATCACGGTGGTTGTACTGTGCAGTGTATTGTGTGGCAGATCTAGGAAGAGAAAGAATGCTGCCACTAAACAGAATGGGAGAGGAGATCAACAGAGTGCAACACAGGCACATCATCTTGTCAACAACCCAGCATACAATGTTGGGAAAAACAATCAGCTTGTGGCCAACCCTGCATACAATAACCAATTTACAAACAATCCAGCGTACAACTATAATGGTGACACTGATCCGTGATCCAGAATTAATGTATCATGCTATATTATTGTTGCATGATATTCATGCTGTCAGTTTGTCATAATAAGAACTTTGTGAATAGCTAGTATCATGACACCGTGTATTAATTGAAATTCAATACCTTTGGATCATTATGATAGCTATAGACTGTTAATACTTTCTGAATCAATAGTTATTCACACATGCACAGTATAGAATCATTATGTATGATGCATGGACATTGTATTTTATGCTCAAATAATAATATTATTATAACAAACACTTTCTGATTCAATGTCATAATATTATTAATATACCACTGTCAATGCATGAGATATCGTTAGGTAGTATCTCATATGATGATCAATTTGCTCAATAATTATCGATGCAGCATGCCAACTGGTACATAGTACAATGGGGTTAGAGTAAACATCTTCTGAACTGACCCCATAGATACTGTAATAGTTATTATAAACGTATCATTGATAGATAATAACTGAATGGCTGATTTATAGCCAAGCTCAGCAGGTGATATCTCCAGTGGGAGGCATTAATTAATAAACATAAGCTAGCTTGGCTACTATAAAAGTGACAGACTTAATAATAATATCGTCAGTCTTGTAGACTTAGCTGCTTTTGAGTAGCTTCACTTAGCTATATCAAGCTGAACAGTTCAACTTGCTACTTAATCATAATTTTTATTACGGAAGAACTAGCAATACATGGTAATATATCACCACAAGAGGCATGGAGAGATCATTGGTGCTATTAGTAGGTCTGGTAACTTTGTTAGCTGTGAAGATGAACGCTTCAGTCTTCACTGAAAATTATGTCACCCCAAATAAGACCGTTGGATGTTCTAGTAATCGATCACAGAACTGTTGTCTCACTCTCCAAGAATATGCAAGTCAACCCGATGTATATTTCACAAACAACACCATCTTTTATTTTGAGCCTGGTGAGCACGAATTGAATAGCAGCTTGAAATTGAAAAATCTAAGCAATATCACTCTTCAGAGATTGCCAGCAGAAAGTAGCTAGTGTTTGTCACGATCACATGGGAGAAATGTTCCAATATTGAAATTTCTTCAGTTATCTTCTATTTGCTCAACAATTTCACACATGTTGTTGTGTTTAATCAAGCAAAGACTGTCCTATTGCGTGACATTTATGTCATTAGTAGTGATTTTACAGTGAGCAGGTGTAGTTCAATACTGTGTCAGCAGAGTGAAGTAAGCATTGTAGATTGCAAGTTTTTGGGAATCCAGGGATCATTTGGGGCTGTTATGTTGATATCAGAATCAAATGCTACTTTCAGTGGAAGTCTGTTTTTATTTAAGAGTTCAGTAAGTTTGAATGGGACTAATTGGTTTACTAACAATACTTCCTCCAAGAGGGACATGCATGAAAATGATTGTCGTTACATTCAGACTAAAAACCTTCCGATCAGAAATTCGGGTGGTGCAATCTATTGCAATTCATCTAATCTTAGCATTAGTGATACAATATTCCATGAAAATTTTGCACTGCAAGGCAAAGGTGGAGCACTATCAGCTGAAAGCGGAGTCATCATCTTTCAACGTACTATATTTTTTAATAATTTTGCACTAGGTGGCGGAGCGATGCTACTCAAGGGCGTAACAGTTAAACTCAATGGAAGTGTCTATTTCATAAACAATGGAGCTATTGGTGGGTTATTGACACAACTGAGTGAAGATTCTGAATACCCACAGCTTGATATCCTGGTAGCTGGTATCTATGGATTCCAAATAGAGAGCAGTAATTTATCATTGAATTTTGGTGGGAAAATTTGTGAAAACTCGGCTACTTTGAGAGGTGGAGCAATACAAAGTGATGACAGTAGCATGACCGTTAATGGAGAAGTAGAATTCAGAAACAACACAGCTTTTCATGGCGGAGCTATGTTCTTGACTCGTACAAAACTAATACTTTCATCAACTGCAAAGATCTTCTTCATCCAGAATCGTGCAGACAGCAGAGGTGGTGCGATCTATATCAAAGATTCTTAATGTTCTTTTGGGTCAACACACCCAATAGAGTGCTTTCTTTCCATTGAAACAGATTTGAATCGTGTCTCTACGAATGAATTGCTCTTGTTTCAGAATAATTCTGCAAATAACACTAGCTAGTTCTCTGTATGGAGGACAATTAAATGAGTGCAGACTTTATTACGGAACCGACTATAGTGCGGATAGCAGTAGCTAGATATGACAATATAGCTCACAATGGCTATAGTGATGATGCACTAGGAATCTTCATGCATATCTCGAGGATACACATTGAATCTGGATCAAAATTAAATATCTCTTCACAAGCCGATCTATTTAAATTCTGTGAAGATGAAAGGTTACTGAACGATCCAATAAAGTTGTATCCTGGAGAGGAATTTAATGTTACGTTTATAGCGTTCGATCAACTTGGTTCTCCAGTGCAAACCACTGTTTTTAATGATCACAATGAGTACACAGGAATTTAAGTATCGTCTACATCCTCCAAGTCAACGAACTGAACGTGCTGCATGTGCTAATGTTACCTTTCAACTACTTTCGGATCAGGAAAAGTGTCATAAATCATAGAAATAATTTCTGGATATCTAGATCTAAATTGGATGTTAATACTTTAATCATTCATGAGTACCGCTGTCCTCTTGATTATTGTAAAGATGACAATGATGCAGTAATGTTACTCTTGAGGATCCATCAGGTCAATGTGACTTCAACAGAATTGGACTACTGTGTGGACAATGTGGACAAAACTTCGACCTGGCTCTTGGTAGTCTACACTGTATTCCATGCAACAATAACCACTCTGCTTTAATTTTATTCTTTGCATTGGCTGGTATGGTTCTCGTTGCGGTCGTTTTTATCCTTCGATTAACGGTTTCAGTTGGAACACTAAATGGCCTACTCTTCTATGCAAACATCATCCAATCAAACCACCACCACTTGATGCCAGCGTTGATGGACACTAGACCATAGATAGTAGCTATGGCTAGACTAGTACAATCAAGATCTAAAACAGGCTATTAATTTTATTAAAGGGCTAGTTTGTGCATGTATAATGCTATGATATCATTATCATGCATGCTTGCATTCCGCCATGATAGCTACAAGAAGGTAATAAAAATTATGATTGCAGTAATGATTTGCCACTGTATACAATGACAATAATCTATGCTAAGTACAGATTAAAATGAACACCATTGGTGCTAAACCCTCGGCGCTGTGAGATTTATTGCAGTAGTGACTAGTCTACATCAGTACATGTTGCAAATTTGCAAGCTGAAGCCTGCAGCACTACTGTTGCTGTTAGCAGTAGTAACTATAACCACAAGAATGCGTTACTGATTGCACGACATTACGTAATATATGTGACCCTCCACGAGGAAACCAAGCATAATGCGCGGAAAAAAATTTTTGAGTTAAGGCCACCATTACCAACTACAACCTTTGAACTATTGTTCCAGCAAATTTGAAGTCTCTAGCCCGTGTAGTCATGGAGATATGAGCAAAAATATACCCGGATCGCCTGTACTAAAGTATTGCAAAAAATTGCAATGAACATTGCTACGTACGTTGCACGCGGAAGTCCGTATATTCGCCGTTTATGGTAAATACGTGGCCCCGCCCACTAAGTCAAAGAGCCAGATGGCTGCCAAAACGTTGGAAGAGAGCAGCAGCCGGCGTTTCGATGGAAAAGAACGAAAAGATAAGCGTATCTATAGATCGTTAGTATACAAAATCGAAGAAAGAAGTGACTGGAGAGTGTTTTCTGTGCAGCTGCCGTGCTTGCCTAGCTGCAACTATGGCAACGGCCCCGTATCATGGACGAGCAATGTTAGCTACACGGCCGACTTCTTCGAGCCATAACTCGGTAAGTATAGCGTTCTAGAAGCTACGAAGCAGATTTTTGTGTAGAGGAATGATTCCTCTATCGATCTATACCAAAAAGTGAATAACGATAATTATCACCTTGGGCAACTATTTTGGCCTGTATCTCAGATTGATATCCAGCGCATTATGCTTGGTTTCCTCGTGGAGGGTCACATATAGCACCACGTGCATGCCAGATCAGCAGATCTAGTACAAAGTAAAGCCAAGAAATTAAGCGTAGTAACGACTACCGTAACCCTCGCGCATGCGCCGAGGGTTATAGAGTGCATGTACGTGTATAGTACAGTCTAGTATACAGTATAGTGTATACGGTAGCATGATTTACGTGTAAATAGAAACGAGTGCATTGGCAGGAAAGTCAAGGTTCTGAGCAAATGTCGCCAGAACTGGAGAACAAAGTGTCTTCAGCGAAATACACACAATCCATGCGTTTGAAACGCCATAAAGATTCTCGTAACACCGTGCTTGAGACTCGCAAACAAGGTATGTAGCAGTTAGCGAGTTAACAGACAGACAGACTGACAGACACACACACAGAACGACTACAGTAACCCTTGCGCATGCGCCGAGGGTGTGTGTATGTGTATGTGCATGAGGGGGTTGAGGTGCGCAAAAGGGGGGCCGTTACAGGGCGGGGCCGTGCATGCTTGCCAGCTCTACTCACATAATAAGTATGCACAGAAACAAATACAGCATATAACTTGCTGTTGGCCTGGCTCCGGATTACAGTGGCGTACTTCCAGGGGCGGTGTTGGGCGTCACAGTGGCGTCAGCGGTTGTGGCGTTGGTGGATTGGCCGCCGGGCTAATTGCTGTGCCTGCAGCTCGGGTTCGGATAAGCTCCAGGAGTTCCGATAAGGACTCCCCGGCAGATGATAGCTGAGGGTCGGCAGGGGTAGAGGACGAAGGAGGTAGCTGCTGGGAAGAAGTGGTGCCAGCAGCAGCGGTACTCGCGGCCGTGGAAGATCAGGCCGATCGCCGAACAGTTGCTGTGGAAGGCCCCGCCGCTCGCCGTGCAGTGGTGGTTGAGCGACGCGTAGACTCGGGTTTGGGCATATTTACAAGCTGATGAGCAGGTAGGAAGCGTAGAAGAAGACTCAAAAATTCACTCACTGCACAGTAACTCGCTCAGTAGTAGCAAGAGGCAGGTGCCACGCATGCGCAGCAGTCCTTGACTGACTCCACCTTGTTACCGCCTACCACGGGGAGTGGCCCCTTCCAGTACCTGTTACTGTATCTAAAGATGCTATTCAGTATTGCACTTGTAATAGGTTATGTATTAGGTACTTGAGTTCTGTTAGGAGTTATTAGGTAACTTATGGTTTCTTTTGTTGTATGAGTGGTTCTTTGTGCATGATTATGTAATATTGTATAATAGTGTATGTACTTCTGTTGCTACTTGGTTTCTTTGTGCTAACCAGTATTTATGTACATAGTGACCTTGTACCAGGTGTTTTAGCTTTATGCTTTGTACTAGGTTATACTTCTTTGTATCTATGCGTGGGGCCCTGCGAGAGGCCTGAGGTCTTATTGTAGAGTTTATTGTTTCTTTGTGTCTTAGCTTTGGTTTTGTTAGGATTTTCTATTTAAGCTGTGCGATTTTGGTGTTCATTGGTCCCTTCTGACTTCAAATAATAATCGTTAATATCATCAGTGTTCTTCTGCGCCTTCGCGACTTTAACAATCCCCGACAGTATTTCTGGCTCCATTAAGCCGATGAACTCTGCACTCTACCAGCAGCTGAATGCATAAACAGGTCCGTGGAAGGGTATAAATTGAAGTTGGATGGTGCTATTTTTTATCAACTTTGAGCAGTTTATCTTCATCCATTCAAGTTAAGCCAGTGGAAAAGGAAAGACTCACTCACTACACTCATTGAAGATCTGGAGATGCTCACTTTGCTAATCATAGCAGCAGTAGCTATAGGCTATTGTGAATCAATCCCACTACATTCCAGTTCGGTGGCCTACATCAAGACTGGAGAGTGCAAGGTAGTATTGTTTAATACTATAATTACGCATGCTTGTTAATAATTGATTCTAATGCAGGCTGATGAAGTCTGTCTCTACAACTACGCTGTAGATCAACAATTTGGCAATCATGGTTCAGAGCAAAACCTTTCCTTTTCAGCAACTGTAGAGATTGGATGTCATTCAGGTACTTAGTCTATTAATTATGTGCGTGTAAAATTGAATCCAATTAGCTAACCATTACATTTGCAGTTGGAGAATTCAATGAAACCTCTGCTACACAGTTTTGTATGTCAGTGAGTGGTGTCAATGTGGAAGGGTTTGCCTTCAACATTACAACCAATAAAGATAAGGAGTAAGTAAAAATTTTGTGAACAGTTCATCCTGATAAGTGCAATTATAGCTACAATACAGGCAACAAAATGAGATGGTTGATCAGTTGTTGTCTCAGTGGTTTTGTTTATCCAAACTGACGATGGGAAGGTGGTAGCAGTTCAACATGGTAGTGATGAAAAACAAAGTGCAATAGATCTAAAGAAGTCCATAGCAGCTGCATTTCAGGCAAACTTCAAAGGAACAGATGAGGAGAATGAGAGTGATCCGCAGTCTGAGCACATTGCTCACTACAAGTACGTGCATACTGCATTAATAATGTCAATAAAATTAATGTTTAATATTTGCTATGTTATGATAGGCACGAACAAGGTCCTAGCAATGTCAAAAAGATGCACCGCCACATTGATGGTGATGATGTGATTGACTACTCAACTGGGGCAAAGAAGAAGAACATCAAACTGTTAAAGGATGAAGATATCGAATACAGAGATGGATTTCTCTATCATTCAGCTGGTAGCATTGTGCTACGCATCAAGGAAGGACAAGATCCTAAGGCAGTAGAAAAATCAGTCGCAGAAGCCTTTGTTGCTGAAGGATCCTTCACACTAGATCTGGAACACTGCTATGTTCCTGCAAAGCATGTGCAGAGTCGTCGCAGGAGGAGTGTCAGTGAAGAAATGCAGAAAGACTCCAAAGAAGAAGATATCCAAACCCATTATGACAAATGTAAGGTGTACTACATGTATTCGATAGGCCTATTTATTATTATTGTATTATCTCTTAGTGCAACATGCAAGAGAAAGAATGTCACTTCTTCGGAAAAACATACCTTCTGTGTCTGATGCCCTGCAAGAGCTCCACACAAACCCAGAGAACTTAAGACTTTGTGAGTACAGAGTTGAAGTTTAATGTGTTGTATTATAAACTGTTTGTTCATGCAGTTGACATGCTGGAGCATCTCTTGGAATTAGAATACCAATTTGGAAACCTGCCTGAGTATATACCTGCTGTGGAGGATGTACTTGCTTACTATCAAATGGTACTATAATTACAATTTTTTGTGTTTTTTATTCATCATCAATCATTAATTTTAGATCGAGAGCTCAGAAATAGACCAGGATGTTAAAATGCGAGAAGTACTCTATTCTCTCTTCAGTGCAGAAGGAAGCCTGGCTTCTCAAATGGTATATATTATTATCAAATTGCATTGCAAGGATTCACTCTCTATCTAACAGATTCTACTGGAAGCTTTGCAGTCTAGTTCCACAGATGAAGAAAAAGCAACTGTCACCATCGTAATTTCCACTGTCCAGAATGCACACATGGAATTTGTTGCAGGACTTCAACAACTTCTGTTAACAATGGAAGATTCGGTTGAAAAGGATTCCTTGCTTCTCTCGTTTGGTGCCTTGGCTTCTAATGCCCAACCAGATGTGGAGTTTGCCATTGCAACATTCTTAGTGCAACAGATAAGCTCTGTAAATGATAATGACATTTCCGTTCATCTTCTCTTGGCCATGGGTAACACTGGATCCAACCATGTTGTCACCACCATCATTGATTACGTGAATCACCCATCAAAGGAAATACAGAAAGCAGCCCTACAAGCACTGGTAAAGTTCACCTACCTCAAACAAGTCCAGAGCAGCCTTGGAGAGCTTCTTGCATCAGGACCTGACGAGGAGATTCTTAATATTGTAACCAAGATACTGATTGAAGGCCAACTGTATGCAGAAGAAATGGACATTGAAATTAGCATGGAATCGAGTTCCCCAATGCTTTCGTCACTCGTTACAGCAGTTTTAAGAACGAATGATACTGAACTGATTGGTCGTGTGTCCTTGTATGTGAGAAAGGTAGGAGGTGAAAGAGCTTTATCTCTGCTACATCAACTGCATACCAGACTAAGACGTGGCTCAGACTGGGATGCATCTAACTCGAACTATAATTGTGTTGCATCACAATCCAGCAGAGCATCTGATGTCTCGACCTATCCAAAGCATAAAGCCTACATCTATGGAAAGAGACTTGGTACCAGTGATGTGAATATGAAGGTTGCGGGTGGTGTATTCTTAGGTACTAGTAATGACTGCAACAACATGAAAGCCTTTGCTCGAGCTTGCGCACAAGCAAACGTGTTCACTGAGAGTAGAAATCTTGCTGAAATTGAACTTTCAGCTCAAAAATCTGGATCAACCATAAATGGAAGAGGATACGCTCAAGTTGGTGGAACTACACTCTTGAACTACGCCGGCTCAGTGGATGCTACATATTGTCTTAGCTATGAACGCTCCCTATATGAAAGCCGAATACGCCTTTTCCGATTTTCGTACTCGATCTGGATATATGCTGGATATGTCGAAGCCTCAATTAGCTTATACTTAAGCTTGACAGCTAGTTTCGATGCTGAAATGTGTGCTAGCCTGAATGTCAACGAACTTTTATCTGGTGATACCGGTATTGTTCCACGAGCTTCCCTCACACTTGAAGGATCAGCAAGCTATACATTTGTTGTAAGTCACTGTGGCTGTTTGCATACTCTTGATAATAATGATCATCATGATAATAGTTCGTTACTTTTATGCAACATATTACTAATCTTTATTAGGAAGTGGCTCGGGTTGGGTTCAGTGCTGAAGCAGACATCGCATACCAGATTGAGCCTCGTGCAACAGGAAAAGTTTGTGCTTCTGCCTGTTCTTCTCTAGACTACCAGACGTGTGCTGGCATGTATCAGAGTTGGCCTGGGAATACTATTAGTCTCTATGCCTGGTACCAAACCAGGGAAGTGGAATGGTGTGAAGGATGGTGGGGGGTAAGTATATAGCAAATATTCTCATCATCATCTCCATGACAGTACTACTGTAAATGTCACTATTTCTTCATTAATCCAGATATCGTATTCCTGTGGTTATGACTGGGGAAGTAGAAACCGCTGGGATGCTTTGTCATGGTCATGGTCTCTGGGCAGTAGTAGTAGGAGTGCTCTTACAGAATCTTGCTACCCAAGTTCAAGTTCCTGTTCCGCTTCTCCACTTTGAACAAATTTAAGATTATTAATTATTGATAACATTTTCCAAACTTTTAACATCAACTTTAAATTTGTTATGCATAATTTCTATGAATTAATTGTGTTATTTCTTTGAAACGTTAAAAATTTAACAGTTGAATGTCCATGGTAGTAGCTAATAGCTACTGCAGTATCCCGGGTAAGTGCCCATGGGCGCTTTACGATTTTGGCCCGCATGGGTGTTTACTTAGTTGGATGTATCTTGAGATGTCCTAGACTGTATGGAAGTTCAATTGAGTTTCAGCTGACATGTCCACTGCAGGAGAGGGCTAAGTGCCAGATAGCGGACAGACAGTGGGCACACCATATGTCATACAGCTGTACTCTAGCAGATAGCTAGATCTTGGATCGTACGAAATATCTTATGACCATCCAATCTAGGGAATATTATAACCATATGAACTATCCCATGCACGCCACATCACTGGGCCCCACCATTACACAGACATCTTTATCAGTGCAGTATTCCATAACAAATTTACAGCAATTAAGGAATCTATAGTATAGAAACTGGTGTCTCAAAGTTTTCTTCAGAAATTGGCTGTATGGTATTCTTTTAATTAGTCCATCCTGGGTGGAGGGAGGGGGGGATCTGGGGACGAGACTACAATCTGGCACCGTTGTATCTTCTTCATACACATCGACCACTTTTAAGATACTGTCAGCGCTAGTACAGGCATGCATTGCTGCCATGCATCTTTTCACTTATGCCGTTTTCTTTCTCTCTTTAGTTTCTGGGCTAATCCTTCCCACTGATCCTACAAACAGTATAATTATCATAGTATGATCTCTACAAAGTCAGATTGATGGAAGTAGCTATGCACTGTTTCCGTGTCACAGGTTGGAATGTGGATATGACCAATGAGATTCAAGCTAGGGTAATGGTTAGAAACTTTGAATGTACCTGAGCAGTTATCATCACTTGCACGTGTAGCTACGTGTAAACACTGGTGACCACACTACACTGAGCCGTCACAGTTATGCACATTTCCCGGCCACATGCATTCCTCTGTATCACAGAATTAAAGTTTGCAACAGTGGCCAGACCCTCCCTTCCCCACCTGACATGACTGCCGATTTATATAGCTTCATTTTGTTCTGGACCGTGCTCTGGCCGGCGTGTTTTTTTCACGTGGATATCATGTGACTGTCAGCTCAGCTTCAAAGCTCGTCTTCTTGTTTTTGGTCCGCTCTCCACTCCTCCGCATCTCAGTGGCCGAGGTAAGTAATGCACCTATCAATGCAAATCCCCACCCACCCCCTCCCGGGCATGGGTGGGGATTTGCCACAGAGGGGGTGAAAAAGACGCTCCCCGGGGGGCAAATATTTTGGCAAATAACCCTAGTATAAGTATACGGAGCACGTAATACATGATACTCTGAGTATACAAAAGCACCACCCCTGAGGCAGGGCTTGAGGATCAAGAGACGCTCAAATCCCCACTTGTGCCCGGGAGGGGGTGGGTGGGGATTTGCATTGATAGGTGCATAATAGCTACTGCTCAGAGACCTATAAGGCCGTGAATTATACTTGTTTCCCGTCCCCTGATTTAGCTAATTGCCATCAACCCATGCGGACGGGCGGGCGGATATTGTATTAATAATATTATTACTAGAGCTCTGTAGAGCATGCGTACATACCACGGTACATACCCCGCGCGTACATTGCACAATATATGGAGTTGCTTTTGTGTGCATGGCTATAATAATAATTTTGTGAACTTTAAAAAATTAGTGGAAATGCTGCTTAATTGGGGCAAATGGAAATCACGGAAAGCGGAAACGGGAACGGGAACGAGAAATGGAAAAGATCGTGAGGTGAAAAACCACCGAGTTGAATGCACGCACCACTCCCGTTAAGATACAGTATCTAACATTGGATTAAGACCCATCCACATGCAACCTCTAAGGCCTGTAGTAGCTCAGTAGCTATAGTAACTAGAGCTCTGTAGAGCACATACCCCGCGCGCCATGTAGCCACTCTAGCGTAGTATTGCAACACTATGAGGCACACATCATGACGTGACGACCCTTTCCAACACAGTGCTTGAGCATGCGCAGTCGCATCCGCATACTATTATGCTAAAAGAGTGGGTGTGGTCGATAAACCACAGGCATGCTGAACAGAAAATGCACGATTTGTAGAACTAGTAAGCCTTTTTGAGAAATTCGAAGCGCGTGCAAACCATTTTTTCACCGATATCTACCGATTGGTTATGCTTATAGCACGCACAGACGCCTAGAACTCGAGATCTGGCGATTTTCGTGCCGACGACGACAACGACAACAGACGTACAAACCGATTGCTTTACCCCTAGCGCATGCGCGCGGGGTAATAATAGACTCACAGGCAGGCCACGATTGAGCTTCCAGAAGCTTTCCATCTCATGATATGGCCACCACAAACAATGGAACATGCAGCCCCACCTCTTATACACATGTGTGTAAGAGGTGGGACTGCATGTTCCATTGTTCGTGGTGGCCATAACTAACTCATGGTATGTGTTGTAGTAGCTACATGCATTAAAGATAATGCCCTACCGCTGAGCACTGATATCATGACTTGACATCAAAATTAATAAATCATTATAGTATTGTGATTTGACATCAAATTAACAAGTAATTGCAATTGGATTACCAAGACTGCTGTCTTGCTACCTGTCACAGTAGCTACAACAATAATGCACAAGACTGAAGTGTGCTGTTGATTATAGTTTTTATATAGCTACAGCCTACAGGTGTGCTGTGCATGTGAATTATAGACACTTACATATTAATCTTACAGTGCACTGTATCTATGCATGGTTTAATATAGCTACACTGTTTAGGAGATTTCTATGTGACGTAGCTAGCTAGAAGACCGAAGGGCTCAGTGGAACCCTGAGATCTTCTAAAATTAATATTAACACAGAAATTGACTACATTTGTCCCGAAATAATGCTATATCTTTAATACTCAGTCAATCTATCACCAGTGCACCTGACGACCTTTCCCAGTTTTCCGTTCCCGTTCCCGCTTTCCGTGATTTCCAGTTAGCTACCCGCTTAACTTGAACGACTATGATGCAAAGCCTTGCATGTTCAGTATTATCGCAACTCACTTGGTTTCAAGCACTATAATTCCATGCATGCATACAAGCCAGAGAGTCAAAGGGTACCACAAGAATACAGGCAGCTAAGCCTTAGAATTGAAAAGAAACCACGATCGTCAAAAGCTCGCTGGTGGACTGAGCGGCGGGATTGATGCAACCGCGCATGCGCTGAGGGTGATAGACGTACATACCGTATATAGCACGCAACCTATTTATACGTTAAGTCAGTGCTATCGCTAACTCGGGCAAAGTCAAGAAGCTTAGAATCGGCAAATGACGCCAAAACTGGCGAACAAAGCGTTTTCGGAGAAATCCACACAAATCGTGAATTTGGAACGCCATAAGGAACCTTGCAACACCGCAAATTGGACTCAAAAACGAGGTATGTAGCAGCTAGCGTGGTAACAGACAGACAGACAGACAGACAGACAGACAGACCGACCAACTACCGTAACCCTCGCGCATGCGCCAAGGGTTAATTAATGTCAGATATATATATACCCAATCGAAAATCTCACTCATTGACAAGAGTGCATGCATGCTTATTATTGGTATCCACTGTGGTCGAAGGATCTGGGTCATAATACAATAATTGTTCTGTTATAAATCTCAATGAATAATGATCAGATTCTGCTATTATCCTTCAGTTTCATGTCAAAATGCATGCACCCCATGCATCACAGAATATGCTAGTATTCACATTATATGATATTAATGGTTATAATATTGACAATTAATAGTCTGAGAAATAGACATCTTAGTTAACCAGATCACATAATAATAATAGTCTAAAAGATATTATTTTCAGTGATATTGCTGATAATAATATTATTAGCTATGTATAGCTACCTATATATAATATTAATATCACCAGGGACTTCATGTTTACCAAAGCACATGTATGGCTTGCGGCTACTCTAGATCTGGTCTGCAGTATAAGCTATGTACAGTTCTAGGGTTTGGGAATCTCATAATGTCGTTATGACCATAACTGTTACACTGCAAAAAAAGGGAGGAAATTTCACACCAAAAGTAGTGGATTCAGCTCGTCTCATATAGCACCTGGTTTTTGGTGGTTACGGCACTCCAGTATTAGTGGAAAAATTGCAGCTTAATTTAGTGGTTCCCATCCCCTTCAAAAGCGTTTGATTCACACCAAATAGTGGTTTTCACCCCCACAAAAGGTGTATATATTGCACATCAAAATGGGTATAATAAAAGTAACACATAAAAATAAGCATAAATCAAAGTGAAATAAGTGCAATATCAGAATGTAATGATGGATCCAGGAATGTGATGTTGCTCAGTCAGTTGCTGATCTTAAGTCATCTCTCCATATTCCGTTTTGGATTCAAGCGGATTGATATACCCTATGTTAGTAGAAGTACCAATGTACGATCATACGTCTCTCTCACCATACACTGTTGTCTCCCCCACCCCCCCCCCCCCCCCCCGAAACAAATAACTATAAGAAATCCTACATGACACTGTGTAGCCCATAGATAAAGTTAAGTTGCCTCGTTCCCAGGCTCCCTCATACTCTCAATGTTGCACGCAGAGAAAGGAGGGAGCTTGGTAAAATTTATCACATGCATGATGTAGGGATAGAAGCAATTTCGAGTGCAGCGCGTGCTAACCATGACTCAGCACTTTTTGGTGGCAATCATGCAACAGTGAACGATTGATAATCTGAGTGTATCAATGATTGCCTTGCAAATAAATCATCTTTGCTAAATGTTGAACTACATTTGGACGGATGTTGGTCCTTGGAATGATTAGTGTTCCCGAGTTCCCGGAACGATTCGTCAATCAAAGGTGAGGCATATTAGTTCTATATTTAGCAAAATTAATTCAAGTTAGTGATGGCCCCAGGTGATCTAATCACAAAAGCGATTGTTGGCACGCTCAGATCGTCGATCGTTCACGATTCCTTCAACTGCCATCAAAAAGTGCTGAGTCATGGTTAGCACGCGTTATACTCCAAGTTGCTTCTACCCCTACATCACACACGTGATAAATTTTATCAGGCTCTCTTTTTTCTCTGCGTGCAACACTGAGAACATAAGGGAGCCTGGGGACAAGGCTACCAAGTTAAAATAAGTCGATAAGGAAGTGTGTGTGTGTGCATGCGAAAATCTTCCAAGCTTGTACGCTTGCATGGATATACTTAACAACTTTTATTTTAGGTTACCAACTTACATTGTGTTTATTGTTGTCCATTGAGGTCAGGTAACCATGGCACCCCTCGTATTCTCTGACGGTGGAAACTGTAGCAAAATTATGTTATGGTATTAATTATTTGATCAAGCTTTGCTGTATACAAATCTCTCTTACCATATAATCTTTTCTAAGCAAACAAGAGCTGACTCTCCTGTCCAAAGAGATAAAGGACAAAAATTAATGGCTAAAACGATTGACATGAACTAAATATTATATAACATGTTTTGTATTTAGCTATTATTTCCAATACCCTGGACTACCAGCAGTGACATACATAGCTATATACCATAATGTGAGCAAAAAATGACTGTTACTGTGCTATTAAACAATTAGCTATTTGTGATAAGCAGGATTGAGAATTCTAACAGTTTTTGAGGCTATTATTATGGGTACATATTTTTTGTGTATTACATTGAGAGCTTACCTAGATCAGAAAATTAGGTATAGTCCTTCCATTAGACAAGTCAAATACAGGTGCCAAGCTCTGAACCTGGTAGCTACCTGATAAAGGTCATGAAAGATAATATCCATGTGGTAACATACAGTATAGCTCAAACTAGTGGCATAAACTTACTTATTTTGCAAAAATAAATGCTTAGAAGCTCCATTCGTCACTTGGCTTGACCAAGGACCTTCCTTTTGACCGCTTCAAACAGAAGCTCACTCTAAAAAAGCGCAGCTGCTTTGCTCCACTTTTAAATTGGAGTCACATGCTTATCACATGCCTACTTAAGATCGTGCCCGGTTATCAGAGCTGACCACCAAGTACTGGTGGTCACTACACACTCAAATTGGTGTAAAACTCAAACACACGCGAATCCACCATGGTGGAAATGGTATAAAGTGTGATTTTTCCACCAGTGAGGTGGGAAATTTCCACCTCTTTTTTTGCAGTGTACATATGATACAATAAATGCACAGCCAATGCGTATGGCCACTCAGTATCATAAGCCAGTTTGCAAATGTCATAAGTAGCTACTTCGTTCGCCAGTAAACTGAGTAATATAGATAGCTACAGTTAGTAGTCATGAAGTGGTCCTCTGTATTGCTTGCAGTTCTCATTGTGGCATTATTTGACTCTGGACTTAAAGCAGATTCTGAAATTAACTGTTTGAATTGTTATAATGTCACACCAAGTGGGATAATTGGATGTGTTAATGATCAAGTACCCTGTCAAACTATGGAACAGTATGCAACTCAGCCAGAAACGTATTTTGCAAATAACACTTGCTTTTATTTCCAACCTGGTAACCATCAACTAAACAGCAGCTTAAAACTATCAAACCTACGGAATGTGGCGTTTAAATGTTTGCCAAATAGTAGCAATATGGTTAATATTTTCTTGGGTCCATTTGTTAATATCACTTGGGAAGACTGTTCGTTTATTCAAATTACTTCTATTAATAATTTATTTCATATTGCCAGAAAATTATTCTTTTAGCATTGTATTCAAACAAACACAGCTGATAGAGTTACACAACATTTCAGTCACAACCAATGGGCATAATACTGGCTGTAGTGCAATATTGAGTCAGCGAAGTGGAATTAATATCAGGGATTGCAGATTCATTGGAATCCAGGGATCATTTGGTGCAGCAATAATGATGTCAGAGTCATCTGCTGTTACTACTGGAAATAATACATTTTCTGACTGTGCAGCATATGCAGGAGGAAGTCTGTATTTGTTTAATTCTACACTAACATTGAAGGGAACCAATGTTTTTGTGAACAATACAGCACACATGTCGGTCCTCAGTATTCGCTTTTTTGATGCTCTTGATAGATCGTGCAACCATGGTACAGGGAATCTCAAAAAAATACCCTTGTACATCGCAAGAGCACATGGTGGCGCAATTCTATGTGATAACTGCAACCTTACAATCAATGAATATTCTATGTTTAAAAAGAATACTGCTGAAGATGGTGGAGCTATAGCAGGTCTACATGGCTGGATATCTATTCATGATTCCACTTTATTTGATAGCAATTCTGCTGATGTGGGTGGAGCAATGTACCTTGAATATATCAATTTAACCATTTCTGGAAATGTCTCTCTAGCTAATAACAGTGCTGCATATGGTGGTGCATTACACATATCTGACACAAATATTTCATTCAATATGGACACTACTTCTGAATCAAAGGTTTCAGAAACTTTGGTAGATGGATCAAGTTCTATGGTAGTATTTCGACAGAACAAAGCATCACAGGTAGGAGGAGCTATTGAAAGCCATGCTAACAATGTTTTGATATTTACGGGAACAGTAAGGTTTATTGATAACTCAGCACTTAATGGTGGAGCAATAGGTTTCCTGCAAGATTTACCTTCAAGAATGGTTCTAGTGCAAGTCCTAAATATCTCCTTCATCATGAATCATGCAACTGACAGTGGTGGTGCACTTTATTTCAAAGATTCTCAGTGTATATTGGAATCAAGCTCTCCTGAATGCTTCATCTCCATTGTCAATCATAGTTCTTATCCTAATCCTATCTTAATCTTTGAGCATAATTCTGCAGGATCAGCAGGAAGTACAATATATGGAGGACATCTCAATGAGTGTAGATTGTATTACAGGACTAAAATATTTTATTCAGCATGTGATGATAAAATAAACCACGACTATAATTATACTGATGATGCACTTGAAGTCTTCATGAATCTGTCCAGAATAATCAATTACAAAGAATCAGATACAAATATATCATCACCTGCTAAGAATATCAAAGTTTGTGAGAAACTCCAACATAATATTATTATACATGTCTATCCAGGAGAACAGTTTAGCATCATATTAAAAGCAATCAGTCAGGCTAATTCTCTGGTACCAGCAAATATTTTGATTGACAATTCATACACTGGTGGCTATTATAGTGTAACCCCATTGAGTCAAAATATCAATGCTTCATGTACTCACGTATACTTTCGGCTATATTCTCACAAAGAAGGTAGCTTTTCACGATTAGGATTATTCCCTGAAAATCCTTGTCAGAGTCTCATTAAAAGTTTAGAGATCAGTATTCATATCAATCCCTGTCCAAGTGGTTTTGAAATTCCACAATATTATAACAAATGCATATGCCATAAGAAACTTCAAAAATTTATTCAAAACTGCTACATAGATGATCTTTCATTTGAGCGTACAAGAAATAACTTTTGGATTGCACAGACTGATAAGTCAGAATTAATCATTTATGAATCCCGTTGCCCACTTGAATATTGCGTAGAAAATTCAATAAATGTGACATTTATGTTTTATTTAGTGACTTGCTTATCCAATGTGACTTCAACAGAAATGGAACTTTATGTGGACAATGCCAGAAGAATTTCAGCTTAGCCCTTGGAAGTCTACACTGTATTCCATGTGATAATAGCCACATTGCTTTGATTGTGTTATTTTTTCTGGCTGGAATGATTCTGATTGCTATCATTTATTCTCTTCATCTCACTGTTGCTACTGGAACAATTAATGGCCTTCTCTTTTATGCCAACATTATTCAAGCAAATAACGATGCTTATTTCCCCAGATCAACCATCAATTTCTTCACTATTTTTATTTCATGGATAAACTTAGATCTTGGTATTGAAACTTGTTTTTATGACGGTATGGATATCTATTCATATTCCTGGTTTCAATTCCTGTTCCCATTTTATGTCTGGTTTCTTATCAGCTCTATCATCCTGGCCAGCCACTATTCACAAACGATCGCCAAGCGATTTGGACAAAATCCTGTTGCAATTCTTTCGACTTTATTACTAATGTCCTATAGTAAAATACTACAAGCAATCATAGTTCCTCTATCCTTCACTCATTTAGTTTATTACAACTCCTCCAATGATTCAGAAGTTCATCGAATCATTTGGAAGTATGATGGAAGCATAGGCTTTTTCAAGGAATCCAAGCATACTGCTCTTGCACTATTTTCCATCTTATCTCTTGTGGTGCTTGTCATTCCATACTTTTTTATTCTGCTCTTTGGCCACTGGCTTCAAGGTTGCTCCAACTGGTGGATTCTTTCATGGCTGAACAAGATCAAGCCATTCATGGATGCTTATCATGCTCCATACAGGAAGCACACTCGCTACTGGACTGGGCTGCTGTTGCTCTCTCGACTGGGTCTATTCATTACATTTACTATTAATGGCAATGAGAGTGCCAATCTTGTAGCTGTATGTTCTGTGAGCATTGCACTTCTTGCTATCCAAAGAAGAGTTTATGAGCATTGGCTAAAAGACATTCTGGAATCTTCTTTCATCCTCAACTTGGGAATCTTTTCTGTGGCAACATTTTACCTCAAAGAAGAGTCAGACTCTCGAGATGATACAGGTCAGCATATCCTTTCAAGTGTATCTGTTGGAATTGCTTTCATAACTTTCCTTGGAATCTTACTCTTTCATATCAGCCTAGTCCTTAAATCATCAAATATCTGGAAAAATTACATGCTCCCTTTCATCCAAAAATCTTTACTGTTCAGTAATGTTCTCAGGATTACCCCAGTTAAAGACCAGACTAGAGCAGGGGATAAGGATGCTGCTGAGCTACAGGCTCTACCAACTTCTACTGAGATTGATGTTGACCTTCGTGAGCCACTTTTAGAGGTTACTGAATCATAAGTTGTTGCTTAACTGACTCCGAGATGCACTTTAGCAGTGAATAAGCTTAGTGTACTAATAAAGTTAAACTTTATAATGAGTATGCATAATATTTAGTTAACTTAGCGTAATCACAATGTATGTGATCTTCCCATTTTTTCGATGTGTGCAGTGTGTGCTAGCTAATTGACTTAAGTGCAAACTTAAGCTTATGACATTATTGTTACAGTAGCTATATGTAGTAGGCTTTGGGAGCTTTATTGTTGTGAAGAGGGCCCCAAAGCCTCTCTCTAGATCTCATGCAGAGTCTCTTCTTGTCAGTCGTTAATAAGCCTCATTGTTGCCTTAGTTTTAATATATTAATATTATTATAAGCTAGCATTTTTACTCGATCTGTACTTGATCACTGCTACATGCATGTTATTGTGATGGATTCACAACGATGCTGTTGTATTTTCCATGTGAATAATAAATGAATGTTGTTTTCAATAGCTAATACCACAAGTTTGCCAACTGTGCCGTAGGAAAGACCAGATATCTCTCTCCAGCTAATAATTATTTTCTCCACAAACAACACACAGATGAGCTTTGCATGGTACTAGCCCGTTGAAGTGCTTGGAACAAACTATCATCAATAAATTGTTGCATATTAGCTATAGCCTCAGTATATACTATAGGTCAATACGTTAGCCTAGCTAGTTTGTTCCAGGCACTTCAAAAATCCACTAGACCTACAAATTATACTCGTTTTGATGAATACAAGTCAAATCACACATTAATTGCTATTAATTATGTGGTTCAACTTGTAAGATCTTCTGAAACCAGGACTAGATAGCTATTCATACTCAGTGACTCGGATTATAAAATGTTTTTAATGGCTCTGTAACTAGCTATACAGTCGAACCTCCAAATAAAGGACACTTTGGGAACAATATAACTTCAGTTGTTTTGTCCCTTATAGAGAGGTTGTCCTCTTCTCGGAGGTTCTCAATGAATAGAAAAACTATAGGGAATGGTAGTTAACTTTTTGGGACTCCAAACAGTGTCCCCTATAGAGAGGCTCAACATACAGTGTCCCTTTCTCAGAGGATCCTTTATTAGAGGCTCGACTGTATCAATAGCTGTTCTAAAATCTTTTTGGGACTGCATATATTGACATCCATATCCATAATATACCTGCTATGACAAATAAAAAGTGTCCCAAACACCTATAAGGCATACTCAACATATACTAGTCTAGACTAGTAGCTATATGTCTTATAGGTGTTTGGGATCTAGATGTCTAAGGAATGGGATATAGCTGAAACACTGTAGCCTATCAATCACCACTGTACCTATAAAACAGGTCACTCATTACAAACGAAGTCAGAATCTTCAGTAAGAAAGAGTCTCATAATTAAGATAGCTAGTATGGAGTGGCCATCAGCGCTGTTAAAAGTTTCTAATCATTGTTTTATTCTTTGCCAACGTAACGTCCGTGAATTATGTCAAACCATTCGAAAGAAAGGAAAGTGAGAAAGCTTCACCATGTTCTAATGTTCAAAGGCCCTGCCTCACTCTCAATGAGTACGCAAGAGGTTCAGATGAGTACTTTGTTAACAATACAAGATTCTACTTTTATCCCGGCATTCATAGGCTAGACTACAGTGTAAATTTGGTGAATCTACGCAATTTTTCATTCCTGGGTTGGCCTAATGGTGATCGGGTAGTCACTATTGCAGTAGATTCTTCATGGAGTATCACTTGCAATGGAATGAGTCATGGAATATTGAAATATCTTCAATTATATACTTTTACTTTGCATGGAATTTTCACTTTTATTATGAGATTTGAACGTTCATAATCAGTAGAGTTGTCCAGCATATCCATTTACGGAAATTGGTATATTGGCTGTAGCTCAATTATCAGTGAAGAAAGTGCACTTGAGTTTAACAATTCCAAGTTCATTGGATTAAATGGATATATTGGTGCAGCGCTGATGATGTACGCATCCAATATTACTTTCAGAGGTAGCATTATGTTTATTGACAATGTAGCAGCTTATGGAGGCAGCATCTACTTGATTTATAATAGCACGTTAATCTTGAATGGAAGTAGTCTGTTTTTGTGTAACGACCAGGGTCTCCTGATGTTATTAGCAAATACTTATTTAGTAAACTTAGCAAAGATACATACAGGCTACACTTACAAAAAGACAGTTAATACTTCATGACTGATAAAGATTAGCAACTGAACTCAATACACAAAACCGGTCTGACTGGCCTAACTAGAATGTCATAGCATTACATCATAACCAAAGATACAAGCATATACAAAACCAAAACCACATAACACTACATCTCCCCCGGCCAAGATGGGAGGTCGTCCTCGACATCATAGCACAAATCAATAAGCTAACAAAAGATAATTAAATCAATGAATGACCTAACACAAATCAATAAACAATAATAATAATATTATACTATTATTCAGTCAATACACGACAGTTCAGAAAATGCATGACATTGTACTTACAGTTACTGACTTGCATTGCGGGTCATGGACCTCGTAACTGGTCCGACAGTACGAACAGGAGCTTTATCTTTAACTTGGCTCGACTGTTTCCGTGCTTTTTGTCGCTTAGAACGTTTCTTGCCGCGACCTGTCCAACATACATCATTGCGTAGTTCACTAGGGCATGGCCGGATCCGATCTAGTGATACAAATATTGGTTCTTCCTGACCATCGACAAGTTGTACTTCGGCATTACAATCAGTTAAATTGATGATACGATAAGGGCCGTGGAATGGTCGACTCAATTTCCAGTCCTTTCCTTTTACTCCGTTCGGCATGTACAAGAGTACACGATCTCCGACATTAAAAGACGTCTCCTTTGATTTTTGGTCGTAATAGAGCTTTTGTTTCTTCTGAGCGGATTGAATGTTAGCTTTTGCAGCTTCCCAAGCACTTCCAAGATGTGAAACAAGTGCTGTTTTGTAGTCTTCAAGGTCGATAGTGTAAATAGATCTCGGCTGAGTTAGGGTAGTTTCCGTAGGAAGACGCGGATTTCTGCCAAATAGAAGGTAGAAGGGGGACTCTTTAGTACTCTCTTGGGCAGATACTCTATAGGCGAAGAGTAGAAATGGCAGTCGTTCGTCCCAGTCATCACTCCTGGTGGAGCTCTTGGAGATCATACTGATGAGAGTGGAATTAAATTTCTCGACAAGACCATCGGTCTGAGGATGGTAGCCAGACGTATTCAACTTTTCTATACCAAGGAGGGAACACACCTCGAGAACCAAGTCTGATAAAAAGTTAGCTCCACGGTCAGAGAGTAACTGTTCCGGTACTCCATGAACACAAACAATCTTCTCAACCAACAGCTTCGCTATGGTTTCGGCAGTCTGGTCTGGAACTGGAAATGCTTCGATCCACTTGGTTAAGTAGTCGGCAAATACTACAACATATCGATTACCGTTCCTTGTCAATGGAAGTTGGAGTACGTCTACCCCAAGACGATGAAAGGGTCCGCCTACCGGGATAGGGTGTAGTGGGGGTCGTGTAGGCTTCCGTCCACCCTTCCTGGTCACGCAAGTGAGACACGCTCGGCAGTGTCGACGAACATCGGAGCGAATTCCCTTCCACCAGTAGTAGCGGCGGAGACGGTCGTAGACTTTCTTCTCTGAAAAGTGACCGGCAAATTGACCTGAGTGCGCTTCCTCCAACATCGTCTGCTGCAGGTGCTTCGGAACAACAATGCACCATTGGTGGGGAGAGCTCGGATACTCGAAGTACAGAACTCCGTCGATCAGGTCGAACTTCGGACTCTCGGCCACTATCTTCTTAGAAGTCTGCTCCTCGGGAGGGAGATTACCAGTTTCTAGGTACTCAATGAGAGGTAAGAGATCAGAATCACTTCGTTGTTCTCGTTTGATGTCGTCAAACTGTCGTTGCGTTTCTGGCGGTGAAGTGTCATCACACGAATCGTCCGAGTGCTCAGTAGTAACTGATAACACTGTAGTTTCTTCGATTGTTGGATTCCTCGACAACGCATCGGCATTGGCATTTTTCTTTCCAGATCGATGTCTGATAGTGAGGTTCATCTCCTGTATAGTCAGTGCCCATCTTGCAAGTTTGGTGGATGGATTGCGGGAACTGAGGAGAGATAGACAGGCTGCATGGTCTGTGTACACAGTACATGGATAACCGAGGATGTACGGACGGAAGTGTTTGACAGCCCATACCAGTCCCAAGGTTTCTAACTCGGATATCCCATAGTTCCGTTCTGCAGGCTGTAGAGAGCGTGACGCATAGGCAATGGGATGCACAGTACCGTCAGGTTGCTTCTGTGCAAGCACTGCTCCTAAACCAACCGTGCTAGCGTCAGTCTCGATCACAAACTCCTCGCTCGGGCCAAAACGTGGATAGGCTAACACAGGAGCATCACACAGTAATTCCTTTAGCTCACAGAAGGCATTGTCGCATGCGCTCGTCCAGCAGAAAGGCGAGTTCTTCTTAGTCAGTGAGTGCAAAGGTGCCGCTATCTTAGCAAAGGCGGGAACAAATCTCCTATAATAAGACGCTAGTCCCAAAAACTGTCGAAGCTTGCTGACATCGGTAGGCACTGGGAAGTCTCGAACCTTTTGAACTTTGGCTGGGTCTGGAGCTATGCCTTCCTTGGATATGACATGGCCTAAATAAACGACCTGATCACAAAGAAAGGAACACTTTTTGGGCTTCAGGCGCAATCCTGCTCTCCTGAGTCGGCTAAAAACTTCTTTGAGATGAACCAAATGCTCGTCAAAAGTTTTCGACGCCACCAAAATATCATCGATGTATACAAAACAACTGCTCCATTCTAGCCCTGCTAACACCACCTGCATTAACCTTTGGAATGTAGCAGGAGCGTTGCATAATCCGAAAGGCATGCGAACGAACTCGTAGAGTCCTTTGTGCGTGGTGAAAGCTGACTTAGGTCTAGAAGACTCGTCAAGCTCAATCTGCCAAAATCCAGTGGCTAAATCTAGAGTCGTGAAATATCTGGCTTCTCCTAAAGTGGACAAAATATCTTCGATCCGTGGCAACGAATAAACATCCTTCCTCGAAACCGCATTCAAGCGCCTGTAATCGATACAGAATCTAGCTGTACCATCCTTCTTCGGCACGAGGACTACTGGGCTTGCCCAGGGGCTTGAGGATGGCTGTACTATCCCCTGTGCTTGCATATCCTCTATCATTTCTGCCATCTGCTCACGATAAATCATCGGAGTGCGGTAGGGCTGTTGTTTTATCGGCTGACTATCACCAGTGTCTATGGTGTGCTTGACTAGATTGGTGCAACCAAGCTCAGAATTATCAAGAGCAAAAACATCTGATGCTCCTAACGTAAGTGTTTTGAGGCTGTTAAACTGCTTGTTCGTGAGATCACCCTGATTCAGCTTAAGGGCTCCCAACAACTTTCGGTTACGCTCATCGTCAAACTTCTCATCAACCATGACTTTAGCACAACTGCTCTCGACTAGCTGACTCTCTCCACTCATGCGAGTTGCATGGTCACTAGGAGACTTGGCTACAAAAGGCTCAATAACGCCAAGTTCAGCTCCTCTACAAAGCTTCACTCTAGTGTCTTGCATGTTTTGCAATGGAATATACACTCTTCCCTTCTCGCCAATTGTCAACACCGTTTCAGGAATACTCAGGCCACTCGATGCCACCACATTCATATCTGGCTCAAAGATGCAATCCTCACCCTTTCTATTAATACTTTCAATCTCGGCTTTGACAATCTTACTAGCTTGGCTTGGGACAGATATGGTTCTCACCAAGCGAACGCGAGTGACACTCTCTTTTGGTTCAGTACCCGTGCGTAAAGGCTTGTTATTTGTTCTCAAAAACTGGAGTCCTAGCAAGGAAGTAGCATTAGTACCCAATAAGCATCCCTGCTCACAATCCGGTTGTACAATCACCGGTACACAGGCTCTCTTCTCATCAGCTTGGATATTAACCTCAAGCTGGGCAGTACACACAAGCTCATGCCCACCTCTCTTCCCATCTTTACCATACACTTTAATTGAGGGCTTACTCATTTCTGGAAGTGGCTTGCCTGTGCGGCGGAGGTTCCTCGCAATCTCGTGTAGCATCCTCCGGGAGATAATGGTCGCTGGAGATCCGCAATCCACTACTGCCTCCACTGGAACCCCTTCGATCTCTAGGTCGAGAAATAGCGTGGGTCCCACGACTGGGTTACTCTCCTGAGACTCGGTTATAACCGTGCAAGTGTTCGCATACGCATCTCCAAGATGTTCACGTTCGTTACGAAGCCTGCACCGGGCTAGCATTTCTTCTAGCTGGGCCTCCGTGAACTCGCTCTCTGCTTCGATTGTCTTGACGGCTGCTGCTTTCGAATTGGCACTACGACCCGGAGCCTCATGCTTCAGTCGAGGATTTCGGCAATTACGAGCAAGGTGACCTTTGTGACCACACCTGTGACAGTAAGCTCGTAGACTGTATCCTCCAGAAGCTGAAGGGCTTCGTTCTGCTCGAGCTTCTGAGTCATCCTTTTGCTTTGCATTCGGACTCGAGCCAGGTTGCTCTTTGCTATGAGGGGGCTTGGCGAACCTGGTTTGTTTCGGCTGTGCAGGTTTCTCGCTCTTCTTCTCACCATGGACTGTTACTGAAGCAGCATTATACTGTTTCTCGTGTTGCTCTAGTGTTCTCGCCCGATCGTAAAGTTCTTGAAAAGTCTCAGAAGTCTTGGGGGCGCCAAGCTTCCTCTGCCACTTCGTCAGTAGGGCCTGGAAGAAGCGACCCTTGAGCATACGATCAAAGTCCTTGCCATCTGTGGAGGGGAAGGCTTTCCTGCCTAGACGCTGTAGTTCAAGTCCAAGTTGCTCCACAGACTCGTTCTCTTGGACCTTGCGATGAAACTCCAGCCCTCGCAGTTCCTCTATGTCTACAGGACGGAATCTTTTGCGGAGAGCGTCTGCGGCTTTCTTGTAGCCAGACTTCTCATCGGCGGAGAACACCCTAAACACGTGTGAGGCAGTTTTGTCGAGGTGCACCTTCAACTGATACAGCTTGACTTCATCTGACCACTCGGCTAAGTGGGCTCCCTCATCGAACCGCTCTAACCATCTGTCAATGCCGTCATCTTCGGCTTGACTTCCTTCACCAGTATACCTTTCCAATGGTGGAAGGCTCTGAACAGAAGCAGCCTTGGTCATAGCTTGCACCTGTGCCTTGATAAGTTCAGTCATCGATTTCATAAGTGTATCACTGCTAGTAGCATCTGTCACTGTAGCACCACCATCACCAGCGCTGGCAGTAGCTGGGTCCGTAGCTCCTCGCGACGCGTCCGTAGGCGCGGTAGGGTCTGTGGGCGGAGTAGGATCGGAAGGCGGAGTCCCGCTAGCACCGCTGGATTCCGTTGACCTTTCACCCGAACCGACGTCAGGCGGCGGCGGCGGCTAGGCCTTGCCCAATTATGCTAGCATAATTTTGAGACTAATAGGTAACACAGAGCATTGAGAATAATGCCAAGACTAATAGGCACTATTTCCCAAAAAATTCGAATAATTAGAACAGCATGACCTTTGCACCGGAAAAAATTTGCTAAGTAGCTAGCTAAAGAAAAAAAAACAAAATTCCAATAGCTATGACCTTTGCGCCTGAGCACAACAAAAAATTTGCTTAGTGGCTCAAAATTAGAATGATTACACCAGATATATTCAGGCATCCATTATGTTACAGTACAGCAACAGGTCATAAAACTCATAATTTTGTCATTTTTCAAGAATTTCGAGAAATATTTATTTTTCATTGAGACTTATGGGTGTGAGTCTTGAGACTAATAGGTGAAAAACTTGAGACTTGTAGACTTGACTAATAGGTCAATTTTGGAGCATAATTGGGCAAGGCCTAGCGGCGGCACATGCGCAGTAGTACCTGCGGGGTCTGCAGACTTAGACTCGGGGGTCTTCAGCTTTTCCTCGAGCACGGAGATTTTCTCCTGGAGAGTGTTCTTTTCCAGCTCGAACCCGGATTTGAGGTCGGTGATCCAGTCATGAGCACGCCTTTTCTCTTCCTCGACGAGGTTCTGCTCTCTCTCAATGGCTCTCTGATGCTCTGCTCGGAGTGCGTCCAGAGCTTTGTGCCTGTCGAGTTCAGCCTCCAGCGCAGCGCTTTTGAGCTCTCGCTCCAAGTTGGCACTACGCTCTTGCTCCAGCTTTAGATTAGCTTGAGCCTCTTCGGCTACGTCACGCAGCTGCTGGATCTCCTCATCCTTCTGGGTTTGGAGTTGGGTCAGTGCTCTCTCTAGTTTCTCGAGTTTTGCTTTGAGTTGCTCCGCTTCAGTGCCCATTTTAGCTCTTTGACGGGTGATTATCGTTCGGCTTCCTGAAATGCTGTCAGTTTTGCTGATCGTTGGGTTGAGTGCTCTAAGTTCTCGATCTGCTTGTCATAAGTCCTGTTCAATCCTGGCAGGGTCGCCAACTGTAACGACCAGGGTCTCCTGATGTTATTAGCAAATACTTATTTAGTAAACTTAGCAAAGATACATACAGGCTACACTTACAAAAAGACAGTTAAGGCCAAACAAACTTAATTACTAGTTTCTCAGGCTTTCAAATTTCAAAACCCATGCGGGAGGCGGCTTTTTATTTTATTTTTTAATGAAAAATGGGCGTGGCGATAGTGACCACGCCCATTTTCGCTAGTGCTGCACGTGGTTGATACACAAGCTAGTGCTGAAATACAAGTATTGAAGTCCAACCAGAGAGAATATCTAGCCTAACAATCAAGTTTAGCTTTCTATTTAGTAGAGAAAAGTTTCATCAGTCGTACTAACCTTGTAAGATGATAAGATTTAGCCTGCACCAGATGACGTCATCATTTTTGAAGAAAATAGCTAGCTAGCTGCTGGCTAAATACCACTTTTACGGAGACTTCAGTTGTGAGATGTCAACCAAACTGTCTCGAGATGCCAGAAAACAGTTAGTTTCGTGAACTCTTTACTGTATGTTCCAATTTTTGTCTGTTAATTAAATTAATTAGCACGTGACTGCTCACGTGAAAAATAAATAAAAAAGTCTTGCTTTCTCAAAATTTGATGCGGGCGGGCCTGAGAAACTATTAATTAACTTTGCTTGGCCTAATACTTCATGACTGATAAAGATTAGCAACTGAACTCAATACACAAAACCGGTCTGACTGGCCTAACTAGAATGACATAGCATTACATCATAACCAAAGATACAAGCATATACAAAACCAAAACCACATAACACTACATTTGAATAATACTTTGAGTCAACAGGTGATAGAGAGGAGTATACTATCATGTTACAGTAACTCAATCGCGAGAAGAGTATTATACTGGTGCCGCAATAACATTAAATTTGTAATAATTCATATCTGGAGATTTATTATTATTCTAATTTCACTAATAATATTGGTATAATGCTTGGTGGAGCAATGGCATTAAATTCTTGTAGGCTTTACATTGAAGGGAATGCTTCATTTGTTGGGAATAAAGCGTATGAAGGTGGAGCCATACTGCTTCATTACACAAACTCGAGCATTAATGGAAACCTGTTTATGAACAAAAACCAAGCCTACTCGGGTGGAGCACTAGAAATTTTTGAAGGAAATTTCATCATCAAAGGTTATATACGCTCTGTTTGATAGTAACTATGCAGAGGAGAATGGTGGTGCTCTATATATCTTTGCACATGTAAATTTCATGTTTTGTGGAAGTATCTATTCTGGAAGCAATAGCATCAGTTTCGATCCTGGTGCTCTACCTCTGGACAAGGCAAAAGCATTTGATACAGAGTGTTCCACTGATAATGCATTATCATTCAATAATTCCATAATATTCTTGCATAACACAGCAGATAAATATGGTGGAGGATCCATCAACTGTCAGAGTGCAACTGTAGCAACCGTTACATTTATAGGAACGATGTATTTCAATGAAAATTATGCCAGTGCAATTATAGGAGATAGCTGCAATATGAATTTTGTTGGAACTACATAATATTATTATTTTAGTGCTGCACGGTCCGGTGATGCCATAGTGAGTTACCAAAGCAACATAATGTTCTCAGGAACAGCATATTTTGGTGCCTATTTGTTGCTCAGCCTGTTGCCATGCCATATGGCCTTGAATGCTATATCCCTGGCACTGCCTGCAGCTGGGACCAAGGCCTGGGTAGTTCTGTTGGTCATGATGCCCATTAGCTACATCAAGTTATTAAAATAACAGAAGCTATCAGAATACTAGTTCCCTGGGTGACAATCATGTCACCTGTGGCACTCGGCTGGATGCCATAGTCAATCAAATATTCATTATAGCTAGCTAGTACCACTTGAGTATTTGTACATTGTTGTTTTTTTAATATTCACTACCGTCAAGTCCTAATAATACAGTGACTATGTGTATGTGTGTGCATAGTTCCTTTAATAATTCTCCACTGTATAGCATACTTTGATCTCTCTGAATGTGGTCCCCTTCCTTCCTCCTTCAGCAAGGGTCCAATGGTGGCTGATGAGTCAATCAATGCTTCAGTAGCTAGCTATCGCAGGCTAGGTGTGCCAGGGGTTGATATGGCTTAGCTACTCCACTGCTGGGGCAAGTGGATTTAGCGGAAACGGACGAAAACGGAAACGAAAACGAACGCGGAAACGAAAACGAAAAAGGAAATGGTCGTCAAGAAGGTTCCAAATATGGTAGTCTATAGGTCGACGATCTTGTAAGCCTACTATGCATCGCAGCAAGATAGCGTGGTGCATTCAGAGACTTGTCACAGGCTCAAGGCAGGCTGCTCATGCTAGCTACATAAATTATATCGTGGGCCAACATATTATTATGCTGAAAGTTTGCCTGTCTGGAGTCTGGCATGACCTAGCCGCGAAGTTCCCAGGCCTTTCAAGAAGGGCCTGGGTACGAGGCTAGGCAGGACCTTTGTGGTCTTTGCATTTGGTAGCTATCTGACAGTGAATTGAATGTCTACATAATTTGTCAGATGTTTAATAATCATATTAATTGATAAGCCAGGGGTGGGTAAGTAGTAACATGCTGGTAGCATAGATATTAGAGCGCGGGGGAAATGGATTGGAAACGGTCACGTGACCTCCATATACCTTAGTGTTGACGTCACACTTCCCGTCTGCACATGCGTGTCACGGCCAGCATACAGTATACAGTTTACTACTATCCTATACAGTGTATATACTAAGGCATGCTATGTTATGGTAAAGGGTAGAATAGGTACATGTCATCATCATAAAATAGGTAGTGGTCATCAAAATCGTTGGTTATTACCACGCGGCTGCACGGGTGAAAAGGTGAGCCCAATTTCTTCGTTTTGCATGCTTGTGGAGTTTTTATGAGATTTCTATACAATCTTGTCAGCTTTGAATGATACCAATAGGTTTATTTTGTCAAATGTCATTGCACTGTCTTGTTCAAGGACAGTAATATATTGGGTTGAGAGTCTAATTTTAGCGCTGACAATACAGAATGATTGGCTGCTGTGGGGAGTTTTTATGACCCCTGAGCTGACATATAAGGATCTTTTATTGAGCCCACTTCCCATTATTGGCCTGTAAAAGAGCATTGTAACCTTGAATCAATTTATATTAATAGGAATACCTCAGTAGATCATGTAGTACTTCATTGTTTATGTAGAGAGTGATGGGTTATAGAAAATTTCGACTTACGAAGCGTAAGAATGCAGAACGGAGGAGGCTTTCATCTCGTAATCTAAAAACCATTGCTGGGCGGCCTTCTAAGCACCAAAAGAAGTATATTCAACGTGCTAATACTGCTGCTATAACGGAAGAGGTGTGTAGAATTATTTATATCATGAATGTATCGCATTGATGTTCACTATCTATACATATCCAGGTTCCATCAATTGCCGATATACGGTCTCATTTAAAGCTTCCCTCAAGCAAATGGACGGATCAATCGAAGAGTCTATCAAATGAAATAAAGCTTTGCAAATTAGGAGACCGTACAAGACCGAGTGGTGTTGATGGTGTCGTCGTGTTAACATTTGTTATCAAGGGTGATCGTAGCTGGATATTGAATGTTCATGGACGACCTGTTACCCAGTGTTCAGTGATTAGCCATTTCCCCCAACTTGTGACACCCGAGAATGTGAACGACCAGTTGCAATGTTTGGATAGGTTGAAAGTTTGTGCTGCTCATCCTGATGAACGATTTTTACAAATGGCAAAGGAAAAGAAGAGCTTTAAAGAAGGCCAAGTATCTGCTAGTATTGATGATGTTGCTGATGTTACTCTGAATGGTGATACATACTGCTGCACATTACGTACTGCGTCATGTCAGATGTTAGTACCAACTGGAAAATGTGCAAATTGTGTCTCATATCGGGCTACACTTAGGACGATGCATACCCGTTGGCAAAAAATTACTGCATCAAGCCCATCAAAGTACACTAGCACTAGTAGTCGTACTAACTTTAGGTATCTGACAACCCCACAAAAAAAGAAAAGAATGACCTCATTACGAGCTCGAGTCACCTCCGCAGAGCGTAAAGTCAACTATCTTATGAAGAAGATAAAGGACTCCACTGACGCTCAAGGGGTCACTGTTGATGATTGTCTTCATCAAGATCTTTCACAAATAATAGAAGAGCACACACCATCGATTATTGAACAGTTTCCAGAAGGATCATTCAAACGATTATTTTGGGAGCAACAAAGAGAGGCATTGAGGGGTAATTCACGACAGATGAGATGGCACCCAACCATGATCAAGTGGTGCCTAAACATCAAACTTCGTTCATCTGCTGCTTACGAAGCTATTCGTGATTCTGGATTTATTTCTTTGCCTTCTAGTCGTACACTACGAGACTACACGCATCATATGAAGAGCGGTACTGGATTCCTACCTGAAGTCACCGAGCAACTCTTCAAAGAAGTGAAAATGGACACTCTCAAACTCCATGAAAAACATGTGGCTGTATGTTTTGATAAAGTACGTATCAAAGATAACTTAGTATACGATAAACATGGTCTTCAACTTATTGGCTACATAGACATTGGTGATATTAATAATGAACTTCTCAAGTTCGAGCGATCATGCAGTGACGACAGCAGTGAAACGTCAGGCTCTCCACTACCTGTAGCCAAACATATGTTAGTATTCATGGTCAGAGGTCTCTTCATAGACCTCAAATTTCCTTACGCCCAATTTGCCACACATAGTCTCACAGCCGATATGTTGTTTCCACTTGCCTGGGAAGCTGTACAGAGGCTTGAAGCAGCTGATTTTAAAGTTGTCGCTTTCGTGTGTGACGGAGCATCACAAAATCGAAAGTTCTTTCGTATGCACTCGAATTCCAAGGAAACGGTGTACAAGACGAACAATCCGTATGCAGGCGAACCTCGACCGATATATTTCTTTTCAGATGCTCCACATCTTATTAAAACAGTTAGAAACTGTTGGGCCAACTCATTCGCACACTCCAATAGTCGTGCCATGTGGGTAAGCAGTACACATTATGTATAGATTATTATGTGTATGTTCCATTAAATGCACACCAGGTACTAAAATTAATTTACATGTACACATAATGATTAGATCAATGGGCAGCACATTAGCTGGCTTCATCTGATGAGTTTGAATGACAAGTGCACTACTAGAGCAGGGTTGTCTATGCTACCTAAGATTAAGTCGGAGCATCTTCGTTTAAATTCATACTCTCGTATGAAAGTTTATCTTGCTTCTCAGGTAAGCTTTGTACATTTTTGGTATTACTGGCTACATGGTGTATCTATAATGCTATTATACTCATATCCAGGTACTAAGTGCTAGTGTTGCCAAAGCCCTCGAGTACTATAACGATCCAGCAACAAAAGAAACGCAGAGATTTTGTCAAATGTTTGATCATTTATTTGATTGCCTCAATGTACGATCATATACAGAGGGTCGAAAGAAGAGAAAACCAGATCTACTCCCCTACCGGACTGTTAAGGATACCCGTTTTGAGGTGAATTATTCATTATTTTTGGATAATTGATGCAAAATGTGAGCATTTATTTTTATTATAGTGGCTTAAGGATGATTTTTTGGGGTATTTAGCCGAGTGGAACAAGTGTTTCTGACCGAGCGGGATTTACTGCAGCACAGAAGCAACAGATGATGCTTAGCAGAGAGACAGTGGAAGGGCTGACAATGACAGGTTTGTGGTTGTGTATCTTTCTTGGTGTATAATAAAGCTATACCTTCATACATGGGTGGCTTAACATCTTCCTCTGCCAATATCATACAAGTTATCGAGATAATTTTTTTATTTTAGTGAATTCATTCCTTGATGTCAGCCAGTATCTACTGTCCTACCCTGGGGTGAGGGCTGTATTTAGTGAGCGCTTCAATCAGGATCCCCTAGAAAGTGTTTTTGGTAAACAGAGATCACATGGGGGCCGCTGTGACAACCCAACTGTCAAGGATTTTGTGTATAATACCACATCACTGCGACTGCAAGGAGCTTTGGCTAAAGATCCAGTTCGGGGAAACTGCCGACGACGGGTCCGGGACAGTAAGCAGGCTGACTTGATCGATAACACTCCACTCCCCAAGCGTAAACGTTACTCTGCAAAGAAGTAGTGGTATATGTACCTTGTACTCCACAATGTCATAATAATTATTAGTATATTATATAACATTGTCCACAACTGTATACATCCATATGTCATGTACATGTACAATGTCATGTACTATTATTGTACACAAATCACATAAAATTAATAACAGTCATTCAATTGCCAATCAAATCACTTTTTGGAGGTTTTCCCCCTTTTCAGTCCTTTGCGAAGACCAGGCTTGGATTTGGTTGCTGTATCACTGAATTTTTTCTGCTGTTCAACCCACGAACCTGTGATGGAGAAACCTCTAATATTTATCCATAGTGTTATGATATCACTGAGCACTTCGGGTGACTCCTCATCGTCCAAGTCTATGGACAACATAGACCAATGAAAAAGGATGTCCTCATCTAATATAAGCTTCTTGACAACATCTTTTTGGTCTTGACTTGTATGTAGGTATGATTTGAGAGCATGTCGAGTGCTCTTTTCGATGACCAAAAAGAAATCAAAAGCTGAATCACTCACTTCGAAGGCACCACCTCGATTCACGCATTCAAACCACTTCCTTGCGTACCCATAAAAAGTATCTTCGTAGGCACCAATAGCCATGTGTAGTAGACACTGAACAAATGAAGCACACTTTTCCCCCTTTCTCTTTTCGTAACGATGGATGAGAGTTACAGGTACATACCCACACGCATACATGATAATGTTCTTTTCATCCTCAGTGATCGCGTCATCGAGACCTTTGCAAAGCGAATGTGTAGATTTATTAGGAAATTAATAGCTTCATCTTAGTTTCAAAGATGTGTTGGGTGACAGACTGAAGGAGTAAAGCATTAGTCCCAAATATGTTTAGCTTTGAAAGAAAATCACCCCAAAGCGTGTTCATACTTGTACATCGTAGTTGATGAAATTTAGACCATGCTTTCTCCCTCTGTAGCGTACAACTTGCTGCCTTGGACGCTTCCTGAAGTATACTATCTATAGTCTTGAACAGTGTAGCTGTAAATTCAGAAATGGTAGCTTTGTCTGCCTCCTCCTGTGATTGAAGTTTGGTCACTAGTCGCTTGCCAAACTCTTGTAGTTTCCTGCAAGTATCAGATTTGAGATTCAAGTCTTTCTGTGCAAGCACTGTGGTGATAGAGTGCTTCAAATCTGGTGTTTGATCGCATACACCTGCCATAACTGTACTATGGGTAAGTACAAGTGTTGGCGCGTTTCCCGCGCCAGCACTGTACGCGCGATAGGCGCGCGCGAGCAGCGCGCGCACTAGCGATTACAGGAAGTCACATGACGGAGACACGGATCAAACACGACATTTCTATGAATATCATTACGTTTCCAATCCATTTCCCCCGCGCTCTAATATCTAATATCTATGCTGGTAGTGAACTCATGTAAGTTGTATCTTGAAACTGAAAATTAGGCCAAGCAAAATTGATTATTAGTTTCTCATCCTATGTTCAGGAATTTCCCAAGGCGGGAGGGTGGCTTTTTATTTTATTTTTTGTCATGAATATCATTAAATGTCATCATGAATTTCATTAAAAAATGGGCGAGTCTATGACGTAATGCCTTGTGCAGATAGTTTTAATGATATTCATGAAATAAAATGTGGTCAGGCAGAGGAAAAACTAGAGGCGGGCGGGGATGAGAAACTAATATTCAATTTTATTTGGCCTTAATGCAAATTATTGTAATTAGGGTTGTTACCGGTAGTTCATAAATATGGAAAGCCAGCATTTACACACATAAAATCATGTAGTTAATAATATAATATTATAGCTATTGTTGTTGGTGCCTTAGGTGCCCTTGATGTCTCTGGTGCCCCCGGTGTCATTGGTGCCCTTGGTAGCCCTGGTGTTGTTGGTGCCCTTGGTGTCTCCGGTGCCCCTGGTGCTCCTGGTGTCGTTGGTGCCTCTGGTGTCGTTGGCCACCCCCTCAGCTTTAAGCTGAGCCTAGGGCCTGGGGATGAGGCTCAGGCTGGCATTGATGACCTACAGTCATCAGAGCCAGGGCCAGAGTTTGTAGATACCTTCAACTAAATACATGTACCATAGAACCACCAGATAGGTCAAATATAATATTATATCTTATGTTACAGCATCAGGTCAAGGTTCTGTTAAGTAGCTAGCTGATCATGAATGATGACAGTACTACATGTGCTGTTTAGCCAATAGGGGTGATAATGGAATGTGAGACTAGGGTGAAAAGTGTATTGGCAACCGTGTATGTGAGCATCCAAGTGCTCCACATCACACGGCCCTGTTTTAGGATAGCTGCATAGCCGAGTCATACTTTTTCAGCCCAATATTGCATGGAAAGCATTTACACGAGCTAGCTACCTGTGGCTAAATGCAAAGACCAGAAAGGTCCTGCCAGACTCCAGACAGGCAAACTTTCAGCGTATGTTAGCCCACGATATTATATAGCTCGAATGAGCAGCCTGTCTTGAGCCTGTGACAAGTCTCTGGACTAATAAAACTGACAAGGTCGTCGACCTATACCACATTTGTAACCTTCTTGACGACCATTTCCATTTTCGTTTTCGTTTCCGTGTTCGTTTTCGCGTTCGTTTTCGTTTCCGTTTTCGTCCGTTTCCGCTAAATCCACTTGCCCCCACTGCTGAGAATAATTTGTCAGTCAGATAGCTATAGCTATGCGTAATACAACAACACATGCGCAGGCTCCTTTTGATACACTCTTTCAACTTGCAGGGTAGCCTCGCCGTCCCAACGTCAATTTCTAGTGCACATGCCCAATTGGTCCACTTGTACAAGTACACGGTCGTTAATCCCCATTCCAGTATTCCACCGTTCCACCATTCCTGCACTATTCCATTCCACCGTTCCACTATTCCATTTAACCGTTCCTCTTAGGGCCACCGCACCGTTCCACGTTCCATTGAATCTAGACTCCCGAGAGAGGGAGAGAGAGGGAGAGAGAGAGAGAGAGAGAGAGAGAGAGTGGGGGAAGGAGAATTGTATTATGAGAAGAACAGAAGGGAATCATAATTCAATCAACCTGAGCAATCCCTACTTGGCCCGACTTGGGTTTAAAGGAACTGTGTCACGGTATAAGCGTATTTTTAGTAACGGAAGCCGGATGAGGATCCCCAATATTTAATCAAGAACGTGGGCGATGCGGTTTTGTGACGTTCTGATCACGCCACTTGCTCGGGGCGCCCGTGCCTGGCCGGCTGGTTTAATCGATCGGCCGCGTCCCTCGGTGAAATTGACTTTGCGATGATACTAAACGAAGCAAGAAGGTTAGTTTACCTCTCCTTTCAATGTTTAGCCTTCTTTTAAGGTGCCCTAGGCTCGCTCGATCGATAGCTATGGGCGTGGTACATGGCATGCGGTCGCGCGCGTGACGTGAGTCAACGTCACGTTTTGCGGTTGATTTCAAATGTTTTTAAAAATAGTAACGCGCGGCCCTTATATCGTGACACAGTGCCTTTAAGAGTGGATATGCGCGTGGAGTGCGTTTTCTATCTAGAGTCAATCCCCAGCCATAATTCCCCTATTAAAGCACACCAAGCTTGGACTTGTGTTCAACACGATGGACGTGCTGCTCATTGTACCTGTGTGGCTGGATAAGTTGTTCATTTTCTGTGTCAAGAACATATACTTGATGATCCTCCACTTGCTCTCCACAGATTAGGAGAGGGACTACCAAGTCCAGGGGCAAAAGTAACGCAACTTACATGTACGCCAAAGGGTATGCAGATTGAAAGAATAAGGAGGGACGATATTCTTGCCAAATGATGTGAGAGAAACTCGACTTGTGTGAAACATACCCAATCCACATTCTCACTGGTGAAACTGCCCCCGTACTACTACATCATATCATGATTGATGGGTGCAGTAGTGATGGATCTCCATAACCACATGCATAAGAAAACCTCTACAGTACATTGAAGTACATGTAAGCCTACATGTAGACACCATTGATGGACATCAATAAGAAGATGGTTGTCACAGTGCATACATAACAATTAGACACATTACTATTGCATAAATAACATATATAATTTTGTCAATGCACCACAAATAGTATGAATTTCATCTATGTTAACAACGTCACTAGCTGATCCGGGGTAAGGCTCCCTTTGAGTATTTTGTCCCTTATTCTTTATTAAGCCAATCACTAACTCGACATGGATGCACACCCTGGATAGCTGTTGGGACGTTCCAACTTGAATTGTGAAACCTTGGTCTGTGAGGATTGCATCTCCAGGTTCTGAGAGAGAGAGAGCGAGAGATAGAGAGAGAGAGAGAAAACGATCTCTTGTGTTGGTATCTTATCTGACACCCTCCCTCCCCAACACCTTGAAGGGCACATATCCCTGATGTAAAGCATGCAAACACATGGATAATAGTCATGGGGAGCATCTTCAAACATGCAGATGTTGAATTCAGACCCCCCTCCCCCCATCACTCACTGTAACACAAATAGAGTTTAACATTAAACATGATTTGCTCCCCTTTCCTTTTCTTACAAAACATGGAAGGTAGCTATGATTGGCTGAGATATGGACAAACACCCCTTCCCATGACTTTACCACTCATTTTTGATCTCGCAGCACACTCAGACGTCCTTACCAGTAGTAAAGTCTATGTTACATACACGAGTATGCTCGTTTAGCGCCCAGTTTTTCCTCTCAAGGCTGCTGCCCACTTTTCACACCGCTCTTTTTGTTTAGTGGGAGGTGAAAGAAACGCAGGCCAGCTTCCTTGCCCACCCTGCTGTTGCATCCAACATCACAGCAAGCGTTGACCATCACAGTTCATGAAATCCAGATAAACACGGATCAGCTGAGCAAGAAAAGGGCTCAATCCTTGCCCACCAGTAGGCGGGCACTTCCGCATGGTTCGTTTACGCGTTGTATATGTCTAGTATACTTTAATTAACATTCCTCCGCGCGCGCGCGCTGAAAAGGTCTATACTGACTTCAACTGAAAATAGCACAGTGTATTAGGGGGTTAACCCTGGCGATTCAGGTATCAGATTGAAGCTCAGGGTTCATAGGACACAAATCTGACCGTAGAAACTCTATTTAACCAACACTCCTCAAGAGCAAAGTAATTTTAGAATATTTATTCCACCCGGACCTTGACCTCTAATACATTATATATGGGAATAAATTCTGAGTCAGTTGAGTGTCAAGAAGAAAAGCGGATACTTAGAGTAGATGTTGCAGTTATGAGTCACTTAAACAGTGACAGATCACATAATATAGGTAATTAGGGGTTATTATTGTGGTTACATTTTTTAAGGACTTCCCAAGGTGTCTATTGCACGGGTTGCGAAAGATGTTGCATACCGAAAAAGTCATGATTTTTTTAAAATTATTTTGTCAGCCATATTACTGAATGTATTATGGGTCGCCTGCTGGTATTATGAGTCACCACCTTAACTGGCATGTAAATCAGCAGTCACAAGGTTCTTTCAAGTGATGGTATGCCCATGACAGCCATCTAGATGTGAGGCATGGTGTGAACATAAACTAATGGCACTTGGATGGGCTAAGAATGATACATTTTGCTTAGGTAGGACAGCAAAAACGGAAATTCCTTCTTTTTATAAATTCAACACAAAGCATGTGTAAACTCACATGAAAATACATCAGGTAGCAGAGACAATTTATCAGATGATAGATCTTGTAAGGTACAGTTTAGTGACCCAACAATTGGACACTTCCACATTTGTTAGTATGGATGACCCATAATACATGCTGACTCATAATAGAAGCATCCACTCTATGCCCCACTGGAGGACAAAGTAATTATTTCAGAGTTAACTAGTAAGATGAAGCTTTCATATTCCGGCCATAGAAAGTTAGCTTAGGCTATCAGTAAAGAGAACAAACACTTTCTGTACAATTGTGACTACCCGGCTGCCATTGAATGCCATACAAACGGTATGTCTTCCTGTACGTAACGGGGGCGTGGCACGTTATGTAGAGTACTATGGGACTAAATAAATGTATTGCAATTTTTCCATATGAGGCGCGGTGAGGTCTAGCTCTAGCGCTAGCGCAATCGCTAGTGCGTGCAGCTGGATCGATCATGGATAATGAAGGTGCAAGGCTCGAGGAGCGGTAAGGCGCTAGGCATAGGAGGCGAGCTACTCGCTACATATGCTCACAGATTTGCGTTGTTGGAGACGTACGCGTGTAGTAATGTTAGCAAATTTTCATTACAATTCTGTTATGACTTTATCTGTATACATTAGCGCCTTGGAGACGTACGCGTGTAGTAATGTAAGCAAATTTTCATTACAATTCTGTTATGACTTTATCTGTATACATTAGCGCCAAGCGTACAATAATAGGCTAGATAACACCTCCGAGACAATACATTAATAGCTAATAGTGAACGCTAGTCTCGCTAACCACACCCTTCAATCTCGGGGGGGGGGGGTGGTGGCGCGCTAGACTATGTGAATAGCAATGTATTAACGTAAGACCATCAACTCTCGACCGTGTAAGCCATTCGGAATTGTAACTCGGGGTCTGTACGTGCTATAAACTTGGAATAATAAACAATCGCTGTAAGCTTACTATCACTGCTTGAAGGGGGCTGGGCACGAGACTAGGTCATTATGTGCTACACAGGCGACCTTTACCACCAGTTGTTGATCGGTTGATCGCGAGTAAATCGTTTGAACGCTAGAAGGAAAATATTCTTTTATGGCGAGATTCTATACAGCTATCCAAGTTAATTTATTGCCCCATGTCTCAGTACTTTTATTTGAGTAGCTATAGCTATGGGGCAAATTGAAATCACGGAAAGCGGAAACGGGAACGGGAACGGGAACGAGAAATGGAAAAGGTCGTCAGGTAAAAAACCACCGAGTTGAATGCACTCACCACTCCCGTTAAAATACAGTATCTAACATTGGATTAAGACCCTTCCACATGCAACCTCTAAGGCCTTTAGTAGCTCAGTAGCTATAGTAATAATAGACCCACAGGCAGGCCACAATTGCACAATTGAGCTTACGGAAGCTTTCCATCTCATGATGATGATGGCCACCACAAACAGTGGAACATGCAGCCCCACCCCCGACACACAATTACTTGTTAATTTGATGTCAATAATTTAATAATTTTGAAGTCAAGTCATGATATTGCTCAGCAGTTGGGCATTATCTTAAATGCATGTACTATAACATATTATATACCATGAGCTAGTTGGATTAGCTACCAAGATTGCTGTCTTGATATACCTGTCATACTAATGCTATATCCAATCTGTACAAGTATCACCAGTACACCTGACGACCTTTCCCAGTTTTCCGTTTCCGTTTCTGTTCCCGTTCCCGCTTTCCGTGATTTCCAGTTACCCATAGCTATGATAGTATCATAACATTAATTAATTTATTATGCAGCTCTACTGCAACTTGCTGAGCTGATCAGAGACCTAGCTATACTTGACCAGACTAGACCTGGCACTCTCTAAATGGACAGAAACCCCCACCCCATTTATGTTACCAGGGATGTTGTAATTATTTTTCTTTCCAGGCTTTTCCCATGGGTATAATATTATATAGTTGGCCGCATACCCTAAAAATGTGTACAGACTAGATCTGGTACACAGTTATGTTTTCATTGGCCGGCCATATAGCTAGCTACAAACTTATTCTAGCTAGCCGTTTTATATAGCTATTTGTATGCATTGTGATAGTGTGCTATTGCCACATGCATTACCAATTATAATCATTGATTGAGAACATGTTGGTAAGTGGGTGCAAGCATGCATGTAGTGGGATATTAGATGAGAGCAACGCTAGACCTGCCATAAAATTTTTATAATATTATGCACAAAATCAATACTACCACCATACGTTTACAGGGTTTCATCTAGCTAGCGACAAACTTTCAGGTGGATTGAAGTGTGATAAATGAGTGTATTGCACCAATTTCCTTGGGATGTAGCTAGCTTTTGTGATTTATTATGATGCTTAACTAAAATGAAATACTTAGGGGGAAGCTTTCCCTTTTTTTCCCTCGTCCCCCCCCCCCCCCCCCCCCACACACACACACCATCAACTGGATGAGACCCTGGTTTATATACAACATGCATGTATAGTACATCGCAAAATAAGACTACAGCCGAGACCAGTACCGCATATACAGAATAGATATATCAGTCGACAATAGCTAGAAGGTGATTGATGAATGATGACTTAAGTGGAGTCAGAAACTCGGTAGATTCATTGATCAAACTTGCTTCAGTATTTGGGGACCATAGTCTGTGCTCAGTAGCTATCAGTAGGTAGTATTTCTGTACATATACTAGCTACAGAGGTTACATGAATAATAAAAGCTAATGAAAACAAAAATTCAGGATGATACAATAGTTTGCATCAAAGAGGACGGATATACCAGGAGCAATATCGTCCGCAAAGAATGAGATCTAGCTGACTGCCCATGGAAATCTGGCTGGCTATCTCATAATAATAATAATATTATTATGAACAATAGTGGCTAAGAACGGAACCCTGTGGTATCCCCGAGATAACAGACAGAGAAGATGACTGTTCACCACCACCAACAACGATCTGAGTGGTAGGTAAGGTAGCTTCGGATCCATTGCACAATCTACGGGGCTGTTACAATCTCTTCAAGTCTATGTAGTGGGAGTCAGTGAAGAACACTGTCGAATGCCTTCTTCAGATCGAAGAAAATGGAACACATTTCGTTGCCCATTTCAAGCTGCTGTAACCAGTCGTGTGCAACAGTTAATGAGGCTGACGCGGTGCATCTATATGTATATACCTGGCAGGAATCCCCCTGCATTGTCTCATTGATAGGGAAGAGTTGATACAAAGGAAGTCAAATGATGGACATGGCACTCCAAAAACTTGCAACTTACAATAGACCAGATGGAGATATGGGACGGTGGACATGGTTGGAGGCAGCAGTCAAATCACTGACTTAGGAACTGAAACAATACGGGCAATTAAGCTTCTGTGAATGAGGGAAAGATCTAGTAGTATTGGAGATAGATTAAATAAAAACAGAGTGTAGCCTCATCCCCAGTCTCCCCGATCTTGGGACGAGGCTAGTAAGAGTGGGCACTATATAGCTATATATGGCATCAAGCAGCTTTGTGAAAATGCCATCTGGGGCTATATAGTAAATTTGTTGGGATCAAGATCAATACTTTTATCAGGTCGTACACCTCCACTTCATTGCAAAGCAGTTCTGAGGGGCAATATCATGCAGAACCTGGTACATGTAGCTAGGTTCAATATGGAGTGTTGGCAAGTGGAGGAGATTTGGTGTTGAAGCAATTGGAGAAGAAGTTATATTCAAAAGAGATGCCTTTTACGGTTCGTTGGAGACTTCTGCACCATTAGAGAGCAATTTTTTTTTTAATTTTAAGGATTTCCACTGAGAAGTCATTCAATTGTTACTGTTACTATTTTATTATTATTATTATTTAATTTGAATCAACTTGTGAAAGTAGTATATACAGTAGGCTTTACTAAGATGCAACGTAGCAGTGACTTGATTGATTTCTGGCAGCTCGGTATTTTTAATGCATTGATTCAGAAGTGCTCTTAGACCATTTGTTAGTTTTAAACAATTTGCGCCATCTGATTGCCTGAACGATGGACTTGGTAGCTAAGCCTGGGTAAGTTTCGTCTTGCTCGTAGGGTAGCTAGACCAGGGGATACACTCCACCATCACTTCCAGGAATCTAGCTTTCCAATTGGACCAGCAGATATTCATTTCTCTTGAAGTAAATAGCATGTCCCAGTCAATCTCATCAAGATGTTCATAAGCGCTTTCGAATTAAATAGTGAAACAGTATCACAAGTATTACTAGCTATCATGATTTTTAGATGCACTATCTATAGACCTGTTGTGTGCATGAGCAGAAAGTTCATGGCCTGCATGCATTAGCTATGTATTCAACGGTAGGCAATGTTGATAATAAATTATTATTACTTTTCTCAATTATTCCAGCATAATAATATTTACCTTAGTAATTTACCTCTATAGACACATTGAAACAAAACTTGCCATCATAAGTTTAGAGAAGCGAAACATGATAGACCACACTAATTAAAACTATTACTAAATGCGCCATGCAAGTCCACTGTGTGTGCATGCATGCCTGTATAGACTACTAATGCCCTATGTCAATCTTCGATACCCATAATTATATTATTATTTTTTCTGATAGCTAATCGCTCTGATTGGCATTAATTTTTATGCAACGACATTAATTTTTCCTCCTTGAATGTGAATCTGTCAACGAGAGTGGATATCTTAGCGGCTAATTTGAGGACAATAGAATGACAGTCACAGCTAGTGGTAATGATGAGCAGGATATAGCTACCCACTGATGAAGATGATTCTAAAGAAGAGGGTGGGAGCAAAGTCTTATTAATGAAGGTGCCAACTATGAATAGTTATATGAACAATTTTCAATCAGAGAAGTCCATGGATGGGAACACACTAGAGAAGGCCATGAATGGGAACATCTCAGAAGGCTGTGGATGGGAGCGCACCAGAGAAGGCCATGGATGGGAACGGCTCTACCAGAGAAGGCCATGCATGGATGCATGGATGGGAACACACCAGAGATCCTGAAGGCATTGGACGGGAACGATAATATATATGGCTTAGAAAGGTTTTGATCCAGGAGAGACCACAAAGAACGCCTTAGGTTGGAACAACCAAAAAACCCTCACGAAACAAGAGAGGCTATTCAGAGACACTATGTATACAAATCAATTAGAGATTGAAAAAAGACCCATTGATATTAAGGCAAATCAAGAATGGAGTCATGAGAATGTATGTGTGTGGGGTAGCTAGCTATGTGATATTATAAAGGTTTTCTATCAGTGAAGACAAAAAGGCTGTGGGTTGCAACTGTAATTTGCCCACGTTGGTTTCGCAGTACATGTCACTACTGGAAAGTAGGTATAAGAAAACGATGTGAAGAATATTGGAAAGTGTGTGTGCATATGATCCATCAAAGAAGTACTGGTAATGTGTCTAATAACCAATAATAATGACAATGACGATAACTCATAATGATAATGATCAATGATACAGTTTGACAATAAGATCATAGGGTAACACAACTTACTAATAATAATGATCAATGATGATTAATGTCACAGTCACATACTGTTCACTACAATAGTGTTTGGGAATAGTATTGGAATTTCCCACACTATTCCAATCTTATCAGTGGGAAAATGTCAGCATAAATTAATAGTGTTGGAATAGTATTAAAGCTCATGAATATAGGTTTAGTATGGTAAAATTATTCAATTATGAATATCATAATTATTCTTAGAAAAGTTGATGAATAAAATCAATCAACATGATAATTAAAATAATAAGAGTGAAACCTGTAGTATCGCGAAGATCGAGCTTTGCGTAACAGTTAGTTAGCAAGTTGAAATATTATTGTGCACACACTCGATAGATAATACAAGACATACATACATATACATGCGGCCAAAAATCAGAGAACAAAAGACCATTGTGCATTTGGCGCGGGGCGCCAGTACAAGATAATTACATAAGTAAATGTAATACAGGATAAGGGATGACATAACATGATATAATCACTACACTCCTCCCCTGTAAACACAAAGTAAATAAAAGGTGAAAAAAAAAAAAAAAAAAATGAGAAGTATGCAAAAATGCAAAAAAAAATTTAGTTCAGTTCATCAACCAGTCTCTCTGGTGCTTTGCGATTACGAGTAGGATACCTCGGAGCAGTTGGTGCCTCATTGACATTTTGCTCTGGTGAATCAACTGCTTCGCCATCCTCGGACTCTGCTGATTCTGCATTATCAGTAGGGGTTGGGAAATGAACGTAAGTATCTGTCTCATGTTCACCATCATTTGACGTAGTGGCAGCAGCATCTCCCAAGGCTTTCAAGTGATCAACGTGTCTTTTCCACATTTTCTTATCCTCTGTTTCAACAACATAGGAGTGGGGACCACTTTTCTGCTTTACAATGCCGACAATCCACTTGGGTCCCGGTCGCAAATTTCGCACCATCACTCGTTCTCCAATATCGAAATCTCGTTCCTTAGCATGACGATCGTGCTGTGACTTTTGCAACGACTGTTTGTCAAATACATGCTGCTCACAACTTGGGTTAAGCAAATCGAATCGAGTGCGCAAATTCCGTTTTAGGAGCAAGGTACATGGGGGCACTCCTGTTGTTGCATGTGGCGAAGAACGGTAGGTGAGAAGAAATGTTGATAGACGATGCTGAAGTGAGCGTCCATCGTTCTGGCTTGCTTTGAGAGCCTGTTTGAATGACTGCACGAACCGTTCAGCGAGGCCATTTGATGATGGATGATAAGGAGCTGTACGAATATGACGGATACCATTTCCTCGCATAAAAGCGGCAAACTCCTCAGATACAAACTGGGGTCCATTGTCACTTACAAGTTGTTCAGGGAGTCCCTGAGCTGCAAAAAGGTGTCGTAGCACCTCGATGGTCTTGTCAGCTGTCGTTGACGACATACGAAACACTTCCGGCCATTTTGAGTACGCATCTACCACGATAAGAAATGTAGAACCTTGAAAAGGGCCGGCAAAATCGACGTGAATGCGCTCCCATGGTTTTGATGGCCAGGACCATGGATACAATGGTGCAGTTGGTGGTGAATTCTTCACTGATTGGCAAGATTTGCAAGATTTTCCCAATTCTTCGATATCTTTATCAAGGCCAGGCCACCAAAAGTAACTCCTTGACACCGCTTTCATCTTCGAGATTCCAGGATGGCCTTGGTGCAGCTCGTCTAGCAACTTCGTTCGCAGCTTAGTGGGTACTAACACACGTATTCCCCATAACAGACAACCATTTTCAACGGTAATCTCCTGCTGTTTTCTCTGAAATGGAAGCAGGGCTGCAGACACCTCATTCGGCCATCCATGCTTGGTATATCGCATCACTTTACTCAGTAGGACGTCTGTTCTGGTGGCTGTTTGCAACTGACTTGCTGTCACTGGGAGACTTGCAATCTGTGACACATTGAAAATTCCAGGCTCAGGTGAATTTCCTTCAAAACCTGGCTTCAACAAAGGTAGGCGAGATAATCCGTCAGCATTAGCATGAGCAGTAGTTGACCGGAATTCTATCTGATAGTGGTATGCTGACAACAAAATAGCCCAGCGTTGAAGTCTGGCCGCAGCCAATGGTGGAGTTCCTTTCTGCGGTCCAAGTATGGCCGTCAAAGGCTTGTGGTCGGTAACAAGAATAAACTGTCGCCCGTAAAGATAAAGGTGAAATTTCTTGACGGCAAAGATGAGAGCTAACGCCTCTTTCTCGACTTGAGCATAATTTCGCTCACTTGCTGTCAGCGTGCGCGATGCAAAGGCTACGGGCCGTTCACTGCCATCGTCCATCACATGTGATAATACCGCACCCACTCCATATGCTGAAGCATCTCCAGCAACTTTGATTGGGAGCCTCGGATCATAGTGAACTAATACATCGGAGGACACTAACTTCTCTTTTGCCAGATTGAAGGCTTGCATACATGTTTCAGACCAATTCCATTTGCAATCGCTGTGGAGTAGTGTGGTTAACGGATGAATGATCGATGCGAGATCAGGGATGAACTTCCGATAATAATTCAGCAACCCGAGAAACGAGCGTAGCTGTTGCACATCCTGTGGGGGAGGTGCATTCTCAATAGCCTCCACTTTGCTCTTTGTTGCTCGCAATCCTTGTGAGTCGATTAAGTGTCCCAGGTATTCCACTCTAGGACGCAGAAAATTGCACTTGGATTTCTTCAAACGTAATCCATGTTGCTGGAGCCTCTTCAGCACTGCTTCCAGATTCTTCAAATGTTCCGTATCATTCGCTCCAGTAACCAAGATGTCATCTATGTAGCACATCACTCCCGGCAGGCCCTGAAGGATTGTATCCATTACCCGCTGAAAAATAGCAGGTGCCGAAGCAATTCCATATGGAAGGCGAGTGTATCGGTACAATCCTCGGTGGGTGTTGATGGTGACATAGGGCCGCGACTCGTCGTGTAGCAGTAGCTGTTGGTAGGCCTGTGCTAGATCAAGGACAGAAAATTTGTCCCCTCCAGCCAAAGATGCAAACAAATCATCCGGTTGGGGAAGTGGGTACTGCTCGACATCCAGCGCCTGATTCAATGTTACCTTGTAATCTCCACAAAGGCGTACTCGACCATCCTTTTTCGGCACAACAACAAGGGGAGTGGCCCATTCACTGTAAGTAACTCTTTCCAGGACTCCATTCTGTTCAAGGCGATCCAGCTCACCTTCTACAAGTGGCTTTATAGCAATCGGTACAGACCTCGGCTTGAAAAATTTCGGTTTGACATTCTCTTTTATCGCTAGCTGTGCTTTGAACTGTTGGATGGTTCCGAGATCGTCGGAAAAGATTTCGTGGTATTCCTCCAACAAGGTGTCAAGCTTTTTTCTGGGATCCTGCTGCAATGTAACAGCAGCTATCTTTTTCCAATTTAATCGCATCGATTTCAGCCAGTTTCGACCAAGCAACGGTGGTCCATCACCCGTTACAACAACAAGTGTCTGCTCGACTGGGGGTTGATCTTCATACTGCACCCGAACTGGCAGCTTACCCAGCACAGACATTCGCTCACCTGTGTATGTTTTGAGAGGTAGTGTGAAAGATTGTAGAGATAGAGTGGAAAACATCGACTTGTAGGTACTCTCTGAGATGATTGATATATCAGCACCGGTATCCAATTCCATGACTACTGGCTTGTCATTGATATGCACTTTCACCTCGATGGGCGGTGATGCGCTAGCTCCGATAGTAAACAATGCCAGCTCTTCGTCTGATGATGCTTGTTCGGTAGGCTCCATTTCCACCTCTACCCATTTCGTTTGAGGCTTTGACATGGGCGTTCTCCTCGACTTCACTGACTTCTTTGGAGATCTACAAGCCGGCGCAATATGTCCAACTTTACCACAATTGTGGCAAGTCGCTTCACGAAATTTGCATTCATTTGCTGTATGGTTGTTGCGTCCACATCGGTAACATGGCTTACGCTTAGCTGCAGTGGATTTAGGCGATGTGATATTCATGACTACCGGCGGAGATTCTTTGAATTGCTTAGCATCACGTGCAGCTGCCTCCATGCCTTGTGCTATTTCTTGTGCTTTCGTTAGTGTGAGCTTATCTTCTGCCAGTAGCCGTTTTTGAATGTTCTCGCTCCGCATTCCCACAACATACTTGTCTCGTAAGGCTTCGTTAAGGAATGTGCCGAATTCACATGTCTGAGCCAACTGACGTAACTCAGCAAGATAATCTGCCAGCGATTCACCAGCTGCTTGTGCCCTCTTGTAGAATCGAAAACGCTCAGCAATGATGAGGGGCTTAGGCTCAAAGTGGTCTTTAAGGAGTTTTTCCAGATCCTTTAGCGGCTTGTCCTTGGGCAAGGTCGGCGCCAATTGCCCTCTCAGTAGAGAGTAAGTCTTAGATCCCATGATCGTAAGTAGCACTGACACTTTCTTGGTGTTGGTAATGTCATTTGCCTCGAAATACAAGTGTAAACGCTCGAGATACTCGGAGATCTTTTCATTTTCAGGATCGAACTCGGCAATTTTACCAATAGATTTAGCCATCGTACGTGCAGCGAAGTAAGTCCACTCCTCGTCGCCAGTGTAGTATCGCGAAGATCGAGCTTTGCGTAACAGTTAGTTAGCAAGTTGAAATATTATTGTGCACACACTCGATAGATAATACAAGACATACATACATATACATGCGGCCAAAAATCAGAGAACAAAAGACCATTGTGCATTTGGCGCGGGGCGCCAGTACAAGATAATTACATAAGTAAATGTAATACAGGATAAGGGATGACATAACATGATATAATCACTACAAAACCAACAATAAAAAATGATAAAAATTATTAATAACAACCTAAACTTAGATGTTCAGTAATAATTATTACTATGAATACAGAATTTCGACAGTACATTAATTTTAGTACTTGAGGCTTACACCAATTAGTACATAAGTCACAATATCATCTTCTAGAACCGTGGGTCATCATGACATTGTAAAACCTGTACAACAAAAAAAATATTATCATAATGCTTTAGCATAATAGCCTTGAGCTTGTACCAGAGATATCCCATGTTATTGAACGTCGCACGTTGAAAACATGCCAGGATGGCCATGGCGCCAAAGTACGACACTATTGTAGTTATGAAATGTAAGACCGGGAGGGGATATATACCAAATCATTATTGTTGGGATAAGAGTGCTTATCATAGATGTGGCTTTATGGCCAAGTGGCTAAGCAAGCAATTTACCTCCACTTGAGGTGGGATAGCATGTCCCTAGGTCTCTTTCTGGGAATGATCCTACACTGAATGAATAATTTTATTATTATTATTAGCTAACTGATCAGTGAAAAGAATAGGTACACGTGCACTCATTTAATCATGCAGGTGCAATTAGATTCTTCCGAAATAAATAGTCCCCATAACAATGGTATTCTGTACAGGTGTACTCTGGGGTACCAGCCCCTTCACAGGCTGGTATACCCCAGACTAGTTCAGGTGCACGATAGTCAAGTCCAACTTAACGTCAGCAACATACTTGTGTCGTTTTGAATACATGACACTAATAGTATGACACTACACTCAAAGTGACGTAAGATGTCACTTACTCATAACAATGTCATGATAGCTAATATTAATTATTATTGTACGATAATCGCAAGTATGTAGCTAAATTAATAGAGTTACCCTGTCATGTAGACACAAACATGTTACTGACGTTAAGTTGGACTTGACTGTCGTGTACTGTTGTTACGGGGACTACTTATCTTGGAAGAATAGTAATTGTACCAGCATGATCAAACGAGTGCATGTGTGTCTATACTATAATTTCTTTTCATTGATCAGATAGTTTAACATTCATTCAGTGTCAGACCATTCCCAGCAAGAGACCTGGGGACATGGCATTGCTTGCTATCCCACCCTAAATGGAGATAAATTGCTTGCTTAGCCACTTGGCCATAAAGCCACAAGGCCAATGGCCATTAGGCCCTCTTATTCTATAACCCCACTCGCCCCACCAAGCTATAGGGGGCTAATTGAAGTTTTTTGTATGTATCAAAGGTGAGTCCAGTACATGTATTCCAGTCCAGTAGTCCAGTCCAGTGGTCCAGTCCACTGAATAGAGACTGCCAGGGCATCAGTGGGTTGATGACATGTTCAGACAGCCCAAGGGGTTTATGTAGTGGCCGACTCTCTGGGCTTGGTGTATGGCACACAGCCAGATGCAGAATTCACTTGATCAGACGTCATGGCCACTATTTATTTCATTACCCGAGTTTGTGTGGTATTTGTTCGAAAGTGATGACTTCTATTTGAGAGTGGTGTTTATTAATACCAGTAGCTGCCAGAGAGGCAATCCATAGAGAACGGTCAATATTGACACCACTAATTCAGACCCCTTTACTGATGACAGCTTGTTCTAGAAGACTGCTAAGTATTTAGTTACTTAGAACGAGTCACGAGGCATGTTCAAATGCTAATGTACTTCTCAAATAGTAGGTGTGGTACAGCTACTATTCAAGAGCGGCATCTATTAATTTTTGTTCAATACTTCCGGAGGTGCGGCGACCAATCGAGAGAGGCGTCTGTTCAAGTGAATAGAGTAGTTAGAGAACCAACGAGTGTTACCAAACCTTAAATTAATAGCCACTATCAGAAACTCCAGTATATTAATTTTAGTGTCATGGGTCATGGTTCATGGTTGGCAACCAGCTCTATATTTAATAGCTATATCAAGGCCTTAAAGGTGTCTAATGTGTTTTGTCAGTAATACCTCAATGATGCCCTTGTGTCCTTGATATGCATGTAGGGGATCAGAATAGCTTATAGGCGTGTGGCTACATACTCGATTAAATATTCTTTGCCTTGTACGTAACTAGCTATCTTAAATTGCTTACCAGAAGGCTGGTGCAATCCTTTGATTAACCAGTGAGCTGAGTCAGAAGAGATGGAGTAAACATCAGTATGGCTGTGCCAGCTGCAGGGACACAAAATTTAGATATCACTTGATCAGCAACTTAGTGAAAAGCAGGCATGCCAAACTTACTTCTTGTCATTATTAGGTTATCATGAGCACCATCCTTTTGGCCCTTTCTTTGGAGATCAGCTATACAAACTTGCATGCTTGAACTTGATTTTTTGAATTTTTATCACATGTCTGTCATGTGACCATAGTAATATCAGATATTTTTCTGATATTCTGGGTTTAATACATTATTATAATTCCAACATAAGCTTAAAACCTGACATTATTCATATACATCTGAAAATCATGAATTTATTCAGATACTTAATATTATTTTGTACAAAAAATTAACACACCTTTCAAACACCATCTGTAGATTACAATACTATTAATTTTGTAGATGTTGGAAAACTATCATAATTATTTTGATGTTTTACAAATACTTTAGAGTTGTATATAAAAATTTTTCCAATATAGCTATTAACAACACATCAAAAATTACTATACTTTTTATAGACTATTTAGAAAAAGATCTCCAAAATTTATCACATGTACTCCAAGTGATAATATATTCCAACACTATGAAATAATTTCCCACAGTCACACACCAAAAAATTGGGCTCTGGCCCCAATTTCCAAGACTATTCCAGCACTAAGAGCTCAGCACATATGATTTTCTCATACTTCCATTACACTTTTGTGATAGGTGTTGTTTGTGATCATGAGAGCTATCCTGATGTAGCTAGTGTCTGCACTTGGATCCATGAACAAACTAGAGGTGTGCTATGTGTACAGTGAAGGAATCAAGAACAGTGGTATATACTGTAGTTAATTGAATACAACGTATGATCCAATCTAACGTAAGAAATTAATTAGCATTTACAAATTCTCATAACTTATTATATAGAGTGATTGATGACCTTTACCAGAAAAACGCAAAATTGAAATTTTTTTCCATACATAGCTAGTATTAGATTAAGTACGGTACCCATTTTAATATTATTATGGAGGACAATTAATCTTGAGTTGTCTTCTACTACACACACACACGTTTAGGGGTTCTAATTGGAACCATGGATGTACTTTGTGTAGCTCAATATGGAGAAGCTAGCTGGAACCATAGAGAGCGGCTGTTTACCAATGAGAGAATGGTTGAGGTCAAAGACGACCAAGGCAAACCCATCTCTTCTCATGCTGATTGGACAGAGCAGACCTACTGTGAGATTATCGAGAGCTTCAGTGAAAAGGATGATTTCGTATACTTTCCAAGAATTGTTTCAGGTGCATCTAATTTTACTACTAATCTTGGTTCCTAGCTAGAGTCTAATTCTTAATGGGTACAGGAGTTTCCATACTAAGGGTTCAGAGATTTCTGATCTAAATTACCATGAATTTAAAAAAATTGTGGAGATATGCGGATTAGAAATGTCTGATCTAAATTAGCATAAAATTTTAATTAAAAAATTGGAGATATTATGTGGATCAGAAATTTCTGATCTAAAATTAGCATGAATTAAAAATCTGAGATATGCGGATCAGAAATTTCTGATCCTATATCGCTTGGGTTGAGAATTTTCTAATCCCTATAATAATAATAATTATAATACCGTAAAGTCTGGTTAATAAGCGCACATGCTTATTAAGCGCATATTTTTTAATAAGCGCATGCTTCCTTCCTGTTATTAAGTATTGTCTAATAAGCGCATGCGCCCAATAAAGACGACAGTAATAGTCATCGTTCGATCAAGAGTGTTCCATTCTCCACATGGCTAGAACTAATTTACCAACCTATTTTCGGAAAGCCAGCTGCACGAGATCGGCTATAGCTACTCAACACTGCGATGTTCCACTGAGACGGGCTCAGACTCTTGACCTCACTGCCGCCGATCGACCGAAGCGAGACTCGTCAAAGAAATCGGCTATTTTTCAACGGTTTTCTTCCAGCTATGGCTTCCGATCATACTCCCATGAACTATTAGGCCACTCCAAATGAGAACGTAGTTTCCCGTCCACCGCCCGCCTCTCTCTGATGCTACCGCTTCATTTGACCATCATGTCCATTATTTATGGTTGTAGCTAGCTAGGAGCAGTACTGCTTCATGAATTTGAAGCTAGCAACCAATGGTGATGTGTGTACTTACCTTACTTTCATGATAATAATGCCCCTTCTTGTCAAGGTGCTGCTATCAGCGCGCGCTAGCTAGCTAGCGGTAGCGCTGGCTAGGCCTATAGGGCTAGCATGCTCTCCTTGTATGCACGTGCACAGTTGTGGGATCAAGAATTTTAATTATATTCATTGTGCTCATAATGATATTCATAATAATGGTTAATGGTAATGGGCGCCCGCCCGCATGTAAAATGCAGGAAGCCAGGACGGGAAACTATATTCCCATTTGGAGTGGCCTTACAGAGCTTAGTCCAAGAATTGCTGTGTTCATATCTTGCTAGCTTTATGATTGAGCGCTCGAACGTGCTGGCAGTGGGCGGGGCCAAAACTTCACTCTCTATTAAGCGCACATCGTCTAATAGGCGCATGTTTCCTTACCACCGAGAGTGATAAGCGCATGCGCTTATTAACCAGACTCTACGGTATTATACCTTGGGTTTAGAAATTTCTGATCCTTTAGCTATAATAATAATAATAATAATATAGTATTGTCCGTTCTCATTGATTTTAATGGCAGTTGAAGGTGTGGTAGCCTCGTTAAAGGCAGGAAGAAATTGTACAGCACTAGGTAGTGCAACAATGAAGCTTTTCGCTCAGCGAAAGGTCATGAGCAGAATTATGGAAGACTCCAAGAGGAGTGAAGATGAACAGATTGAAGAAGATATAACTGACCCCTAATTTTCTTGTAAAATTCCAGCTGTTATTTCATAATCTATAGCTACTCTTGTTTTTTTTCTATGGTTTTTTTTTTATTTGTACTAGTCAGTTTTGATAATTCAATAGCATAAAAGATTTCATCAGCTGGCAAGTTGTCTTGATTTTGATGCAATTTCCCCAAAGCATGAATTGCTGCTGCAAGGGAAGCAAGTATGGGCACACCTTGTGATGATGCTAAATTGGAATTGGAATTTGCTAGTGCAAGGAAGAACTTGTTTAGAGTTATAGTTTCATTTCATCACCATGATCAGCTTCTTATATCTTGTTTAGGTATATATCAGTGGTTGAAATGTATAAATTTTATGCTTAATTGTATCTGAGACTGTCCTTAAATACACTGAGTATGTGAGAATTATTATTCATTCCCCTCTGTTCTTCTGCCACGGTATCTTATATTATAACTCCCCTTCCCCCTCTCTCTATTCCACTCTTTCTGTCTCTTTCTCTCTCTAGGAGCTCTCTCTCTCTTTCCCTCTCTGTTTCTCTCTCCCTTCCCTCTCTGTATGTTTCCCTTCTCGCTATAGGGTTATATTATATTATCTTGAGGCCCATTTTCGTCAGTCATATAATACTGGGAAATAGAAAATCCAAAACTATGCATGTGTGTACATAAACTTGAAAGTTTTGACAACAATAAGTTCAATCCTATAATTAGCTATCAGTTCTGTGATAATAGCTAGTTATTATTATTTTTTTTTACCTATTGTACGTGTAACATCACATTACAGCAACAATACACTCACTAATTAAATATTTCTATAATAATAGAACTGACAACTACACAACACACATAATGCCATATGGATCTACCATGAAGCTATAATAATTATACACAATATTATGTACCACTAGTATATATGGAACACTGATCTATACTTAATAATATCACAAAATTAATGAATCGTACTATAAATCCATGCCAGCAGGTAGCTAAATCATAATTCTATAGAACATCCTTCAAACTATCAGCTAATTGTGGTAGTCCAGCATCAATCAAAGCCTGAGTGAGTGCAGTCCAGGATACCTCACCATTATTGCCTTCTAACCATGTGGCTAGCATCTCATGGCATGCTTCCTCATCATGATCTGAATGTCTGGTCTTGATCATGTCAATGTCTTCTTGTCCCATGTCCAGTGCTTTGGCCATCTCCTCCCACTCAGACCCTATGCCGTCAAGAACTCTGACCTTTCCGCCTCCACGACCTTCTAGCTCCTCAAGAGCTTTGATATTCAGCATTGTTTTAATGCCAGAGCCTACATGCATAATGGTATAATTATTATATTTTTAAATTATTAAATTTAATTGTATAAAAGTATGTGATTGTATACCTTGCTTGGCTTGTAGAGGCCCAGTGAGTTCATTGTTACCACTTTTTGTAGTGGATTCTTTCTCACATTTTGTAGATTTACCTGTGTGCATGCATAGATACAAGAATTAATAAGAAGTTTGGTACACAGTGGCATCAAAGTAATAACATTATTATTATACCTTGAACACTGCCACTGGTGATATCAGCATCAGGAGTGGCAGTGGTCGATGCCTCTTGAGCTTTGGTGTCTACTGTCATTGGAGCCTCATCAGCACCAGCATCTTTTGCTTCCTAAGTAATAATAATTATTATGATAAAGAATGAATAATCAGGGCCAGAGTTTGCAATTGCATGAGGGCTCTATAAAGTACTGTAGCCTCAAAATTGGCAAAATGGGACTGAATCAAATACAATGAAATTAGAAGTGGGGGCGGTAGTACTATAAAGTTATTCCTATCTAGACACAAAGATGAATCGTTGCTGTAGGAATAATCAATAAACTACACAATGTCATACAAAGTATGTGCATGGAGTCATGGACTATGTGCCGATGGACCCACACGAATATTATATGCGCCCCACTTGGTGACTCCACTGCCTACATATTTTTAAGTACATACATGATGTAGCTATACCTCCCACCCTTGCTCGTATACTTTTATATGAAGCTTACACTCTCAACAAACTTCAACAAGTCGGCTATTTCTGGTAGATTCGCTGCTCTTAAAGATTGGATGAGAACACCCCATGTTGGAGGTCTAAGGTCGTGACCTCCAGCCAACCAGTCAGTGAACATCTTCAAACAAGCATCTTCTGGTTGACGGAGTGCCCCCATCTCTATCGCCTCAATCCTAGATCCATTGAAGCCAAGGGCAATTGCCATCTGCTTCCATTTTGGTATCACTTTCTCCATGATTCTCACAGACTCCCTTCCTTTTTCAAATTCAAGCAGTTGTAGCTCATACAATTCAGGCGTTTTGCCTAATAAATTTTCAATCATGAAAACAAACCATCATTCAATGAATAGCAATCCAATGTTACACTACATAATACCTTTCACAGTAATAGTAGCCGTGGGGAGCTCATCGTGTGTAACTCCCGCAGATTGTGTTTCATCTCCTGCAGATGATGCAGCACAAATATCACTTTGATCCTTGTCACCATCTAATTGTGTTAATTTGATCATGTCAGAATCCTTCTGAATTAGTACTTCAGCCATTTTCTCTACATTTCCATCTAAAATTGCGTGATATTAATTTTGGTTAGACACAGTTCAAACAGCTACTATAGCTAGCACTATGACTCTATTACCTTCTACCCTCGATGCTGAAAGTAAATTTTGGTCTTCATTAATTCGTGATTCCTCTTTTCTATCATCTGATGATGGATCATGCTGATCTCCTGCAAGATCCTATTATTATTATGATTATGGTTAATAATGTACATACAATGAGTCAGCAAATCTTGCGTAAGCTTAGTACTGTAATACTTACTAGTACATTTCTTCCAGCAAAGATACTGTATTGATCCATTGCTTGACGAAGATCTTTGTAGGTTTTTTTATTGTTCTTATCACTATCTCTCCATCTCAGTAGATCTTGATAAAGCTGATTTTCACTTGTACTACTTGTTGAACTTCCTGAAACCACTTTAATTAAGTAGTTTAGTTCATCTGTCACTTTTTGAACAAATTTCAATAGATAGCTATCTGAAATTATTTTATTCTCGTTGTTCTCATCCCATAATTCCTGAAGGGCGAGCAGTTCTATCACAGCATATGGTTCAAATGAGAGAAATCTTTCAGCAGGAATTGTTTTTCCACACGACAAAACAACTAAAGGTTCATTTCTCACTATAGACTCAGCAAGAGCTTGCACTCTACAGAATGTTTTGTCAAGATTAACAACAGAGGGATATCTCAGGGGAGAAGAGGCATCAATGAATGATTCAGCCACTGATACTCGTGGGCAGAACCTGTTATGGCATTCTAGAACAGTACGTACCACTTCTGAACGATGTTTGAGACATTTTTCAAGATTTAATGTTTGAAATCGAGTAATTACAATAACAAATTTATCTTCAATGATTTCTACAAGTGTTTCCATACCGAATCCTCTTCCCCAGAAAATGCCATTCTTCCATATGGAACACTTTCGATGAATTCCAATTGCATCACCGCCATCACATTTAGACTCCAAAGCAAATGAGAATGCCAGTCTCAAAAGTAAAACTTGCAGAAACCGGGATGTCAGAAATTGCTCTAGATTTGTGCACCGCAATGTCCATCCAAAATGATGACTAAAATGAGATTCTGTCACCCACACACTGATTTCTGCTTCCAATGATATCAATCCTGGGAATAGATAGTAGCGTTCTTTTGAATTCAACGCTTTAGACTGATCTTTTCCTATTTGCCTAAGAAGGGCTTGGTCTGATATTTCATGGCAAAATTCAAGATGAGTAAGAAAGGCAATCAAGATATTAATATCGCTATCAGGAAAACAATTAGCAATCTTTGATAAAGGTACTACACCAGTGTTTGATGATAAATCCTTGTACTGCTTAAAACCTTCTGGAGCAAAAACTGTGCCTGATATCTTTGAGAGCAGGAATTTTTTATCAACGACAATATAGCTGTTTTCAATAGCTATTCTTTCTTTCAATAATAAGATGTGCCCCCTGTCATTAAGTTCCAAGCAGATTTTGTAAAGTGCTTCAAAATCTGTGGGGAGGAACTCCAATACACCTTCTTTTGATTGTTGATTCTCTATCGCTTCAGAAACAGTTTTTATTGTGACTGCTGTGAAATTTATGAATTTTTCTATCAAATATATGAGAAAGCAGTGAGCATTGAAGGTAACGGGTTCATATATTCGTAGTTCTTGACAACTTTTGATCAATAAATGGCGTAAATCACTCATGCCTGTCGATTCATGAAACTGACAGTTCATAGCAACAAAGCCAATGTACTCCATGTTGGTGAAACACTTTGTATCAAGGGTACTAATGATAGATTTTACTTTATCCTTGGGATTCACTCCCTTCAAAGCATCAGCATGGCTACCAACAAGAATGATATGGGGTCTACAAGTCACAGAAGCACATTGATTTTCAAGAAACAATATCCAATAAAGGATATGTTTGATGATGTTGTTATCATCTTCAGAGAGATTGACAACAAGAAGAAATATTGGAGGAGTGGACTGTATAGCAGTCTGAAGAAGAGCAGCATGGCCACTGTAGAATTCTCTATGACCTGCAAAGTCATATAAAGTAACACGGCCAAAACGTCCACTCTCTAAGTCATGTGGTACTATTCCAACTGTCTTTTCATCAACTCCAGAGACTTTTCCGGATGAAAAAAGTTGAGTTATAATCCATTTCTCTGTCTTGAGTGCTGCAGTAAGGGTGCTTTTTCCAACTGAGGGATTTCCAACAATAAATATTTTGACTGGAGGTTGGAGTGGTTTATTTGTTCCCAGAACTTTTTTATAAGACTTATACATAATGCTTGTTTTGGCTCCATGTCTTATGAGATCTTTAATGATTTCTGAATTTGTTGTCATTTGAAGTGGCACTTCTTCTGTATTGCTCTTGACATTAGGATCACAATGAGCTACAGAGAGTAAATAATTTACCATAATAAAACTGTCAACTTTGCAAGAAAGATGAAGAATAGTGTAGCCATCACTGTTTAAGTCATTAGGATTCCTTAACATTGTTCCTTTTCTTCTTGAGATTTGAAATAATTCACTTACTCTGGAATCTGTGTTATGCATTGATATCAGTTTAAATACAACATCAGTTGTCAATTGTGCACCATGCTCAACAAGAGTTTGCATGATCCTTAAATCTGTAGTCAATTGAATCGGCATTTCTTCATTCTTATCCTTAACATTTGGATCAGAGTGAGCTAAAGAAAGTAAAAGGTTGACAGTAGTACAGCAGTCAGCTTTGCAAGCAAGGTGAAGGGCAGTGTAGCCATTACTATCTCTATCATCGGGATTCCAGGTTGTTAACATTAATTTGATTAATGAATGTTTATTTGGTGCAGTTTCCATAGCTTCAAATCTAAGAACCAACTCTGGAGTTACTCTTGCTCCATGTTTAATAAGTAGCTTAGCAATATTTAAATTTTTTGTCAAATTCAGTAGTGGATTATTTGCACTTGGGTCACAGTTAGCTTCTATAAGCAAATAATCTACAATAGCTGGCTTGTTGAGAGTATCAGCAAGATCAAGAGCAGTTTCACCATTCCTGTTTAAGTCAGTAGGGTGCCATAACATTGTTCCTTTTCTTGATGAGAGAGCCAATAATTCAACTGCACTAGACTCTGATCCTTGTACTGACGATATCACATTAAATACAACGTCCGTTGTCATTTTTGCACCATGCTCAACAAGTGTCCTCATGATCCTTAAATCTGTAGTCAATTGCATTGGCACTTCTTCATTTTTATTTTTGATATTTGGATCACAGTGAGCTGAAGAGAGTAAAAGGTTGACAGTAGTACGGTGGTCAGTTTTGCAAGCTAGGTGAAGGGCAGAGCAACCATCTCCATCTCTATCATTGGGATTCCATGTTGTTAATATTAGCTCAAGTAATGTGCCCCTATTTGGTTCAGTTTCCATAGTTATGAATCTAAGTACCAACTCAGGAGTTACTCTTGCTCCATGCTTAATAAGTAACTTAGCAACATTCAAATTTGTTGTCAATTCCAGCAGTAAATTAAAAATAAAATTTGCACTTGTATCGCATTTAGCTTCTGCAAGCAAATAATTTACAACAGCTGGCATGTTGAGAGCATAAGCAAGATCAAGAGCAGTTTCACCATCCTTGTTTACATCTGTAGGTTTCCATAACATTGTTCCTTTTCTGGATGAGAGAGTAAATAATTCAACTGCTATAGACTCTGGTATTTGCATGTTTATTACTTGAAGTACAACATTTGTTGTCATTTTAGCACCCCACTCAACAAGTGTTTTTATAACTCTTGAATCAGAAGTCAACTGAATTGGCATTTGTCCTTTGCTATCCAAGTAATTAGGATCATATTGACATTCAGTGAGTAGATAATCAACCAAGGTCCTTTTATCACGTGATATACTACATGTGCATACCAAATGAAGGAGAGTGCTTCCATCTTTAGTTAATAATTTTATGGTTTTGTGATTATCTACCAATGATTGTAGTATACACAACATTGTTGTATCATCAATCATTGGATTGTTCAACCATTTAATAATTCTTTTTGAAGGTACTGATACCTGATCATGTTGACAAAGGTAATTGATTACTTCCAAGTTTGTTGTTATGTCAACAGGCAAACTCCCCTTACAGTTCACTGGATTTGGATCACACTGAGCTTGATCGATTAAATATGATACTAAAGCAAGTTCATTAGCATGGCAAGCAATATGAAGGACTGTATTCCCATCATCATCAAAAGTATCTGGATCCCAACCATTCTCCAGTATATAATATTGCATTAGCTCAGTTACTTTGTTATTCTCAATGTTGGATAGGCAGAGAACATGAGGAAAGTGAGCTCCATCCACTGTTTTCCAGTTTGGATTAACCTTTTTCATTTCATCGATTGATATCTTTCTGCTATTATTCAATAGCTTTGCAAGCAGCTGTGAAGAAATTCTTGATATGGATATTTCTAATCGTAATATGAGTTGAAGGAGGGTATCACCATCAGCTGTCTTACAATCAGGTATGGCTATAGTCACAGAGCGAAGAACTATCTTCTTTAACCAATTCAAAAATACTGTGGAAGATATTTGTATTAAGCATTTCTCAGACTGACATACTAGTTCAAGGAAATTGTTACCATCTGCTGTATTCCCTTCTAATGTACCAATTTTCATATATTTTAAATCAGTGGAGTCACTTAGCCACTCTATCATCACTGCTGAAGAGATTTGTGATATAGCTCTCCAAGACTGGTATACCACTTCAAGGATAGTATCACCATCAGCTGTCCTCAAATAAGGTTTAAAATATGCAATAATACAATTGGCTTTCTGAGAAGTTAGCATTTTTGACACTACTGCTGATGGTATATGTGCTATACATGTCTCAGAGCTCGCCACAAGTTGAAGAATATTGTCTTCATTAGCAGTTTTCCATGCATTACTATCAGTATCGGCCCTTGAGATAATATATTCTATGAGATTGATAGTTGTCTTAATTCTGTTTGGATTCAACATCTCATCTGAGGATATACAGTGCCGGCAGATGTATACAGCAACACGATATTGGTTACAGTTTACAGCATAATCAAGAGGTTCCAATTGGTTGATATTATCTCTTATTAATGGCTTCAGGTGATGTTTATTGATGAGATATTTAATAACATCAACGTGACCATCTCGACAAGCATAATGCAGTAGACTTTGGTTACTCTTAGTCATCACATTAGGGTCACAGCCATACTTTTCAATGAGGACCTCAATAAGATCTAACCAACCTTGTCCACAAGCTTGATGGAGAGGAGTATCACCAAAACGAGGGTGTACATAATTGACGTTATTCTGGTTCGCTAACTCGAGAGTCCAGCGTTTGTAGCCTCTCGAACAAGCCCAGTACAGAGAGCCATCCACCATCGACATCTTACTGACCTTTGACCTTTGGATTAAGATCCACCCACTTTGCATATTGGCAGTCACATGATGAATGATAATTATTACCCCGCGCGCATGCGCGAGGGGTAAAGCTTGTCCGTCTGTCGTCGTCGGCACAAAAATCGCCAGATCTCGAGTTCTAGGCGTCTGTGCGTGCTGTAAGTAGCGATGTCCAACCTCCAAATTTCACTGATTTTTCCGCGGATTATCTTTTAGTGAAATATCAATGTTCGAGTATCAGAAGGTAGCTCTCCACGAGCTCTATCAAATGGTGCTTGTAACGTGTCCGTAGATAAAACCGTTACGTAGCCACGCCCACCTAAACTTTCCCCATAGAAACTTAATACAAACAAAAACGAAGCTAGCAGCGGTTCCGCTGAACCGATTTGCACGGTTAAGGTGTCAGTAGATAGCTCATTTAGTGAGCTATCCAGTGCATTTTTTTCCGTGAGTGTACTCCTAGCCAGAGCTGAGATATTTTCGATTTACTGGAGGCCCTTGGAGGTTGGATATCGCTACTGTAAGCACAGCCAATCGGTAGATATCGGTGAAAAACTGGCTTGTACGTGCTTCGAATTTCTCAAAAAGGCTTACTAGTGCTACAAATCGTGCATTTTCTGTTCAGCATGCCTGTGGTTTATCGACCACACCCACTCTTTTAGCATAATAGTATGCGGATGCGACTGCGCATGCTCAAGCACGGTATTGGAAAGGGTCGTCACGTCATGAAACAGCCTCAGAGTATTGCAATACTATGCTACAGTGGCTGCAGAGCGCGCGGGGTATGTGCTCTTTAGAGCTCTAGTTGTAGCTAGTTACTGTATTATGCAAGTTGGTTATGAATACAGTGGACTCTCTATTAACGGACACTCCCAATAACGGACCTCTACAAAATAACGGACACTGCTAGCCGCTATAATATCCCTACGCTTGCTTTTTGAGGGGTGCAAAAATAACCAATAAAAATGCGATTGAATCAAAACTGATAAACCTGAACCATCGTGACAACTAGGGAACAACCTGCACAAATGTCTCCCACATACTGCACTCAACAAACTCGTCAACCATGATTAATAGGTGCACAACCGTCGAGAAAAGCAAGCGTAGGGATGTATAGTAGATGAGATTTATCTCTTGTTTGTGTACTTTTTGATCCTGCCATCCCTACTTCATTCTTCAATTTTATTCAATTGTTTTTATACTTGTTATTAATATGATCGCATACTGTCTCAGTGTGTATACTATAGAGCTATTTGGGCATGCATGGAGTATGGCCAGTGTAAAGCACGAGTGACAGCGAGTGCTATTTAATTTGGCTATACAAGTACAAGCATAATATAGGATACTGATTGGTTACGGTATACAGTTTAATTTCGCGCCGTGCGCGAACATTTATCTCCATACAAAGCAATGGACGGCAAGCGCTTAAAAATTTCACGTCAGTTTTCGCGTAGTTAAAAAGATAGGATACCGTATATACGGTCCGTTCTAATTCTGCAACAATAGAGGCAGGGCCACACGTTTCAATTTTGCGTTTAGTATGTTCGAGGCCAGAGCTATGGCCGACTTTATGCGCAGCGGTTCAGTTCAAGGAGCCGCTCGCGCCAGCGCTTTGTGGAGTCTATCGAAAGAGGAACGGTTTTGAAGCAAAAACGCTACCTGTGGCCCTCGAGAGTGATGAAAGCTTACTGCTGAAAGTGGAGCCTATAGCTAGGCTGCCAATGTCTAAGCAAAAACTGACGTGAAAATTTGTGAAACGGTGGTGAAACTGCTCGCGCGGACCAAGACCAGAAGATATCGTTCGAGTAAGCTTTTTCTAGGCCAAGAGTAGCAGAAAGAAGTAAGGAGAAGGCTGGAACAGACTAGGAGTTTATAACTAACTTTGTTTATGATATACAGAGTGTTTTATTGATCTAATTAATTATTCATGAAACTGTTGACCGTAACCTTAAAACATGTGATTAGTTAGCTGTGACAAATATAGTAATTAATTTGGATTGACTACTGACAGGCATCTATATCTCATAGTCACCTACAAGGTTTTCATATATTCACCTAATAATACAACCTTTGCCCTCCGGCCGGCTCTTAGCAATACAAAGCCACTATGATCTCAACACGTGCACTGACAGTGTTTAGCTAGTCGGTTTCTATGTGATTTAGCTATAGAAGACCTCAGGGCTCTCATAGAACCCTCGCTTTGCTTGGGATTCTAGAGTTCTTCAGTCTTCTAAATCACATAGAAACCTCCTAAACCTAAAGTTAAACATGCAGTGTCTAAATAATAATTAGAGACTGAGTACAAAGTCTCTACGCATTTTAAGAGACCATTGGACGAGGTCTCTAACTGATTTAGAATATAGCAACTGTAACCATGACATTAAAACCTGGGAAACGTAGTAGGCTACTGTTGCACTGTGCATCTTTCCGCCCTTTGCCCTTGGCATCCCAAATAGACCTCCTCTCTTAGAGGTCTATAAGTGAATTGAGAGGTCTCTAAGTGAAATAATGGACCTCCAACTGACCAATCAGATTGCTTGCGCTGTATTTGTTACAACTATATTCTAACTCATATATTATTATAGCTATTAAATAGTATGCTATAGAATTTGCCCTAGGCTTTAGCAAGAGTAGCTACCAATTATAGCGTAAGAGTACAAATACAGCTGTAATCCGTACTCTTGCCTATGGGAGTAATGTATTGGGACTGTAATCACTATACTATTTAATGTAGTAAAGCAGATTGTTAAATGTCACCACATGGAGATTTACACTTGGTCATTAATGATTGATTGAAGAGAAGTTGCAATATCACCACATGGAGATTTAAATTTTGTCCATTAATTGAAGAATAGTTGCAATATCAATTGATGAGCTAACGTCGCTAGATCTATTATTATAATCGCGTCTCCTTTTCCGCGTGCATAATAAGTAATAATTATTGCGATCATAACGTTACTGAGGGGGCTTGTCCAAAGTCCTTGTGGAAAAATTAACGTCATTATGACGTTAGGGGGGGGGGTCTTGGCCCATGACGTTTTACAACTGCACTGTCAGCAGACTTGAGCTTTAGTTGTGATTATGCATTCTTGTGGTTGAACAAGTCTAGACACACCTCCAGCAGTGTCAAAATTTGCATTTTAGTGACAACTGTGTCAAGCACTATGTAGCTAGCTAAAAGTGTACACGTAGCTACAGGCAAGCAAGAACTGTCAAAGAAGCACAGGTATGCAATGAATCCATGAAGACATAGCTAGCACTGCAGAATACAAGTGAATACCAAATTTATAGGCTGAATAGAGCAGAATCAGAGTTTCAGTGTTGAATCTATGCTGAAATGCTGTGACGTTAAGGTAGCATTAAAGTGCGTGGGCGTGAGCGTCAGGATTGGCTAATTCAATTAGCGAATCGTGAAGGGGCGTGGCCGAAGAGGCCATACGAGTGCTTTTGGTCGAAGGTGGGCGTGTCCAGAATCGGCCAGGGATGATTATGCGCGTGTAATTAGCGACCGGAAGTGGCCCCTGAAGAAAAGGCCGGTAATTGCCCACATCAAAGCAAGATCAAAGCATTCTTTCTTAACTATTAACCGCAACGACTTAAAAAAAAAGCCTTATTAGGCCTAATTAAGCATGTGGGCGTGTTCCTGGCACTGTGTGGAGTGCGTGCGTGTGCGTTAATGCAGGTTTTATTGCTTCCGATTGGGCGTGGCTTCACGGGCCAGTGCTTGGATATCGGCGCCTGGGACTTGGCCTCGGCGATAGGTGGGCGTGTCCCGGAAGCGGTGGTGACCTTTGAACCCCGCGAGGAGGCTTTGGGGGCGTGGCAGGAGGTCAAAGGTGAGGCCATGTCTGTTAATGAGGCACTGTACGCCGGTGCGATGGAGGGGCCCGTACGGCTGGACGGAAGCTGACGATGATTTGAAGCGGATGTGGTTGCGATGACGTGTTGTTACTCCGCCCACACAGGAAATGAGGTGAGCTCTTGTGTGGGCGGTGTGGCAGAACGGCCTCCAAGTGTTTGTGTGCCTTGAGGAAGCTGTGTGTTTTAATTGGGATTGATTGTGGGCTTCCGGTGGACATCCGGTGGTTAGTAGGCACTTGATTGAGAATGGTGGTTCTTGGGGAACAGGGTGGGGCTGTTTTGGGCGTGGCCTGGCCCCTCCCTTCCGGCTCGGCTTCCGGTCCATGGAGGATATTAAATGAACACTTCCGGCTCTAGCAGCCACACCCCTGAGACCTGTGCAATTAAAAGGGCGTGGTTACACAGCATGCACCTCACTAATGACTTTGATGTGGTTTAGGTGTCATATCCCCCACCTCACGCCCACGTAATTTAATGGTACCTTAAAACTTATCTACTGTACACAGTATATGGCATAGTAGAAAGCTTAAAACTTATCTACTGTACACAGTATATGGCATAGTAGAAAGCTTAAGGTAGCATTAAAGTGCGTGGGCGTGAGCGTCAGGATTGGCTAATTCAATTAGCGAATCGTGAAGGGGCGTGGCCGAAGAGGCCATACGAGTGCTTTTGGTCGAAGGTGGGCGTGTCCAGAATCGGCCAGGGATGATTATGCGCGTGTAATTAGCGACCGGAAGTGGCCCCTGAAGAAAAGGCCGGTAATTGCCCACATCAAAGCAAGATCAAAGCATTCTTTCTTAACTATTAACCGCAACGACTTAAAAAAAAAAGCCTTATTAGGCCTAATTAAGCATGTGGGCGTGTTCCTGGCACTGTGTGGAGTGCGTGCGTGTGCGTTAATGCAGGTTTTATTGCTTCCGATTGGGCGTGGCTTCACGGGCCAGTGCTTGGATATCGGCGCCTGGGACTTGGCCTCGGCGATAGGTGGGCGTGTCCCGGAAGCGGTGGTGACCTTTGAACCCCGCGAGGAGGCTTTGGGGGCGTGGCAGGAGGTCAAAGGTGAGGCCATGTCTGTTAATGAGGCACTGTACGCCGGTGCGATGGAGGGGCCCGTACGGCTGGACGGAAGCTGACGATGATTTGAAGCGGATGTGGTTGCGATGACGTGTTGTTACTCCGCCCACACAGGAAATGAGGTGAGCTCTTGTGTGGGCGGTGTGGCAGAACGGCCTCCAAGTGTTTGTGTGTGTTTTGGCCTTGAGGAAGCTGTGTGTTTTAATTGGGATTGATTGTGGGCTTCCGGTGGACATCCGGTGGTTAGTAGGCACTTGATTGAGAATGGTGGTTCTTGGGGAACAGGGTGGGGCTGTTTTGGGCGTGGCCTGGCCCCTCCCTTCCGGCTCGGCTGCCGGTCCATGGAGGATATTAAATGAACACTTCCGGCTCTAGCAGCCACACCCCTGAGACCTGTGCAATTAAAAGGGCGTGGTTACACAGCATGCACCTCACTAATGACTTTGATGTGGTTTAGGTGTCATATCCCCCACCTCACGCCCACGCAATTTAATGGTACCTTAAGAGAGGGGGGGGAGGGGGGTAAAAGTTAACGTCATAATGACGTTAATTTTTCCACAAGGACTTTGGACAAGCCCCCTAAGTAATAATCATGATGAAAGTATTATTTTAAGTATCTGCTACTTGCATGCACATTTATTATAAAAATCGGCCATTGGTCGACATTAGCGCTGTTGCAAACTACTGGGCGGTCAACAACAGGTGGAAACGGTCGCCAATTCATAAAATCATGGGTCTAGCATACTCGCTCATGGTGACCTGCAGAAACGAGATTAAGTGGTCGTTTATTAGACAAATGAATTATCTACCGAATGGAGTTTGTTCGAGGTTCACATACTTGCCAACCCCCATCACTCAACATGCAGGACAAGCAAATCAAAATTTGTAGGATTTTGACAGAAGTTGCAGGAAAACCCATATTATCACAATAATAGCTACCATGCTAAAAGACACAATATGATTAGAATGTTGATAGCTAATTGTTATTTCTTACTTGCTGGGCTGAGAGATGGGTGTGTACTGGGGTGTCTCTATTCACTGGAATGGACTACTGGACTGGATTACTGGACTGGACTACTGGACTCGCCTTTGACACCAAAACAATAGCTAGAACGGCCATAGAGTTTGGTGTTTAGATTAGTTGTGTCACTTTTATTGGTTGGTGAACTATGCACAGGTGGTGGAGAGCCATGGACAAATCAGGCAGTGGTGCAAACGTACTGATCTGAAACTGAACCGTCACTCAGGGGCAGATCTATAGAATTTTCAATTGATGGGGTTGTATATGCACACGGATATATGCAAATATGGAATCAGCTACACAGAATGTGTACAAAGTTAGCCACTAGTTTGTGGGGAGAGACCTTGTCTTAGGAACTAATCCACACAGTTGTAGGAACTTATGGAAATTATCAGTTTATACCCAACACCTGCATTATAGTTTAGTCCCCAGTCTGTTAACTTAATTAACTGTAAATGTTTTATTTACATTAATAAATCTTTGTACCGGATACAGGACTGGCCAATGTGGAGTAGTTAGTACAAATCATCAGTAAACACGTCATATCTGTGCCTGTGAGACTGGGGGCAGTATAGTTATCACCTCACCAATCTATTTACTGTCCCCTGTCGCAGAGGCACAGATGTATTTTGGCAAAATCAGAATGTAACCCCAGCATGCACCTCCCCCCTCTCCCCTGTCACTGGTCGCTACATATCAAAAATTAGTTTTTGCGGCGTTCTAAAACTCTGTTGCATCATGCAGTAATTCTAAAAAATGGCACATTAATTTAATCTGTGCATGCATGGTGGATGATGAAAGGGAATTCACTACCACAACCTTGTTCAGGTGGCTTGTGCATGTCAATAATTATTATGCCAACATTTAGCTACGTAAACAAATTATTGTTCTGAATTTGTTCATAACCTATCTCGCCACCTCCACTGCTTGTGGATAGTTTACCAACAAGAGTGACAGGGCTGCTCTAAATACCCATAGTTGGCTCATACTATGGCTATTTTAATGATGCTTTTAGGGTCAAAGGTGAGTCCAGTAGTCCAGTCCAGTAATCCAGTCCAGTAGTCCAGTCCAGTGAATAGTGACACCCTTGTGTACTGCCTGTACTTAGACCGATATGCTGAATAACCTTTGACCTCAAACTATTGCTGAGTTTGCATGTTTAGTCCGCAATTAAGTTAAGTTTGAAAGGTCAAACTGGATTGAGCAAAGATCTGGGACAATTTCCAGTCTTTCCGGGACTCCGGGACATATCCACATTTTCGGGGACAATCCCGGAAATTCCGGGAAACTTGGCAAGTATGGGTTCATAGCACGTACAGAGCCCGAGTTACAGTCCCGAACGTCTTAGCCGGTCGAGAGTTGATGACTTACGCTACTCATCTGAACCTCTTGCGTACTCATTGAGAGTGAGGCAGGGTCTTTGAACATTAGAACATGTTGAAGCTTTCTCACTTTCAAATGGTTTGACATAATTCACTGAAGTTACGTTGGCAAAGAATAAAACAATGATTAGAAACTTTAACAGCGCTGATGGCCACTCCATACTAGCTATAGCTAGCTATCTTAATTATGAGACTCTTTCTTACTGAAGATTCTGACTTTGTTTGTAATAATTAAGTGACCTGTTTTATAGGTACAATGGGGATCGATAGGCTACATTGTTTCAGCTATGTACCATGTTAAACCTCTCTATAAGGGACACTGCCCAAAAAACTACCATTCCCTATACTAGTTTGCAGGTGCTGATCCAGAAATTTTGCATGGAAGGTGGGTGATAGGGTGGCTACCCATAGTTAACTATACTGGTACCGGTGCAAGGGGGGTGGCTGATTGATAATGGTGGATCGATGTCTCCTGTACTACGTTGCATAAAAGAACTGGTGAAGGGGGGTGGCTAGCCACCCTATCCACCCCCCTCCCCCCCCCCCGGATCAGCCCCTGGTTTCTATTCATTGAGAACCTCCAAGAAGAGGATAACCTCTCTATAAGGAACTGGTGAAGGGGGTGGCTAGCCACCCTATCCACCCCCCTCCCCCCCCCCCCCCCCCGGGTCAGCCCCTGGTTTCTATTCATTGAGAACCTCCAAGAAGAGGATAACCTCTCTATAAGGAACAAAACAATTAGCTAGCTAACAGAATTTATATTGTTCCCAAAGTGTCCTTTATTTGGAGGTTAATTCGACTGTAGTTATAGAGCCATTGAAAATCCCTAATGAGTAGCATGGATATCAAGTCTTGGTTTTCAGAAAATCTTACAAGGTGAACCACATAATTATTATAGCAATGTGTGATTTGACTTATATTCACCAAAATGAGTAGCTATAATTTGTAGGTCTAGTAGATTTTGAAGTGCCTGGAGCAAACTAGCTAGTAGGCTAATGTATTGACCAATATAACAGTATTGATGACAGTTTGTTCCAAGCACTTCTGAATCAACGTGCTACCATGCAAAGCTCATCTGTGTGTTATTTGTGGAGAAAATGGCTAATTAATAGCTGGAGAGAGACATCTGTTCTTCCCTATGGCACATTTGGCAAACTTATGGGAATTAGTCATTGAAAACAACATTATTATTCACTTAAAATATAATAGCTAGCATCATTGTGATGCAACCACAATTTTAACATGCAGTAGTGACAAAATACAGAGTAAAGATGCTAGCTTACAATACTATTATTATAGCAAAGGCAACAATGAGGTTTATTAACACCTAGATCTGACAAGAACGATATATAGAAAAGGCTCTGGGGCCCTCCTACTACATGTAGCTACTGTAATAATGTCATAAAGAATATTTGCACAAAGTCAATTAATACACACAGACATTGCATGTACAATCATTGGAAAAAATGGGAGAATCATGCATATTGAAATTATGCTGAGTTAGATATCATGCATGCACACTCATAAAAGTTAGCATACTAACAGTTAATTTAAAAGTGCATCTCTGCATGAGTCAATAATTTCTGTTAAGCAACGGCTTGTGATTCGGCAGTCTCTAAAAGTGATTCACGAAGGCCAACATCGATTTCAGTAAAAGTTGGTAGAGTCTGTAGCTCAGCAGCATTTCTATCCCTTGCTCTAGTCTGATCTTTAACTGGGGTAATACTGAGAATCTTACTAAGCAGCAAAGATTTTTGGATGAAAGAGAGCATATACATTTTCCAGATGTTTGATGACTTAAGGACTAGGCTGATATGAAAGAGCAAAATTCCAAGGAAAGTTATGAAAGCAATTCCAATAGATACACTTGAAAGGATACGCTGAAGTTTATCATCTTGAGAGTCTGACTCTTCATTGAGGTAAAATGTTGTGACAGAAAAGCTTCCCAAGTTGAGGATAAAAGAAGATTCCAGAACATCTTTTAGCCAATGCTCATAAACTCTTCTTTGGATAGCAAGAAGTGCAATGCTCACAGAACATACAGCTACAAGATTGGCACTCTCATTGCCATTAATAGTGAATGTAAGGAATAGTCCCAGCCGTGTGATCAATAGCAGCCCAGTCCAGTAGCGAGTGTGCTTCCTGAATGGAGCATGATAAGCATCCATGAATGGCTTGATCTTGTTCAGCCATGACAAAATCCACCAGTTGGAGCAAGTTTGAAGCCAGTGGCCACAGAAAAGAAGAAAAATGTATGGTACGACAAACACCACAAGAGATAAGATGGAAAATAGTGCAAGAGCAGTATGCTTGGATTCCTTGAAAAAGCCTATGCTTTCATCATACTTCCAAATGGTTCGATGAACTTCTGAATCGTTAGAGGTATTGTAATATGTTAGATAGGTGAAGGATAGAGGAACTATGATTGCTTGTAGCATTTTACTATAGGACATGAGTAATAGAGTCGAAAGAATTACAACAGGATTTTGTCCAAATCGTTCGGCAATCGTTTGTGAATAACGGCTGGCAAGGATGATAGAACTGACAAGAAACCAGACATAAAATTGGGAATAGGAATTGAAACCAGGAATATGAATAGATGTCCATACCATCATAAAAACAGGTTTCAATTCCAAGGTCTAAGTTTAACCATGAAATAAAAATAGTGAAGAAATTGATGGTTGATCTGGGGAAATAAGCATCGTTATTTGCTTGAATTATGTTGGCATAAAACAGGAGCCCATTAATTGTTCCAAAAGCAACAGTGAGACGAAGAGAATGAATGATAGCAATCAGAATCATTCCAGCCAGAAAAAATAACACAATCAAAGCAATGTGGCCATTGTCACATTGAATACAGTGTAAGCTACCAAAGGCTAGGCTGAAATTCTTCTGGCACTGTCCACATAGAGTTCCATTTCTGTTGAAATCGCATTGGGTAGGCAAGTCACTAGACTTGAATGTCACATTTATTGAACTTTCTATACAATAATCAAGTGGGCAACGGGATTCATAAATGACTATATATTTCTGTCTCATCAACCAGTGCAATCCAAAAGTTATTTCTCATGCGTTCAAATGAAAGATCATCTATGTAGCAGTTTGAAGCAAATTTTTGAATTTTCTTATTGCACACGAATTTGTTATGATCTTTTGAAATCTCAAAACCATATGGACAAGGTTTGATATAAACTGTGATCTCTAAACTTCTAATGAGGCTCTGACAAGGATTTTCAGGGAATAATCCCAATATTACCCTGTGATCTTCTTTGTGTGAACTTAGTCGAAAGTATACATTTGTGCATGTAGCATTGATGCTTTGGCTTAATGGGCTTATACTATACTTGCCACCAGTGAGTGAGTTATCAATCAAAATATTTGCTGGTACTGGAGAATCAACTTCACTTATTGCTTCTAACATGATACTAAATTGTTCTCCTGGCCATACACTATAATCTATACTTTGCCCATAATATGGAAGGCTTTCACAAGGTATGACTTTTTTAGCAGGTGACGATATGCTTGCATCTGATTCTTTGTGATTGATTATTCTTGACAAATTCATGAAGACTTCAAGTGCATCATCAGTATAATTATAGTCGTGGTATTTATCATCACATGCTGAATAAAATATTTTAGTCCGGTAATACAATCTACACTCATTGAGATGTCCTCCATAAACAGTACTTCCTGCTGATCCTGCAGAATTATGCTCAAAGATTATTAAGATAGGATTAGGACAAGAACTACAATTGACCATGGAGATGAAGCATTCTGGAGAGTTTGATTCCAATATACACTGAGAATCTTCGAAATAAAGTGCACCACCACTGTCATTTGCATGATTCATGGTGAAGGAGATATTTAGGACTTGGACTAGAATCATTCTTAAAGATAAACCTTGCAGGAAACCTATTGCTCCACCATTAAGTGCTGAGTTGTCAATAAACTTTACTGTTCCCGTAAATATCAAAACATTTCAATAGCTCCTCCGGATCCTACCTGTGATGCTTTGTTCTGTTGAAATACTACCATAAAACTTGATCCATCTACTAAAATTTCTGATACCTTTGAAGTTATGTCCATAATATTAAATGAAATATTTGTGTCAGATATGTGTAATGCACCACCACCATATGCAGCACTGTTATTAGTTAGAGAGATATTATTTCCAGAAATGATTAAATTGATATCTTCAAGGTACATTGCTCCACCCAAATCTGCAGAATTGCCATCAAATAAAGTAGAATCGTGAATGGATATCTGGCCATGTAGACCTGCTACAGCTCCACTGTACAGCTTCACATTATTCCTTTTAAATGTAGAATATTCATTGATTGTAAGGGTGCAATTGTCACATAGGATTGCGCCACCATGTGCTCTTGCCATGTACATTGTCAAGCGCATTTTGGGATAATTCTCTGTACCATGGTTGCACATTGCATCAATAATATGCATGCTAAAAAAGTCGTAAAGTAATGGCACACTGGCTGTATTGTTCATAAAAATATTGGTTCCATTCAATGTTAGCGTAGAACTAGATAAATATGCACTTCCTCCAGTATATGCTGTACAATTAGCAAATGTATTATTTCCACTTGTAACAGCAGATGACTCAGACATCACTATTGCTGCACCAAATGATCCCTGGATTCCAATGAATTTGCAATCCCTGCATGATACCAATTCCACTTCGCTGACTCAATATTGCACTACAACCATAATAATGATTATGCCCATTGGCCGTGATTGAAATATTGTGTAACTCTATCAGCTGTGTTTGTTTGAATACAATACTGAAAGAATAATTTTCTGGCAATGTGAAATTAATAGAGGTAATTTGAATAAACCAACAGTCTTCCCAAGTGATATTAACAAATGGACCCAAGAAAATATTAACCATGATATTGCTACTATCGAGCAAACCTTTAAACACCACATTTCATAGGTTTGTCAATTTTAAGCTGCTGTTTAGTTGATGGTTACCAGGTTGGAAATAAAAGCAAGTGTTATTTGCAAAATACATTTCTGGTTGAGTTGCATACTGTTCCATAATTTGACAGGGTACTTGATCATTAACAATGTCATATCCAATTTTCCCACTCGGTGTGACATAGCTAATATGACATTGTATGATTCAAACAGTTAATTTCTGCTTTAAATCCAGAGTCATATAATGCCACAATGAGAGCTGCAAGCAACACAGAGGACCACTTCATGACTGCTATTAACTGTAGCTATCTATATTATTAATAGATTTACTGGCATATGAAGTAGCTAGCTACGTATGACATTTGCAACCTGGCTTGGGATAGCTACTGAGTGGCCGTACACATCGGCTGAGCATTAATTGCATTATATATTCTGGTCATGCATAATTGTAATAATTATTTACTTCCTTGTATCATGTTATTAAGGATTATTGTATCATGCATGTATTAACTATTATTTCCTGTTACTGATCTAAGCGTGCAGCTCGGTCGCTATAGGAACTAACAAACCTTACAATTGGCGACGAGGATTATGGCAGATGAAAGTGGCGACGGTACGACTGCCGGGAGTGGCACTGGGGACTCTAGCTCTACTGCTGCAGCTACCGCGGCTACTAGGCTGCGCCCACCGTTCGGGTAGCAGGAGTCATTGGGGTCGTAGCTCCCTTCAACGGTAAAGAGGAGGAGTGGATCGACTATGCGGAGCGACTGGAACATTATTTCATCGCGAACGACATAACTGATGTCGCTAAAAAGAGAGCAATTTTGCTCAATGCAGCAGGAGCGTCTACCTATCGATTGATCAAAACCCTGGCACTACCCGGAGTACCCAAAGACCTCACGTTTGAACAGATTGTTGAGAAGGTCACAGCTCACTACAACCCCAAACCGTCGGTGATTATCAAACGCTTTGAATTCAACACGAGAGTTCAAAAGGAAGGGGAGTCCGTAGCCGAATTTGTAGCGGCTCTTCGAAAGATTACGGAGCATTGTGAGTTCGGTACGTTTCTGGACGACTTATTACGCGATCGTCTAGTGTGTGGAGTGCTCGACAAGAAAGTTCAGCACCGTTTCCTCCAAGAATCTAAACTCACCTACAAGCAAGCATTCAACATGGCTATAGCAGCAGAAGCAGCCCGTAAGGATGCAAAGCGACTTCAAGAACACAGGGAGGAAACATGTTCAAGGGAAACACAACCCCCTGAGACTGAGGAGAAACCGACTCCTGTCAATCGAGTGACAAAGAACGCACCTCGAACCGATGGCCGTGGCAAAACCGAATGCCACAGGTGTGGTGGAAAGCACCCAGCAGCTCGCTGTAAATTTAAGGATTACGAGTGCCACTTCTGCAAGAAAAAGGGCCATTTAGCCGTTGTTTGCAGAAAGAAAAAGAGAGTTGCAGCGAGGAGCGAGCCTAAACGTGAACAGGCCCACCACATCACAGATAACTCGGACGACGATAACGACGACGAGTACAACTTGTATCGAGTTAGTAGTGGTTCGACAAAGCCACTGCTTGTAACCATGAAATTGAACAGTGTCGATACGGAAATGGAAGTTGATACTGGAGCGTCAGTCTCCATAATGAGCGAGGAGAAATTTCAGCACTTCCGAGGGAGCACCTCTGTTACACTCCAGCCGTCCAAAGCAAAATTGTTCACGTACACAGGAGAAGCTATTGGAGTTCTTGGTTCCACAGAAGTGACAGTGGAGCACAATCAGCAGGTTGCTACCCTACCTTTGATCGTGACGAAGGGTACAGGACCATGTCTACTTGGCCGAAACTGGCTAGCCAAGCTACGATTGGACTGGCAGCAAATATTCTCCGTCAGGACTGGTCGCACGTTACAGACGGTACTCGACAAGTATCCTGATGTCTTCAAGGACGACTTGGGGACAGTAAAAGGGCTCAAGGCGAAAATTCACGTTGATCCGAAGGCCACACCCTTGTACCACAAAGCGAGATCAGTTCCCCTGGCGCTAAGGGAGAAAATTGAGACGGAGTTGGATCGGCTCCAAGCACAAGGTATCATAGAGCCCGTGCAGTTTTCGGAGTGGGCGGCTCCGATTGTCCCTGTCATCAAGAGCGACGGAAGTGTCAGAATCTGCGGTGATTATAAAGTTATCGTTAACAGGGTGGCCAAACTTGACAAGTATCCTCTTCCGCTCATCGACGATCTGTTTGCCTCGTTGGCAGGAGGCAAGCAATTTACGACACTTGACCTTTCCCACACTTATCAGCAAATCGAGTTGGATGATGAGTCTCGACAATACGTCACAATCAGCACCCATAAAGGATTATTCCGTTACAACCGGTTACCGTTCGGAGTGGCGTCAGCCCCCTCAATTTTCCAGAGGACGATGGAAAATCTGCTCCAAGGCATCCAAGGTGTCTGCGTCTATATAGACGACATTCTAATCTCGGGTCGTACCGATGAAGAGCACCTGGAGCATCTCGATGAAGTTCTCCGCCGACTAGCCGAAGCGGGGATGCGATTAAAGGAAAAAAAGTGTGCTTACCTACTCTCAGCAGTGGACTATCTAGGCCACGTGATCAACGCTGAAAGCCTACGCACATCAGATTCCAAGGTTGCAGGGATTGTGAAGGCTCCTGCTCCTCGAGACGTTTCAGAGTTGAGATCCTTCCTGGGACTCGTAAATTATTACGGAAAGTTTCTCCCAGACCTTGCAAACACACTCTCACCCTTGTATGCATTGCTGCAAAAGAAAAATAAGTGGTCATGGGGTGCCAACGAAGAGGAAGCCTTCCAAGCAGTAAAAAAGTTGCTACAGTCGTCTCGTGTACTGGTTCATTTCGACCCCAACCTACCTCTCATTCTATCTTGCGATGCATCTCCGTATGGGTTGGGAGCGGTGTTATCCCACAAGATGCCGAATGGAGAGGAAAGACCTGTGGGATTTGCATCTCGTACACTGACAGCTACCGAGCTGAAGTACTCACAGTTGGACAAGGAGGCTCTCGCGATCGTTTTCGGAGTCAAAAAGTACCATTCGTACCTCTACGGTCGACAGTTTGTGTTGAAAACCGACCACAAGCCCCTAACACACATCTTTAAGGAGACTCGAGCTATTCCTACTCTCGCATCGGGCAGGATCCAACGCTGGGCATTGATCTTGAGTGCCTATAGCTACACGATTCAGTACAAACCTGGCAAAGAAAACTCGAACGCGGATGCATTGAGTCGGCTCCCTGCACCAGGATAAAAAAAGGAACCACCGAGACCTCCCGAAGTCGTGCACTTAATGGAGTACCTTGACTCTTCGCCGGTGTCTAGTGCACAGATCCGAACGTGGACCGATCAGGATCCGTTGTTGTCGAAAGTGAAGAGATGGATTCTTTCAGGATGGCCCGACCCCACCCCAAGTGAGGAAGAAGAGCTCAAACCATTTTCAAGGAGGAGGTATGAGCTAAGTGTAGAAGATGGGTGTGTATTGTGGGGGAGTAGGGTAATTGTGCCTCAAAAAGGGAGACCCAGAGTTCTGAAAATGCTTCACGAAGCTCACCCGGGTATCAGCCGCATGAAAGGGCTTGCTAGGGGTTATGTCTGGTGGCCAGGTATCGATGAGGAGCTTGAAAAGTGTGTTAAGTCTTGTGAGACATGTCAAGTCAATAGGAAATCCCCACCAGCAGCACCGATGCATGCGTGGTCCTGGCCCAACAAGCCGTGGTCAAGGGTGCACATAGATTACGCTGGGCCATTCATGGGGAAGATGTTTCTGGTGATCATTGACGCCCATTCGAAGTGGATGGAGGTCCACAAGACAGCCTCTAGCTCATCCACTGCTACTATCGATTTACTCAGAACCACGTTTGCAACACTAGGCCTGCCTGAGGTGATTGTTTCAGATAACACAGCCAACTTTACGTCTGAGGAATTTTCAGAATTTCTGAAGCGCAACGGCGTGAGACATGTCCGAACCCCTCCATATCACCCCGCCTCAAATGGCCTCGCAGAGCGAGCGGTTCAGTCGTTCAAGGAGGGAATGAAGCTTTTAAGCTGAAAGATGGCTCAATTGACACTAAGTTGGCTCACTTTCTTTTTAAGTACAGAATGACGCCTCAAAGTAGTACAGGCATCTCTCCCGCTGAACTCATGTTTGGTCGTCGTCTGCGAACACAATTCGATCATTTACATCCCGATATGAGCAAGAAAGCACGTGATGCTCAACTTCGACAAGCCAAGGGGCACGATGTTCGTACAAAGCCGAGAGAATTTAATGTTGGAGAGCTAGTGTATGCACGGAACTACAGTCCTGGTCCAATGTGGTTACCTGGAGAAATTGTGGAGAAGCAGGGATCCACCTTGTACACTGTGTTATTGACAGATGGCCGGAGAGTTAGGAAACACACGGATCAGTTGATGACTCGAGTAAGGCCAGCTGAAACTGCTCGTACTGAGAGTAATGGACCAGAAGAGTGTGATCCAGTTGAGTATCCAACTGTAGTTTCGCCTACTGAGACTGTTCCGAGTGCAGAGACAGGGAGTAGAGATACTCTTCCTGAAAGCGAAACACTATCTCCTGATCCTGAGCCAGAACCGAATCTGGACTCGACTGCTAATGGTGCACACAACCCGGAACCTGAACAGGAGCAATCTGCACCTCCTGAGATACGACGTTCTAGTCGATCTAGACAACCTCCTACGAGGTATGGTGATTATCGCACTTATTGAACTGAACAGTTAATGATTTGTGTTCATTTAAGAGGGAGGAATTGTAATAATTATTTACTTCCTTGTATCATGTTATTAAGGATTATTGTATCATGCATGTATTAACTATTATTTCCTGTTACTGATTTTGTAGGGCATTGCGCCTTAGCGCAACCGGCCCCATTGTCTTTAGCGCCCTTGCGCATACGGACTCTTTGTCTTGTGTTTCTCATATGTATGTACTGTGTGTATGTATCTATCTGGCATTGCCATATCTTGAGTCTCAATAATAATATCTTTATGCTGAGATCGCCACCTAACTAAGCGTGCAGCTCGGTCGCTATAGGAACTAACAAACCTTACAATAATATTATAACGACATCATGAGATTCCCAAACCCTAGAACTGTGCACAGCTTATACTACAGATCAGATCTAGAGTAGCCGCAAGCCGTGCTTTGGTAAACGAAGTCCCACTATTAAATTTAATGTTGATAAACTCGAAGTGTATATGTACAAATCCTGAAAGAATATTCTAGAAGTACATAGCTAATTAGTATACTATTAATCTTAGACCTATATGTACTGTTTATGTACAGTTATTTATTAGCATCAGATTTATACAGTAACTGTTATGATTATATAGCCAATAAACTTGTGCTAAACATATCCATAAAATAGTAGTCACTACACTGGTGACATAATTGAATAATATTATATAGGTATACATAATAATAATAATATTATTATAGCTAATAAAAGTAATATGCCTCTATAAGTCTTCTGAATACACATAAGATATCATTTCTCAGACTACTACACTGAACCATTAGTATCACACAATATTCTGCGATGCATGGGGTGCATTTTGAAACCAAAGGATAGTAGCAGAATGTGGTCATTATTAGTTCATAAAACCCATTGAGATTTGTAACAGAACAATTACTGTAAACATTTATTTTATTATGATCCTTCGACCACAGTGGATATCAATAACATAGGCACTCTTGAGTGAGACTTTCGATTTGTATATTATAATAATTATATCTGACATTAAATTTTAATCTGTATACTTAGTATAGATTATTGTCATTGTACACCGAGGCATTACTGCAATCTATTACCTTCTTGTAGCTAAGTTAATAATAATAATAGCACTATTATACATGCATAAACTAGCGGCTTTAATAGCCTAGCTGTTCTTGATTGTACTAGCGTCCAACAGCGCTGGCATCAAGACAGATGGCTAGATAGCTACTTTAAAAGCTCGTCACTAACGGTACACAATAAGAGAAAAATTAATGTATAAGGTAGACCAGTTATGTAGTAACAAGTGTAAATTATACTTTTGGAGTTCAAATTAGCTAGTGCAAGCAAGTCTCCCTAATGTATTACTAAGTTCTAATCAGTAGGTAGCAGCACGTATCTGTGATTCTGATTCACTCTCCAGCTCCAAAAGTGGTTCACGAAGATCAACACCAATCTCAGACAAAGTCGGTAGAGTACGTAGCTCAGTTTTCTCCTCACCCTCTGCAGCTGCTCTTTCACCTTCACTGACTGACATAACCTTAAAGACTCTCTGTGATTTCTGGACAAAAGGAAACAAGTGCAATTCCAGAGGTTAGATGCTGATTTGAAGACCAGGCAGATGTGATAAGTTAGAATTCCCATTAAGGCAATGAAAGCAATTCCAATGGAAATAGCTACTCGAAACAAAAAACTGACAGGAATCTTTTGATTCTTCTTTGAGATAAAACGTTGCCACTGAGAAATTTCCCAGGTTTAAAATAAAGAAGGATTCAAGTAGATCCTTCCACCTCTGCTCATAGACTCTTCTTTGGATAGCAAGAAGTGCAAGACTGATGGAAGATACGGCTACAAGATTGATACTCTCACTGCCATTGGCGTTAATTGCAAAAGTGAGAAACAGTCCAAATTGCCAGAGCAATAGCAGCCCAGTCCAGTAGCGAGTGTGCTTCCTGTATGGAGCATGATAGGCATCCATGAATGGCTTAATCTTGTTTAGCCATGAAAGAATCCACAAGTTGGAGCAACCTTCAAGCCAGTGGCTGGTCAGTATAAGGAAAATGTATGGTAAAACAAATACAATGAGTGATGAAATGGTGAACAATCCAAGAACAGTGTGTTTGGGCTCCTTGAAAAACCATATGTTTGCATCATACAACCAAACAACTCTACGGGTTTCATTTAGAGAACTACCAGTGTAATAAATTAGGCAGGTCGAAGAGAGAGGAACAATGCTGGCTTGGAGTATTTAACGGAATGGCATAAGTAGCAGAGTTGCCAAAACTGCCACAGGATTCTGCCCCAATTGTTTAGCAACTGATCGAGAATATCGATAGGCTAGGATGATGCATCCAACAAGTAATAAGAGATAGAAGGGAAATACGAACTGTAGCCATGAGTATGCATAGATGTCCATGCCATCGTAAAAGCAAGTTTCAATCCCAAGATCAAGATTAAGCCATGATATAAAGATGGTGAAAAATTTCACTTTTGCTGTCACCCTTGGGAAGTATGCTTGGTGGTTTGCCTGGATGATATTTGCATAAAAGAGTAGACCGTTTAGTGTTCCAACCGAAACTGTTAATCGAAGGATAAAAACGATCGCAACGAGAACCATAGCTACCAGCCAATGCAAAGAACAAAATTAAGCAGAGTGGTTATTGTTGCATGGAATACAGTGTAGACTACCAAGAGCCAAGTCAAAGTTTTGTCCACATCGTCCACAGAGTAGTCCAATTCTGTTGAAGTCACACTGAACTGACGGATCCTCAAGAGTAACATTTACTGAATCATTATCATCTATACAATAATCAAGAGGACAGCGGTACTCATGAATGATTAAAGTAGCTATTAGCATCCAATTTAGATCTAGATATCCAGAAATTATTTCTATTCCGTTTAAAAGATCCGATATGATTACGAATTGTGCAAGTTTGCATGAACTGTGAGAGTCTGCTGTCACACTGACATTTTTGATCCTTCAATTCAAAACCTATAGGACAAGCTAAAATTTCAACTTGAAGCATCAAGCCATTAGCAAGGCTCTGACACGGATTATCTGGGTAGAGTTTAAATGATTTATGACACTTTTCCTGATCCGAAAGTAGTTGAAAGGTAACATTAGCACATGCAGCATGTTCAGTTCGTCGACTTGGAGGATGTAGACGATACTTATTTCCTGTGTACTCATTGTGATCATTAAAAAACAGTGGTTTGCACTGGAGAACCAAGTTGATCGAACACTATAAACGTAACATTAAATTCCTCTCCAGGATACAACTTTATTGGATCATTCAGTAATCTTTCATCTTCACAGAATTTAAATAGATCGGCTTGCGAAGAGATATTTAATTTTGATTCAGATTCAATGTGTATCCTCGAGATATGCATGAAGATTCCTAGTGCATCATCACTATTGCCATTGTGAGCTATATTGTCATATCTACAGCTATCCGCACTATAGTTGGTTCCGTAATAAAGTCTGCACTCATTTAATTGTCCTCCATACAGAGTAGCTACTACCAGAGTTATTTGCAGAATTATTCTGAAACAAGAGTAATTTATTCGTAGACACACAATTCAAATCTGTTTCAATGGAAAGAAAGCACTCTATTGGGTGTGTTGTCCCAAAAGAACATTGAGAATCTTTGATACAGATCGCACCACCTCTGCTGTCTGCACGATTCTGGATGAAGAAGATCTTTGCAGTTGATGAAAGTATTAGTTTTGTACGAGTCAAGAACATAGCTCCGCCATGAAAAGCTGTGTTGTTTCTGAATTCTACTTCTCCATTAACGGTCATGCTACTGTCATCACTTTGTATTGCTCCACCTCTCAAAGTAGCTGAATTTTCACAAATTTTCCCACCAAAATTCAATGATAAATTACTGCTCTCTATTTGGAATCCATAGATACCAGCTAGCTACCATGATATCAAGCTGTGGGTATTCAGAATCTTCACTCAGTTGTGTCAATAACCCACCAATAGCTCCATTGTTTATGAAATAGACACTTCCATTGAGTTTAACTGTTACGCCCTTGAGTAGCATCGCTCCGCCACCTAGCTAGTGCAAAATTATAGTACGTTGAAAGATGATGACTCCGCTTTCAGCTGATAGTGCTCCACCTTTGCCTTGCAGTGCAAAGTTTTCATGGAATATTGTATCACTAATGCTAAGATTAGATGAATTGCAATAGATTGCACTACCCGAATTTCTGATCGGAAGGTTTTTAGTCTGAATATAACGACAATCATTTTCATGCATGCCCCTCTTGGAGGAAGTATTGTTAGTAAACCAATTAGTCCCATTCAAACTTACTGAACTCTTAAATAAAAACAGACTTCCACCATAGGAGGCGGTGTTATTACTAAAATTATTAAATCCACTGAAAGTAGCATTTGATTCTGATATCAACATAACAGCCCCAAATGATCCCTGGATTCCCAAAAACTTGCAATCTACAATGCTTACTTCACTCTGCTGACACAGTTTTGAACTACACCCGCTCACTGTAAAATCACTACTAATGACATAAATATCATGCAATAGGACAGCCTTTGTTTGATTAAACACAACAACATGTGTGAAATTGTTGAGCAAGTAGAAGATAACTGAAGAAATTTCAATATTGGAACATTTCTCCCATGTGATCGTGACAAACGTTTCAAATAAAATTTCAGCCTCCGGTACACTAGCTACTTTCTACTGGCAATCCCTGAAGAGTGATATTGCTTAGATTTTTCAATTTCAAGCTGCTATTCAATTTGTGCTCACCTGGCTCAAAATTAAAGATGGTGTTGTTTGTGAAATAGACATCGGGTTGACTTGCATATTCTTGGAGAGTGAGACAACAGTTCTGTGATCGATTAGTAGAACATCCAACGGTCTTATTTGGGGTGACATAGCTAATTGTCAGTGAAGACTGAAGCGTTCATCTTCACAGCTAACAAAGTTACCAGACCTACTAATAGCACCAATGATCTCTCCATGCCTCTTGTGGTGATTTATTACCATGTATTGCTAGTTCTTCCGTAATAAAAATTATGATTAAGTAGCAAGTTGAACTGTTCAGCTTGATATAGCAAAGTGAAGCTACTCAAAAGCAGCTAAGTCTACAGGACTGACGATATTATTATTAAGTCTGTCACTTTTACAGTAGCCAAGCTAGCTTATGTTTATTAATTAATGCCTCCCACTGGAGATATCACCTGCTGAGCTTGGCTATAAATCAGCCATTCATCACTATGAAAGTTATTATCTATCAATGATACGTTTATAATAACTGTTACAGTATCTATGGGGTCAGTTCAGAAGATGTTTACTCTAACCCCATTGTACTATGTACCAGTTGGCATGCTGCATCGATAATTATTGAGCAAATTCTATAGCAGATCATCATATGAGATACTACCTAAGGATATCTCATGCATTGCCAGTGGTATCATAGAGTCGGTAGACTCTATAAGTAGGGATGGCCCGGATATGCCATATATATAATACATTACAAATACCCAAATATCTCAAAATAGGTAATTTTATGAAATTTCTAAGTGTGAGAATCAGAATCTCCAGCAAATTGTGCATCTAGCAAGACCAAGATCATTCATCAAAACAATTGTACATGCCAGAACCAGATGTTTGAAAAATAGCCCATTTCTCATTCTTTCTTTCTTCTTTCTTTTTCATTATCAGGGCTAACTCAATACTGCCTTGATCGCTCATCTTAGTTTGAGTATAAATCCACTCCATTTTGTAGCGCGCAGGTCCATGACACGCTAGTTTTGCGTTATCTCTACAGCTACGTAATGGTGGGTGTGTACGGCGCTTAACGAAAAGGGTGTGTCTGATGTACGCCATTTTGTCACAATAATGCGCATGCTCATAATGTGTTGCCATGGTGAAGTCATGTGACTAGTCGGCAGCGCGCGCGCGCCACCGCCGCTACCTAGCGCTAGCGGCCAGCTAGTAGCGCCGCGACTCGATCGAAGCTAGCTCAGCCCATAGACATTAGAGCGCTCTAATATCTATGCTTAGCCTAGCCATAGCTAAGCGCCAGGCTCTCCCACGCGAGCTAGGATAAAGCGAACCTAGCGCTAGTACTGCGCTGGGGTAGGCAGACTCGAGGCCTCAACGTACGGGCCGGCGCGGCACGGCTCTCGGCACGGTCGGCATAACAGCCAGCTTAGTAGTGACAAAGATAGTCGATAATAGCTAGTACTAGAGTCTCATCGCTACTTGGCCGCCTGGAACAGCTTTATCGGCTAGGCGAGTTAACGAGAGGCGTGGCTACGCGAACTTCGGCACCTCCCATCTATACTAGCTGTATATGTATACAGTTGCACTCATGCAATAAAAAAAGGAACAGAAACAAGTATAAAAACAATTGAATAAAATTGAAGGATGAAGTAGGGATGGCAATGCCAAAAAGTACACAAACAAGATTTTTAGGGATAAGAGATAATCACAACCACTATAAATCCCTACGCTTGCTTTTCTACAGACCTATTCAGGGGCGTAGGCAGGGGGGGTTCGAGGGGGTTCGATCGAACCCCCCTTTTGACGGCCTATTATTCTATATATATTAATAGTTATCACTTACTTTAGTTCTGTGGCATAAAGGACAAAGTCAGTTCATTCCATATTGCACACCAGAAAACGACCACTACCGTCCATATTCGAGGTCTAGGTCACGATCGCGACCATAAATGTGGGCGTGGTTAACTAAAAATGGGCGTGGTCTAAAAATTTCGCGCGCGCTTCGCGCGCGTGCTTACCAATGTAACCCCCCTTTCAATAATCCTGCCTACGCCCCTGCTATTGATGTCGACTTACCCAAGGCATGCTATACTTGGAGTGTTCTTGACTTATATGTGGGAGAAATTTACCCTGTCAGTCTTTTATGATCCCAATGCTACTCAAAAAAAACAAGCGTAGGGATTTATAGTGGTTGTGATTATCTCTTATCCCTAAAAATCTTGTTTGTGTACTTTTTGGCATTGCCATCCCTACTTCATCCTTCAATTTTATTCAATTGTTTTTATACTTGTATTAATAATATTATAACATTGAATCAGAAAGTGTTTGTATTATTATTTGAGCATAAAATACAATGTCCATGCATCATACATAATGATTCTATACTGTGCATGTGTGAATAACTATTGATTCAGAAAGTATTAACAGTCTATAGCTATCATAATGATCCAAAGGTATTGAATTTCAATTAGCTAATACACGGTGTCATGATACTAGCTATTCACAAAGTTCTTATTATGACAAACTGACAGCATGAATATCATGCAACAATAATATAGCATGATACATTAATTCTGGATCACGGATCAGTGTCACCATTATAGTTGTACGCTGGATTGTTCGTAAATTGGTTATTGTATGCAGGGTTGGCCACAAGCTGATTGTTTTTCCCAACATTGTATGCTGGGTTGTTGACAAGATGATGTGCCTGTGTTGCACTCTGTTGATCTCCTCTCCCATTCTGTTTAGTGGCAGCATTCTTTCTCTTCCTAGATCTGCCACACAATACACTGCACAATACAACCACCGTGATGATGATGGCCAGAACTATAGGACACTATATAGCTATAGGACACTGCTTCCTCCTATGGCAATAGCAATTAATAGCTGACTGAGGTATCACTTGCACAGGTGATGCTGTCGGTTGAGGCTCTGATGGTGTGGTAATATTTGAACAAAATTCAATTTGTGTGTCATGAAAAATTATTACATTTGTCACACATTAAAGTTAGTGTTGTTTGATTATGCCAAAATTATGCTATGATGTTTTTTTCCATAATAATAATATTATTATTCTATACTGACACCAATGGTGCTGCTTGACTTCTTTCCATACAAGTGGGGGTATTATCGTGGCCCGGTACTAATTTCAATATTAATTTTCTGTTGAGTCATAAACAACTAGCTATAAGAATCTAAAAACACTATCACTTGAATCAGTGAATCTCACAAGCTAATGAAACAGAGAGAGTGGGACACAGAAGGGTATTACTTTATAATCACAGTAATTCATTGGCTGCTTATCTAGATAAGGATATTATGATGCAATTAATATTATTAGCATTTCAGTACGTACATTCACAAACATATACACAGAGTGCAAACACATGCATGCACACAGCACACATCTACTGGTAGGTATAATTGAAACTATTAAGGTAATAGGGATTTATGAATTATTTACCTTTGGTAGTCTAAACTGCCGACACCAATGGCAAAAATGGTCCTTCCCCTGGCTTGAGCAATTAGTGCCTGCATGCACAAAGAGTATTTTTGGAGTGGGTGAAAAACCAAATTTTATAAGCTTAAAATTAATTTTGTGTTATCTGAGATTCAGCGCTGATTGCATCAGTAATTCCTTCATCAGTTACGATGAGGATGATGCTTGCCAGATCCAGTGGATATCATTCTATTCACCTATAATGACAATTATTTGCCTTACAATAACCACATGACAATATGCAGTAATGACAAAATTTAACACACACCGCATGTACAATCATTGAAAAAGATGGGAGACATTGTAATTATGCTGAGTTAGATATCATTCACACTCATAATAGTTAACATTATTTTTATCAGTTATAGGTAGCAGCATCAGCACTAATCTCCAACAGTAGTGGTTTATTAAGGTCAATAGCAACCTCAGTAGTTGTTGGTAGAGCATGTAGCAGACTAGCCTCTACATTCCTCACTGCAGTATCATCTTTGATCACAGTAACCCCCAGAATCTTGCTAAGAAATTGCGATCTTTGAATGAAAGGAACCATGTATTCCTTCCATAAATTTGATGATTTAAATACAAGACTGATATGAAAGAGTAAGATTCCAAGGAAAGTTATGAAAGCAATTCCAACAGAGATATTTGAAAGGATGAGCTGATTTTTATCATCTTGAGACTCTTCATTGAGATAAAAAGTTGCCACAGAAAATATTCCCAAGTTAAGGATATAGGATGACTCCAGAAGATCCTTCCACCTATTTTCATAGACTCTCCTTTGGATAGCAAGAAGTGCAAGACTAACTGATGATATAGCTAAGAGATTAACACCTTCACTGCCATTTGCATTAATGGCAAAAGTGAGGAATAGACCCAGTCGAGATAATAAGAGTAGTCCAGTCCAGTATCGAGTGTGCTTCCTGTACGGAGCATGATAAGCATCCATGAATGGCTTGATCTTGTTCAGCCATGAAAGAATCCACCAGTTGGAGCAACCTTGAAGCCAGTGGCCAAAGAAGAGAAGAGAAATATATGGTAAGACAAATACTGCAATGCATAAGATGGCAAATGCTCCAAGAGCAGTATGTTTAGGTTCTATGAAATATTGTATACTGGCATCGTACAACCAAACTACACTTTGAGTCTTGTCCATTGCAGTATAGTACGTTAGAGATGTCAATGTGAGAGGAAAAATTACTGCACCTAATATTTTACTATAGGACATGAGCAGAAGTGTTGCCAGAACTGCCACAGGATTCTGCCCAAGACGTTTAGCAAATGATCGAGAGTAACGACAGATTAAGATGATCAAACCAATAAGGATCCAGACATAGAAGGGAAATAGAAATTGAAACCACGAGTATGCATAGATGTCCATACCATCATAAAAGCAAGTTTCAATTCCAAGATCAAGATTTAGCCACGATATGATTGTAGTGAAAATATTCATGGTTGCCCTGGGAAAAAAGGACTGGCGATTTGCTTGGATAATATTTGCATAAAAGAAGAGGCCATTCAGTGTTCCAACTGACACTGTCAATTGAAGAAGAAAAATAAGAGCCACTAGAGCTATGCCAGTCAATGCAAAGGGCACGATTAAAGTAATGTGAATATTATCACATGGAATACAATGTAGACTTCCAAGAGCTAGGCTGAAGTTTGTTTGACATTGTCCACACAACCTTCCATTCCTGTTGACGTCACACTGAACTGATGGATTACTTAGGGTCACATTCAAAGGGATACTAGTGCAGTAATCAAGAGGGCAAGGGAACTTATGAAGAATTAGTGTTTCTTTGCCTTGTTTACCAATCCAAAATTTATTCTTTATTCGTTCAACTGTTCCAGATTTGCCATCTATGTAACAGTTTTGTATACTCAGCTTTTTGAGTGCCCTAGCACAAATACATTTAGAATCTGCTGGTGAAAGATCAAAGCCAATAGGACAAGGTAGCACACGTATACGCAAAGTCAGTCCTTCAATCAGATTTTGACATGGATTATCAGGATACAATTTGAATTCAAAATTTTGCCACGGTAACTCTAGATTTGATGTATACAGCCAAAAAGAAACATCTGTACATGAATCATTTATCGCACTTATTGGTGGACTGAGACGATAGTCATACTTACTGTAATTCCGTAGTGGATCTGTTTTCTCCCAGAGAACTATAGTTGGTACTGTGGAGTCTGCTTGTCCAAATGCTATTAATGAAATGGTAAATTGTTGTCCTGGATACAGTGATAGTTGTGGTATATTATCTCCACAAAATATGATTTCCTTTGCTTTTGAAGATATGTTTGCTACCTCATTCTGAGTAATGTTTGATATATTCAAGAAAATTTTAAGAACCTTGTCACTATAGTTGTGAGCTTGGGAGTCACATAGATCAGACTGATTAGTAGCAGTGGCCTTGAAAAATAGCCTACACTGATCAAGTTGTCCTCCATACAGAATATCTCCTGTGATATCTGCTGAGTTGTTTATAAAATGTAATGATATGTTGCTTGTTGAAGTTGAAGGACCATCTATGGTCATGAAACATTCAATTGGTACAGACAATCTCAAAGAACATTGATAATCTCCAATATAGAGTGCGCCACCTTTCTCATTTGCATGGTTTGAAATGAAAAAGATTTTGAGATTTGGTTTAAACCACTTACAATTACACCACGGAATTTCTAATGGTCTCAATTTCTTATAAATTTGGTGACATTATGTCAAAATGTTGGCCAAATTTCATCATATTATTAGATGTGGATCAGACTTTATTTAAAGTTTGATCAGCTTGAGAAATATTATTGGATATTTACAAAAATGACATTTTGAACTATCTTAAAGAGTGTACTTAATCTATACAAGAAAGTCCATTAGATTGCCAGAATTGAAATTGAGTAATGGAAGCTGGGAAACTTAGCTTCGTAGTTCAATGTACTTAAGCTGGATCTTTTTCTTTATGCCATTAGGAAGTTTTCGTCCTTCTGCTTCACTCCATGTGAATTTGAGTATGATTTGCCTCCTAGTAATTTCTTCTATATTTAGCTGCATGCATCCTTCAACGCTTATCATTTCCTTTGTCCACTTTCTACTGTAACTCCCACTCCACCACTGTATCTTCACCACCTCAGACTTCACTTCGAGGATCTCCCCGATAAGCGGCTCATTCGACCAATAGTGATGAGTCACAGCAACAAATTGTCCCGGTTGAAGATCACAGTCATCAAGCAAGATCTGGTCTACTGCTTCTGGTTCATCTCCAGTGCTTGTTCTGTTCTCTCCTGTGTTACTTCCCTCTTTTTGTTTGCCACGTTGATTGTCCTTTTTGCCACTCTGTTCGTTTGTCTTGGTTCCACTTGCTCTATTCTCTCCTGTGCTACTGCTCCTATCCTTTTGTAGGCCAGTTTGTCCACCTGCATCCCTTGTGCCTTTCTGCTCATTTTGCTTTTTCTTCCTCGTTCCCTTGGCTACATGTACCTGCATAGTCATAATACAATGATCTTTGAAATTTCAAAAATTTTCACTGAAATTTCGATATTTCTATAGCTAACTGCAAATTCTTGAAATTTCAAAATTTCTATAGATAGCTAGTGGCCAAATGTTTTGAAATTTCAAAGGAACTCAAAAAGTATGCCTGGTCACCAAGTAATCTCTGATGTACCAGTAGGATCCTAGCTGCTTTGAAATTTCAAAAGTTTCACAATAATATTATGAAGGCAAGTTAAATAGGTATCTAATGGTTTTAAAACCAATACTTTGAAATTTCAAAATTAATATCAACAAAAACATGTGTCACTGATGGTAGCAGCATACAAGGACTATAATTGTTATTTTGAAATTTCAAATTCAGAGAGCCTCCTGTCCCTATCCTTTCTTAATGTCTATGCTGGGAAGGCTTGAGGACAAAGCTATAGCTATAGTATAAGAAAGAGCCTTAAAGGAAAGTATTGCATGCTCACTGTAAAGTGGACCTTTAGCTACCTTTAAAACGTTCAGGGTGGCGGATCCACAATTTTCAGTTGCAATAGGAGGCACTTAAATTCGTAATCTTCTTAGGAGCCTAAGCCCAGGCACCCTAGGTTCCACCCCTGGATCTACCACTGCAAATACGGTATTGTATACTCTTGTGTATACTGTGCGATTGATGAGCACAAACATTTCTATATACTTTTGGATCGATACAGCTTTGTTAAGAATAACCTGATGTTAAATAATAAACATACCTTTCCTGGCTGCTTGGTGGAGTTGTGCAAGTGTCGTAGTCTTTCCGATGCATGCTCCACTATTGTCTCAACACGTGGATTACTCTCCGAAATCTTCTGCAGTTCGTTAAATGGCCATGTCTCTGCTGTACTGGTATCAATGGTTGAGGAAAGGCTAGCTTCAAAGTCTTCTAAAAACTTTTGCCACCACTGCCTATCTCCCCCAGAAAGGGCCTGGAACTTGGGAATATCTTGCTTCAGTCTTGAAAGGTCCAGTTTGTCACTTTTAGGCTTCACTAGCCTTGGCACACCTTGAGGAATACCCTATTATACAATACATATTATATTAATGCAATGATAATAATAATGTACCATGATCAATATGGTTGTATGTGCATATCACAAACAATGCAGGAAAGAAACAAACTGCTCCATATTATATCTATAGAGGATCATAACTGTGCTCCATCTAAATAGGAATACCTTTTTCTAATAGTATTATGCCTGATAATTATTATGCAATTAGTATGTGTACGTAAAGCTATCCAAATTTATGTGTGCGGATATAGCTACATTCATGCAAGAAGCAATGCATAACTACACAAAATCTCAGTGGCTAAATTTAAGGACGTGCTCTCACAAAATTAATGTGCTCACTACGTATACAATATACCTCTCTTGAGCTATGTAAATCACTTTTAAAGAAATTAGTCTACTAACATTTAGCAGCGTTAGTCCTGGTTTATCCAGTTCAGGTTCCCACTCGTCTCCATGCCAGTCCTTATGCCTCATCACACAATTTCCATCAGCTCCACGTGAAAAACGAAAGATATGTGGAGTGGAATGGCCTGTGATAGTGTTGATGTATGGAATGAGCCATCCCTTGATGTCATACATCTCTTCCAGCAATAGAGTATCACGTACATTCTTGTTCGCTTGTTTGCATCCTTCCATCAAACCTGATTTCAATTTGCATTTTCCTTACAGAAGATTTAATGATATTGCTTGTTGCTTACCTGGCAGAGTCGTAGCATCATGTCTTTGTAACCATGTTCGAACGTTACCAAACATTGCATCAACATCTTCGTGGGTGTGTCCCTTCATGAGGAATCCCAATTGGACCTATAATATTATTATTATTATTATTTGCACATACCATAATGATACTATTAGCCGGAAATTTGGTGGATTGGTGAGAACAAAATTTATTATTAATTAAGTTTGGTGGATAGCTGAGTTCATTTAGCCATGTCCCGGCATTATCGATCAAGGGGGGGGGGGGTGGCTTAATTACTAGGCAAGCAATATGTACTGCTTCCATCATCAATAGTATTATAGAGTCAAGACTAGCATGCAGCTGTGAATGAGGGTATAATAATATTGGTAGATTTAATTTGGCAGTCAGCTGATTGATCCACCAAACTATCAAATTTTCTGGCTATACAATTCATTGCACTGGAGTGCAGAACCCTCAGTGCTAGCTACATACATGGAGTAACTACATAATTGCAGTATCCCTCCGCCAGTGAGGGTTAATTAATTTTGATGGTATGTTCTTGTTAGATCAGTTACTATTCTATAAACAAACCTCATCAAAAATTTTGAGCTGTACGAGGAGATACAAGAAAGCGAGGACATATTGATTCTTGTTTTCCCTTCCACAATTATCCATCTGGGCGTACAAGCGATTCGGAAGTCGGCCTTCACTTTGGGTAACCTGCTTGAACCTCTCCTATTACAAGAGGGAAAGTTAGGAACTAGTCTGGTATAGTAATACTAATTGTATAGTGTTTAGGAGGCCTCTAATAAGTATTGAGAGCTTTATGTAAGTTAGAGAGGGTTCTATAGACCAGAGGTCTTCTAAATCGGGACAGTAGGTAAAATTAATATACACGTAATTTACCCTACAATAATATTATTCTAGCGATACTCACCAGAATTACTTGAAGTAATACATTCATTGTAAGGTTAGGATCGTGAGGCCATTGATGAAGGTCAAAGTAGGCAGCACCCCAGTGCCCGTGGACTAGTACACCTGTAAGGTGGGTTCTAAGTTGCCACAGACTTGAAGCAGACTTTTCAATTCGCTTAGAATGGGGCACATTCGTCTTGTTCTGATCCATCCCATCGATAATCAGAGATAGAATAGATGGGTCAGTCTCTGCTTTTTCTCTAATTTCATGATATCTTTTTCTTTGATCCCTGATTAAAAGGGCATAATTAATTTTGTGTAATTGTTGTAGTTTCATATGACCCATATATACTTACATTTGCAATTTATTGTGTTCTGAGATGATTTCATTCAACTCCTTAATCTTCTGTTCATTCATTGTCTTCTCTTTCTCCCGTTTCACCATAGTACAAATGTCACATTTTGTAAATCTGTTCTCCTATTTGTGTATAATAATATTCATGATAGAAGAGTAGGTAACGGATAGTCTGTGCCATGAATGACAATTTTATTTCAGGGCAGGAACATGTATTCCGTAGGTATCCCACGTAAGCACCCATGACTCAGTACTTAATATTAATATAATTCAAGATAGCTAATAGCCCCAAAATTTAATGGGCACTTCCTTATGTATAGAAGTCACTGCATTGACCCCTTGAAATGAGGTACATGGGCGCTTGCCTAGAACACTACGGTAGTAGTAATATTATTATTATAATCTGAGGGTGGGAAGAGGGAGAATATTCTCTGACATCCCCTGAAGTATTATGATGAACAAACCTTTGGAATCGAAACGTTGCCAAATTTCTCCTCCCAAATCTTGAAAAACTGAGATTGACTAATTATGGATGGCTTGTGACGAGCTCTCATGTCATCAACCAGTCGTTGATACACGGCCACCTTCGTTAGGTTGCTTGGCAAATGAATGCCCATTTGATGAGGCAAATGATCTCCAATCAGGTTGAAGAAGTAAGTCATCCATGCTGTTGCTTCATTCGTTCGCTGTGAATTAGTAATCAATAATTATTCCGATGTTTACCGTGCGCTAATGCACATTATTATTATTACCTGGAGGGGTGCCCTTTGTGCATCACTGATAGTCTTAACCTGGCCGTGCAGAAATCCTTTTCTGACGTCATAGAAGAAAGAATGGCTTATACCAAGTGTGGCAAGCCATAGAGGCTGGCAAGTGCTTATCCCACAGATAAGGTAGGTAGTATGTGCTTCATTGGTGCCCAGATTCTTGGATGTGTGAGCATTGAAGTAATCTAGGAGCCACTGTCTCCGCCCTGGCTTTGGAATTTGAGAGAAGTAGTTGTGATACAAAAGAAGATCAGCTGGTGCCACACCATGCTTCTTGTAAGCACACTGCTCCATACATCCATTCATCTGCCATACTGTCTGGAAGTCCCAGCCCATTATAGACATTAAATCTGAAAGAAGCAATGATTCATCAAGGTGTTTTTCTAGTAAGGGTGTGGGATAATTAAGACCCCCTCCCCCTTCCCCACTAAAATAAGGAAGGAGAGAGAAGAAACTTTAGAGGGAGAGAAGGGGGGAGAGGGAAGAGGTATGCCAATTAATATGTGGTGCTAAGATACTATTATTATTATGAGCTCTTTAAGTCCACCTAGGTAGCTATCATACCAAAAAGCATAAAATTTAATTGGGCATGGTAGCTAGCTATATGATTCATAAGGCTAGCTGCCATGGCATCCTCACTTCCACCCAAAACCAAATGAAACGTACAGGGTTGGAGGCATGTGCATGTGGATAGGAGGCAATTTCTAATAAGTAGCTACTCCATGAGGATTTGCAAATACTCCAATAGGGTTCACAAGTATTCAATGAGGATTTACAAATACTCTATTAAGATTTACATGCTGCCTTATAAGATGGACAAATGCATATGCACACATCTAAATACTAGCTCCTATATAACTTTATAGAGGCGAAATCTTGTATAGAAGCTGGGATGGTTTACTTCTTACATTCTAAACTAACTGTTGATGTCTAGCTCCATTGTGTATGGTGTTTGGATTGCTATAGGAACTTAATAATGTGTTATCAGTCGATATAATTGTTCAGTGCCATATGCTAACATACTGTATTTATGTGATTAGACGCCGAGGGTACTATTTTTTCTTTTCGCTGAAACTAGCGGTGATTATTCAAGGGCGGCATCAAAAACTTTCCTGAACTTCACCGACATGATCGTCTACAGTAGCGCCCCTCGAAACGAGCATGTGGACACTGTTTAAAGGCATGGCAAGAAGGCTATAAGTAGACAATTTGAGGGTAGTGACAATCAAGTTTAGATATGTGAAGCCAGCGGCAACTATTTTAATGCTGTGACTATTTGAGGGTGGCGTCTAATCAAGGAAGTACAGTATATGTATGTACACTGGCATGCAGTTTATGTGTGTTTCTGTAATGCAGGGCAATTTAGAATTCCAGTGAAGTGTCTTGTGGAACCAGCAGCATCACGGCTTATACGGCAACCACATGAGCCATACATCAAAGGGTTAAAAGAGGAAATGAAGAAAAACCCTACTTGTGATGTTGCACCGATTGTTGCCATGGTGAAGTTGACGGATGGACAAAAGTTCGATGAGGCACACCCGGAAGCATTTACATACGAGACTCTAGGAGGAAACCATTCAAGAATCGCTCTCCAGGAGTTGCTGAATGAGGACAAGCAGCTGGCTACTCTTCCATACTATCGGTCACGTCTTGTCAGTGTTTATTCTGGTTTATCGGATAAGCAAGCTACACATCTTGCCCTTAGACATAATAAAGCAACTGAATATACCAGCAAGCTAACAACACAAGACAAGGTAGGAGTTTGTCTGTGTCCTATGCATTGTGAATCCTTATATAACACTAAGAACAAAATAATTATGTGCTTGTGCATATTATATTTATAGCATAATAATGTTATTATAGCGGAAGTGATCAACACTTTGATCTACCAATGTTACTCAGCATCTCCATATGCTTTCTGCTCATGCGCTCAACCTAGCATAGTAGGTATGCATACTGCTGGATGCAGTGTGCAGATAGAGGATGCACTTGCTGTTATGCAGCATGCGGGGTATGTACTCTAGAGAGCTCTAGTTTGTTGCCTGTTTGATACAGTTATGAGAATAATGTATATTAGTATTCGTAATAAGCTACCCCCTACTATGTGGTATTATTTGCGTACTCTTGCAATGTCACTTGATCATGCACATAATATAAAGGTCCAGATATGTAGAATGCGGCTGTATTCTATGGCAAAGAGAAGTTACACTGACGAACCTCCAGAGAAAACATCTCAATGGAGAGACTCCTGTAGCACTACGTTGATGATGACGGTAAGTGTACCAATTTTGTGTTAAGGATTAGCAATTAAGTTTATTCTTGTTACACTAATGCAGGCAGAATAAAAATGATTAACTACAATATCATAATTATATTTGTTTACAGAAAAAGCAACTAGATGAGAATATGATCTTCTTTCTCGCAAGCTTGCCAAATGAGACGTACAAAGTTCTACAGGATGTTTATCAGCAGTATGAAAGTGGAAAGCTTGTAAAGGTCCCTAAATCAAAGTGCAGCACAGCAGATGTTAAGCTAGATTGTCGGGGGAGCAATTTCAAGGGGCTTCGTAACCTCGACAATAACATTGTCACAGATGTCCTCAAAAAGGTGGCGAACAAGGATATTCCTTTTACAGCCATTGGTAGCTACTGCAAAGAAATTAAGAACATGAGACAGCTGAAAGAAGAATTCGCTCGATTGGTTGGTGCTTCTTCATGGGAAAATGCTCAGGAGCTTTATCCGGAATTCGCCAGCGAAGCTGTTTTGGAAAGGAAATTCAAAGGCATTCCGTTTACTAAGGATATGCCAGCTATGATTAACTTTTGCCAGAAAGCTATGAGGTATGTAATTTTATGTTTAATTTTATTGATATGTTTTCTGCATCCTGGCATACAGGTGCAACACAGCCACATGTGTACCAAGGGAGATTGAAACCCTCACTAATTTCATAGCATACGATGACGAGGAATTCAAAGCATATGCTGGATTTTTTCCTCTCACTCCAGCATCTCTATCGTATAGCGATTTGGAACGAGTAATTCCGGCTTTCCCAGGATTTTCTCTAACACTGTTACATCTGCCACCATCATCTGGAGCTGAAGAGGTACACACATACTTGCATATGCTTAGCATAATAATATTATTATTGGACTATTGTTATTATTATTACTCTATAGATAGAAGCCATATCTCGGATGCTAAAGGCTGTAAATACAGCTGCCAATAAAACTGGATTTTCCCTGGTTGTTACACTGAATGAAAAGCAGATGAGTGACTGTCTTGTCCTGCTGGAGAAGGAGTACAGTGTGACAGTTGGATATGCAAAAGATAATTCACTTCGTAGTTCTGGTAAGCTGCTCCAGAGATCAGTGTAAAGTATAATAGAGCATTAACTTCTTGTGGGTGTTTTAACTTCAGTGTGATATCACTATAATATTAATTCAAGGAGAGCTTGATACAATGTGAGGGTGGGAGGAACTGGTTCAATAATATAATATATTTCTGCTCCTAACAGCAGAACTTCCAGTCTAGGTATCACCATAAGAAGGTGCTCTCTCTAACTCTGATCCCATTAACCTACAAACCCAAGTCAATATAGTTGTATATACTGGTAATTCTCCTCAAGTTAATTATTGCATTCCAGAAGTATTTTGTAATACATAATAGTTTACTGACCTGTGCATATTACTCTCTGTACACTCTAGGTGCCACCTTTCTGCTTCCCAGTGTCAGGCCGTTCATCTTAGCTTTGCATAATCCCGAGGCTTTGCGTCCCGTACTTAATATACTAGATGGACAATCTAATCTACTCAATACTTGTGGACCAGAAGATTTTGCTGCAGAATTTTGCTTGATGACAGCTACCAAAGATGACTACATTCTCATCATCAATGGAGGAGCAGGTCAGACAGTGATGTAGAATATTGTACAAAATCCTCATCATGTTGCTATAGCTAGTCTACATGTTGTGAATTTGCAACCTGTTACTGCTAGCAGAATTGTAGCTATAGAGTAACCACAAGAATGCGTTGATACCGTGTATAGTTGACAGCCTAATGTGATCAGCGATGAGTCAGTTGAGCTATAAGAACTATCGCTATACCTACACACTAGTCTTGAAGTGATCGCTATAATAACTGATGCTCATTGCTGCAACTCTCATATTTATTTATATGCTAGTTTGAGCACACAGAATCGAAGAATGTTTCACCCTGCTAATGCTTTGTTTTAATGCATAATTCAAATTGTATTTTGTTTCAACTTAGACAACCCCTTGACACAAGGCCACCCCTCTATAAAGGTCAAACCTGCCTTCATTCCCCAATGGTGGCCGTTATAGAGGGGATGCTTCCTGTCAATAGAAATAACAATTGTGAGCCAGCCTGTGTCAAATTTCTTGCAGCGTAACCTCGATTATCTGGATCCATTTGTCACATGGTTTATGGTACTCAGCCTGTAAACGATTTCGATACAGTATGATCATGGCCAGCAGCATTCAGAAAGGTCACTTGTGATCAATTTTGTCCCAATCAAAGCCTGTAGATCCCATAGCTCATCACTCAACATGTAACCACACTTTATGCGCATGTGTGGTAATCTTTTCTGGTGTCAAGCTAATCTGGATAATCGAGGTTCCAGATAAATGAGGTTGCACTGAGTCAGATTCTGGGAGTTTGAAATTTCAAAACCAAGTTCTAGTCTAGACATGCATTATTATTATTTTTGAGCACGGTTAGACTTGAAATTTCAAAATCCTCATGTGGGGTTGGTTTGAAATTTCAAGATGGCAATGCAACTAACCCACTAAATTGTATAAAGTTAAGAACCAACATGTATATACCAACTATGACATTGTAGGCTATACTTGAAATTTCAAGATGAAACAACTGAGATTCTGAAATTTCAAAAGCAATTCCTTGAATTGAATATTCTCCTCCACAGATGAGATTACTGCCGCACTGATGAGAGCCAGAAATGTTGTTGTCGCTGGAAAAGAGTGCCAGAGCCTGCAAGTCAAAGCTGCCAAGCTTTTAGCGAACACAGATGACAATGATAATGATGAGGAAGAACTAAGTCTGGAGGAAGCTTGATGTATAATACTGATTGTAGGCATTGATGTATTGACTGTTATTGTATTATTTCATCAAATAATTTTTACCTTCTGACAAGAAAGCCAACATTATTGATTATTTATCAGACACTAAAATAGAATTGGAAATTCCGTGGTGTAATTGTAAGTGGTTTTTAAAGATCAATTTGGAATTTGTTAATGCTATTGCTCCACCATAATAATTTGCCACATTTCTTTCAAAATATGCTGTTCCTGAGAGTATTATGTTGCTACCAGCACTCATTATGGCACCACCATAACAATATGCAGCATTGTTTCTGTAAAAACATGTAGTTCCAATGAATGCCATATTGCAGCCATATCCTTCAATTGCACTGTCATAACTTTCATTGAAATACATTGTTCCTATAAATGTGACAGTTGAAATTATTGAAGTATCTTCATCTCCACAATAGATGGATCCACCAATAGCTGTGTTACGCAAGAATATTATGGAATTATTATTATATATAATGTTACATTATCAGTGGAATATTCCGTTTCAAATACTTTTGCTTTCTTCAGAGGTAGTACGTTAACATCAAAACTGTCATTACTGCTTTCAGAATAGACACTTGAATGTCCACAAAATATGAAATTTGAACCTAAAGTCATACACAGAGCACCACCAAAAGTTGCATGGTTACTATCAAATTTAGTGTCACCATTGATAATAAAGTATCCTTCTATAACTGATAGTGCTCCACCCATAAAGGCTGAATTTTTGTTCATAAAAAGGTTACCATTAACATGTGAACTCGTGCTTTGAATTGCCATAGCTCCACCATGATTGGTTGCTTCGTTTTCAACAAATAAAGCATTGCCTTGAATGATAAGGGCACAGGCATGTAACACCATCGCTCCACCGTTCCATCCAGCAATGTTACCAATGAAGTTAGAAGAAGAATAAATTTCCAGATACGATTTATGACAAACTATTGCACCACCGCTACCATTCTCCAGTTCACTAAGTTTCATTTCCCTCATTAAGTTGATATCGCTACATGACAGTGATTTCCTATTCGTCGCCTCTAGAATGGAAGTATTATTCAGGAACAGGCTAGTTCCATTGAAAGTTAATGCTGCCTCCAGAAGCTGCAGTATTATAAGCAAATACAATATTACCCCTGAAAGTAATTTTGGATGTAAACATCGTCAGTGCTGCTCCAACAAATCCATTTAGTCCAATGAACATTGAATTGATAAATTCAAGCACACTTTCTTCACTGATAATTGAGCTACAGCCATTATACCCATTTCCATATATGGATACGTTGGACAATTGTACTAATTGTGAATGTTTAAACCTCATAATAAAAGTGAAATTTTCATGTAAAGTAAATGTAATTGAAGATATCTCAATATTCCATGACTCATTCCAAGTGATACTCTCTGAAGAATCTACCACAATAGTGACTACCTGATCATTGTTAGGCCAGCCCAGGAATGAAAAATAACCAAGTTTACACTGTGTTGTAGCTTATGAATTCCGGGATAAAAATAGAACCTGGTATTGTTGACAAAATGCTCATTTGAATTACTGGTATACTCATTGAGAGTGAGGCAGGGCCTTTGCACATCAGAACATGGTGATTCAGAAGCTCTCTCACTTGTAAATGGTTTAACATACTTAACTGTCATTGAAGATGATACCTTGGCAAACAATAAAATGATAATTAGATTTAACACCACTGATGGCCACTCCATACTAGAATATTAAAATTTAACTGTGAGAATCTTTCTTTCCGAATTAGCTATAGTGAAGATTCTGACTTCGGTTTGTAAAATGATGAGTGACCTAGCTGTTTTATAGGTATACATTAGCTGCAGTGTTAGTTATGTTTTTCCAAGACACATTACGTTAATGCTTGCATAAACAATGGTTAATGGCAACATGACGTGGCAGAGACCCGCAGCGAATATCTTGAGGGAAATGTACATGCGCCCGTGTGGGCCGCGCGTACCCAATTAGCTAACTCACATCAGGTCAACACACATGCGTACCCTGTAGCACAAAGAAAGCCTCTTTCAGTAAAAACAACCCCACCCTAACCCTTCCCCGGAATCCCACTCACATGCATTGGGGGAATCAACTTGCAGCTCAATGGATCTAATTTTGTAAACTACCGGTGGCACCAGTTGGCACTCGGGACTTATGGTTGGGACTCCCATGCCAGTCCCCACGACCAGTTGGTACTCAACTTCGGTCTGGGACCCCCACGCTGGTGTAGCGAGCCCATTCCAATCATACCTTATCATTGTACGTGCAGTCAGTATAATATGATTATAGCTAGCTACTACCCACACAACAAGGTAGCTGCAGTTGACAACCCACAGATTAGCTACATAATATGCCCAAATTTATTATTAGCCTTACACATAATATACATCCATGCTTTAAATCTATGTACATTAAAATTTCCACTTTAGGACAAGATTAATGCATATGTTTGTCATCGAAACAGTAACTCACATATGTATTATGTATGACAATAGTGTGTATGTATACTTCTCAAGTATTAATCTTTGTATTATCCATGTTATGATTGTTGATGGTGAAGTAATGTAATTGGTGCGAAGACCGCGGCATGGGATGGCAACTAACTAATAATTATTGCGAGTATGCCTTACGCTGGCTTACCATTAATAATATAGTGGCAGGGTTTCATCCAGTGGGGGGGACAGGGGGAAGCTTCCCCCCCAAACTCCCTAGCTTCCCCCCCTAAGAATTTGACTTTAATTAAATTATTAAGCATTAAAACAGTATCACAATAAGTCACCAAATGAAACCACTAGCATTAATTTTGCTTTTACCCGAAACCATCTGGAGGAATTAAAGAAATTCTCCTATAAATACGTCCAAAGAACTTGGTGTGCTAAATATGCCCACTCATTTATCGCGCTTCCACCCCAAATTTTTGTCGCTAGATGAAACCCTGAGTGGTCATAGCTATAATGACATAGCATGGTTATGGACATCAATGTATGCAACAAAGTACTAGCATAGATGGAAGTCCTTAATATAGACTAGATTTTAGAAAAGATATCGATAGCTAGTCACAGATTCCACTTGACACACTTTATAAGCCCTAGGAGAGAGCCTAGTCTTGGTTTTTAGAAAACGGTAACTGCATGTTGTTGGATGAAACCACACATAGCAATGTGTGGTTTGACTTGTAATCACCAAAACAGATACTATAGATAATGGAATAAACTAGATAACTATGCAACAGTGTACTTCGGTGGTTTGTTCCAAGCACTTCAAAGTGCTAGTAACATATATGCGTTATTTGTGGAGAAAATGATTGGAGAGAGACAGCTGTCCTTGATCCCCATGGCACAGTTGGCAAACTTGTGGTATTAGCTAGCTATTGAAAACAATACTATTATTCACTTGGAAAATACAATACAGTGGAACCCCGCTTAATGGACCCCTCAACGGTGGACACCTGTGATATAATGGACAATTCTGAATGTCCGGATTGTATTTCCATAGACTTGGCCGCGATTGTAGGAGGGGCGTGGTGAACCACTAACCAGGACGGAGGGTTGAAAAGTTACAATAGACTGCACCACCATAACCGTGATTCTGTTTGCCACACAGAATTTCACGTATTGCAGATTTCTCCATTAAATTTTATGGAATTGTAACAGTTAATGAAAGAATTGGCTCCATCTTTCTGCATAATTAGGACACTACCATATTATTATAAGTAGATAGCCCCTCCATTCATTGCAGTGTTGTTTTTTAATGTGTTAGATCCAGTAAATGTGATATTACTAGATGCATTTATCATCAGTGCAGCTCCTAAACATCCATGAATTCTGATAAATTGATGTTAAGCGTGCTCGTGTTACTCAGAATAGAACTTAGTCTACATCCATTATTGCCATTACCAAGAATAACAATATTAGATATTTTAACAGAGTGTGTACGTTCAAATACAATACTCTAGGTATACAATTATCAACAAGAGTGATAACAAGTGCATGATGTAATTTTAATATCTGAACAAGCCTCCCACAGGATATACTGGCTGCTGAGTTGAAAGTAATTTTCACCATTTCATGACTGAGTAGCTAGCTAGTCCTTGAAAAGATAAATTGTGTGTTTTGATTATCCTTGTGCTTTTTTCCAGTTTATGCAAGCTGGGAAAGAAACAAGAAGTGCTATTATTTGTGAAGTAGGTGGGTTTGTCCAAAGTCCTTGTGGAATAATTAATGTCATTATGACGTTAGGGGGAGGGGGTCTTGGTCCATGACGTTTTTACAATATTGCATTGTCAGCAGACTTTAGCTTTAGTTGTGATTATGCATTCTTGTGATTGAACAAATCTAGACACACCTCAAGCTGTGTCAAAATTTACACTTTAGTGACAACCACTAGCTACTTAGATAAAACTGTGCACGTAGCTACAGGCAAGCAAGAAACACAGGCATGCAATTAATCCATGCAGACATAGCTAGCACTATAGAATATAAATGAATACCAAAATTAATGTGTAGGCTAAATGGAGCAAAATCGGAGTTTCAGTATTGAATCTATGCTGAAATGCTGTGACGTTAAGAGAAGGGGGGATGGGAGTAAAATATTAACGTCATAATGACGTTACAAGGACTTTGGACAATTTAGGCCCCTATAGGTACGGTATCTTGTTGATTTACATAGTCCTCAAGAGTGTGGCATGGAGCTTTATTACCAGGACACCCAGTGGCATCAGTTGGTGTGACATAATATTTACAGTAGTTGCAGCTTGAGACTGAGTACACTGGCTATGATGTTTCTTAGACTGAGATTTGAAAATTGTATAATTATTGGAATGTATACAATGCCACAATAATTATGTATTTCATACATTCTACTACCAGCATTGTATTATCATAGTACCATGCAAACTAGTGAGATTGCTTTATACATGGTTATAGCCAATTTATTAACATGAAGGTCCCAGTAGGCTAACAGATCAGATGAGTCAGTAACAATCTTCACTTCACTGTTATCCAAATTGGCTCTAGTTACGTATTATTACAGCAATATGCATGCATGCCTATGGTTCACATGCATTTACCATCTTTTTATCAACACATGGAGCTATTCATACTGAGTTCTATACTGATTATCAACACAGTAGATACTATCGGTGAATTTGGGCCTAGTATACAGGGAAGCTGGCAATAATATTATGTAGCAGCTACTATTATACTACCGTATAGCCGGAAATATTGGCGGGCATTAAATTTGGCGGTTGAGCCCAAAATCGCTATTGCAGGAATATTGGCGGATTTAAATTTGGCGGTTCGGTACGGGATCGCCATACGTATATATGCGAGTAGGAAATTTTGGCGGATTTTAATTTGGCGGTTGTAATATAGACCGCCAAACCGCCAAATTTAATTCCCCGCCAAATTTTCCGGCTATACGGTATTCTGGAATCTTGTATTGGGAAATGTAGCTATGGCTAGCCTTATCCCCAGGCCACTGCCATATTATTTTCAGTATTACCGGTACGTGCAGAAAAGCGTGTGTAAGAAAACGTAGGAATGGCCTGGAGACACATACGAGATTTGCCATTTCTTCATTAATAAGGTTGCAACGTTATTAATATAAATTCTAAATCTATTCTGCTAGCTAGCATGACATTATGATCAATTTAAATTGCATATTGTATGAGACTAGCATAAATAATATGTTGATAATTAGGATACTAATAATAATATGCACACACTTATAATTATAATTGTTGTGATCTCAAGAATTTAAGAAGCAGCTTGTGATTCAGTAATGTCTAAAAGTGGTTCACGAAGGTCAACATCAATCTCAGTAGAAGTTGGTAGAGCCTGTAGCTCAGCAGCATCCTTATCCCCTGCTCTAGTCTGGTCTTTAACTGCTAATCCTGAGAATCTTACTGAGCAGTAGAGATTTTTGGATGAAAGGGAGCATGTAATTTTTCCAGATATTTGATGATTTAAGGACTAGGCTGATATGAAAGAGCAAAATTCCAAGGAAACTTATGAAAGCTATTCCGACAGAGATATTTGAAAGGATGAGCTGACTTTTAGCCACATCTTCAGACTTTTCAATTGCAATGAGGTAGAATGTTGCTACTGAGAAAATTCCCAAGTTGAGAATGAAGGAAGACTCTATGACATCATTGTAGAAACGCTCATACACTCTGAATCTAACTGCTAGGAGAGCAACAGTCACCGAAGCTACAGCTGCAGTATTGACACTCTCGCTGTCATTAGCAAATGAGAGAAATAAGCCGAGCCGTGTGATCAACAGGAGCCCAGTCCAGTAGCGAGTGTGCATCCTGCATGGAGCATGATAAGCATCCATGAATGGCTTGATCTTGTTCAGCCATGAAAGAATTCGCCAGTTGGAGCAACTTTGAAGCCAGTGGCCAAAGAGCAGTAGGAGGATGTATGGTAAAACAAATACTATGATACATAAGATAGCGAATAATCCAAGAGCAGTATGTCCAGGTTCTCCAAAATATGGTACACTAGCTGGCATCGTACATCCAAACTACTCTTTTAGTTTCATTTGATTTGGTGTAGTATGTTAAGTATCTCCAAGTGAGAGGAACAATTACTGCACCTAATATTTTACTATAAGACATGAGCAAAAGGGTTGCCAGAACTGCCACAGGATTCTACGGTGGCCCAGAAGGGCCATGTCCATTACCCATTTCATTATTTCCCATTACCAATTTCGAGTTTTCTCATTACCAACTTCCAATTTGGATATTTCTCGTTTCTTAGTTCGAGTTTTCTCATTACCTACTTCCAATCTGGATATTTCTTGTTTCTTAGATTGAGTTTTCTCATTAGCTCATGACCTAGCTACTTCCAATTTGGATATTTCTCATTAGCCGCTCAAGTTTTATTTTTCTAATGGATAGCTATTTCCTACTTCCAATATCTGAGTGGACTCGCCATAAACCTTTTACTGCTCCGTATAGTTAGTCCATGGTTAGTCTCACTGTCAGGCCCCAGCGGGGACGCGGCCGCGCGATACTAAACTCGGTAAAGATCGTCAATCCGTATGGGCTTGACCCTTATTGCGCATGCGCTAATCATTCACGCCGGTAGGTACATGTATTATACATGCATCCGACTGCTACAGCGAGCGTCATGAAATGGTATTGTCCACTTCTCAGTATTGTGATCTTCCTCTGTCTTGTGCAAATGACTTGGGGTTCAGAGAGAGAGGATCTGATTGCCATGTACTTTTCTCTTGGCTATAGTTACAGCCTGATCGTGTGTTTTCTGTTTTTTATACACGGCATATCTATATCATTGAGACAACTGAAAAGAATATTGCGCCAGCTTGGGCTACGACGGCGACACCCTCCGATGGACAGGAACTTGTATAATCTCACTGTTACACTCATAAGAGTAAGTTAGTAGTATGGTGGGCATTATTTGGAGGTTACATGTATGTGGGTGCATTTTGTAGAATGAGCTGCAAGGATCAGGTGGTCTGCTTGGGTACCGCTCGCTTTGGAGGCGTCTGAGAATGAATTACAACCTTCCTGTCTCCAGGTACATGTACTGGCAGGCTAGCCTGATAAATTGTGGGGTATGCCACGTAGTCGAGTACTGATACCCGATACAACTATGTGCAGGCATGTCATAATGACATTGCTGACAGTCCTAAGTCCAGTTGAGTCTGCATATAGAAGAAATGGTCGTCTCAAGAGACGAGTTTATGACAATAAGGTAATTTAATCTTAATTCAGTATTAAATTTTTGGTGTGTAATCATGATTTGCATGCAGGGACCAAATTTCGTATGGCATTGTGATGGGATGGACAAATTGAAGCCATATGGTTTTGCTATTCATGGCTGTGTTGATGGGTATGTACATACATAATTTATATTATGTATACTTACACTGTGATGATTGCTGAATACATGATTCTACACTGAACTCCCTTAGTTTTTCCAGGAAAGTGTTGTGGCTCAAGGTTGGCACCTCCAACAACAATCCACGTATAATTGCTTGGCACTATCTGGAATGTGTGAAGGAACTGGAAGGTTAGATTAAAGAAAAGAAGTGACTACAATAATTATTTATTGTACATTGTAGGTGCTCCCAGATTATTGAGAAGTGATTGTGGGACAGAAAATACTAACTTATCTTTTATCCAACCCTTTCTTCGGCGAGGGCATGGTGACTGTTTTGCAGGCATGGATAGCTTTCGATTTGGAAGATCCGTAACCAATCAGGTAAGACCCAGTGCCCACATCCTCCCCGCTTCAAGTGAGGGATGTGATCCCATGTAGCGCATTTCAAGAGGTCAATATAACAGTGAGGGGGCTTGTCCAAAGTCCTTGTGGAAAAATTAATGCCGTTTGGGGGGGGGGGGAGGGGTCTTGGTTCATGGGGACAACTACTGCATTGTCAGCAAATTCTAACTTTAGCTGTGATTATGCATTCTTGTGGTTGAACAAGTCCAGACAATAGTGATAGCTGTGTCAAAGAAGCACAGGTATGCCATGAAGACATACATGTAGCTAGCACTAGAGAATATAGGTGAATACAGACTGTGTAGGCTATATGGAGCAGAATCAGAGTTCAGTATTGAATCTATGTTGAAATGCTGTGACGTTAAGAGAGAGAGGGGGGAGGGAGGGGGATAATAATATATTAACATCATAATGGCGTTAATTTTTCCATAAGGACTTTGGACAAGCCCCCCAACAATAATATCCCGGGTAAGCGCCCAGGCCATGTGGCCCTCCCCCTCCCCCAGGTGGGGGCTTACCCGGGATGCTACAGTATTATTATTATTTTTTTGCTTCACTAGAGAGTAGAAGCATGGTGGTCTCAGTTAAACAAATCGTGTACTCGCTTCTGGATTAAATTTTTCAAGGTATTAGTGACATAATAATAATATTATTATTAGTATTATACTTCAATATAAAATTTTATTATGTATTGATATTCATGTAGGAGTTGGAATTGAGTGGATTATTCTGCTCTGCGAATGTGGTACACATGTAAGTGCATGGTTTATTGTTACATGTATATAACTATTTTTCATTATGACTTGTATAATATTATATCTTCGTCAGTGACTGCTTAAGATTCTGCTTTATGCACTTAATCGAAGAAGATTTGTGTAGGACAGTAATTGAGTGGAATTCTCACAGAATTCGACCATCAGTGAACAGCAATTCTCCACCTGGACACCCGGACCAGTTGTTTTATATGCCACAGCTCATTGGTATGTTATACAATAATAATTATTATTATGGTTGTTTATTGTTATGATATTGTACTCAGGTGTACAAGATTATATTTGCCCCATTGATCCCAGAGATGTAACTACAGCTCTACAGTATGCTGAGGAACCTGACCCCCCTTGCTCACTTGAATTTCTAGAAATGGCACGCGATGTGATGAATGCTCATCACATCTCATTTCCAAATACAATTAGTACAGCTGTTGATCTGTATGTCACCTTGACCACAATTTTGGAAAATGCAATGTGAACTGTCATTGATAATAAGTAATCATTATGGGTCACATCAGATCGATTCTATGAAATTCCTTATGTAGCATGTTGGCACAGTACAAAATTGATAATGAAGTCAATGAGAAGTTGGTGAGTTACTGACTGCCTGAAATCACCCTCAGCAGTGACTTGAGGACAACTGTAATCATAGGCCTTTCCTTCACATCACTGAAACACATGTTGCATACAGTCTTGATGTCACCTGCCATACTATCTGTACTTGGCTTTCGATTCTCAACTGTAACTTTTTGCATTATCTGAAAGGCATTGAGGCCCGGCCACAAGACTTTTTCTGTTATAGTGATGACCATAACTCCACCAAATGCATAAACATCACAGTGTGGTCCTATACTCTCAGAGCGTAACTGTTCTGGGGGCTGAAAGCCAGGAGATCCTGCCATCATTGTCCTAGTTCCAATAGATGTTGTCTGGGACATGATTCTAGCAAGTCCAAAATCTGTTAGTACTGCATGAAGTGTTGCAGTATCCACCTGTAGGGAGGATCAGTATTAAGCTATTAAAATTTACATAATATTGTACTTGGAATGCAGAGTCCAATTAAGCGTGTGAATGAGCGATTGACGACCTTTACCAGAAAAACGAGTTTTCCAAATTTTTTATGCGTTTTATTAGGCACTACAAAATTTGATTTTTAGTGCACATAATCATCTGTACACTAAAAAACCAATTCCTGCTCAATTACAGTACTTATGATAACCTCCACTGTAATAATATGTACCCAAACAGTAAACATAGCCTGCTCATAATATTATAATAATACACATTGCTGTAAAAGAGTTAGCTAAGCTCCCAAGGGTATCTGGCAGCAGTTACCATAGCAACATAATCTTCAACTCTAAATTATGGGATAGTTAGAAGTGATAGAGGGTCATTAGTATGTTAATAGTTAGATGTTTCGCAATTCTACTCCTGGCTTCGCCACTTCGTAGAATATGCGAAACCAACATCTAACTATCATAATAGTAGTCAGTGCTTATGCACATAATATACATTATCATAATTAACATTATCTTATACACTTGCCATAATATTTGCAGGCTTTACATCAAGATGAGCGAGAGGTGGGAGACTTGTATGCAGGTAGACAAGAGCTTGACAAATTTGTGACAAAATGTAAAATTTCTCTCCCATACAAAATTCCTAAACAGAATAATAATTATAAAACTAAAATTTAATAATTTCTAACCATTTAAGTGCCTAGCTTAAAATATATGTGACCCTCCACAATAAAACCAATCATCATATTGCACTGGATATCAATCTGAGATACAGCAATAGTTCAAAGGTTGTACATGGTAATGGTGGCCTTAACTAAAAATCGGTTGTCAGCGCAATATGGTTGGTTTTGTCATGGAAGGTCATACAATATAGAATAACCAACCTTATCATCACTAAAAATCAAATTATGCAAATCAGATCCATGAATGAGGGGAGAAATTATGGTCAAGCTTGTGGCTTGCTGTACTACTCCAAGTAGTGCACTTAAATGAGGATGATGCAACTTCCTGTATTTAGAAAACCACAAAATTATAATTATGACCTGCTAAGAGATAATAGACCATTAATTTTGCAATTTTTCATAAAAACTGGGTTTAATTTGATAGCTCTATGTGCGCTGAATCCAATGGTGCAAGTTGCATGAAAAAACATTGATCACAAGGACCATTTTTATGCACTCGGGTAGATACATTCGTTTTTTTGGAAAATATGCATTAATTCTATGTGTCTGAGCAAATACTTTCATTCACAACTAAAATTCATATGTTGCAATTATATAAACATTATATTAGCAATAGGAAGCCAAAAATCTACATTTTCCAATAGACTAAAAAACAGAAATTGCCCCACATTCTGGCTATTATTGGAAAATGATAATGATTTTTTATTACAAAATTTTTCTCACTACAATTATTATTCAGTCACAATTAGTGCATGAATACATACATGCATAGTACATCCCTACCTAAGAATGTCGCTCTCCTTCATACAAGCTTGCACATCCTTTTGGCTTAAGCTGATGATTTTAGCAGCAACAAGCGATCCCCGCCACGAGGCCAAATGCACTGTACCGAATCCTCCCTGCCCTATCACCTTGATTAATTTTAGCTTACTAGGTTCTGCAGAGTTAACCCAATATCACAATCACTTCACAAATTTTCTCATCCTTACCATCTGTATCAACTAATGATAGTTGACATAGCCTCTGGATCGCATGATCCAATGTTTTGTTCTCAGTAGTGTTTTGCGCTGGGTTGCCAGCTAAACATGGTGGTGGAACTTCAACTGTCAATTCCCATGCGTTAGGTGTAGACCCTATAGTATAAAATTGGTCAATTCTTAGATTCTTATTCTAGTCTACAAGTGACATAATATACATCGTAGTGGGCCTATCACCCACCCCCCCCCCCCCCCCCAGTAAGCACCCCTGTATGGAGTCAATGTAGAGCAACCCCATTATTCCCAATTAACTTTATTTCCAGAATAATTATTAATAACAGCATGTTATATGGCACTTGCCCGGGATAGTATTATACATCAGGTATGAGATGGTCACTAAGTTGCCGACTCAAAAATAAAGTACTGCCAATCAATAATTTCCTCCCTTAATTACATACAACTACAGTGTACTCCTTACATCCTACAGCAAACTTCAGGTCCACCACAATCTTAGGTTGAATGCATACACTGCACTTGTACATCCCTGGTTCAGTCACATAAATGATTGGGAAAACTTCCTTTTCAATGACTTGCTCCTCCTGTGCCCACTGGTAAGAGGATATTCCATGGTAACCCCCAGTGACAATAGCCACCATCACTGCTACATCTCCCTCTATAGCACCCGTCCAAAGGCCCCATTGGCTTCCTGCATAATATACCCACATCATTAATGGTGGATACATGAATATTAATCTTACCTTCATTTGGTTTTTGAAGTACTACGGTGCCGTCTGAGCGATTCATTTTTTCAACAACACTGATACCACATTCAGAACCTGCATACATGATACAAACATCATAGTACTGCAATAGGATATTATTGTTCTAATTATTAATACCTTCAATGTCTATCCCACTGAAAATGCAACCATAGTGGCAAGGATTCAGAGAAGAGAAGCCTGAATGTTGCTCCACATCATCCTTAATCTTCATATTATCACCCATGTGTCCCATAAGGGCTGATTCTTGGTCAGTGATGATGAAAGAAGCCTCACCATTACGATAATGGCTCTTCTTAATGACGATAAACTTGGGAGTAAATAGGGCATTGTCGAATTTAGTATGAGTACCCTCAGTCTCATTCTTATCTGAAACTGAATATTCTTTAACAGTAAAATATTTTTATTGATGCACATACGCACACACCTTCCACATGTACATGTTCATCTGCTGTACCCTCAGCACCATCTGGCTGCTCAGGACGTACCACCTCATCTGCATCCATCTGTTCATCAGAGTCACTAGTATCAACTGAGAAAATAATATAATATAGTATTGTGTCACACAATTTTATGACATTATACAGTCATCATAACACTGAAACTTACCATTCCGTACACAAAAAAATTTGGCTTTTGAGGCATACTTGAAATGGCTATACTCGATATATTTCATGAGAGTCCATGGAACTTTCTGCTCCTCTCCATCCTCACCATCAATCACAAGATAGTCACTTGTCCAAATTGGTACGCCTCTAGAGTCGGCTACGTAAAATGTAGCTTTCTCCCTTTCTTCCGTGCTATATATCGAGCAGCATTTTTCCAACATCCGCTGATATGTACAATCTTTATTGAAGATGATATTTGTCGGGGTGACTCCCCGAATATGAATGCCCCGCCCCCTTCTACCACAGTGATACATTTTCCCTATTGGCATCTATTAAATACAAGCATTATTGTAAAATACTTTGATAACAGTGATGAGTTATTGTTACCATTATCTGGTTAGAAGCAATGTCAGTGCTTGACGTGTTTCCTTTCTCTTTCTTTGATTTCTCTTTCACCAAAGCCTCTCTCTTCTTTTTTGCTTGCTTAATGTATGCATCAATGCCTACAATAATAATTATTTACAAATTTATCAAAATGAGTATTATATAAACTCTACAGGTTCACTGATGAGAGTGTGAACTGTTACAAAGGTGTTGCAGACTTGGTTGGGGGACTTGTGGTTCCACCTCACAATATGAATGTTTGTAGCAGAGAAGTTCAATGGCTTGAAATGACTAATTTATACTCATGTGACAAGGCACAAAGGATGTCAGTTTATATAGTGACAGTTACAGGTGCCCTCACAAAGGTTGACCTGCAGAGCAGCAGAGCCATGCCTTTTCTGACTTGTAGTTGGAAGCACACCATTTCCCCTCCCCCCCTCACTCTGTCACACAAGTGTGGTGGAGTGATCTACTAGGTTACAAGACTATACAGTGCAACCTCAGACCTTTAGCTTGATTAGCCAGGCTTGCTTCAACCAATAACATCAGTATACACATGCTAAAAAGTAGGTACTGACTTTTGAATCTTATCCGGATCACATTTTACTTTGTGTCAGTGATCAGATATATTATTATTATTATACGTAGCCCATGTCATGTCACTAACTGGTCACAGTGCATGCCTTACTTTGGGTTAAACATAATATTATTTTACCACACACAACATACAGTACTTAATTATTGTGAGTTTCTAGACAGTTGATAGTGTCTCTGTAGTGACCTCAAACATTCTAAAACCCACAGCTACAGCCCACAGGGGAGTAAAAATTCAATGTGACATGAAGTTGCATGATCTGGCAAAAAAATTGTGTACTGATGTCACAGGGCCAATGAGGTGAGATGTGCAAGCAGCAATAAGCAAAATGAACCCAGGGTTGAAATTACAAAATTAATTGCTTGAAAGTTGTGTCTGCAAGCAACTAAAAACTATAATAATATTATAATGCATATGCATCTCACTATATTATATTATGCACCTGGGGGAGAGAGAGAGGGTCTGGGGAATCTTGCACTTCCAGCTGGTCTCTATTTAGGAATTTCCAGGCACCAATCAGATTATAATAAGTGGCACATGACAGCTCAAGAACATCCAGAATGTAAATAATTTAATGCATTAGAGTAACATTCAGAGCCCAACGTGCATCGATAAAAAATATTCAATTATTGCAATGATTATGCACTGCATGTGTCATGCATTCTGTAGGGAGGGACACATCGGATGTGCATGTGCATGATTCCCCAGACCTTATCTTATGCATGCATGAAGGTGCAGAAGGGGACTGGGCATGAGATTAGCTGAAAACAAGCCACAATCATCAGAAGTGTAGTTGAGTAGAACCCTCAGATAATAAATATTATTATTACTGTGTTATTGTGTAGGGTTTCATCCATAGCCACAAAAAATTGATGGAAAACAGTGGGAGTAATAAAGTAGTTTGCCCTCTTTGCTTCTTAAAAATTAATTCCTCCACACTGATTTTGTGATCATTATGACGCTTAACGTCAAATTCTTAGGGCGTTTGTAATTCTTTAAGTATCACCAGTGATAAGCATCACGCTTACTTTTGTTCACGGAGACAGTTGCCGCGGAGCCTTCGGAAGTGGAAGCAGTGGCAGGGTCACTTTGAGTACCAGCACTGTCGCTGAGAGTCTGGGAACTGCGGTCGCTGGCCATCATGGCCCGCCAGGTAGATCTGTATGTTCAGGTAGATTCTGAGAATCGGCCGGGATGGAAAACTGAAAAAAAAAAAAGAAGTTATAGCAACCATACTATCACAGCAAACAAGCCATATAGCCTACCTTGAATCGAGGGAGACTCCAAGAACTCTGCCTCACAGCAGCGAACACAAGGTGCGATCTATGCCAGTTGTGCGCATGCGCCAAAATCAAATCAAATAGGGCGGGGATCCGGATCCACGCGGGAGTGGCTTACGAAACCTTTTTCATTCGACGACCGTTACCTAATCTACGGTGGAGATACTGCGTACATGTACAGTCTTAAGTATGGTCTCGCGCATGGTGCGTCAGTGTCACCAGGGACTATACAATATCTTTCTGAAGGATAATGTATAGCCCCTGGTGTCATGCTGCCGATGATCAGCTACAGGGTCGGCTACGCCAGACTGCACCAGACTAGTAGCTTAGTAGGGCATTATCATAATATCACGCATACCTGTCCAACAGCGCATACGTAGATAAACGGGAAAATTCAAAATTGGAAATATCCAAATTGGAAGTAGGTAATGAGAAAACTCGAACTAAGAAACGAGAAATATCCAAATTGGAAGTTGGTAATGAGAAAACTCGAAATTGGTAATGGGAAATAATGAAATGGGTAATGGACATGGCCCTTCTGGGCCACCGTAGGATTCTGCCCAAGTCATTTTGCAATCGATTGAGAACAATGACAAATTATGACTAACAAACCAATAAGGAACCAGACATAGAAGGAAAACAGGAATTGAAACCACGAGTATGCGTAGATGTCCATGCCATTATAGAAGCAAGTTTCAATTCCAAGATCAAGATTTAGCCATTATGTGAAAATTGTGCTGAAATTTGTAGTTGCTCTTGGAAACTTGGCCTGGTGGTTTGCTTGGATGATGTTTGCATAAAAGAAAAGACCGTTCAGTGTTCCGACTGACACTGTTAGCCGAAATAGAAAAATAACAGTAATAAGAGCTACACCAGCCATCATAAAGAATAGAATCAGTGCTGTGTATTTGTTATTGCATGAGATGCAGTGTAAGCTGCCAAGGGCCAGGCTGAAATTCTCTCTGCATTGTCCACATACAATTCCAGTCCTGTTGAAGTCACACTGAACTGATGGATCACTAAGACTTATGTCTTCAGGTATGTCTTTGCAATAGTCGAGAGGGCAACGGAACTCATGAATTAATAAAACATCACGATCTTTGTGAGAGATCCAGAAATTATTCTTTTCTCTTTTAATTTTTGCAATGGAGTTATCTATGCTACATTTCTGTGTGAATTTTAGGAGTCTTGTGTTGCAAGAACACTCAGTCTGTTGATTTTTTGAGAGCTCAAAACCAAGAGGACAAGATTTTATGGTTATTTTAAGTGTTAGACTATCAATAAGACTCTGACATGGACTCAGTGGATATAGTTTGAAGTATCCGTGAGTGTCATTAGTACTTGAATACAGTTGAAAGGATAGGTTATGACAGGCACCAGCAATAGATTGACCAGATGGGAAAAGACAATATTTATCAGCTTCATTCTTGTTCTTGCTAAAAATTATAGTAGGTACTGGAGAACCACTTTGATCTAATGCTACTACTGCAACATTAAATTGTTCTCCTGGATGTAGGCTGATAGATCTGTCGCTATCTATTATTATAATAACATTTCCACCTTGGCATTTATCTATGGTGTTGTTGGTTCTGTAGTACAGTCTACACTTGTTGAGTTGTCCCCCATAGAGGGTACTTCCTGTAGATCCCGCAGAATTATTCTCAAAATGTAATGATATATATTCTGCGGTAGGAACAGAACTCTGAATTGACAAAAAACATTCTAGTGGAGCAAGAGGACACTGAAATTCGTCGATATAGAGTGCACCACCTCTATACGCATCATTTTTTGTAAATGAAATGTTGAGCCTGGGTACTAAGATCAATTTGGAGGTATTAAACAAGCTCATTGCTCCACCACGATCATGTGCTGTATTTCCTTCAAAGAGCACTGACTTTGTAAATGCATGTTAGAATGCTTTTGTGACTTGCAATTGCTCCTCCATAATAATTAGCGATATTTCTTTGAAATGCTATAATGGCTGATGATGAAGTATTTTCCGTTTGATCCATATTAAATGAAATATTGGCATACTCTATGTGCAGTGCACCACCAGAGTTAGCTGTATTGTTGTCAAAAGTGATAGAGCCAAGAAGTTTTGAATTCACGTAATATTGAAGTAATATTGCCCCACCCCGAGCTATTGCTTTATTATTGTAAAATAGGGCAGAAACTTCAGTAATGAAAGTTCCATTCACTACTGCATGCTATTGCTCCACCAGATCCATAATCTTCTGCTGCTTTATTTTCAGAAAAATTTACCATAGACTCTCCTGTCAGTAGGAGCATTGAAAAGATACTATAGACTGCACCACCATAACCAAGACGTGATTTTGTTTGCCACCCAGAAGTGCATGACATTGTGCTGCAGCTATCTTCATTAGATTTTATGGAATTGTTAATGAAAGAGTTGGCTCCATCTGCGTGCATGACTAGGACACTACCATATAAGTAGATAGCCCCTCCATTAATTGCAACGTTGTTTTTGAATGTATTAGATCCAGTAAATGTGATGTAACTTGATGCTATTATCATCAGTGCAGCTCCTAAACATCCATGAATTCCAATAAATTGGGAATTAGTAATGTTAAGCATACTCACGTTGCTCAGAATAGAACTACATCCATTATTTCCATTACCAAGAATAACAATATTAGATATTTCAACAGAGTGTGTACGTTCAAATACAATGCTGTAAGTGAAATCATCAACAAGAGTGATAATAAGTGATGTGATTTCAATATCTGAACAATTCTCCCACAGGATACTGGCTGCTGAGTTAAAAGCAATTTTCACCATTAAAATTTTCATTACCTGGTCCAAGTGCACCATGAAAAGACAAGTTGTGTGTATTGATTATCCTTATGCTTGCTTCCAGTTTATGCAAGCCGGGGAGGAAATAAAAATCACTATTATTTGTGAAGTAGGTATCTTGTTGATTTACATAGTCCTCAAGAGTGTAGCTAGCAGTGAGTTTTATCACCGGGATACCCATGTGTTGGTGTGATATAGTTTACAGTAGTTGCAATCTGAGGCTGAGCAAGCAATGCAATGATTATTAGCAATACAGACACACTAACAGATCTTAACTACTTCATTGTACTAAGGCAAATTCACTGGCTATGACACTTTTTAGACTGAGATTTAAATATAGATAACGATTGAAAAGTACTGTAACAGTGCCAGAATAATTATTTCCTACATTCTAATGCCAGCTTATAATAATAATATACATAGCAAAGATAGTCCCAAAGAGCAATCTCATGCAGACTAATGAGATTGATTTATATACACGAGTATTGCCAATTTATTAACATGAAGATCCCAGTAGGGTAACGTAATTAGAGATAATAATATTATTATTGTTTGAGTCACGTTATTATCTTCATAATAATAATAATAATTGTAAATTATATTGTTTTGGATTGGCTTACTTATCACCATTGCCAGTACTGTTTCTTTCACGTGGAAAACTTTCAAGTATTATTCAAGTCAGCACCAATCTTCACTTTCTGTTATCCAAATTTGCTATTGTGTTACCTCCTCCCCCCCCCCCCCCCCCCCCCCCACCAAACAAATTTAAAGGCATTGTGTCCATACATAAGGCCTAATTGCTTCTTAATGAGCTCATTAGTTCAAAAATTCAATTAAAGTGGGCACAGGAAGTACGGGCGCGCCCAATATCACCGTATAGTCCACGGAAGTACGCGGAGATCGAACACGTGCAGCGCAGAAGACATTCGCGACGGTCGAGTTGAGAAGCCTGCAATCTTCGGTTATGGACAGCTAAAGAGTAAGAAAACTGATAAGTATAGGATCGAGAGCCCACACGATGCCTAGAAAGTCGAACGCCCAGCAGAGCGAGCCTCAGCGGGCAGATTCGAATGTACACGCGAACTTATCAGCCATCCGCCACGCCCAGTGTTCATTTACCGCGTGGGCGCGTGCGGCTTCAATTAGCAGGCAATCAGCGCTTATAGCATGACACAATGCCTTTAATATCCAGAACTCCATATATACACAAGTATTCAATATTACATGCAGAAAAGGGTGTTTGTAAGAAATCGTGGGAATGTCCTTGAGACGCATACGAGACTAGCCATTTCTGCATTAATTAAAACGGCAACATTATTAACACTCGAAAGCTATTCAGAATCTGCTAATTAGCTATAGCTAGCATAATATTATATTTATTATGTGATCAATTGTTGTATGAAACTATGATATAATTTATGTAGATGGTTAGAGTACTATGCACACATTATTGTGATCTCAAGAATTTAAGGAGCAGCTTGTGATTCAGTAATCTCTAAAAGTGGTTCGCGAAGGTCAACATCGATCTCAGTAGAAGTTCGTAGAGCCTGTAGCTCAGCAGCATCCTTATCCCCTGCTCTAGTCTGGTCTTTAACTGGGGTAATCCTGAGAATTTTACTGAAGAGTAGATATTTTTGGATAAAAGGGAGCATGTAATTTTTCCAGATGTTTGATGAGTTAAGGACTAGGCTGATATGAAAGAGAAAGATTCCAAGGAAAGTTATGAAAGCAATTCCAACAGAGATACTTGAAAGGGTGCACTGACTTTTAGCAGCATCTTCAGCTTTCTCATTGAGGTAGAATGTCGCTACTGAGAAAATTCCCAAGTCGAGAATAAACGATGACTCTAAGATGTCATTGTAAAAATGCTCATACACTCTGAATCTTATTGCTAGGAGAGCAACAGTCACCGAAATTACAGCTGTAGTATTGACACTCTCACTACCGTTAGCAAATGAGAGAAGATGTCTGGATCCTCTAGTGGCATCCAAGCAGGCAGAAGCCTGCAGCAGCTTGGCCCTTGTTTTATGTGTGGAAAACATGGTCATTTGCACAAGTCTTGCCCCTTGTTGCTTGGCACAGCTAACAAATGAACATACTGATACTTCCTAATTATCGTCTGTAATAATAGTCATGCTTTCATTTGCTCATATTATTTTACCTATACATGTGGTGTTGAGCCATGGAAGCATGTTTCTCCTTGAATTGTAGATGTTTATGATGTATGTGATGCTGTTTTATCTTGTTGTTGGGATGTGTGTGGTGAGGATGGAAGTGAGGGGACCTCGGGCAGCGGTTTAGTGGAGCATTACCTTGAGAATAATCAAGCAGATGATACTTGCCCCAAAGATTAGCCCTTATCAGTGCAGGGAAGATTGCGGGAGCATTCCAGTTTTTGGGAACAGGATCTAGAGGCCTCACAATTTGTGCTGGACATAATCACCAGTGGTTATAAGCTGCCTTTCACTACATATCTGCAGCCAATGATTGCAAAGAATCATCGCTCAGTAGTTAAGCATGCTAAGTTTGTAGAAGAATCCATTGGTGATTTAGTTCATTCGCGTTGTGCACGGAAATCGATGTCCTATCCAATAGTGTGCAGTCCACTCCTTGTGGTTGAAAATGCAAAGGGGAAGCTTAGGCTGGTAATTGACCTCTGTTATATCAACCAGTTTCTGATACAGTGCAAGTTTATAAGTATGAGGGCTTTGATCTCATTTCCTCCTTATTTAGGCAAGGTGATTTTGTTTTTTCCTTTGACCTCATGTCTGGCTACCACCATGTGGACATTCATGAGGATTCACAGCCTTACCTTGGTTTTTCCTGGGGTGAGGGTGATAGGAAGAAATTTTATCTTTTCTGTGTACTCCCTTTTGGCTTATCTACTGCTTGCTATGTGTTTACCAAACTCCTTAGGCCTTTAGTTAAGCGTTGGAGATCAATGGGGCTACGTGCAATTGTGTACATAGATGACGGTATCCGTGCATCTGCTTCTGAATCTGAGGCTGAGAAAGCCAAAGACATTGTGGTGTCAGATCTTGATAGGGCTGGTTTTGTATTAAATATCATGAAGTCACAGATGAGTCCAGTCCAGGTTATTGATTGGCTTGGATTTACCTTAGATTTAAGAGAGGGCTGTTTTAGTGTCCCACAACTAAAAATTGATCGGCTTAAGTCAGCCATAGCACATGTTTATATGTTGCATGCAATTACTGCCCGTATCTTAGTAAGTATTATGGGTCAAATCATTTCAATGAGTCTGGATATTGGGCCAATAGTTCGCCTACGGACTAGGGCACTTTATGGGATCATCAATCAGCGGATTTTTGGTCAGATAGGCTTGCTCTCTCTATTGAAGCCCGAGATGAGCTTAATTTTTGGCAGCATAACATTGTTCAGCTTAATGGGCGTGCTATTTGGTTCTCTCCTAGTGTAACTAGGGTTGCTTATTCTGATGCTAGCGGCACAGGTTGTGGTGGATATGTGGTTGAGCTAGGACCAGAGGTGTCTCACGGCCAGTGGTCAGTTGACCAGGCTGCTTGCAGCTCTACATGGCAAGAGCTTAGGGCGGTGGATCATGTTCTACGCTCTTTTGCTCCTAAACTCAAGGGTCACACTGTCAAATGGCTGTCTGATAATCAGAATGTTGTCCAGATCATCCAGTATGGCAGTAAAAAGCCTCATCTACAAGATGGTGCAATGAGTATTTTTGAAACATGTTTTCAGCACTCCATTAAGCTAGTGATGAACTGTGTTCCCAGGAGTGGAAATGAGGTTGCTGATTACATCAGCAAGCTTAGAGATTTTGATGATTTGAAAGTTAATCCAATAATTTTTCAGTATTTGAGCAAAGCTTGGGGTCCTTTCACTGTTGACTGTTTTGCTTCGGATTATAACTGCCAGTTACTGCGTTTTCATAGCAAATTTTGTGTGCCTAAGACTGAAGCTGTGGACACTTTCACAGTGAATTGGTCCGGTGAAACTTGTTGGCTGGTGCTCTATATTGCATGTTGAGGCTTGCAAAGCAAGGGTAGCTTTAGTTGTGCCCCTTTGGAAGTTGGCAGCATTCTGGCCTCTTCTCTGTCCTGATGGGCGTCATTTGGCTCCATTTTTCATGCCTGGCAATCATTTCCAATTTTTGATGAATATGAGGAATGTGGACTTGTGGGTCCTGTTGTGTGTTCCTATGAGGAATATGGACTTGTGGGTCCAGAGTATATGTGTTCCTATGTGGAATGTGGACTTATGGGTCCAGTGTGTGTGCTCCTATGTGGGGCGGGGACTTGTGGGTCCTATGAGTGTTCATCTGTACAATGTGGAGCATGACTTAATAGCTATAGGTTGTTGTATTTTGCCCTCGTACACATGAATTGCTCATTCATGTATTCCTTATTATATGCAAATATTCACGTTCAGATGTATTCTCAGCTGGAGTATGGTCAGATCTCTCTTCTATCAAGGATCCGGAGCTCCAACAGCTTGCATAATCTCTGCCTAGCGTAGTGCTCCAAGGTAAAGCGGTGTCTACTGTCAAAAAGTATTCTGGTGCCTACAATCGATTGAGGAGATGGGCTAGCACAAAACCAGAGATAAAGTCAACTATACCGCCACTACCCTCCATATTTGCTTATACCTTAGTTTTTTTAGCACTAACAGCCAAGACTAGTGTAGCTACCTAGTGTTGAAGCCGTGAGCGCTTTGTCATAGGTAAACCAGATTGCAACAGTGGAGGATACCACGGCCCACCCATTGGTTATTTAGGTCCTGGCTGGTATTAAAAGAAAGTTGGCATGTCCTACGGTAAAGAAAGAGCCTATTACGCCTGAGATTCTGTCAATGCTGGTGTCCAAATTTGGCCAGCAGGATGCATCGTTGTCTGACATTCGCACTTTATGTGCCTGTCTGCTTGGTTTTGCAGGATTTTTCGATTCGATGAATTAGCTAAACTCTGTGAATCGGATATCGTCGTGCGTAAAGAGCATATCGAGATATTTATCGAGTCTAGTAAGACTGACCAACTCAGAGATGGTGCCTGGGTAGTGATTGCGCGTACTGATTCACCACTATGCCCAGTCGCTATGTTGGAACGCTATATGCGCATGGCTAATGTTACTGGTGCTTGTGAGAAATACCTATTCAGAGCAATAGTGAACACAAAGAATGGCCAGAAGCTCAGGGAGTCAGGTGGTGTCAGCTACACCAGAATGAGGGAATTGGTCCTCGAAAAGCTGTCTGCAATAGGCTTAGATCCCAAAAGATTTAGCCTGCACAGCCTACGCTCTGGAGGAGCCTCTGCAGCTGCAAATGCAGGAGTGCCTGACCGGATGTTCAAACGGCATGGCAGGTGGCGCAGTGAGAATGCCAAAGATGGTTATGTGAAAGATTCACTGAAAGATTGGTTATAAGTATCTCAACATTAATTTTGGGCCTGTGACCAAGACACTTTCTTTGCGTCTCTGTCACCCAATACCCAATTATAATTGATTGTGAACATGTTGGTGAGTGGTTGCATGGGGTGCCATTCATGTAGTGGGATTAGATGAAAGATATATTTTCTGTCGTTTGAACGCAGTGAATTAGAAGGAAAATATTCTCTTCGTTTCTGTGTATGCATGCATGCATTGTGTCTGGGAGATAATTGTTTGTTGTCACTGTCAACAGTGGAGACGCTGGGTTGTTTGTCTATATTACATGCATGGACGGTTTGGCTCAGCTGGTGGGTATTTAAAGTGGATGCTTTGAGTGATAGTCACTCTCTCGGCGACTCCTACTCGTAGTGCAGCGCAGTTTTTCCCAGGTATGTACATAGATGCTATTATAATATCAGTGCATTGACTGCCCCATGTCTGTTTGTTTGAGTATCACATGCAGCTCTAATTGCAACTTACTGACAGAACAGAGCTGAGCAGAGATCCACCTGAGCGGACTAGATCTACACTCTAATGGACAGAACTCACCCCTTTTTTGTTACCAGGGATGTTGTAACTCTTTTTCTTTCTGGGCTTTTCCTCTCTCACAGTTTTTCCTTAATCAAAGTTTTTTTATGTGTGAGAGATTTTTTCCCATGGGTATAGTTGGCCGCATACCCTAAAACTGTGTACAATCTGGTACACAATAATGTTTTCATTGGCCTACCCCAGCTTATTCCAGTCATTTTATGTAGCTGTTAATTTGTATGTGATAGCGTGTCAATGTGGTTGTTGTATTGTTGTGTTGTTGTGTGATGGACTTTTTCTGCACTCTCTGCACTCTCTGTCGCCCGATACCCAATTATAATTGATTGTGAACATGTTGGTGAGTGGTTGCATGGGGTGCCATGCATGTAGTGGGATTAGATGAGAGGAAAAGAAACACACTGGAACTCCACATGTACAGTGACATATCTTTCTCCTTCAAATTGTAACAATAATTGTTGTTGGAATAATAACTACAACAAATAATATTATTATCTGCTGCAGCTTAGTGCCTTCAGACACTGATGGTGCGCATAATATTTATACTATACGGCTGTAGGTACGTGTGGAACTCTCGCTAATTATAGATTATGGCCAATAAAAATGGCCTGCACAATCACACTAATATTATACCATTAGCTATATCAGATTTTGTACTTTCATAATCACAGTTGATTCTGTTCCCAAAGTTTTCATTTGTTCCGTTAGGGGTACTGAGCAGCAGCTATCAACACTATAGCTAGGCAGATAGCTGCTGTGTTCGCGGATTTCAAACCTACATACCACTGTTTATAGTCACGCTCATTGTTATAATATAATAATAATAATAGGAATAGATAACTAATACAGCTAGCTATAGATTTGTTGATAAACTCTTACTCCCATTATGTATACATGCATGTATTATGTCAAATATATTTGGGCGTGTTCATGAAACAACTTGATGATGGCTGAACGACAGCAGAGACAGCGTCTACGTGCTCTGCGTAATAACCACGACATCGCAAGATTTATAGTACAAGGCAGAGCCACTGGAAAACAACTGGGCGCTGGCTCCTATGGATCAGTGGAAGAGGTACTAAAAATGAAATAATTATTACTATAGTACAAACTGAGAATTTGAGCATCATTTCAAGTTCTGATCTCCAGGTTGAAGTGAACGGGCTGGTATGTGCTGGAAAGAAGATTCATGATATTCTCATTGATGCTGCTAATGTTGGAGTGGAAAATATTGCTGGCAAGTATGTGCAGGAATGTCAGCTGATGTCTGACCTTCGTCACCCCAATATTACCCAGTTCCTGGGTGTGTGTTTCCTCCCCGACTGCCAACTCCCTGTGCTGCTGATGGAGAGACTGGATGGGAATCTCGATGATCTGATTGAAACAGTCCTCAACATCCCTCTAGCATTGAAGCAATCCATTCTGGAGGACGTGTCCAGGGGCCTTCTCTACCTGCACAAACACACTCCTCAAATCATCCACAGGGACCTGACGGCAAAGAATGTGCTGCTGACCTCCTATTTCATGGCTAAGATCACTGACCTGGGGAACTCTCGTATCGTGAACCTACAGCCCGGCCAGCTAGATAGGACGCTGTCTCGATTACCAGGGACACTGGTCTACATGCCTCCCGAGGCTCTTTCATCATCATCTCGCTATGGCCCCAGCCTTGACATCTTCTCGTTTGGTCATCTGGCTCTCTTTACTCTCATACAGGTACAGTGCTAATAATTTGAAGGGGAGGGGGAGTGGGGATGGCCCAGGTGAATAGGGTAGCGTGATAGCCATATCCTTTTACTCATTTCTTATAATATAATTTTGTTGCCATAATCTAGAGTGCCACTGCTAGCCAATAACTTACTGTATTATAGTGGCCACCCTCAGCCACCACTTTGAAATTCATCTAACAATGAAAATATCCTTGTATGTACTCAGGTGTTTCCTGGTGATCTCCGCTTAGAGCACACTTTTCCTGATCCCAACAATCCTAGACAGCTTGTGGGTCGTTCTGAACGGTAGATCGCCGAGGGACCTACTTTGAGTATCTAGAGAGAGAGCTGCACAGGGGGAGTGCAGGCTATCCTTTGGTGGGTGTGGTCAAGCAGTGTCTGGAGAATATCCCAGAAGAGAGGCCCACAGCTGAGCAGCTGGTGACAGCCTTGGAGGGAATAAAGGGAGATATTGAAGGATCTTGTGGTGAGCTGACTACGATGGATGCTGCAGGTGAAGACAGCGTTGGTATTGAAAAAGAAGAGCAAAGATAAAGTTGATGAGCTGATAGCGAAGGAGGAGGAGATACAACAACTGCAACTGCAACTAGCTGTAAGGGTTGATAATAATTATTATTATAGTAGCTGTGTATTATTTGCTTGGTTGGTTAATTGCGAGGATTATGGTGACATTGGAGGAATATTCTTTAATGTGACTGATTTTTTCTGCTAACACAGGAAGCTAATGAGCTACGTGAACAAGAGGCACGACAAAAGAATGATGAAATCCAGCAAAAGAGTGCTCAGTTGGAGCAGATTCAGGTACTGAACCCTATTCACACGCAAGTGTGTGTCCCACTCCCAATCCTTTTCCTCCTCCTTGTCCAACAAGACCACAGTGTGTGTATGGCTGTGGTTTACGTTGAGGTGACCTTTTTGCAGGCACCGTATATGGTATCCCGGGTAAGCGCCCATGGGCATTTTGGTCCGCATGGGCACTAACCCAGGATGTAACTGCCATGTGTTTGTATAGAAGCTGCTACACTGGTACATGGGCACTTATATCCAGGAGTGGGCACTTGCTGAGGACACTATGATAAATACTAATTCTTAATATTTCCGCAGATATGCCCAAAAAACACAAATTTGTCAACCCTATACCATTTTGATGTATGGTTTAGTACTTGCAAAACGTTATTTAAGGCCATTATTTGTAATAATTATTACCATCAAACTCTTAAGTGCATGTGCTAAATAAAATTAGGAGGAAAATACAAGACTGCTGGCAGATCTCCAGCAGAAAGATGTGCAACTAGAGCATCATGTGACTACAGTCCAGCAACTGACCAGTCAACTGAAGGAGAGGGAGGGTAGACTCAGACAGAGAGAGGAAGAGCTGCAGCAGAAAGACACTCAGATACTACAAAAGGATGAAGAAATTCAACAAAAAAGTACCGACAACAGCAGACTCCAGAGAGAAATACAAAGATTGCAGGTTGGCATAAAAGTTGCTGGTTATAACATTTTCAAGTGTACAAGCTTTCCAAGGCAAAAGGCAATAAGTATTCAAAATTAGGCTGTTGTGTTTCTCTTGAAAAGTTTTGTTATTTTGAGGTCAGGGCTGGGTCAGATTTATATTTGAGCATGCACAAATGACCTAGGATAATTATCATTTACACAAGCTGATCTGAGGTAAGGGCAGCCCGGCCAGAAACAGAAATATTAATATTAAGTTGAAGTGGCCATGGCATTATTTTCTTTATGCAATGTTTCCTTACAGGAGTCTTTGCTGAGGGCAACACAGCATTCTGGTGCTGAACAAAGACCAACAGTAAAGGTAACAGCTACATTAAAATTAACGTAATAATTGCCAGGGCTATGTTATTAATAATAATTATTACAGACATCACCGTCAGAATTGAATCTCCAACTGAAGGTGAAGTGGAGGAAGGGGAAGGACTTGCCTTTTGGAATATATTCATACCCAAACTACTACTCCACTGGGCAGGACTTAACGTGACCACTCTTCCTTTATGCTAGGTATACCTAGACTGCGTACTTCGTCTAGGACGACCCTTACCATTTAGCAAAGGAGGGTTGCGACGGACGGACGGACAGACGGACAAAAATCGCCAAACAATTGCAGTAACCCTCCGCCTACGCTTTGCGGCGAGGGTTAATTATGAACCATGCAAGTAACAGGTTAATGTTACTTGGTATATTATACATATTTGATTAATTCTTATTATTAAATGTACAATCATATTATTATGGCACACTGTGTGCATGGCTACTGTTCTGATGCTATGTCTACTCGTTGCCCACCACCAGCCACATATAAGTCCCCACTGGGGAGAACTGTACAGGTACACTCATATCGTTGAATATATAGGTAGCTCCCCAGCCTTGACCCAGCTCCTGCTGCTAGGTTGATAATGGTTAATGGCTCTGCTCCCATATCCTCCACCAACTACCAGCAGGGCTCCATTGAAGGCCAAGGCAGTGGAGTAGTTCAGTGGTGTATCAGGTAGTGACTGCCATGGTGATGGTGTGGGTGGAGCACTTGCACTAGCTGGTTGGGAAACAGCTTGAGAGATGAGGTCATCCAAACACACACTGAACACTTTCTTGGATGGTGCAAATCCCTCAGTGTAGCCACCCAAGAGATAACACATGTTACCAATGATAGCTGGTAGTGAATCAGAAAGTGGCTGAGGTAGTGATACAGCATGGTACCATTGTGTTGAATCAGTGTCCAGGATCTCAACTATTGAGAGATGAGTATTATCACCATAACCTCCCATTACCACCAACCACCTGTTGTTGTGGGCAGTTACTGAGGGTGAGCGGCATGCTGTGGTCATTGGAGGTAAGGGGTGAGTCCATCTTTTTGACTGTTCATTCCACACCCCCAGCTTATTGGTCACCTTGCCAGTTTGTGGATCCCACCCACCGACCAGTACTAGCTGGTTGTTGACAACAGCCATGGAGAACCAGTTGCATGTATATGGAGGTAGTGTATCATAGGAGTCCTGTTTAGGATCATAGACCATCACTGTTTGTTTCTCCCTATCTGATGCATCCCCTCCTCCAATGTACACCTTCTCTTTGAACATCACTATTCTGTGCAGCTGTTGCAACTTGCCAGTCTGTGTTTACATGGCACCTACCTCAACTACATGACTGATTGCCATTCTGTGCTTTGCTGGTCAGTTGTCAATGCAGTAACAGTGTAAACAGGCAGTGGCTCTCAAGTGCATAATTCTGTTGACAGAGGCTTTTAGTTTATATAGTGGCATATACTATAGCCAGATGCCTTCTCCCAACTCTTAGATCACTGACTCTAAGGAGAACAGCTAGTACCAGAACCCTGTTTAGGTGCAGGGTATGTAGTTCAGTAGTACCACAACCCTATAACAGTTCAGGTGCAGGGTATGTAGCTAGTTCAATACTCCTGGCATTGTACATGCATAGTATTATGCACAGTGAGCCATGCTATTATTATATGCATGCATGTAGCGGTGAGGGTTCTGCACTCCTGTGCATTCATTCATCTAGTACTTTTCTTCTACGGAAGCACTGTTGGCATGGAAACCACCCAGGACAAATTGAAGCAGATACCTTTGTTCTTTGATCTCTGCTGTGCTTGAAAATGTTCAAAAACACTGGAGAGAGAGAGTGGGGGAGAAAGAGAGAGAGAGAGATCCATGCAGAGGGAGGGAGGGAAAGAGAGATGGAGAGAGAGGGAGGGAAGGAGGGAGAGAGAGAGAGTCGAGGGAAAAAGAATGCATGTGTGTACATGTATGTGTTGGTGGGGAGGGAGTGGTGACATTTCCATACTAATCTTACCATCCTCCAGTGTTGTCATCTTGATCCCCCAGTCCAGTATCCCAATATCCACCTTGACAGAGTCCAGCATCTCAAACAGCTCACTCACACACAAATCATCCTTCCCAAGTTTGTAGTTACACAAATCTACAGTCACATACACAATGATCGTGTAGCTAACATGCATCATCCTATTTTAGGAATCCCATTCAAAAACTAAAGTTTTGGCCTATATGCATGCATAACTAAGGACTCTCATACTGACTGAATAATGCTTTCTGTCAATTTTATACCTAATCAATATCAAGACCACCCCCTTCCCTCTCCCCTCCTCCAAGGAATGAACAATCTGAGCCCTCCGCTCCAGATACGGTCACCAAGCAAGCATACGAGGTACGAACGTATGTACATGTAGGACACTTCAGTACTGAGGGCTCCTCCCTTTTATATCATCTTTCTTGTGTCTTTGCAGGAATCCAGCACAGCTGTCAGGATGTTGGTTCTAGAAGCCTGACTGTCCTTCGCTCGATGATGTACAGTGGAGAGCTGAGATTTGAGAAGAGAACAAGTTCCGCCATTGTAGAGGGAGGGGTACATGGACTACACTCGTAAGTCATGATGATGTCTTATTGTATAACATTAATCTGCTGAATGTTGATAGGTATTAGACAAAGATTATTCTAGCTAGTGGCAGCATCAAACTCAATACATGCTTTGAATAATTATTATGCAATCCTACTTCTTCTTGTATCGATAATAATAATAATAATATTATAGCTACAAATGATCAAAAAAGGACTCACAAGTGGACCGTATAACTGGTACATCAGCAATTTGTCTCCATACTCTGGCTTTGTCTTTCAAAGATGTTCTCTGAATTTTTGCTTCCAATGAACTTGGAAGACAAGACTGGAGGAGAGCATTCACTGAACAGGTTTAGCTACGCTGATTTGACATAAAGACGGTCCTCAACTCCACCCACCATATAAAGTTGATCTCCACAGACTGTTGCTGATACCCAGTACATTGGGTGAGGTAGATCAGCAGCAGTGGACCACTGGCGAGTCTCAGTATCCATCACTTTAACTGTCGATAGCGCTCTGCCATCTTCCCGTCCTCCAGCCACAACCAGTGCGGTTCCATTGCACAGTGGGGTTGTCATCCTTCTCTTTGTTGGCATGGGTGGGAATTGCTGAGTCCATCTCCTACCACTGCCTTTGCTAGTGAGGCTGAATAATTCATTGTAATAATTAGGGTAGGCACCTCCCCCAACAGTGGTCAGCCAGCCATTGATGACTGCTATTGAGCAATACTTATTAGCACAGTCTGGTAGTTGAGACCAGCTGTCACTGATAACATCATAGGAATAAATATTTACAGTATTGCTGTTTATAGCATATACTGTGTTACCATCCACAACAGTGTTAGCTACACCTTCTGTACATTCTACACGGTGCCCTCTTTCCCTCCCTCCACCGCAGTTTGAAGCTGGTCAGCTCTGTTCCTCTGCTGCTGGCTTTCGTCTTTTCCTGCTCTTTCTAAGTTGCTGTTCCAGTTCAGTGATTCGTCTCTCAAACTGAGCTAGCTACCACTTGTTCACTTGCTTCTAGCTGCTGATTTACACGTCCAAGTTGTTTCTCTTTTTCCTCTTTTAGTCGAGCATTTTGTACCTGTCTAAGTTGCTGATTCAATAGTCCAATCTGTCTCTCTCCTTCCTCTGATTGCAGTCAATCTTCTCTGTGTACACTGGTTTATCTTGAACAGCTTCTAGAGGCATGTAGACATCAGTGCCGGGACACATGGTGTTGGTGAAGCAATTTGCTTGAGGAGTCGCGAGGCCTTGCCATACCAAAGTCGGTCACTTTGGCTCTCACATTACCGATCAGCAACACATTGCACATGCAGCATTATTATAGGAACCACCGTAGTACCAAATATAGCAAAAAGTTTCCATATAGATTCTCTATAATAAAAGTCCGAATGAATAATTATATAAAATAACAAAAGAAGGAAAAGGAAGGGCATTAAGGGAGTGACTAAATAGCATTTAAGCTAGTAAAACATCACAAATTATTTGCTCACAAGCATAGGCATGTTTGTAGGCCATCTGTTGATGTTGTTCATTTCCTGTTTATCATTTTGATGGCAGTTGCAGGTGGTAATTATCTATCCATCACTACTCGCAATTCCCACTGTTGTTGTTTTAGTATAAGATTAGCTATAGAATAATTAGATTAACTGCCGGTAGTTGATTGTACAGGTGAAAGTGCACATAGATTCTAAAAAAAATATTAGACCATAGCTAGCTACTTATGTAATATCTAGTCCAAGCAAAATCTACAAGAGTATAAATAGCTACTAGCTTCATGTACATGATTTGAACTATTGGACAGAAAAATAGCTACTAGCTAGCTAACAGCTACAACATTGCTCTCTACATGATCATAATGATGATTGGAATGTTCAAGCTTCTGAGCTTTGCAACACTTGCCGCTCATGTCTACCTTACAGAGTCAGGACCTGTCAATGTTCTCACCTACAATAATCATCTCCCTACAAGTGATCATAATGCTTCTGTCCCAGAGTGTCGCTATACCTGGCAGTTTTTCAATACTTCATCTAAAAAGTGCGAATGTGGCAGTGACATACACGGAGCTATCTTGTGCAACGACACCACCAATGATATTCGCCTTCTTGGGTGCCACTGTATGGTGCTGAACACCAATACAGGCCAGTTTGAGGCTGGAAAATGCTTCATTGGATGCACCGGTAGTTTCCGTACACTGTCGCACAAAGATAGGATATACAATCCTGTACCCAAAGATCCTTCCAAACTAAATGAATGGATGTGTTTGAGTCTGAACATGAATGGGACAATGTGTGGAAACTGCCTGCCAGGATATAGTCGAAGAGTGTACTCCTACGATCTCAGCTGCCGCCAATGCTCTTCAAGTCGATTTCAGAACATTATGAAATTTTTGGCTGCATCATTTGGCCCACTCACTTTGTTTTATGTGCTAGTTGTGGTTTTTAAAATCAGTGCTACGTCACCAAAACTAAGTTCCTATGTGATTTTTAGCCAATGGATAGCTGAGCCACTTAATGTAAGGGTAGTACTTCGTGTTCTTCAAGAATATCCAAGCATTGATGTTTTGAGTCGGCTCTTAGCTACTTTCAGCCTATGGAGTATGGAACCTGGATTTTTTTTCGCACACTCTATGGACCAATATGTTTGGATGTCCCAATGCTACTAACGCTTGCGCTGGACTTTACAGCCGCCTTTTATTCACTGTTTCTGATCGTATTGACCTACTTGCTGATTGAGCTTCACTCAAGAAATACCAAAGTTATGTCTGTCTATGGAAACTCATTGAACGCATCCTTACCTTCTTTGAGGAAAACTGGAGCATGAAAGCCTCAATGGTGGACATCTTTTCCACATTAATTTTTTCTTACTCTCATACACCAAGCTTTTTAGCATATCCTTTACCTTACTGATTCCGACTACACTCCACGATATTCATGGCCACAAGATTGGCCTTTTTCTCTACTACGATACCAGCATACGGTACTTTGGCAGAGAGCATCTACCCTATGGAATCACTGCTATTGTAGTTTTGTTCATATTTGTCATCACTCCCACCCTCTTTCTTGCTCTCTACCCCTTTAAGTGGTTTCACCGCTGTCTAAACTGCTGTAGAATCAGGAATCCAGCGATCCACACTTTTGCCGACTGCTACCTAGGTTGGTTTAAGGACGGAACGCAACCAGGTACTGGAGATCGTCGCTTTGTCATGAGGATGTACTTAGGAGTACGGATATTCTTATACATCTTTTATGCTTTTGCCCTCGACCTGTATGTCTATGCATTTGGCACCGTAGCGCTGATATCTGATATATAATTCAATCATGATCGTTGACATATTCATTAGCAAAGATCTTGATATTATTATTAAATTAACAATCCAGCTGATTAGGTTCCATTATTATGTTTTCACCTTGATTTTTGATGCTCTTGTATATAAAAAATCTGTGCACACACTATTAATATTATAAGGTTGTCATTCATACATTGTTTAACATAATCCCTATAATATTATTGTAATGTACTCCTGATATAGCTTATTGACTCCGGAGTCCCAACTAGAATAAAAAAAACTAAATTACCCCATTGGTATGGTAGCTACACCTTATTAGCCTAAAGGGTGTCTTGCTCACATACTGGTATAATAATATTATTATTATGCCAGACCCTTCAATATGGTGTACATAGTATGCATGTGTTGGGTTGCTGGCCATGGGAGAAACACTTCTTGGATAATCTCTGTTATGATAGTCTCACTTCCGTTGGGAATCAACTCAATTGCAAACAATGATTAATATTATATTATTGGCATACAATGCATTCATATAGCATAGACTCTGATACTAGATCTGCATAACAGTTCAGTTTACAATAATTCACTTTGATGTAGTCACGTAGGATTCACGTGCACCGCAAAAAACCCATTAATTCAGATAGTCATGTTTATAATACTATTATACACGTGCTAGCTATACTATTAGCTAGATTAACACTCCACAAATAATTAAAATTTAGCCACAGCTTAGATAGGAATATGTAAAAATAATTAAAGTCAGCCACAGCTTAGATAGGAATATATAAAAAAAATTTGCCTATGTGCACCTCACAATACTATGAAAAAAGGAATTACTGTAACATGTGTAGTTTCATAAAAATGTTTGATAAGGTCTCATGCACTAATGCACTAATGGAAAGACTCCTGTTGACCTGTGTTTAGATGGTAGTATGCCTCCTTTAGTTCCATGAGCTGAGTGTGTGTTCCTGACTCTATGACCTGTCCCTCGTGGATGACAGCTATGACATCGGAATTGTAGATCGTCGAGAGCCGGTGAGCAATGACAATGGACGTTCGCCCCCGTCTGGCTTTGTCGAGAGCTTCTTGTACAATCTTCTCGCTCTCCGTGTCCAGGGCAGAGGTGGCTTCATCAAGAAGGAGGAGTTTTGGGTTGCGGACGAGAGCTCTTGCGATGGCAATTCTTTGCTTCTGTCCGCCACTCAGTTGGGCACCCTTGCTACCAACATTAGTGGCATATCCCTATACAATAATACGCATAAACTTACTTCAATATTAGCATGTTTGGTATTATTTCATACTACAGTTATGATTTATCAATATTGGAAATCAATCTAGCAGATAATTTAGTTTACTTACCATGGGCAAGGATTCTATGAAATTGTGAATGTTAGCCGATTTTGCAGCGTCAATCATTTCTTCATCCGATACATCACGATGGAGAGCACCGTATCGAATATTCTCAGCAATGCTAGTATCAAACAGCACTGGCTCCTGAGGAACAATCCCAATCTGCTGACGAAGCCAACTCAAATTGAGACTCTTGACGTCTGATCCCTCCAAAGTCACATGACCACCCGCAGGGTCGTAGAAGCGCTCAACGAGTGAGACGAGGGTACTCTTGCCACACCCACTCGGTCCAACAAGAGCTAGCGTCTGACCAGGTTGTATGGATACCGTTAGACCTTGGAGAACTTTGACCTTTGAGCGAGTGGGGTAGCTGAAGTGCACTGAATCAGCAGCGATACTTCCGTTCACCTTCTCCTGTGGATTGTGAAAATTAGGTTACTCATGCAACAAATAATATTATCATGGCAGAGAGAGAGAGATCGAGAGAGGGGGGGGGGGGGGAGAGAGAGAGAGATAGGGAGAAAGAGAGAGTTAGAGAGAGAGAAAGAACGACTTGGAGATAGTGAGAGAGAGGTTAGCTATACCAGTTTGATTCCCTTATCTCTAGAAACATCAATCTGGGGCTTCCTGTTAAGAAGAGACAAAATTCTGGAGGCTGATATTTTGGCCTTGGTCAAATCTGGAGCAATAGAGCTGACTTGACCAATGAAAGTTGCTGTGAAATAAACGGTTGATATAACCCTGCAACGGAATATGATCATAATGATTGTTTTGACCTTTTAATTTAATGGATGCATGATTTTGCGAACCTGAAGGCTAGATCGTAAGTTATTCTTTCTTCAATTACCAAATGAGCACTGAGAGAATAGGCGGCAGAATGAATATAGAAGATAAGAGACTGACCTATACCAAGCATCAGTGCCTGTACAAATACACCCTTAATGTAGCTCCTGTGGATGGTGTGTGTGTGAGAGAGGGGGAGAGAGATAGAGAAGAGAGAGATAGAGAGAGAGAGTCTCAGAACAATTTCTTTTCCGCATTCTTGTAATAATATCCCTCCTCATCTATTAGCTCTCCAGATCATACCACTAAATAAATATAAGTTAGACACTGAAGCCAAGGGATCTACAGGATTTAGAATACTGAAGACACTAATATAAAATCCTGAAGGCGAAGCCTGAGGGTTTTATAAGTGTCTGAAGTATTCTAAAGACTGTAGATCTCATTGGCTGAAGTGTCTAACTTGTTTAGACTCTAGCATGCTGTTGCTTAGCAACTTCTTGTATGTTGTTGCCTAAGGAACTAGCTTTCTAAGTAGAGGGATTCTAAGTAACGTAGAACCCTTGTTTTTAACCAATCAAATCACAATATTTGTGACAACTAGAGTCTAATATAATAATAGCTAGCTCCGTGACATTAATATTACCTGAACGGTCCATTTAGAATGCCCATGTACTTGGAAGAAAAGTGTTGCTGTAGACCAAGACTGGTCACAGTATTAATCCCATCAATGGACTCCACAGCCGTATCTCCACTCTCTTCCAATTTTTTCTTGTCCTCGCGCGCTCGACTACCTAATAGGCGGATCTGGAAGTAGTTGGTCAGTGCTATCACTGGAAATGCCACAAGCAATAGTAGCGCGAGTTCCCATGTGGAGATGAAGGCGATGAGTATTCCAGCAATCAGGCTGCACAGAGCTTGGACGATGGTACCAAGGACAATACCAGTTGCCTGTGTGGGATAATAGGAGTAGACTATAGATAGCAGTGTATGGAACTCCATCAGCATACAAATACATTTTGGTAGGCATACAAATCAGCTATGCTAATTGCAACTATTTTTGGATGACATCAATATTACCAATATTACCTGGGAGGCATAATTGCGGATTCTACGATAAATGGAATAGCTATAATATTATAGCTACTAACCCCTTTGACAGCCGCTGTATCGGAGGCCAGCCTAGTGAGTAGAGCCCCTGTGGAGTTAGCCTTCCTGTCGAACCAACCTGTCTCCTGTCTTAACATGGCCTTGAAACTGCGGTACCTCAGCCTCTTAGTTAGTCGCTCACCAGCCAAGGAGAGAGAGAAATTCTGAAAGAGTATATTATTATAAAAACTACATGATATAGTTAGCTATATATAGCCTAGGAAGACATAGTTACTGTAACAATTTAAATTATACTTGGCAAAATGCTGAAATTTCAATTGGCTGATCATAGTTCATAATAATATAGCAGTAATTCTATATAAAGGCCCAGGTGTTGGATTATGAGTTGAACTCAGGTCGTATATACTTATCCAATTAACCTTGTATGTACAGTCATGAGAACATAGTAGCTATTGGAAAGTACGTCAATTACTATAGAAGTGCTTGAATAATATGAGATATGATGTTATGATGAGCACAAACTGACTTACAGCAGCGAAGTAGAAGAAGAAGGCACCAATGGCTGCTCCGACAAATCCTCCAGACACTCGAGTAATTCCACTCTCAATCGCTTCAGGATCACTCAGTCCATACAACTAAAAAAAAATGGTTCACATGGGATTTCAAATTATTGATAGACCAGGTCTAATAAAATTTACGTATTATGGGAAAATCCCAAAATGGACCAAAAACTCTATACTCAACAAGTCACCAAAATTTCCAAAAAATGTAGATTTTTCTCACAATTTCAACTTACCCTCAGTACTTCACTCAAAGGAACCGCTATGAGTGGAAATAGGCAACCAATGAAAGCAGAGCAGACGATACCGACAAACACGAAGAGCCAATCAGGTCGATTCAGCTTGAGAAGTTCCACAGCGAAGGCTGCACGAGACAAGGCTTTACGCTTTGAATCATCGCTGACTGATCCTCTGTCTTTGTCTTGGTGAGCGGCTTCGTCAGCAACACTTTCAGCCTCATCATCATCTCCCTATGAGAGTATAGCAAAATATTGATCATAGAACTCGATTCATTGACAATAGCATTTCAGTATGCAACTGTACTATTGAAAATCTGTAGATAATTCAGTAAAGCACTATACAACAGCCACTCTGGTTATACAAAATATTATTAATACAAGCTGCAAATTCTCACTTCCAGGATATCCTCTTCTATTATATCACTGAGGTCATCAAAGTAAGCAGTTGGATTGCCCACCGAGCCACCTCCCAGTGTGGCTATTTCAATTTGTGTTGACATGCGTCTAAACTGTGAACGCCTCCGGCTCGATATACCATCACCTGCACCACTGTGTTTGCGGCGCTGAGTTGGTCGACCAAATTTCTCTTTCTTGTGGTGCAGGGCCACTGATTGCTCGACAGCTTCTCTGAATCTGGCTAACATCTGCCGCCGTTGCTTGATGGACTTGTTCACAGCTTTTCTAAATCTGGCCAGGGGTTGACCTGCCAGATATAATAATATTATTGAAGTATTCACTTTCAAGCACTAGTTAAGGTGGATAAGAAGGATTGAGCAGATTATTAAATTTGAAAATTAAATGTCCGCAGAGCTTTGGACCATTGCACCATCAATGCTTATTTTCACCCGAAGATCTTATTTCAATCCATGTTAGGGCTTACATTAACATGCTAATGTTTATACTTACTCAAATTTTTATCTTCCTCCTCATCGATTCTCTGAGCCATGACTAGTTCGTAATAGAGCCCCTTCCTCTCCAGCAGTTCATGATGGCTACCGAGTTCCACAACTTTTCCTCCAGAAATCGCAACAATCACATCAGCCGTCTGAATAGTGGATAGCCTGTGTGCTATCACTATTGTGGTTCTTCCTTGCCTGGCCTTGTCCAAAGCCTCCTGAACTATCTTCTCACTCTGATTATCCAGGGCAGAGGTGGCTTCATCAAGAAGTAAGATTTTCGGATTTCGAACGAGAGCTCGAGCGATGGCTATCCTTTGTTTCTGTCCGCCACTCAATTGGGCCCCTCTCTGGCCCACTTGAGTATCATAGCCGTCGGGCATTTTTGTGATGAAGTCGTGAGCGTTTGAGTTTTTGGCGGCTTGTATGATATCGTCCATGGTGGCATCTTCGCGACCAAAGCCAATATTCTCGGCAATGGAGGCACTGAAGAGAACTGGCTCTTGACTCACTACTCCAATGTGTCTGCGCAGCCATTGAAGATTGTAGGATGAAATTTCTCGACCATCAATGGTTATCTTAAAGAGAAAAAAAAATGTTAACTAAGGTTATACAGTGCTATTTTAGTAGAATCAAGGGCTTATTGAAGGCACATATAGTTACTAGTTATAGTACCAAGTTAATTTTCCTTTGAAGGCATCTTAAAACATTTCTTCAAGTTCCGTGCTATAGTAACATAAAAGATAATTTTGTGCTTACCTGTCCACTTAAAGGGTTGTAGAATCGCTGAATCAGCTGAATGGTGGTACTCTTGCCACACCCACTCGGTCCCACGAGGGCCACAGTCTGTCCTTCCTTGATCTCCAAATCAAGGCCGTTCAGAATCTATTAAGATTAAGTCACAATGATAAAGCTCATAGGAAATAGCTACATTGCGATTACCAGGTATCATGGAATTGTGTTACTAACAAACCTGAATATCTGTCGTAGTTGGATAGGCAAATTTAACATTGCTAAACTTGATGTCTCCATCTAAACGATCAGGGGTCTCCCCTTTATCAGCACTCCAATCAATCACTGGCTCCTAAAATGCAACAAATGCACCAAGAATATGAATTTACTATGATGAAATGTAGCATTTTATTGTACCCTGTCAATTATGTCAAATACGACAGCAGCAGATCCCAGAGCTGTAGCGAATGCTTGAAGCTTTGGCAGTGCATTGCCGAGAGCAAAGCTACCTTTGATCACCGACAGGAATACAATAATGACGTCACCAGCAGATAGCTCACAGCCCAAGATCAAGACCGACCCATACCTAATAACATAACATCATGGTTCAAATTTAATTAAGGCTTAATTAATAAAAGGCACTCATTCTTTAGCGACACTTCAGCTTATTGAGCTCATCACAAATCTATTGAGATCATGCAGTTTGCATTTGATCCTGGCCAAAAAAATGCAGAAGTGCCAGAAACTTAAGTGATCTCATGCTTCTGCTACGAAATTAATGTTAGTACTGACCACAGGCTGAGAGCATAAGTGGAGAAGAGGACAAAATAAAGAGCTCCTAGGACAAGATTGGAAAGGAAACTTTTCTTGTATCCTTCATTTCTAGTAAGTTTCAGCTGCTCGCCATATCTGCATTATGTATAATAATATCAAGTGAAAATTCAATTTTTAATCTGTGTATGATTCCACTGAGAACTTAAATTTGCTGTGGGTACGCTAGTGGCACACTAAATAGGCAAACTATGTAGCTAGGTAAACTACAGAAAATTAAATCATGCTCTCTACAGATGTCATGATCAAAAGGAATGCCAATGAGTGGATACTGGCTATCAATTACTTCGTCACCATGGTAGCTCCCCAATCTCTTCGAAGCATGCAAAAAAATGTTCAATCTGAGGGAGGGGCTGATAACGATAGCTCCCTTCACTCTTGTGTGAACTATAATATTATTAGATTATTGTTCATACCTTTCAGCCTCTCTCTCCTCTCCTCCGAACGCTACAACCGTTCTGATACCTGATAGCACTTCTTCGGCGATGCCGCCTGCTGATGCGTACGCCCTCTGCTCACGAACCGTAAACAATGCTATGATCTGTAAGAGAGCACATCTTCATTTTAGAATAATATTATGTTCAATAGAGATGGTACTAGAGTTATCTCTTTATGGGTCGATTCAGGCTGTAGCTGGTATTATTAATTCCGGAGTTAATATTATGTAGTATAGACTTCACTGTAGCCTCATCCCAAAGCATGGGCCCATCGATATTATTAAAAACAAAGAGAAGCTTGGATAATCTTGGATTCGGACAAGGCTAGGGCTCATGCACTTAGTTAATGCATTCCTTAACTATGGTCATAAAATTTAATACCTTTGTCAGCAGTATTCCCATCAAGACGAGAAGTGGCAGAGCAATAGACACAACGAGAACAAGTTTCCCGTTAGTGATAAAAGCGATCACAAAGCTTGCAATGAAGGTCGTAAGAAACTGTAGAAAGATGGCAACTTTATCTCCTATTCCAGAATGAATCTTTTCCACATCACTAAAGGAAGCAAAAAAAGGCTTATAATAATCAGCATGGACAGTTTAAGTAGCTAGTATTCAGTGTAGATAGCTATGAAAGATGTGATATGTATATTATTAACAGGCATGTACATTCCATTAATTTGGTCCTCGAGCCCTTACTTATAACACTGGGTGGTAGCTATTAATTCCCACGTGTAATTATCACTTTGCATAGTCAATCACTAATTAAGTCATGGCAATGCAGGAATCTCACTGCTTTGAGCCATGCAACAAAACCAGCTGTGTAGTAAATTGATCTGAGTAGACAGCATTATCTAGTGTTGTGGCTAATGATTAGGCCAAATAAAAGTTAGTTTCTCATCCCCGGCCCGCCTCTAGTTTTTCCTCCGCCTGACCACATTTTAATTAATATCATTAAAACTATCATTAAAAAATGCACGAGACATTACGTCATAGACACGCCAATTTTACCGCAAGGCCACGTGAGTAGCTGTTTGCCAGCTGTTAGTCGTCCTTCAACCATTCGAGCTCGATCTATCATGGTTCTTGTGGTCCTCAGAATTCGAGATGGGGCCAAGACATTGAAAGAATGGTATGCTTGTGGCGTTCCTGAAACGACCACACTTATCGACGTGTATCTCGAATTCAGCTCAGGCTTCCTCGATAATTCGCTTCCACTAGCAGACGAGTATCGAACATCGGTGGAGGTGAGCATCGGCAGAACATTGTGGTTATTTTTAATGAAATCCATGATGACATTTAATGATATTCATGACAAAAAATAAAATAAAAAGCCACCCTCCCGCCTGGGGAAATTCCTGAACATAGGATGAGAAACTAATAATCAATTTTGCTTGGCCTTAGCGCCAGCTACTAATTAAATTTTAGTTATTTAATTATAGTAAAGCATTCTTAGAAGTTGTTAGTGGCTGGCACCAAATTAAAAAGCTAAACATACCAGCTCAATTAAACTGCACATGTCACTATAATAGAATCACAGTGGTCAATAAAGAACCATGGTTACTCTTGTGGCAGAATTATCTTTAATTAGAAGCAAGGCTTTCCAGGAGTTATGGGATCACGTATATACTGCACGTCACCACAGATTCTGAACCACAGTGGTCAATGAAGAATCATGCATGGCTACTGTTGTAGTCCCAGATCCTTCAAGCCCTCTATATCTTCAATTGGAAGCAAGGCTTTCCATGAATTAATGGCAGAGGTACATTGCTACCTTGGAAAAAAATTTGTTTGTTGCAACTCCTAAATTTTTCCATTTTCATATGATTTATTATTATTATTATATATATACAACGAAAAATACTTTTCAGAGCGACAATTTTCTTATATAGTCCGTATCATTACATGAGGGCATGGATACGCGTCTTGGGAGCGCCCGGTTGCTATGAACGCGCAGCGTGGGCGGAGAGAAAGTCCGCACTACAAAGCTCAGGATTGGTCAGAACTGTAGGGCCGTGTGCACAAAGAAGAGTGGCCTTAATGCCTCGGGCAAGAGCTACAGCTAGAGACGCATTTTGTCGATCGAACGATCAGCGCAAAAGCGCCGCACGTTTCGAGAGGCCGGCTTGCTGAGCAGGCGCTGGCGCTAGCCACAGAGCCTCAAGTGAAGCGAGAGGCAAGGTCTGTTCTTTGTCATACCTGTTAGTAGTCCGGTAACAACGTTAGAGCAGAGCGAGAACGTCGGGTCGTGGTGAAAATTACGTAAAATGGAAGAAAATCCCATGAGTCACTCATGGGAAGGATTTACGTCTCTCTTGAATGGCGTAAATTCCCCGAAGGATAATCTTTTAAAGTTTATATACATGGGAATGATTTACGTACTTTTCTTTAAAGAGTAAAACCCTATCTGACTGGCATTTAACGAGAAATGCGTAAATCCTCCCCATGTATAGACACACATCTAACAAATTATTAAGGAAGGATTTACGCTGTGAGGTGCCCCTGTAATTAGGTGAATTTGACGTAATTCATTCCCATGTGTATAACAAAGGACCAAGGATTTCCAAGCATATGCATAGTAACTTCCACAATAAGAAGTGCGTAAATCCTCCCCATGTATAGACACACACCAAGCAGTTTATTAAGGAGGATTCACACAATGAGGAGCCCCTGTAATTAGGTAAAGTTGACGTAATTCATTCCCATGTATCATCACAAAGGAGCAAGGATTTACAGGATACAACATTTTAGTATGCACAGAAAGCACATTAAACTAATACAATCATTATGGAGATCGCCAATTAATTATAGATTGAATTAGATAAGCATAATTATTACATTATGACAGGTTTGCTTAATAACATTGTATGGCTTAGTCTGGTGAGCAGGAGAAAAGAGAGAATGGTCGAGTTAATCATGCATGTACGCCCGTATACTGGGGAATTTTTGGGGGGTCCAATTTTCGTGGCTTTCATGGGTATTATGTTATTAGTCCAATGAAAAATTATGTACAGTATAGAATGGATATGATTGCATGTACCTGTGAACATTATACCGTAAATTTGACCCCATTAAAAATTTTCACTGTAGTGTACATACAACCATTTATCCAATGGCTTGTATCCAATATAGCTAAGCGTAAAAACCTGAGAATAAAATAAACAGGATTTTTTCGACTAGCTAGCTATATTGTGCACCTGGCTATTATCACTGATCTGTGCACTCAAAAAGCAAGCATATAGGGATGTATAGTGGATGTACATACAACCATTTGTCCAATGGCTTGTATGCAACATAAGCGTAAAAAACTGAGAACAAAATAAACAGGATTTTTATCGACTATAATAATTGTGCACCTAGCTATTATCACTGATCCGTGTGTCGACTCATACTCAAAAAGCAAGCATAGGGATGTATAATGGATGATTATCCCTACAAATATTTTTTGTGTACTTTTTGGCACTTTTATCTGGTACCACAGTAGCGATGTGGTCTGTAACGATAAATTCTAATAGACCCCCGCTTTTTTGTCCCCCCCCTCCCCCCCCCCCCCCACTTGCAATTGTCCATATAATTATTTGAAATATTTGGATCCCCGGCCCTTATAATAATATTATGGACCTTCCATGCATATTATCAACTATAGCAAAGATTCAGAAGGGTCAGAGGCTGGGTTCTGTGTATGAGTGGTTAGCAGGGTTAGTTTCTAGGGTCTATATGGCTACTAGGGTTAGTCTTCAGGATCTGCAAGGGGGGGGGGGGGATCCGAATATTTCGGGGGTCCAAATATCATGTGACAGGTCACCATCTGTAACTTTTTCAAACAGTTCATGAAAGGCCAGGCCAAACACTTCTTGAGACAGAGAAATAAATGCAAGACCGACTTTATTCTCTGATTTTTACACCTATATTATTGCATACAAACCCTGGGACATACAGTTAGATAATAATAAACACATGCATGGTTGTACATGTAGCTATGTGCATCGCAAAAATTTTAGTGGAATCAAATTTTCATAGAAAGCCTATCATCAATTTTCACAGTATAATGTTCATGTGTGCAGGCAATCATGCCCATTTTACACTATACAAAATTTTCGTGGGCTCGGATAATACCTATGAAAACCACGAAATTGGATCCCCAAGAATTTTCCTCTATACGGACATACATGCATGCATAGGAACATTAACTTGACCATTCTCTCTTTTCTCCTGCTCACCAGACTAAGCCATACAATGTTATTAAGCAAACCTGTCATAATGTAATAATTATGCTTATCTAATTCAATCTATAATTAATTGGCGATCTCCATAATGATTGTATTAGTTTAATGTGCTTTCTGTGCATACTAATGTTGTATCCTGTAAATCCTTGCTCCTTTGTGATGATACATGGGAATGAATTACGTCAACTTTACCTAATTACAGGGGCTCCTCATTGCATAAATCCTTCCTTAATAAACTGCTTGGTGTGTGTCTATACATGGGAAGGATTTACGCACTTCTTATTGTGAAAGTTACTATGCATATGCTTGGAAATCCTTGGTCCTTTGTTATACACATGGGAATGAATTACGTCAAATTCACCTAATTACAGGGGCACCTCATGGCGTAAATCCTTCCTTAATAATTTGTTAGATATGTGTCTATACATGGGAAGGATTTACGCATTTCTCGTTAAATACCAGTCAGATAGGGTTTTACTCTTTAATGAAAAGTACGCAAATCATTCCCATGTATATTAAAGTTTATCTTTCGGGGAATTTACGCCATTCAAGAGAGTCATAAATCCTTCCCATGAGTGACTCATGGGAAAAGTGACGTAAATCAATCCCATGAGTCACTCATGGGTTTGGTGACGTAAATCCTTCCCATGAGTCACTCATGGGATTTTCTTCCATTTTACGTAATTTTCTATCTGACCAGAACGTCGCCATTGCACACTTAGTTGGAGGGGTGTGGCCTCTGCAACCGCTTCCATTTGCGAATGCGCACGGTACTAATGGGCTATTTTTGTGAGCATGTACTGTTATTAAATGCATAATCATGCATGCTAGCCACATTAGGCCAAGCAAAATTGATTATTAGTTTCTCATCCTATGTTCCCCAGGTGGGAGGGTGGCTTTTTTTGTCATGAATATCATTAAATGTCATCATGAATTTCATTAAAAAAATCACAATGTTCTGCCGATGCTCGCCTCCACCGATGTTGTTCGATACTCGTCTGCTAGTGGAAGTGAATTATCGAGGAAGCCTGAGCTTAATTCGAGATACACGTCGATAAGTGTGGTCGTTTCAGGAATCGTCACTCTTTCTTCATAGATGTTATCCCTACATGGAATTCCCTATCTTCATTTGTGGTCAACAGCCCCTCTCCTAATATTTTCAAGAGTCGCCTTTCCCTTGCCTAATCTCCTTCATTCTCCCCTCCTATGCACATTTTGTGTCTTTTTTTGTCCTGTTTTGTCTACCCTTTGTGTTCCGTGGGAGGACTTCAATACTAGCCTCAGGCTAACCGTCCAACCACTATGCAATGCATTAAAATTTCATAGAGGAAAAAAAAACAAAAAACGCCACAAGCATACCATTCTTTCAATATCTTGGCCCCATCTCGAATTCTGAGGACCACAAGAACCATGATAGATCGAGCTCGAACGGTTGAAGGACGACAAATAGCTGGAAAACAGCTACCCACGTGGCCTTGCGGTAAAATTGGCGCGTCTATGATGTAATGCCTCGTGCATTTTTTAATGATAGTTGTGATGATATTCATGAATTAAAATGTGGTCAGGCGAGGAAAAACTAGAGGCGGGCGGGGATGAGAAATTAATATTCAATTTTATTTGGCCTTATCCCATGATTGTGACATTAAACATACTTGTATATATACAACGAACAATATTAAATTTTTTCAGAGCGACAATTTTCTTATATAGTCCGTGTCATTTATACATGAGGGCATGGATACGCGTCCCGGAAGCGCCCGGTTGCTATGAACGCGCGGCGCGGGCGGAGAGAAAGTCCGCTCTACAAGGCTCAGGATTGGTCAGAACTGTAGGGCCGTGTGCACAAAGAAGAGTGGCCTTAATGCCTCGGCCCATAGCTACAGCTAGAGACGCACTTTGTTGATCGAACGATCGGCGTGAAAGCGCCGCGCGTTTCGAGAGGCCGGCTCGCTAAGCAGGCGCTGGCGCTAGCCACAGAGCCTCGAGCGAAGCGAGAGGCAAGGTCTATTCTTTGTCATACCTGTCAGTAGTCCGGTAACGACGTTCGAGCAGAGCGAGAACGTCGCCATTGCACACTTAGTTGGAGGGGTGTGGCCTCTGCAACCGCTTCCATCTGCGCATGCGCACGGTACTAATGTGTGAGCATGTACTGTTATTAAATACATGATCATGCATGCTAGCCACATTATCCCAATTCTCCTTAGACTAAAATTATGTCTTTTGGCACACGTAATTGGTATGATCACTAGTGTAACAACTGAAAAGCTAGGAGGAGGGCCTGGGTACCAGTGATGCTATGATAAATATTTTCATCCACTTACTCCACTAGCCTAGTGCTGAGCACGCCAGTTTCGACAGAGTCAAACCACTCAATCTCCTGTCGAAGGATGGAGTGATACAGAGCCCTTCGCAGTCGCTGAATCTGACGATATGCACTCAAATTCCAAAACGTTGTTGCCAGGAATACAGTAATTAGCATGCCTGTTGCTAGAGCCACGTAGTAGAGAGAAAATACACCAATACGCCACCTAAGCGTGCCATCGGTATCACAAACGTAGTCCAGAAAATCACTCGTGGCATCAGGTGATCCAGAACTTGAGTTGGAGCAAAAGTATCCGGTCTGGGAGCTTGTGGGAGTGCCAGCTGATGATGATGATGACAATCCTTGATTGATGGTATCAGTCAAAAACTGAGGATTATTGCGCAGCTGTGCTTGATATGATGTACATGTCTCGTTAGGAGGTAGCGAGTCGGTCGTGGTGATGACCAAATTGTTGGAAATGGCCAAACTATGAGATACGAACTGGTTAAGGATGGTGCCCCCGAGAATGATGTGTCCAGGAATACCGAGGCCAGCTGCTACTGCCATCAGAGTGCCAGCGAAGATCATCAGAATGTCCCAGATATTGGCATACTGAAACTGCAAGATAAAAGTATACCCCGAAAAGTACATAACATAGTAGCAAGTAAGGGGGCTTGTCCAAAGTCCTTGTGGAAAAATTAACGTCATTATGACGTTGGGGGGGGGGGGGGGGGGGGGGGGAGGGGGTCTTGGCCCATGACGTTTTACAACTGCACTGTCAGCAGACTTCAGACTTGAGCTTTAGTTGTGATTATGCATTCTTGTGATTGAATAAGTCTAGACACACCTCCAGCAGTGTCAAAATTTGCATTTTAGTGACAGCTGAGTCAAGCACTATGTAGCTAAAAGTGTACCTGTAGCTACAGGCAAGCAAGAAACTGTCAAAGAAGCACAGGTATGCAATGAATCCAAAAAGACATAGCTAGCACTGTAGAATACAAGACAAATGTGTAGGCTAAATGGAGCAGAATCAGAGTTTCAGTGTTAAATCTATGCTGAAATACTGTGACGTTAAGAGAGGGGGGGAGGGGGGTAAAAAGTTAACGTCATAATGACGTTAATTTTTCCACAAGGACTTTGGACAAGCCCCCTAAGCCATGTGGGCATTTATGATTTAGCAAATTTGATCATGAAACTAGACTAGTCAGAAACTAAGCTATTCAGTGGCCCATGTACTTACTAGTCTCCAGACTGGCACACTTGTCTTTTCCTTCTTTTTGCCTTTTACCATACTTCCATGATGAGTATCACAGTCTATAGGTTCAGCTTCCAAGTTATTGCTCTCTGGCACTGACTGACCATTTTGGTTTATCTTCTCTAGATGCAATTTCTCATCCTGATCAGCTGTGGTTGAGTTTTGATGCTGAGTGTGGTCGTTGTCCATAGTGCAGTGAGCTAGCGCATTGCTCTGACAGCCACAGCGAACATGATCTATTTATAGAAGCAGGAGCACTATGCGGAAATTGTTACTGAACGGAAGTGCATGGTTCAATTTCTTATTGCGCATGCGCATTCGTGATCACGCTTGACACTGGATCCGGACAACTTTACATTACTACAGTCTATTAAATGTTTGTCACACACAGTGCTATGTCAGGTATAGCTATAATATTATAGTTATAATGCAGCTATCTATAGGTAAGCTACTGTAATAGTTTATAAATGTGCTGTCAGTTTATATCCCCTTAGGCTTTGGAGGGACGGCAGGAGGAGCAGTTTCCATGGGAGCAACACTGAATTTGGGAGGAGCAGTGCTTGATTTCAGTATCAACGCTTGGTATTCACTATTTTCATCGCCCAACACTACTGGACAAGAATAGTCTTAAAAGTAACTTGATAGTGTCTTATATGTATCTTAAAATGTGTCTATAAAATTGATCTCACTGAAAAGCATCTGAAAAGTGTATGAAGGTCTCTGACTGGGACTCTAAGAAGAATCTTAAAATTCTAGATGGTCTCAAGTTACTTAAGATAGAGTCTTAAAAGAGTATTAGCAATCTGAAAAAGTCTGAAGTTGAAATGGTAGTTTAAGATGTAATCTTAAGAGTCTTATACACTGCAAAAAATGAATCATTATTTTAACCATAATAGGTGGTTATCTCAGTTTCATGCCTTGTTTCAAGATCATTAGCTAATCATTAGCATAAGGAAATCTCATGGTCTGAATATTCCAGATTTCAAACTATAAACAACTTAATGAGCTCTGGAATATTAGTTAACATAGGCGACGGAACCGTAGCGGCTGGAGCGGCCAGAGCCGCTCCACTTTTTTCGTGTGCACCTTCGATTTGCAATCGCCATTACATGCATTAGCAGACATAAAATGCCCCGTTACCCCGCCCACCAACAGTCAGCATTTTTGCAACGCGCTTTCTAAACAACGCACACCACACGTGCCTACTGTGAGTACAGTTGCAGTACAATTTAGCTAGCTAGTACTATTTTAGTCTCGTCCCCAGACCCCGCCCCAAAAAGAAGGGGAAAGGGTCTGGGGACTGGCGAGCGTTTTCTTGGTTGTGCATCATCAGCAGTTTTGTTTTCAGGTAAACCAATCAGATCACAGCTTTGGCACGGTCATATGACTCACTGCCCGCAGGAATGTAACAGTAGAGCCTACTAACCAATCAGATTCGAGGTTTGTTTGAGCGCTGGCGGTGTCGGCGCGCGCACCCAAAGCCGGCCAAACCCAGCAAACGCTCGCCAGTCCCCAGACCCTTCTCCTTCTTTTTGGGGCGGGGTCTGGGAACGAGACTAGTACTATTTGCGCTAAAGTGAACTATTTTGGCTACTATCAACCCTGACGATACACTGGACGTCCCAGACAATTAAGCCACATCAACCTCAGTGAAGACCAAATTATGATGAACACATTTGTGTCAAAATGCGCTTAGAATTTGATTTCAGAAGGTCTAAATGTAAAAATTTTCCTGGGGGAGCATGCCCCCAGACCCCGCTAGTTTGGAGCACGCTTATGCATGCTCAGTCACATTGCCTTACCCAGCCTCTACACATTATAAAAGCTTCCGTCGCCCCTGGTTAATGCAGAGGAGTCAAAGTCGTGTACCCAATTAATGCATGATTTTGTATATACTAGCATCAAATAATTCAACGGGTCATTAGGAATAATTCACCCTCGAGCTCCTCTGTATTTGCCATGGTTACTGGAACAGATCATTAGAGTGTAAGCTAGACAGCATGCATGCAGTAACCATGGCGAATACAGAGGAGGGTGAATTTTTTCTAATGACCCATTGAATGCTTATGATTAATGATCTAGAAACAAGGCATGAAACTGAGATAATCACCTGTTATGGTTAAAATAATGATTCATTTTTTGCAGTGTAGCGATCTGAAAAAGTCTGAAGTTGAAAATGGTACTTTAAGATGTAGTCTTAAAAGAGTCTTAGCAATCTGAAAAAAAGCTTGAATTTGAAAAAGGGTATAGAAAATCATAGCAATCTGAAAAAGGCCTGAAGTTGTTAAAATTTAATGCTAATTTAAGATATAGTCTTAAAAGAGTCTTAGCATTGATGCTATCTGAAGAAATCTGAATGGCAAGCATCTGAAAAGTATCCGAGTACGAGTGCGCGCGGCGCGGCGCCTGTATCACGTGAGGAGGGAACTTTTGAATTTGAACGCCGTATACCGTATGCAGTTGGGGTACAGGTGATAGATGGCTGTTTGAAGAAGGCTGTGAAGAAATGATAAATAAAGAAGGCTAATAGGCGTCAAGAGGGATCATGTAGGATATACGGCACCTGGTCTTAAACACGGGGAAATCGCTTCACGAGGTTGCCTCTTTCGTCTAATTCCTTCGTCAGCCGCAATACTAGCCACGCCCACCCTCGTTAGCTATACGCGTATAATATTGTAAGTGTACGGCGAATATGCGCACGCAGCTCTTTTCTTTTATAGTTAAGTAACCATTAATTATAGTAAATTACTATTAATGGCTGTTTTGGCGGGTAATTTGAGCGGTCAGCTACTTGGACCTTCAGAGACATGAGTTTGTTGGATGTAGGAGTGGTTGCCTTTGGAGGGATAGATAAGATCATTACTTTTCTACGCTCCCAACGTGTCCTTGCTAGGAGTTGCAACTGCTCCAGGTACCCGATTAACCTAATATAGGCGCCTCCCTAATTTAGGCGCCCTTTGGGACCTGCGCAATTTTTTCGGTTCTAATTTAAGGCGCCTTTCCGGACATCAATTATTTTTAGGCGGCGCCTATTTAATTGGAACGTATTGCCACGTGCAATATGGCAATACCTCGGTACCGTACCATACCGTCGATTGATCTATCGAGCTAGCAGTTTAGATGAAAAACTAAGCTGTCTCCTACATTTATATGGGCACTTACCGACTGCTTTGATGTCTTTGTGGAGTTAGAGACAATCATTCTGATGGCTACGGTACCGACAACTCGAGAATGATTCAGCGATCAGAGTGAAATTTCCAAAAAGAACTGAAACTAGAACCATATTTTTGTTGTTCTCGCCACTATCATATTCACTGCCACTAAATAGGACCGATTAGTGATAGCGCTTGTGCTCTGGCAAAACTTCCAGAACCATTCTAATTGCAGCCCTTAGGCACCTCCCTAATTTAGGCGCCCTTTGACCTGCTCGTGAATTTTTCGGTTCTAATTGGAGGCGCCTGCGCGATCTGTAATTATTTATTGGGGGCGCCTATATTAGAAAGTATACGGTATAATAGGACAAAATTACCGATTGTTGTTAAATATCTCACCCCCTAACAAAATAATGATCACGGTTGAGTGTACAGATACTATATTAATTTTATTTAGATGTGGTATTCCAATGCAAGAGCGTCCACGGAAGGATGTAAGTGACCAGTATAGTTGGTGGTGTCCTCAATGTAAAGGACGAAAGACGATCAGGACAGGCAGTTTTTTTGAAAAATCGAAGCTTTCTCTTAAGAAGTGGTTGCTCATTATCCATTTTTGGTCAAAGCAGTTACCAGTCACAGATGCAGAGCTCCAATTAGAGATCTCAAGGAGCACAGCCATTGACATCTATCAGTGGCTCAGGGAAGTCTGTTCGACAAAGCTACTGGCAACACCTATTGTTCTTGGTGGTCCGACAGGCACGGTCGTAGAGATAGACGAATCTCTTTTTAATCACAAACCCAAGGTAAAGCTGAGTGTATAGCTATCCATGATGCATTTGATGAAGGTATAATAATATAATTTTCAGTATCACAGAGGAAGAGCTCCTGCAAATGAAACATGGGTGTTTGGCATGGTTGATTCTTCCAAGACACCGGCTTTAGGCTTCATGCAGATTGTTTCCAGTCGAGATGCAGCCACCTTACTCCCAATCATAGCTGCCCATGTTGCTCCAGGTACACAAGTCCACTCAGACCAGTGGAGTGCGTACAACAGGGTCGGTTCTCTACCTGGCATTGCAGGTCATTCGACTGTCAATCATTCGCTGCACTTTGTGGATCCGGTTACTGGCACTCACACTCAGCATATCGAGTCCCATTGGAACAGAGTGAAGGTTAAACTCAAGAGGATGAGGGGGTGCCACGCTGATCAGGCCCCTAGTTACCTAGATGAATTTATGTGGAGAGAAAGACATGGATGTGATAGCTTCATGTGCTTCTACAATATTCTACGCCACATTGCTCAACAATATCCAGTACTGTAGAACTGAGCTTGCCCAGGCTGAAAAAAAAACTGCTTCAAAAACTTAGCTACGTGATCTGACTATCACACAGTGTGATAGCACTAGGCCTACATCTATTTGTAGCTATTGTGATCAAATGCATGCTAATAATAGCTATTTATGCTAACAATAATTCATAACTTGCCAACATTGATGTGATCATGGCAGACTGTCTCAGGGCTGAGTTGATGGGCGTGGCTTGAATTTGTAACTATTAAGGTACCATTAAATTGCGTGGGCGTGAGGTGGGGGATATGACACCTAAACCACATCAAAGTCATTAGGGAGGTGCATGTTGTGTAACCACGCCCTTTTAATTGCACAGGTCTCAGGGGTGTGGCTGCTAGAGCCGGAAGTGTTCATTTAATATCCTCCATGGACCGGAAGCCGAGCCGGAAGGGAGGGGCCAGGCCACGCCCAAAACAGCCCCACCCTGTTCCCCGAGGACCACCATTCTCAATCAAGTGCCTACTAACCACCGGATGTCCACCGGAAGCCCACAATCAATCCCAATTAAAACACACAGCTTCCTCAAGGCCAAAACGCACACAAACACTGGGAGGCCGTTCTGCCACACCGCCCACACAAGAGCTCACCTCATTTCCTGTGTGGGCGGAGTAACAACACGTCATCGCAACCACATCCGCTTCAAACCATCGTCAGCTTCCGTCCAGCCGTACAGGCCCCTCGATCGCACCGCCGTACAGAGCCTCATTAACTGACATGGCCTCACCTTTGACCTCCTGCCACGCCCCCAAAGCCTCCTGTCCGGGTTCAAAGGTCACCACCGCATCCGGGACACGCCCACCCATCGCCGCGGCCAAGTCCCAGGCCCCGATATCCAAGCGCTGGCCTGTGAAGCCACGCCCAATCGGAAGCAATGAAACCTGCATTAACGCACACGCACACACTCCACACAGTGCCAGGAACACGCCCACATGCTTAATTAGGCCTAATTAGGCTTTTTTTTTTTTTTTTTTTTTTTCAAGGGGACCACACACTAAGCAGAAAAAAAATGGTCCAAAAACCACCACACAGTCGAGCTGGATGCATAGTAGAGCCATACAATGCAAGCAGGCATCCTAATAGCCATATACACAATATTCGGTAAAGGGTCGTCAACGTACCCCGCGCGCCCGTAATTTTTTTTATGGGCAAACATTGCTTCCTATACAAACATATGGGAAAACTTTCAAGGACCGTAACTTTAATTCTAAGGCGTGAATCAAAATTCTTTCAAGTCAAATCTCTAGTTTCGACCCATTCTGCGTGCCGGTGCAAAAATTATGTCCCCAAGTGCTCCCAAACCCCCCATGAATTAGATTATTTAATTATTTAATTATTTAAATTTGCTTTTTTTTTCTACTTAGTGTGTAACAAGGCGACCAGAACACTAAGCAGAAAAAAAAATAGTCCGAAAACCACCACATAGTTGAGCTGGATGCATAGTAGAGCCATACAATGCAAGCAGGCAGCCTATACATCAATTTTGACCAAAGTGGGTAATGGTCGTCAAGTAGATGTGCACGCGTGGCCCCGCCCCTCACGTAGCGCGTGGGCGAAAAACATTGCAAATGCGTGGCTTCCTATATAAACATATGGGGTAACTTCAAAGGGCCGTAACTTTAATTCTAAGGTGTGAATCAAAATTCCCCGCCGTCAAATCTCTAGTTTCGACCCATTCTGCGTGCCAATGTAAAAATTATCCCCCCAAGTGCTCCCAGTTCCCCCAAACATTAATTAATTATATAAATTCTTTTTTTTCAAGCTACCATGCATGCACACTAAGCAGAAAAAAAAACTGCGGCATATAAGTACAGTGCAACCAAGCAAGAGAGCAAAACTTTTTTATTTCAGAATTTGAGCCTATTTTGACTCATAAAATAAAATCTATTATAGATAAGAGTTTGAAATTTGGTGCCAACCTTCTTCAACATAGACTCTACATAAAATTTAAATTATGGGATGTAACCGTGATTACTTCCATTTTTATGGCTTCATAAGATAACATGGCTCTCCAAAACATGTTAGGCACATTAAATGAGTATTGTTTTCGGTTAAGGGTGTGCGCTCTACCCAGTCATGCACATCCATATGAAGTTAATTGGACATGAGTGTAGAGGCTGTGCAGTGCATTGCTAACCAGATATTGTCCTAAAATCGATTTCGGAGGGCCAAATATGTTAGGCACATTTTTTCCTATTTAGTTCTAGTTAAGAAATTCTACTTGGTGGGCTGATAGCACTTGTAATAAAGTTACTAAATCCCAAATTTGAAGTCTTGACTCCTTACCACTTCCAAGATATAGCCACTTTTATCCAAAATCAGTGAAAAATCTATGAAAATTGGCCTGCACATATGTGACTTCTGTATTAGCTATATATGGGAAATTTGCAATTTTGTAAAACACAATAAAAATGATTGTTGTTGCCATTTTGATATCAAGTAGGTCTGTCTATATAGTTTTTAGCCCAAAAATATGGTTTAAAAAAGTTTTGCTCTCTTGCTTGGTTGCACTGTATACGTACCTGCATTTTATAGGTTCGCACAAATTAATATGCACTTAGGCTTACTTTATATTGATCGTTTACCGTGTAGATACATACACTGCAATACTTTATGTACATTTGGTATATACATGTATTACTACGGTAATAACATCTAATGTCACTAAAACCATTCTTCCATAGTCAATTCATGTTCAAAACAGCTACCCTAGCCCACAATAATTTAATCAGTGTACAGTGCCTGTACGATTTAGCATTGGTATACCATAGTAACAATACCTAGTATCTTAGATGATTTCCACCCACTCTAACTGCGCCTGCAGCGCAGTTAGAGTTTGTTGGAAATCATCTAAGGAGCTACCATGCACACTAAGCAGATAAAAGTGCCACATAATTAGAAACATGCATGTATGTAATAGATATCGCATGGTAGGCAGTGTATTATGGATTATAAAGCCCACGACCCCGAGGGCGCAGCCCGAGGGGGAGGGGCTTTATAATCCATAATACGCGTGCCTACCATGTGACATCTGATATATATCCTGATTGGTCAGTTCTTAGTGTTTGTGTCTAGCTGGTAGGAAATCGTTGGCTGGCATATTTTTAGTGCAGTGCACTATAGTGTTCACAGGGGATTATAATTGCCTGAGGGAGGTCAATATTTTAGTTATAACACCCCTGTTACCTAGGATACAAGGGTGAATCAGGATATATGTAATATTCACACGCTACAGTATTATAATATTATAGTCATCCCGAGTATTCAAGTACTGTAAAAAAAATTGTCCAGAAACCACCACATAGTTGAGCTGGATGCCCATACAATCAGAAGCAAGGCCGTCTATGCTCCTAATAGAGCCTAGAAACTCAGAGTATATCAGTGATCAGTGTTGAGGTTCAGTACCAGTGGCCGCTGCAATATATTACTTCCTACTAGTACTCAAGATCACCACAGCACACACACAAGTCTAGGGGAAGAGGTTCAGTACCTGTGGCCCCTGCAACACATTACTTCGTACTAGTACTCAAGATCACCACGCGGCACGCACACAAGGCTAGGGGAAAAGCACAAAACAATTATAGTTATGTTTCTCAACTAGATGTACTTTCCCACACATCCATAATGTAAAACTATAGCTGTATTACCCCACCAACCTCTCAGCAAAAACGGGAGAGTTACTGTTGTGGCTGATTCCTCATCCATTCAGCAAGTCTCTGGATGCAATACCAGCTCCATGGTAGCCTATGCATGTACTGGACTAGCGATTTTCTAAATAACGCACACCGGGACTCAAAACATTGCAAACACATGGCTTCCCTATACAAACATATGGGTAAACTTTAAAGGGCCGTAACTTTAATTCTAAGGCGTGAATCAAAATTATCTCATATCAAATATCGTTTTTCGACCCATTCTGCATGCCCATGTAAAAATTACATCACCAAGTGTTCCCAGTTCCTCCACGAATTAATTTAGTCTTTTTTTTTTTTCTACTTAGTGTGTAATTTCTACTTAGTGTATAAAGTGTACAACAAGGGGACCACACACTAAGCAGAAAAAAAAAATTATCAGGAAACCTCCACATAGTCGAGCTGGATGCATAGTAGAGCCATTCAGTGCAAGCAGGCAAATCGGGTAAAGGTCGTCAGCGCAATATGTGCGCGTGCAAAACGGGTATTCCCCGTTTTTCACGTAGCGCATGCGCATAAAACATTGCAAACGTATGGCTTCCCTGTGCAATCCTATGGGAGATATTGTAGGGGGCATATCTTTAAATTAAAGCTGTGAATCAAAAATCCGGCTTTATCGTCTTTCTAGATGCATGTCACTCTGCATGCCCATATAAAAATTGTATCCTCAGGTGTTGCTCAGAGCTCCAATAATTATATTATTTACTTATTTATTTGATTTGCTTTTTTTTTCTACTTAGTGTGTAATAAGTCGTTGCGGTTAATAGTTAAGAAAGAACTTGATGCTTTGATCTTGCTTTGATGTGGGCAATTACCGGTCTTTTCTTCAGGGGCCACTTCCGGTTGCTAATTACACGCGCATAATCATCCCTGGCCGATTCTGGACACGCCCACCTTCGACCAAAAGCACTCGTATGGCCTCTTCGGCCACGCCCCTTCACGATTCGCTAATTGAATTAGCCATTCCTGACGCTCACGCCCACGCAATTAAATGGTACCTTAATAGAGGTGTTCCAGTCGAGTCACGCAGAAAGTGAACGGATAAGTGGAGGCAAGAGAGGCAACCTCGTAAAGCGATTTCCCCGTGTTTAAGACCAGGTGCCGTATATCCTACATGATCCCATAGATTATTATAGTCTATGGTTAGACGATTATTAGCAATGCATTATAATAAAAGTTTGTAAAAATTAATAATTTGCTTCTCTTTGTCATCTCTACGCATGCGCAAATAGATATAACGTGATGGGCGTGGTTCATTAAAGGTTTACCAGACATGTACAGCGCCATTTTTTGAGTGAGAAAGTTTCATTGACGATATCTTTACAATCTCGCTACTAAATCGTCAAGGAAACACTCGCAACATCGACTAAACATGTAAGCAAATGAAAAATGACAACTATTTAAAAAATTTAATAATAGTCTTGATATAGAGAAGGTAACAAAAAGTGGGCGGATCTGGTATGACATAATTTTTACACATATTTGCACCTCTATAGAGGATTACTGATGATGGCTGAAGTACCAAAATATCAATTTAAGAGAGTGCAACTTCTCAAAGATCAGTCCCTTGGCATTGGATCTTATGGAGCCGTCTATAAAGCAAAATGTGATGACCTCTTCTGTGCCGCTAAAATCATCCACGCTACTCTTTTTGATCCGACTGCACTACAGCAAGTTGCCCCTCAAAGAGAGCACAGACTGCCCATTAGACGCTTTGAGCAGGAGTGTGAGTTCATGAGTGCCATAAGACACCCCAACATCGTCCAGTACCTGGGCATGTTCAGAGACACCGACACACGCTTGCCCGTGCTCCTAATGGAGCTGATGGATGATAGCTTGACCCACTTCCTGGAAAGCTCCACACAGCCAATTCCCTACCATATCCAAGTCAATGTTTGTCACGATGTCAGTCTAGCGCTATCGTTTCTCCACTCCAACAACATCGTCCACAGAGATCTCTCCAGCAACAATGTGTTGCTAATCGGTAATGTGAGAGCCAAAGTGACTGATTTTGGAATGGCAAGGCTGGGTGACATTAATCCTCAAGCAACTCGCTTCACCAACACCATGTGTCCCGGCACTGATGTCTACATGCCTCCAGAAGCTGTTCAAGACAAACCAGTGTACACAGAGAAGATTGACTGCTTCTCATTTGGTGTCATCATAGTCCAGACACTGACACGACAGTTTCCCAAACCTGGAGATCGATTGCAGGAGGTAGAACTCAACCATCCAGGATTACCAGCTGGAACAGTATGTGTGCGTGTGCCTGAAGTCAACCGTCGGCAAAATCACATCAGTGAAATTCCTCCAAACCACTCCCTCCTACCAATCACACTCGATTGTCTGAAGGATAAGGATAATGAGCGTCCTTCAGCTCATCAACTCTGTGAGAGAGTAGCTGATCTGAAGGGGAAGTCTGATTACAGAGACAGTGCTAGAGCTGTTCAGGATGAAAATGAGGAGATTCGGCAACTACGACAACAAATACGAGAAAAATATCAAACCAATAGACGGCAATCAGAGGAAGGAGAGAGACAGATTGGACTATTAAATCAGCAACTTCTGCAGCTACAATTAGAAAAAGATTATGTGGAGAGAGAAAAATCTAGGCAGATAGAGGAGAAAGAGAAACAACTTGGATGTGTAAACCAGCAGCTAGAAGCAAGTGAACAAGTGATAGCTCAGTTTGAGAGACGAATCGAAGAACTGGAACAGCAACTTAGTCAGAGAGAGCAGCAAAAGGTGAAAGTCAGCAGCAGAGGAAAAGAGCTGACCAGCTTCAAACTGACATGGATGGAAGGAAAGAGGGCACCGTGTAGAATGTATAGAGATTGCGACACTGTTGTGGATGATAACACAGTGTATGTTATGAAGAGCACTACCACAAATATTTTTTCCTACAATGTCATCAGTGACAGCTGGTCTCTACTACCAGACTGTGTTCATAAGAATGGCTCTATAGCAGCTATCAGTGCAGGGGCGTAGCTTAGTTGTTTCCTTGTTGCCCGGAAACCCCCCCTGGCAGTCAGATTCAGCATTATCTTAGTATGATTTGGCTATCAGGAAACCCCCTTGGTTTCCAGATTCAATATGCAGGCACTAAAGTCTCCTAAAACTTAGCCTAGATCTCCTCCTTTTGTGCTTTTCTCTGCCAAAATCTCGAGAAGCGAGCAAACCCTAGCTGAAATGGCGATCGTCAATTAGAGGGCGTGGCCGAAAAATGGGCGTGGTCGTAAATTTTTTCGCGCGCGCTTCGCGCGCAACTGTTAGGAAACCCCCTCAGAAAATCCTGGCTACGCCCCTGCAGTGGCTGTCTGACCACTGTTGGGGGAGGTTCCTACCCTAATTGTTCCAATGAGTTGTTCAGCCTCACTGGTAAAGGCAGTGGTAGGAGATGGACTCAGCAATTCCCACCCATGCCAACAAAGAGAATGCAGACAACTTCACTGTGCACTGGAACTGCACTAATTGTGGCTGGAGGAGAGGGAAAAGGTGGCAGAGGGCTGTCGATAGTTGAAGTCATGAATACTGAGACTCACCAGTGGTCCACTGCTGCTGATCTACCTCAACCAATGTACAGTGCATCAGCAACAGTCTGTGGAGATCGACTTTATATGCTGGGTGGAGTTGTGGGTGGTCTTTATGTCAAATCAACATACACCTGTTCAGTGAGTGCCCTCCTCCAGTCTTGTGTTTCGAGTTCAATGGAAGCAAAACTTCAGAGAACATCTTTGGAAGATAAAGCCAGAGTATGGAAACAAGTTGCTGATGTACCCATTATACGGTCCACTTGTGAGTTCTTTCACGGTCGACTGCTGGCTGTTGGTGGGATGGAATCAGGCAATAAAGCCATCACAGCTGTTTACGTGTACAACTCCACTACCAACTCATGGGAAATTATTAGTCACATGATAACTGGTCGGCGTCTTTGTTTCACAGCTGCCCTCTCTGACAACCGACTGATGGTAGTGGGAGGTTACAATAAGCAGTTTTCTACTATTAACTCAGTAGAGTTAGCTACTGTGTGTGATGACTATAATAGAGCACGATTATTATGATCATTGGTGAACTTTTGCACTATAGTATTGCTACTCATGACATTGTATGATACAATAATGTCAGTTATTATAGTTATACAAAACATGTATTGAGTTGATGCTGACACCAGCTAGAACAATCTTTTCTCATACCTATATCCAGATTAAATGATTATCATTAATTTTAGACACCATCATGACTTACGAGTGTAGTCCATGTACCCCTCCCTCTACGATGGCAGAACTTGTTCTCTTCTCAAACCTCAGCTCTCCACTGTACATTGTTGAGCAAAGGACAGCCAGGCTTCTAGAACCAACGTCCTGCCACGGACAACTGTGCTGGATTCCTGCGAAGAAGAGAGGAATAAAAGTAAGACAAAGAGTGAAAATGGGAGGGGGGTGTGAGGAAGATAGAACAAATTGAAATGGTATGATGATTCCTACTCAATTGGAATTGTCAGCCAAGACAAGTCTGTTGGAAATATTGTATTTTTCTTATATGAATTGGCTATTACAATGCAGCGTTGAAGAATCGGACGTACTATGACAATGATCACACCCTTAATTGTATTGATAGTTGTAGTCAGCTGTGGAGGACCTGTTTCTCATTTATACTTCCTGACAAGTGGTCAGCCAAACCTGGAAAGACAAGTTTGTTGGAAATTATGTCATATTGGGTGGAGCTTGGTCCGGAGGCAATTTTCTCCTTCAAATGCTGATCTCTTCGAAGTTAGGATTAGGTGAAAAGATATTGCCTATACCTCTCCCTGGAATCATCACTGATAGCTATCGATGCACTGACTAAACTTCTGAGACCCCTTTTCCGCTCCTTCCAGAGTACATACTATCTATTGCCTCGTGCATCGCTCTGGAAGGACACAGTAATCGTGGAGACTCCCAATCATAAGTACACAGCCAATGATTACGAAAGTCTCTTTCGAGACCTTGGATTCCCTGAAGGTTACGACATGTTCCGGGCCGTGGTATTGAAGACATCAGCACGTGGCCTCCCCCACATCCAAGTGTACCCACACACTGCTTCTACAGTACTGGTGTCCCTACACCTGAGATTTTCAAGTACAGTGAGGATTTTCCTGAGATCTCTGAACCGGTGGCAGAGGCCGGGGTGGAGGGAGATGGACAGGTGAGCAGGGAGGGAGGTGAAGTGTGTCTGCGATGGGCTGAAGGTGACGCTGGTCGCGGCTATCCATCCCAAGCTCACCATTATCGTGGCATTCATCACGTGGATCTGTTTCAAGATGATGGTGTGCTGGAAGCAATTGGTGATATTGTCAATCCAAAGAAAAAACTTTATTAAATTTAATTTACTAGAGCTGCCAGTATTCATATTAAAACTGAAGCAATGAAATTGTAGAATCAGTAATCTAGTTCACTAGAAAACGGATTAGAACTCTAATTAGATGATTATTAGCATTGTAGTGAGTTTGTAAAAAGAATTTGTTTATCTTTGTTCACTAATCATCCATACTGTCTACGCATGCGCAATAAAATATAATGTGATAGGCGTGGTTCATTTAAAGGTCACCAGATTTTGGCGACGCTATTTTTTTTAGTGATGATCGATATCTTTACAATCTCGCTAAGAAAACACTTGCAACATTGAATAAAATGTAAGAAAATGAAAAATGATAGCTCTATATTAAAAATAATGGTCTAGATATAGCTAGCTATGTAAGATAAAAAGTAGGCGGATCTGCTATAATATTTTAATAATATTTTTACACATATTTGCACCTCTACAGAGGATTGCTGATGATGGCTGAGGTACCAAAATATCAATTCAAGAGTGTGCAACTTCTCAAGGATCAATCCCTTGGTATTGGATCTTATGGAGCTGTCTGTAAAGCAAAATGTGATGACCTCCTCTGTGCTGCTAAAATCATCCACCCTACTCTACTCGATCCGACTGCACTACAGCAAGTTGCCCCTCAAAGAGAGCACAGACTGCACATTATAGACGCTTTGAGCAGGAGTGTGAGTTCATGAGTGCCATAAGACACCCCAACATCGTCCAGTACCTGGGCATGTTCAGAGACACCAACACACACTTGCCCGTGCTCCTAATGGAGCTGATGGACGACAGCTTGACCCACTTCCTGGAAAGCTCCACACAGTCAATTCCCTACCATATCCAAGTCAATATTTGTCATGATATCATTCTAGCACTATCATTTCTCCATTCCAACAAAATCATCCACAGAGATCTCTCCAGCAACAATGTTCTCTTGCGTGGAAATATCCTAGCCAAAGTGACCGACTTTGGAATGGCACGGCTGGGTGACATTAGCTAATCCTCAAGCAACTCGCTTCACCTGTACCATGTGTTCCGGCACTGATGTCTACATGCCTCCAGAAGCTGTTCAAGACAAACCAGTGTACACAGAGAAGATTGACTGCTTCTCATTTGGTGTCATCATAGTCCAGACACTGACACGACAGTTTCCCAAACCTGGAGATCGACTAGAAAGAGTGGAATTAAATCATCCAGGAATACGAAAAAAATCAATTTTGGTTGAAGTATCAGAAATTGACCGTCGACAAAACCACATCAGCCAAGTTGATCCAAACCACTCCCTCCTATCAATCGCTCTCGACTGTCTGAAGGATGAAGGCAGTGAACGTCCTTCAGCTCATCAGCTTTGTGAGAGAGTAGCTGATCTGAAAGGAATGCCCAAATATAGTGACAGTGCTAGAGTTGTTCGAGATAAAGATGAAGAGAATCAGCAACTAAGACAACGAATAGAAGAAAAAGATCAAACCAATAGACAGCAATTATTACATGAGAAAGAGAGACAGATTGGACTATTAAATCAGCAACTTTGACAGCTACAGTTAGAAAGTGATAAAAATGGTCGACTAAAAGAGGAAAAAGAGAGACAATTTGGGCATGTAAACCAGCAACTAGAAGCAAGTGAACAAGTGGTAGCTCAGTTTGAGAGACGAATCGCTAAACTGGAACAGCAACTTAGTCAGAGAGAGCAGCAAAAGACAAAAGCCAGCAACAGAGGAAAAGAGCTGACCAGCTTCAAACTGACGTGGAAGGAGGGAAAGAGGGCACCTTGTGGAATGTATAGATGGTGTGATGCCATTGTGGATGGCAGCACAGTGTATGTTATGAAGAGCGATACCACAAAATTCAATATTTATTCATATGATGCCATCAATGATACCTGGTCTCAACTACCAAACTGTGTTCATGAGAATTGCTCAATAACAGTCATCAATGGCTGTCTGACTACTGTTGGGGGAGGTTCCCACCCTAATTATTACAATGAGTTACTCAGCCTCACTTGGAAAGGTAGGAGATGGACTCAGCAATTCCCACCCATGCCAACAAAGAGAAGGTGGACAACCTCACTGTGCACTGGAATTACACTAATCATAGCTGGAGGATGGGGAGTAGGTGGCAGAGATCTGTCGACAGTTGAAGTGATGGATACTGAGACTCACCTGTGGTCCACTGCTGCTGATCTACCTCAACCAATGTGTGGTGCATCAGCAACAGTCTGTGGAGATCAACTGTATATGGTGGGTGGATCTAAGGACCGTCTTTATGTCAAATCAGTATACACCTGTTCAGTGAGTGCTCTCCTCCAGTCTTGCATTCCGAGTTCATTGGCAGCAAAACTTCAGAAAACATCTTTGGAAGATAAAGCCAGAGTATGGAGACAAGTTGCTGATGTACCAGGTACACAGTCCACTAGTGAGTCCTTTTATGGTCGACTGCTGGCAGTTGGTGGATTGGAATTAAGCACAGCTGTTTACATGTACAACTCCACTACCAACTCCTGGAAAATCATCAGTCACATATGACAACTGGTCGATGCCTTTGTTTCACAGCTGTCCTCCCTGATAATCGACTGATGGTAGTGGGAGGTGCCACTCATCATGACTCAGTAGAATTAGCTACTGTGTGTGATGACCAGTAAAAAAAACCATAATAATTATTATGATAGATTTCATTGATCGATAATAATATTATTATTGTAATAATAGTATACTTGTACTTTGATGTGTACAAATCTTGTATACCAATTACAAGTATTACAAGTGAAATAGGCACCTGAGTTTGAAATACCACTCTGAGTTGAAATACCTATCTGACTTTGTGTATGTATACTATTAGCCTGTGATAGTGAGGTTGTATGTTGAATTAATTTTGGATAAATAGCACTCTGAAATAGGCATTTGGTTCATCAAATTGTACTCGCTATCGCTCATACAATTTTTGAACCAAATACCTATTTCAGAGTGCTATTTTACCCAAATTCAACATACAACCTCACTATTACCTATACTAATACTATGATACAATGTACAATAATTATTATTATAAACATGTATTGAGTTTGATGCACCAGTTAGAACAATCTATTCTCATAGCTACCTATCAAAGTATCAAAATTCACCAAAAATTCATAATAATTATTATTGATTTTATTAAATAAAAATTTAATGTCAGCATCACTTATATACAAGTGTAGTCCGTGTACCCCTCCCTCTACGATGGCGGAACTTGTTCTCTTCTCAAACCTCAGCTCTCCACTGTACATCATCGAGCGAAGGACAGTCAGGCTTCTAGAACCAACATCCTGACAGCTGTGCTGGATTCCTGCAAAGAAGAGAGGAGAGAAAGGATAAAAAGAGAGGGGAGAGAGAGAGAGAGAGAGAGAGAGAGAGAGAGAGAGAGAGAGAGAGAGAGAGAGAAAGGAGGGAGGGAGAGCGAGGTTACCTTAAATTTTGTGATAGTGTACATGTACATAATCATATTACGTGCGAATTATTGTGTTACCTGAAATGAGGTATGGTAGGAATTGGAAGATGGATCCTTTGTCGACCACATTGCCTGACACTCCCTGAGCTATTTGATCTTATCCTCTTTACTGAAGTATCTCTGTTGGCTAGCTGTCTTCTCCATGGCTCCCAACGATCCCATACCTCGATATCTCTTTAGACGAACACCATCCTAGAGAGAGGAGGGAGAGTGGGGGTGTTCCATGCATGCCTAAATATTATTCAGAGCATCACATTTTCTTACACTAGCAAATTGGCTTTACGATGCAGCTTTGAAGTCTCTTATCGAGGAGATGTACTATGACAATATTAATGATCGCACCCCTGTATCGATAGTCGTAGTCAGCTACGGAGGACCCGTTTCTTGCTACTTCTTGACAAGTGGAATTGTCAGCCAAACCTGGAAAGACAAATTCGTTGGAAATTACATCACAATCGGTGGAGCATGGTCCGGGGGCAATTTTCTCCTTCAAATGCTGATCTCCTCGAGGTTAGGATTAGGTGAAAAGATATTGCCTATACCTCTCCCTGGAATCATCACTGATGCGCTGGCTAAACCTCTGAGACCCTTTTCCGCTCCTTCCAGAGTACGTACTATCTATTGCCTCGCGCATCGCTCTGGAAGGACACAGTAGCTAATTGTGGAGACTCCCAATCATAAGTACACAGCCAACGATTACGAAGGTCATGCAGACATTGGCATAAAAAAGGAATTTTTTCTTGCTGCATAAAGAGAAAATTTTATGCCACTTTTAGCTTGCTGCATAAAAGAGAAATTTTTATGCCAAACCTGCCTTGCTGTACAGATAGGCAGACTTTTATGCGAACGAATGTGGCATAAAATGTCCTCATGAAGTTGAATATCACTAAAGGAAAATTTTTATGCCAAACATTACACTTAATCTCAGTGGCCAAGTTGACCAACTAATCCAAATACAAAGTCAAATATTATTGTTCTCGCGATCGGATGTTGTTTTCTGATGTCATAATGCCACTTATTTCCTGTTCCTGTTGAAGTTCCTGCACCAGTTGGCCATGGATCTGTTGTTCTAAGCAGCCCTATGCAACCGGTACGGTCCCTTTCTTGCCTCACCCATAATAGCTATTGATCATAAATGACCAGTGTGTATGCATTACTGGTACTATTGAGTCTCATAATAATTATTTAAATCAAGTGCACTATATAATAATAATATAGTGGTAAGTTCACAGGAGAGAATAGCTACAACATGATCAGGGATAAGTATCATAAGCACTGCATGAATCAAAGTTATATAATTAATTAATGTGATTTAATTAATACTGTTAATAGACTGAGTATGATTCTAATTATGTGTAGCTATGAACTCGAAGATTATTAGATGAGGCACACATCCTCATCAGGAAACTTGATAATAGTAGTAGCTAACTGTTTCCTCATCACTATAGGTAGCTAATAATAAGTAGCGGGGGGTTGGGTTTAGGTAATCGATTGTTGATGAGGGGTTTGGGTTTCGGTGATCGGTTGTTGACGCGTTCGAGGGGTTTGGGTTTCGGTGATCGGTTGTTGACGAGCTCGAGGGGTTTGGGTTTCGGTGATCGGTTGCTGACGAGGGTTAGTATTATGGGTTTAATTAAATATATGACTGAGGGTTCTATACAAAGGAGAAAAAGTGCCAGCATGATTATCTATCCATGGCACACAAATAATAAAAGAAAAAGTCTCCTTGTACAGAAGCAAAATAGGAGCATGTAATGTTGGCATAACTAGAACCAATATCAAGTATTATTAATACAAATTTAAAAAACGATGGGGAATAATAGAGAGATAACGAAAATAGTTACAAATTGTTCGAGTGATTTCGGTTGGTCCAGATCTTAAAAGACTGCTTAATTGTTGGCGATGATACTGGTAGTAAGAGCTCCTGTAGTTCTTTCCCTGAAGCTCCGATTACTTCATTTAACCTGCGGAAGCTGTCGTAGTTCACAAATCCTCTTGAGCCAGCTTCGATGGTTACCAAGTTCACTGTATACCCATTGCTCTCTACTTCTTCGACTAGCTCATTATATTTTCCTTCCTTCCTGGACCGTGCTTCCTCAAAATTGGTCTCGTAACAGACGGTCAATTCAACAATGATTGCGGCTTTGGTTTGCTGGCTATATTATTATACGACCAAGTTTGGTCGTAGATCTGGGGAGGCTAGGCTTGTCGGAAAGTGATACTACTCCGACAGGTCCGCTAAGACACATATGTCATCCGGAACACACATGTCATCTCTCTCTCTCTCTCTCTCTCTCTCTCGTCCTCTCCAGTTGTAACGGGTGCCTCTGAAGGAATTGGGCGTGGTTATGCTCTTGAGGTAGGTGTAAATTCTGACAAGTTTATTCTTTAGCATCTATTTACTCTATTTACTCTAGCTTGCTAGGCGTGGTCTGAATGTTGTGATCATGAGTCGCTCTCAAGAGAAACTAAAGAAAGTGGAGGATGAAATAAGTGAGTATATACAGCAAATGCACCACTCTCTCAACTCATCACACACACACAACCACTGTACACATAGCTACAATACTGTATACTCTGGTTAATAAGTGCCTGCGCTTATAGTGGTAAACGGAACGACAGTATGCACACTTAATAAAGGCTATGCGCTTATATGGCACATAATCACGCCCACAAACGTTTGGGCACGTGATGGATGCGTGGCCCGCTAGCGCTAGCGCTAGCTAGCCGCTTTAGCGTTTATAGCTGCTGCTCAAGATGACGAGTGCTGGCAATTTGTCTGAAACTCGATCTTCTTGCATGACAGTGTTAATCGTGGTCATCATTTCTCCAAAGATATCTGGACTCCACATACTTTCCAGCCGATCAAGGTCAGGTTTATAGAACGCTACGCCTATTGAGCGCATGCGCTTAATAAACAATAGCTTGTAATGAGAAGGGAGCGTGCGCTTAATAGCGGGGTGCGCTTAATAACCAGAGTTTACGGTACCGTAAAGTCTGATTAGCCATGCAAACTACATTCATAGATTAGCATCAGCGCCCGCATGCTATTCAGCCGCCCCGCTTAAAAGCATGAAAATTAATTTTGAGGGCCTTTTTGGACTTTCCATGAAAATTAGACCCCACAAAAATTACCCGCCATACGGTACTTATCAATATACGTGTGACGACCTCTGCCAAACATAAGAAACATATTCAATTCAGCAAACTAAAGGAAATACTATAGCACCATCCAATCTCAATAATTATAGTCAGTACAGTACTGACAAAGTTCAACACACAATGCTACATGTGTGTATGTCTATACAAATAATCACCTCTACGAAATTGTACCAACCATGCTATGGAGATATTGTCACTTGGCCTTAGCCTTCTTCCTCAGGTAGCGAGATTTTGTGTCCTTCACGGAGCTAAGCAGAAAAGGAGATATGACGAACTCAGGAATGAAGCTCAATACATAGCCCTAAAGTGGAGTGCATGCATTATTATGTGCGCATATTGGAGACAAATTATACTTTGGTGTATGCAATCTGTACAGAGAGAGAGAATATTATGTCTTCCTCTCTTGCCATCCCAATCATTTATACAGTTTGGTAACTCCTATCAACTACCTGGTACATATCCCATTCACAATATCTAAATACCGTAGAATCCCGCGATTACGCCCCCCCCCCCCCCTTTGTGAATGCTATATAGCACTAGGAGTGGGGAGGGAGCTTATTCACAGGATCGTTATATTTCTGTGTGACAACCATTACCGATCATTGAATGCTACGTGGGTGCGCAATCTCGGTTCATTTTATGGTTGTTTGATAGGCAAAACTCAATGACAAAGTAAGGCATAATAATATTAATATTATGACACAAATAGCTCTAGTTTGCTAGCTGTAGCTACTGTTTTTCTTGGCTAATGGACTCTAATTAATATCTATATTTTACTGTTAGGGAGAGGGGGGCTTGTATGTGAGACAAAACTACCTATGCAGGAATTTGAGCAAAAATGCAGGGGGGGGCTTATGTGTGAGGGGGGGGCATAATTACAGGATTCTATGGTATTATGATAATCATAGAGTCGGTAGACAGGGATGGCCCCGACACTCCATATACATAATACATTACAAATACACAAATATCTCAAAACAGGTAACTTTATGAAATTTCTAAGTATCAAAATCAGAATCTCCAGCAAATTATCTATCTATTGAGACAAAGATCATTCATCAAAACAATTGTACATGCCAGAACCAGTCATTCAAAAAATAGGCCATTTGTCAATCTTTCTTCTTTCTTTCTTTCTATCTTTCTTTCTTTCTTTCTTTTTCATTATCAGGGCTAACTCAACACTGCCTTGATCGCTCATCTTAGTTTGAACATAAATCCACTCCATTTTGTAGCGTGCAGGTCCATGACACACTCGTTTTGCGTTATCTCTACAGTTACGTAATGGTGGGTGTGTACAGCGCTTAACGAAAAGGGTGTGTCTGATACGCCATTTTGTCATAGTAATGCGCATGCTCATAATGTGTTGCCATGGTGAAGTCATGTGACTGTAGTCAGCGGCGCGCTCCACCGCCGCTAGCGCTAGCTAGCCAGCTAGCACCGTGCCTCAAACAAAGCTAGCTAGCTTAGCCTAGCCATAGCTAAGCGCCAGGCTCTCCCACGCGAGCTAGGCCAGTGCGAGCGCGATAAAGCGAAGCTAGCCAGCTAGAGGCTAGCTCGTACTGCACTGGGATATGGAGACTCGCGGCCTCAACGGTACAGGCGCGGCACAGCCCTCTGCAGTCGGCATAACAGCAAACCTGCATTAACGCACACGCACACACTCCACACAGTGCCAGGAACACGCCCACATGCTTAATTAGGCCTAATTAGGCTTTTTTTTTTTTTTTTTTTTCAAGGCGACCAGAACACTAAGCAGAAAAAAAAATGTCCGAAAACCACCACATAATTGAGCTGGATGCATAGTAGAGCCATACAATGCAAGCAGGCAGCCTATACATCAATTTTGACCAAAAGTGGGTAATGGTCGTCACATTGATATGCGCGCGTGGCCCCGCCCCTCACGTAGCGCGTGGGCGGAAAACATTGCAAATGCATGGCTTCCTATACAAACATATGGGGTAACTTCAAAGGGCCGTAACTTTAATTCTAAGGTGTGAATCAAAATTCCCCGCCGTCAAACCTCTAGTTTTGACCCATTCTGCGTGCCCATGTAAAAATTATCTCCCCAAGTGCTCCCAAACCCCCCAAACATTAATTAATTATATAAATTCTTTTTTTTTTTCAAGCTAAACCACAACCTAAGATAAAAGAATTTTATCAACAAGTAATTAGTTAACGGTATGTCACCAGTTCCTATCATATATGTCTGCTACAATAGGTCAGGTATGTGGTAAGGCAGAAAATCTCAACTTGCAAACATTGATTACTATACCCACTATAACGTCATAATACTAATGTACAACGTGACATCTGAGATCTGTATATTTGAGAGTGACTTGGGGCTTGTATATGTAATCATCCCCCAGTCTAGATCCAACATACGGAGCATCACCCATGGAATGTTATTTGTGTATGTAGACTGCCTTCCCAGCATCACTGGCAGTGAAAAAAAAAGATGGAAAAAAATTGGCCCCGGGTGGGATTCGAACCAGTGCACGCATTTGACACTGGTTGGCAGACACTGAGCTTAACCATTGCACCATCTGGATAGAAGTCATTTCCTGCATGCTTTAGTGGTCAGAAACTACTACGACTCGTATTTCAAAACTGAAAGTGAAAATCAAAAATCTGAGACAGTTCAATTATTATTTTTGATCCACTCTACATGCTGATATAAAAATTATTGCACAATACCTTTTCCTGTCCTTCGAATGAATTATTTACATTACATTACATTACATTACATTTATTACATTACATTACACACTCACATATTCTTTTATCTTAGGTTGTAACATTACATTACACACTCACATATTCTTTTATCTTAGGTTGTAACTACTGAGTGTATAATTTAAGTCGTTGCGGTTAATAGTTAAGAAAGAATGCTTTGATCTTGCTTTGATGTGGGCAATTACCGGTCTTTTCTTCAGGGGCCACTTCCGGTTGCTAATTACACGCGCATAATCATCCCTGGCCGATTCTGGACACGCCCACCTTCGACCAAAAGCACTCGTATGGCCTCTTCGGCCACGCCCCTTCACGATTCGCTAATTGAATTAGCCATTCCTGACGCTCACGCCCACGAATGGCTAATTCAATTAGCGAATCGTGAAGGGGCGTGGCCGAAGAGGCCATACGAGTGCTTTTGGTCGAAGGTGGGCGTGTCCAGAATCGGCCAGGGATGATTATGCGCGTGTAATTAGCAACCGGAAGTGGCCCCTGAAGAAAAGCCGGTAATTGCCCACATCAAAGCAAGATCAAAGCATTCTTTCTTAACTATTAACCGCAACGACTTAATTAAACACTAAGTAGAAATTATACACTAAGTAGAAAAAAATATAGAAAAATAATTCACAGGGGGCTTGAGAGCACTTGGGGAGATAATTTTTATATGGGCACGCAGAATGGGTCGAAATTAGAAATTTGACCTTGGGAAATTTTGATTCACGCCTTAGAATTAAAGTTACGGCCCTTTGAAGTTATCCCATATGTTTGTATAGGAAGCCATGCGTTTGCAATGTTTTGAGTCCCGGTGTGCGTTATTTAGAAAATCGCTAGGCCAGTACATGTATATATAGGCTACCATGCAGCTGGTAGCATATGCAAAGGCTTGCTGAATGGATGAAGAATCAACCACAACAGTAGCTCTCTCTTTTTTGCTGAGAGGTAGGTGGTATAATACAGCTATACTGAGTTTTACATTGTGCATGCATGAATGTGTGGGAAAGTTGAGAAATATAACTAAACTTGATATTTTATGCTTTTCCCCTAGCCTTGCTGTGGTGATCTTGAGTACTAGTAGGAAGTAATGTGTTGCTGGGGCCACTGCTACTGAACCTCAATTATGAATATGCTGATCCTATACTCTGGGCTCTACTAGTCTCATGCCCAGCCCCCTTTCACGCACGCGCAGAGAAAGGGTCTGGCCAAACGTGTATAGGGCCCGTGTTGCCCGTGCAACGTACAGTGCATGCCAATCAGACGCACGGATCAAGTCACATGATTGCACGGGCATGAACAGAATGCACATTAATGATTGTGCACTTGCACGTTTGTACGAAATATAACCATTGGTATCCAAAGGAATGTTAATTTATTCGTGTTTCTTATTCACGCACACCATGAATACGTGACGGCATACATTCCTCGGCGACACAGGCCCTATTCACATTTGGCCAGATCCCTTCTCTTTGCATGCGTGAAAGGGGACTGGGCACGAGACTAGGGCTCTACTAGGAGTTTTCCTCTACTAGATTTTATGGCTCTCCTATATGCATTCCAGCAGTATTTTGTGGTGTTTCTGGACAATTATTTTTTTCTGCTTAGTGTATCAGCTTGCTTGAAAAAAAAGAATTTATATAATTAATTAATGTTTGGGGGGTTGGGGAGTACTTGGGGAGATAATTTTTACATGGGCACGCAGAATGGATCGAAACTAGAGATTTGACCTTGGGGAATTTTGATTCACGCCTTAGAATCAAAGTTACGGCCCTTTGAAGTTTCCCCATATGTTTGTACAGGGAAGCCATGCGTTTGCAATGTTTCCGCCCACGCGCTACGTGAGGGGCGGGGCCACGCGCGCACAGTAACGTGACGACCTTTACCTACTTTTTGACAAAATTGAAATTTAGGCTGCCTGCTTGCATTGTATTCTTCCACTATGCACGCAGCTCGATTATATGGTGGGTTTTTTTTTCTGCTTAGTGTTCAGGTCGCCTTGAAAAAAAAAAAAAAAAAAAAAGCCTAATTAGGCCTAATTAAGCATGTGGGCGTGTTCCTGGCACTGTGTGGAGTGTGTGCGTGTGCGTTAATGCAGGTTTCATTGCTTCCGATTGGGCGTGGCTTCACAGGCCAGCGCTTGGATATCGGGGCCTGGGACTTGGCCGCGGCGATGGGTGGGCGTGTCCCGGATGCGGTGGTGACCTTTGAACCCGGCCAGGAGGCTTTGGGGGCGTGGCAGGAGGTCAAAGGTGAGGCCATGTCAGTTAATGAGGCTCTGTACGGCGGTGCGATCGAGGGGCCTGTACGGCTGGACGGAAGCTGACGATGGTTTGAAGCGGATGTGGTGGCGATGACGTGTTGTTACTCCGCCCACACAGGAAATGAGGTGAGCTCTTATGTGGGCGGTGTGGCAGAACAACCTCCCAGTGTTTGTGTGTGTTTTGGCCTTGAGGAAGCTGTGTGTTTTAATTGGGATTGATTGTGGGCTTCCGGTGGACATCCGGTGGTTAGTAGGCACTTGATTGAGAATGGTGGTCCTCGGGGAACAGGGTGGGGCTGTTTTGGGCGTGGCCTGGCCCCTCCCTTCCGGCTCGGCTTCCGGTCCATGGAGGATATTAAATGAACACTTCCGGCTCTAGCAGCCACACCCCTGAGACCTGTGCAATTAAAAGGGCGTGGTTACACAACATGCACCTCACTAATGACTTTGATGTGGTTTAAGTGTCATATCCCCACCTCACGCCCACGCAATTTAATGGAACGTTAAATTTCGTGACAGCAACCAGTCCAGGGGCGTGGCACTGCTGCACAAGCGATGATATGATCGATACATGCGCTCACGATCTTCTTTGTTACTAAGCCGTACCTACAGAGACTTGGATAAATAGCATGAGATAGAAGAATATTAACGTCCTTCTCGTCCCGCCATTCATCGTACTCGGACTCGTAGCCAACGTAGTGGACCTTGACGCGACGGTTCTGCCTGTCTTTTTCTATTACTTCTAGCTCATACAGCTTCTCTTCCCTTGATCTTTTCCTCGTACCAACTTTGCAAAATTCAATGTTCGCAACCTCTTTGTAATTCTTCAATTTCCTCGCTCTCAGATCATACGCCATCTCGATCTCTAGCTCTCACCACGAATGCAAGTTTGCACGTCTATCGTCCTGGACAGTAGGGTCAAAGGTTAATTATTTACGGTACGATAAGGCAGGGCGCGCGCCGGGCGGAGACTTATTGATCGTGGCTTCCGCTCCTGGAGCACGAGTGCTACATTCTTTCTTGCTATTTACTTGTTAACGCTGCCAGGTGCGATGATCGCTTTTATACACAAACTTCTTGATATGTGAAAGCATGAGCTGACTTTCATCACCTTCAGGCTCTTCTTTGAGGTAAAATGTTGCCTCGGAAAAGATTCCCAAGTTGAGGAGAAAAGAAGATTCCAGAGCATCTTTTAGCCAATGCTGATAGACTCTTCTTTGAATAGCAAGAAGTGCAATACTGACAGAGGATACAGCTAAGATATTCACACTCTCACTGCCATTGGCATTAATGGCAAAAGTAAGAAATAGTCCAAATCGCGAGAGCAACAGCAGCCCAGTCCAGTAGCAAGTGTGCTTCCTGTATGGAGCATGATAAGCATCCATGAATAGCTTGATCTTGTTCAGCCATGAAAGAATCCACCAGTTGGAGCAACCTTGAAGCCAGTGGCCAAAGAAAGAAGAGAAATGTATGGTAAGACAAATACTACGATACATAAGATAGCGAATAATCCAAGAGCAGTATGTTTAGGTTATCCAAAATATGGTATGCTAGCATCATACATCCACACTACACTTTTAGTTTCATTTGAAGCAGTATAATAGTAGGTTAAGTATGTCCAAGTGAGAGGAAAAATTACTGCCCTAGTATTTTGCTATAAGACGTAAGCAAAAGGGTTGCGAGAACTGCCACAGGATTCTTTCCAAGTCGTTTAGCAATCGATTGAGAGTAATGAGATACCAGGATGATACATCCAACCAGAAACCAGACATAGAAGGGAAACAAGAATTGAAACCACGAGTATATATAGATATCCATGCCATCATAGAAGCAAGTTTCAATTCCAACGTCAAGATTTAATCATGACGTAAAAATGGTGAAAAAATTGATGGTTGCTCTTGGAAAATTGGCCTGGTGGTTTGCTTGGATGATGTTTGCATAAAAGAAGAGGCCATTTAGTGTTCCAACTGATACTGTCAATTGAAGAAGAAAAATTATAGCAACAAGAGCTACACCAGTCAATGCGAAGGGTATGACTAAAGTAATACGATTATTATCACATGGAATACAATATAGACTTCCAAGAGCTAGGCTGAAATATTTTTTACATTGTCCACACAACATTTCAGTCCTGTTAAAGTCACACTGAACTGATGGATTACTTAGGGTCACATTCAAAAGTTTACTAGTGCAATAATCAAGAGGACAAGGAAATTTATGAAGAATTAATGTTTCATTGTTTTGTTGAGAAATCCAAAAGTTGTTCCTTATTCGCTCAAATGACTGGGACTTGCTGTCTATGTAACAGTTTTGTATACTCAGCATTTTGAGTGCCATAGCACAAACACATTTAGAATCTGCTGGTGAAAGATCAAAGCCAACAGGACAAGGTAGCACATAGCTACATACTCAAAATCAGTCCTTCAACCAGATTTTGACAGGGATTTTCAGGATACAGTTTGAAGTATAAGTAACGTAACTTTAGATCTGATGTATGCAGCCAAAGAGAAACATTTGTACATGAATCAATTATCATACCACTTGATGGACTGAGACGATACTCATCAAGAGGATTTTTATTCTCCCAAAAAACTATTGTTGGTACTGTGGAGTTTGCATGTCCAATTGCTATTAACGGAATGGTAAATTGCTGTCCAGGATGTAGTTCTAGTTTTGATATCTTTTCTTCACAAAATTTGATTTTCTTTGGTGTTGAAGATATAATTTTATTTGGTACTTTCTTTCTGAGAGATGTTTGACATATTCATGAAAGTTTCAAGTGCATTGTCACTATAGGTGTGAGCTTGGGAGCCACATAGATCAGACTGATTAGTAGTAATGGACTTGAAATACAGTCTGCATCGATCAAGTTGTCCTCCATACAGAATACTTTCTGTGATACCTGCTGAGTTGTTTATAAAATGTAATGAAATGTTGCTTATCGAAGTAGAAGGACCATCTATGGTCATGAAACATTCTAATGGTACAGATGATACCAAAGAACATTGATAATCTTCGATATGGAGTGCACCACCTGTCTCATTTGCATGGTTTGAAATGAAATAGATATTGAGATTTGGTTTAAAGATTAATTTGGAATTTCTTAATGCTATTGTTCCACCATCTTTATTTGCAACATTTCCTTCAAAATATGCTGTTCCCGAGAACACTATGTTGCTATCATGATCATAACTCATTATGGCACCACCAGCTAACTGTGCAATATTTCTGTAAAAGTATGTAGTTCCAATAAATGTCATATTGCAGCTGTCTCCTTCAATCGCACTGTCATAACTTTCAATGAAATACGCAGTTCCTATAAACTTTATAGTTGCACTCTCACAGCTGATGGATCCACCCCAAAACCTGGCTGTATTACGCAAAAATTTTATTGAATTATTGAATGATGTTACATTATCAGTGGAACACTCTGTACGTGTCAAGTACTTCTGCTTTCCTTAGAGGTAGTACATCAGCATCAAAACTGGCATTGCTGCTTTCAGAATAGACACTTCCACAAAATTTGAAGTTTGCACGCGAAGTGATATGCAGAGCGCCACTTGTAAAATTTGCATGGTTACCATCAAACAGAGCATATCCTTTGATAATGAAGTTTCCTTCTGTAATTGATAGTGCTCCATCCGAATCGGCTAGATTTTTGTTCAGAAATAGGTTTCCATTAACACTTGAATTCGTGTTTTGAAGTAGCATAGCTCCACCTTCATGCGCTTTATTCCCAACAAATGAAGTATTACCTTGAATGTTAAGTCTACAAGTATTTAGCATCATCGCTCCACCGTGCCATTCAGCAATATTACCAGTGAAGTTGGAATAATAATAAATTTCCAAATATGAATTATTGCAAACAATTGCACCACCACTACCATTAGAGACACTATTAGTAAGTTTTATTGCCCTTATTGAGTTGATATTGCTACATGATAGTAATTTCTTATAGTTCATCACCTCTTGACTGAAAATTGAAGTATTATTCCGAAACAGGCTATAGTTCCATTCAAGGTTAATGTACTGTTATGAGTCAAGTAGATGATAGTCTCGTGCCCAGCCCCCTTCATGCACGCGCGAGAAAGGGTCTGGTGAAAAGGTCGTACTACCGTGTCCCCACGTTGAAAATCGAACGTGGCCAATCAGATTGCAGTAGCGTAGTCACATGACTATTGGAATGTAATCGTCTATTGCACGCATGCGCCCGACCTATTGCTATATATAGCTATGCGCGCGCACGGTATGGTTTATTTCTTATTTAACGCACACCAAAACGACAATTATTGCATTCCAGAGGGACACGGTAGTGCGGCCCTTTTCACCAGACCCTTTCTCGCGCGTGCATGAAGGGGGCTGGGCACGAGACTAAGTAGATGCTGCCTCCAGAAACTGCTGCATTGTCAGCAAACGTGATACTACCTCTGAAAGTAATGTTGGATGCATACATCATGAGTACGGTGGCCCTGGAGGTCACGCGTCACGCCAGTGGCTATCACGTATCACTCCAGTATCCTCGTCGTCACGTCATCCGCCGTCCGTAACGCTGATGTCCGTACAGTTCAGTCTCCGTACCGTCGCCATTCCAGTATACATGTTAATACCACGACCATGTACCAGTCCTAGCCAGGGGTGTGGTTATCGACGCTCACCGCCACACCCCCATGGCTCAGTAGGGTACGATACGCTCGTAGCCCGAAGAAGCAGAGTGTAGCCTCGTCCCCGTTCTTGAGTAGCTATATTGATACCTCAGTGTGTTGTTGCTAGATATAATTATTATCTATATTGACAGTCAAGATATACAGTACATACGGTTTTTCGCCATACTTTAAAATTATGTGGCATCATAGTTCTAAGAATCTTGGGATATATAGGGTCAAAAACGTAACAAGATGACGGAGTATGTGGATTACACGGTGCATACATCCGTGCAATCATGTATCATTGGTACTGATGGTACTAGCTATCAGTTCAATAAACTCATTATCATGGCAACTTCTGGATCATCCCTTGAGAGAACAAATTATAACACACTGAGGTATCTATCATTGACAATAAGAACACAGCAACAGATCAAGGGTCACATACTTGATTTTATCATACTTAAAATAATTTTATTTGTTGATCGTAGCTACGCTCACATCGCACCCTCGGAGGAGGGGGTGTGGCGGTGAACACTTGATAGCCACACCCCTATAGGACTGGTCGTAGAACGGCGACGGTACGGAGACTGAACTGTACGGACATCAGCATTACGGACTGGAATGACGATGGTACGGAGACTGAACTGTACGGATATCAGCGTTACGGACGGCGGTGACGTGACGACGGTAGGAGGAGAGGATACTGGAGTGATACGTGATAGCCACTGGCGTGACGCGTGACCTCCAGGGCCACCGTACATGAGCGCTGCATGCACCAAGAAATCCATTTATTCCAATGAACACGGAATTGTTAAATTCAAGCACACTTTCTTCACTGATAATTGAGCTACATCCACTATACCCATTTCCATAAATGGATATGTTGGCCAGCTGTACTAATTGAGAATGTTCAAACCTCAGAATGAAAGTGAAATTATCATGCAAGAAAAACCCAATTGAAGATATTTCGATATTCCATGACTCATTCCATGTAATACTCACTGAAGAATCTACTGCCATAGTGACTACCTGATCACCATTAGGCCAGCCAATACTCTTGCCGGGCCTCCCCAGGAATGAAACATTGTGTAGATTCACCAAATTAATGCTGTATTCTAGCCTGTGAATGCCGGGATAAAAATAGAATCTGGTATTGTTAACAAAATACTCATCTGAATTACTGGCATACTCGTTGAGAGTGAGACAGGGCCTTTTCACATCTGAACATGGTGATTTAGAAGCTCTTTCACTTCCAAATGGTTTGACATAATTCACGTGCATGGATACTGAAGAAGATATCTTGGCAAAAAAAGAGAGAGATGACATCACGATTAGAATTTTTAGCACCATCGATAGCGATTCCATGCTAGCAACAATTTTAATTATGAGACTCTTTCTTAGTGAAGATTCTGACTTCGCTTGTAATAGATGACCTGTTTTAATAGGTACAATGGTGATAACTTATCATAACTAATTAGCTGCAGTGTTATTATAATAATCATAGTAAAATAATATTCCCAAGGCCCTTAATCGTGAGTTTGCCTTGATATGATATGGATCTTTGGGATATCCTTATAGTGAAACTAATGCCTGCTATACATACTAAATAATTATTATTTATTAACACCTAGAAAGTTGGGTATACTGCATGTAAACTGTGGATCTAAAATTAGGACAAACCATTATGGTAGTGATTACATGAAATCTTCATTGACTAGAAACAAACACAACTATCATGCACATTCATAAAATTAGCAGCACAATCATTAATAAGTTTGTTAACTTAAAAAGAGCATTTCAATAAATCTGTTAAGTGATTGCTTATGATTCAGTCATCTCTATAAGTGGTTCACGAAGGTCAATATCCACCTCAGTAGAAGTTGGTGGAGCCTGTAGCTCAGCAGTATCCTTATCCCCTGCTCTAGTCTGGTCTTTAACTGGGGTAATCATGAGAATCTTACTGAATAGAAGAGATTTTTGGATGAAGGGGAGCATATAATTTTTCCAGATGTTTGATGATTTAAGGACTAGGCTGATATGAAAGAGTAAGATTCCAAAGAAAGTTATGAAAGAAATTCCAACAGAGACACTTGAAAGGGTGCACTGACTTTTAGCAGCATCTTCAGCTTTCTCATTGAGGTAGAATGTCGCTACTGAGAAAATTCCCAAGTTGAGAATAAACGATGACTCTAAGACATCATTATAAAAATGCTCATACACTCTGAATCGTATTGCTAGGAGAGCAACAGTCACTGAAGCTACAGCTGCAGTATTGACACTCTCACTACCGTTAGCAAACGAGAGAAATAAGCCCAGTCGAGCGATTAACAGTAGCCCAGTCCAGTAGCGAGTGTGCTTCCTGTATGGAGCATGATAAGCATCCATGAATGGCTTGATCTTGTTCAGCCATGAAAGAATCCACCAGTTGGAGCAACCTTGAAGCCAGTGGCCAAAGAAGAGAAGAGAAATGTATGGTAAGACAAATACTGCTACACATAAGATAGCGAATAATCCAAGAGCAGTATGCTTTGGTTCTCCAAAATATGGTATGCTGGCATCATACATCCAAACTATACTTCGAGTTTCATTTGATTTGGTGTAGTATGTTAAGTATGTCCAAGTGAGAGGAGCAATAGTTGCACCTAATAGTTTACTATAGGACATGAGCAAAAGTGTTGCCAGAACTGCCACAGGATTCTTCCCAAGTCGTTTAGCAATTGATTGAGAGTAGCGACATGCCAGGATGATACATCCAACTAGAAACCAAACATAAAATGGGAATAAGAACTGAAACCACGAGTATGCATAAATGTCCATGCCATCATAGAAGCAAATTTCAATTCCAAGGTCAAGATTTAGCCATGACATGAAGGTAGTGAAAAAATTTATGGTTGCCCTGGGAAAGTAGGCCTGGTGATTTGCTTGGATGATATTTGCATAGAAGAGGAGGCCACTCAATGTTCCAACTGATACTGTTAGTTGAAATAGAAAAATAACAGCAATAAGAGCTACACCAGCTATCATAAAAAATAGAATCAGTGCTGTGTAATTATTACATGGGATGCAGTGCAAGCTGCCAAGGGCTAGGCTGAAATTCTTTCGGCATTGTCCACATACAATTCCAGTCCTGTTGAAGTCACACTGAGCTGATGGATCACTAAGAGTCACGTTTAAAAGGCTACTAGTGCAATAGTCCAGAGGACAACGGAATTCATGAATTACTAAAACATCAAGATCCATTTGGAAGATCCAGAAGTCATTCTTTTCTCGTTCAATGCTTACATTTGATGTATCCATGCTACATTTTTGTGTGAATTTTAGAAGTCTTTTGCTGCAAGAACACTCAGTCTGTTGATTTTCTGAGAGCTCAAAACCAAGGGGACAAGGTTCAATGAAAATTTCGAGTGTCAGACCATTAATAAGTCTCTGACATGGATTCTGTGGATATAGCTTAAAGAATCTGTAAGTATTATTAGCACTTGAATACAGTCGAAAGGATAGGTTACAACAGGCACCAGTAATGGGTTGACTAGATGGGAAAAGACTTTTTTCATCATTAAAAATTGTGGTAGGCACTGGAAAACCAGTTTGACCTAATGCTACTACTTCGATGTAAAATTGTTCTCCTGGATGTAGGCTGATAGACCTGTAACTATCCATTGTAGCTAATGTTTCCACCTTGGCAAAGTTTGATTTGCTCAGCTTGTGAAGAGATATTTGTAGCTGATTCTGTTTTATTGTATAGAATGATTCTAGACATATTCATAAAGAGCTTCAATGCATCATCACTGTAATTGTGGAAAGGTCTGTTACCACATTTATCTATGGTGTTGTTGGAACTGTAGTATAGTCTACACTTGTTGAGTTGTCCCCCATAGAGGGTACTTCCTGTAGATCCTGCAGAATTATTTTCAAAATGTAATGAAATATTTTCTGTGGTAGGATCAGAACTTTGAATTGACAAAAAACATTCTAGCGGAACAAGTGATCCTAGTGAACACTGAAAATCATCGATATAGAGTGCACCACCAATATCGTATGCAAGATTATTAGTAAATGAAATGTTGAGTTTTGATACTAAGATCAGTTTGGAGGTATCAGACAAGCTCATTGCTCCACCATAATCATGCGCTATGTTTGCTTCAAAGAGTACCGACTTTGTAAATGTTAGGACACTATTGGCACTTCCAATAGCTCCTCCGAAATATTTAGCAATGTTGTTTTGAAATGCTATGATGGATGATGACGACTTTTTTTCTGACTGATTCACATTAAATGAAATAATTGTGTGTAAGATGTACAGTGCACCACCAAAGTTAGCTGTATTGTTGTTAAAAGTGATAGAGCCAAGAAATTTTGAATTCACATCTTTAAATAATATTGCCCCACCCTGATGTTCTGCTTTATTATTGTAAAATAAGGCAGAAACTTCAGTAATGAAAATTCCGTTCACTACTGCTATTGCCCCACCAGATCCATAATAATAATATTCTCCTTCTGCTCGCAGTGCCTTATTTTCTGAAAAGATTACCATGGACAGTCCTGTCAGTCGGAGGGTTGAAAAATTACTATAGACTGCACCACCATAACCAAGATGTGATTCTACTTGCCACCCAAAATTGCATGTACTGCAGCTAGTATCTTCATTAAATTTTATGGAATTGTTAGTGAAAGAATTGGCTCCATCTGCTTGCATGATTAGGACACTATCATATAAGTAGATAGCCCCTCCATTGATGGCAGTGTTGTTTTTGAATGCGTTAGATCCAGTAAATGTGATGTTACTTGATGCTATTATCATCAGTGCAGATCCTAAACATCCATGAATTCTGATAAATTGAGAATTAGTAATGTTAAGTGTACTCGTGTGGCTCAGAATAGAACTACATCCATTATTGCCATTACCAAGAATAGTAATGTTAAACATTTCAACAGAGTGTGTACGTTCAAATATAATACTGTAGGTGAAACTATCGACAAGAGTGATAACAAGCGATATAATTTTAATTTCTGAACAATTTTCCCACAGGATACTGGCTGCTGAGTTGAAAGCAATTTTCACCATTTCATTATGGTAACCATGGAAGGACAAATTATTTGTATTGATTATCCTTACGCTATCTTCCAGTTTATGCAAGCCAGGAAAGAAATAAAAAGTGCTATTATTTATGAAGTAGGTATCTTGTTGATTTGCATATTCCTCAAGAGTGCATGTGGCATGGAGTTTTATCACCAGGACACTCATCAGTAGGTGTGACATAATTCAACGTTGCAGTCTGAGGCTGAGGAAGTAATAATGAAATAAGAAATACGGACACACTAGTAGATAACCACTTATGATTCATTATTAAGGCAAGTACACTGGTTAATATGATATACTTCTTGAACTGAAAATGGTATAGTAATTGGGAAATAATATACACCACTGACATCCTTTGTAAGTACGTACATATCGATATACTATGTATTACCATAATTTTTAGTCCGTAGTACCAGTATGTGTCATGCAAACATATCGTCCCAAAGAGCAACCTCAAAAGTGAGATTGATCATGATTAACATAATGTCATCAATTTGTTAATGTGAAGGTCCCAATCGGCTAACACACTAAAATTAATGAAAGTGCAAAAGTTAGTGATATCGTACTATAGCTCTATAGTAGTTGTTTGGGATTGGCTATCATCACTTGTCGTCATTAGCAGTGTTGTTTTGTAACGTCGAATGTGGTATTATTGACAAAAATACTCATTAATTTTGTCAATAAACTACAGGTAACTCATTGAGAGTGAGGCAGGACCTTTGCATGGCAGAACATGATGAAGTACTTGTAAATGGTATAATTCACAGTCATTGAAACTGGCAAAGAATAGTGATATCATGCATGATTAGAATTTTTATCACCACTGATGGCCACTCCATACCAAAATTTATTATCATGAGATTTTCTTTATCTATTATATTGAAGATTTTGACATAATCGATAATTTAGTACAGTAACACTGGTGTTATTAGTTGCAGTGTTGCAGTAATAATATTATTCCCCTATTGCCACCTGATTAGCTATCTTTTTTGTGAGTATATGTGGCTTATGGGTGCTTGGGACATCTTTTGATCATCATAACTGTTTTATTTCACCATAATATGCAGCCAAGCTTAAGTACTAGGAAGTCCCAAGCACATTTTAGACAAGATATCAATAGTCAAAGAGCCTTTTGAAAACACCTATTAAGTAAAATGAGAGTAAGCATGGATATCTAGACTATAGTTTTGGTTTTTAGTAAAATAATTGTTAGATCATCATAATCAATCATATGTATTATACGTAGCAACATTAATTTGGTTCGACTTGTGATCACCAAAACAAAGTAGTTTGTGGATTTGAAACTAATTTAAACTAACATATTGAAGTGCCTGGAACAAACTATATAATATATCATCGGTACACCGTCACTATCTAGTACAATTGTCATAGAAATTATAGCCGTTACAGCATCCGATTGTGATGCAATGGGAGACTATAATTTAATATTCATGTCTTGAATTGAACAGTAAATTTAAGAAGCAGAGTAAAAAATTACATTAACATAATATAATAGCTAACACAGAAATAAGTAAGAGGCTCTTAGGCCCTTCCAGATTCTCCTTTATACATTCTAAGTTAGAACACAAATCTATTAACACATAGAAAGTTGGGTACTGATAATATATTATATAAATTAAAATTAGAAACAAGCACGCCTATCATGCACATTCATAAAATTAACAGCACATTAATTCATTTATGAAGTTTAAAAGAGCAATTCAGTAATCTATTAAGCAATTGCTTGTGATTCATTAATCTCTAAAAGTGGTTCGCGAAGGTCAACATCAATCTCAGTAGAAGTTGGTAGAGCCTGTAGCTCAGCAGCATCCTTATCCCCTGCTCTAGTCTGGTCTAGAACTGGGGTAATCCTGGGAATCTTACTGAGCAGTAGAGATTTTTGGATGAAAGGGGGCACGTGTACGTTCCAGATATTTGATGATTTAAGGACTAGGCTGATATGAAAGAGCAAAATTCCAAGAAAAGAGATAGAAGCAATTCCGACAGAGATTCTTGAAAGAGTGAGCTGACTTTTAGCGGTATCTTCATACTTTTCATTGATATAAGACGTTGCTACTGAGAAAACTCCCAAATTGAGAATGAATGATGACTCTAACACGTCGTTGTAAAAATGCTCATATACTCTGAACCTAATTGCTAAGAGTGCAATGGTCACCGAAGCTACAGCTGCAGTAGCTATTGACACTCTCACTGTCATTAGCAAATGAGAGAAATAAGCCCAGCCTAGTGATTAACAGCAGCCCAGTCCAGTAGCGAGTGTGCTTCCTGTACGGAGCATGATAAGCATCCATGAATGGTTTGATCTTGTTCAGCCATGAAAGAATCCACCAGTTGGAGCAACCTTGAAGCCAGTGGCCAAAGAGTACATGTAGAAGAAGAATGTATGGTAAGACGAATACTGCTACACATAAGGTAGCGAATAATCCAAGAGCAATATGCTTCGGTTCCCAAAAATATTGTATACTGGCATCGTACATCCAAACCACACTTCAACTTTCGTTTGATTCAGTATAGTACATTAAATATGTCCAAGTGAGTGGAACAATTACTGCACTTAATATTTTACTATATGACACGAGCAGAAGCGTTGCCAGAACTGCCACAAGATTCTTTCCAAGTTGCTTAGCAATTGATTGAGAGTAACGACATGCCACAATGATACATCCAACTAGAAGCCAGACGTAAAATGGAAATAAGAACTGAAACCAGGAGTATGCATAGCTAGATGTCCATGCCATCATAGAAGCAACTTTCAACTCCTAGATCAAGATTTAGCCAAGAAATGAACATAGTGAAAAAATTGATGGTTGCTCTTGGAAAGTAAGCCTGATGGTTTGCTTGAATGATATTTGCATAAAAGAAAAGACCATTCAGTGTTCCAACTGATACCGTTAGCCGAAATACAAAAATAACAGCAATGAGAGCTGCACCAGCCCTCACGAAGAATAGAATCAGTGCTGTGAATTTGTTATTGCATGGGATGCAATGCAAGCTACCAAGAGCTAGGCTGAAATTCTCTCTGCATTGTCCACACACAATTCCAGTCCTGTTGAAGTCACACTGAACTGATGGATCACTAAGACTTATGTCTTCAGGTATGTCTTTGCAATAATCTAGAGGGCTACGGAACCCATGAATTAATAAAACATCAGAATCTACTTGATAGATCCAAAAATTATTCTTTTCTCGTTGAATTGTTGCAGTGGATTTATCGATGCTACATTTATGTATGAATTTTAGGAGTCTTTTGTTACAATTGCATTGTCGATTCTCTGCAATCTCAAAACCGAGGGGACAAGGTCTAATAAATATGTCAAGTTCTAGACCATCAACAAGATTCTGACATGGATTTTCATGGTAAAGTTTAAAGTACACTTTAGTATTTTCATATGCGGAATATAGTTTGTAGGTCAAGTTAGTGCAGAAGGCGCCATTTATGGATTGCCTAGACGGACTAAGACCGTATTTATCACCTTGTTCCATTAACTGTAAATATTTCTTCTCACTATGAACTGTTGCTGGCACTGGAGAATCAGTTTGATCTAAAGCTAATACTGAGATATTCAATTCTTCTCCAGAGTATACATTTAAATGTAATGAGTTTTCTTCCAATCTAATTTCTTCACCATCTTTAAGTTTGCAATATAATATTTTCACAGGTTATGAAGTGATGCTTGAGGCTCATTGATTCCTGAGATAGTCTTGAAAATTACTAATGCATCAGATTCTTCTATGTAGTGAGTCACTCTACCAAATTCAACCGTGTTATTATCAGCTATGAAGCGTAGCCGACATTCATGAAGTTGTCCACCATACAGAGTGCTGCCCATGGATCCAGCAGAATTGTTTAAGAATAAAAGCAATACTTCTGTGGTATAACCATTAATTGAAAGAAAGCACTCTTTTGGAATGATTGAACACTTGGAATTGTCAACATAGAGTGCACCCCCAAATTTATGTGCATAATTAAAGATAAAAGAAACATCGTTTTGAGTTAATGTTGATAAGATGACCTTTGAATTGTCCATCAAAAATATGCCTCCACCATTCATGGCTTGATTATTTTAAAAACATATGTTTCCATCTACTATTGTTGTGACACTCTCAATACTTCTTATTGCTCCACCATCTAAAGTAGCCATATTTCCACAAAGCGTAGTCATGGCCTTATCTAACCCATTAAAATTGCCATTAACTTCATAATTGTTCAATACTCCGATATACTCAGCTTTTATGCTTGCTCCATTCATTATCATATTTCTGCAAAGACTGGTTGCAATAGGTTTCTCATTTGCCATCCTTTCTTCACTTACAATTAAAGGGGTCAGTGGAAAAAGGGGATAAGTCATATTTTTGATAAAATGGAGTTTTGCATGCTGCTACTAAGGTCAACCCATCTACTATTCGCACGCAATGTTTTAAGCTCGCACACGCAATCTTTTTGGGTGATCCGCAATAATTATTTGAACGCAAACTTTTCAAAATCGCGTAATTTTTACCCACAGCGCGTTTATGCAAGTGACGACCATTTCCAAATATTCGAAAACAGCTTGAAAATCCTCTTACTTAAACACTGAAATACTGTGTGTGCAATGGTCTGTGTCTAAAACAGTGTTTAAAAAAGTTTTATTGCTCCAAAACAGAGATACAGGCAACAATGTATGTCCATACTTAAGGTACCATTTAATTGCGTGGGCGTGAGCGTCAGGAATGGCTAATTCAATTAGCGAATCGTGAAGGGGCGTGGCCGAAGAGGCCATACGAGTGCTTTTGGTCGAAGGTGGGCGTGTCCAGAATCGGCCAGGGATGATTATGCGCGTGTAATTAGCGACCGGAAGTGGCCCCTGAAGAAAAGGCCGGTAATTGCCCACATCAAAGCAAGATCAAAGCATTCTTGCTTAACTATTAACCGCAACGACAAAAAAAAAAAAAAAAAAAAAAAAAAGCTAAATAGGCCTAATTAAGCGTGTGGGCGTGTTCCTGGCACTGTGTGGAGTGTGTGCGTGTGCGTTAATGCAGGTTTTATTGCTTCCGATTGGGCGTGGCTTCACGGGCCAGTGCTTGGACATCGGCGCCTGGGACTTGGCCTCGGCGATAGGTGGGCGTGTCCCGGAAGCGGTGGTGACCTTCGAATCCCGCGAGGAGGCTTTGGGGGCGTGGCAGGAGGTCAAAGGTGAGGCCATGTCTGTTAATGTGGCACTGTACGGCGGTGCGATCGAGGGGCCTGTACGGCTGGACGGAAGCTGACGATGGTTTGAAGCGGATGTGGTTGCGATGACGTGTTGTTGCCCCGCCCACACAGGAAATGAGGTGAGCTCTTGCGTGGGCGGTGTGGCAGAACGGCCTCCAAGTGTTTGTGTGTGTTTTGGCCTTGAGGAAGCTGTGTGTTTTAATTGGGATTGATTGTGGGCTTCCGGTGGACATCCGGTGGTTAGTAGGCACTTGATTGAGAATGGTGGTCCTTGGGGAACAGGGTGGGGCTGTTTTGGGCGTGGCCTGGCCCCTCCCTTCCGGCTCGGCTTCCGGTCCATGGAGGATATTAAATGAACACTTCCGGCTCTAGCAGCCACACCCCTGAGACCTGTGCAATTAAAAGGGCGTGGTTACACAGCATGCACCTCACTAATGACTTTGATGTGGTTTAGGTGTCATATCCCCCACCTCACGCCCACGCAATTTAATGGTACCTTAAATGCCTGTTTTCTCAAAAGTACTAAAATATGACTTATCCCCTTTTTCCACTGACCCTTTCAATTAAAATGAAGCATTGACAGTGCACCACCAAAATATGCTTTATTATTTATGAAAGAAATATTTCCTGGACCACTGACCCTCAAAGTCATATGAAATAGAGATATTGCACCACCTTTAAATGATAAATTTTCCATAAATGTAACAGAGCCTTTAATGGTAATGTTTCCAAAACTAGCATCTATTGCTCCACCAGACCCTTTTGCAATATTAATGGCAAAGACAGAATATTCACTATTAATGTTAAGAGTAGATGATTTGCAATAAATTGCACCACCTGAGCCTCTAAACCAATAATTATCCACATCATCTTCCAGACACTGAAAATCAATGGTATCACATGGAGAAATATTATCCATGAAAATGTTAATTCCTCTCAACGTTACTACACTTTCTGATGTGTATAGACTTCCTGAGTCCATAAGGTGCTGAATTATCAAAAAATATGTTCTATCCAGTGAAGATCACACATGATCTTGATATCTTCATTGCTGCACCATATGACCCTTGGATTCCAGTGAAGTTGGAATCTTGGATGTGTATTGTACTATATCGACTCAAAACCGAACCGCAGCCAATATTCTCCTCATTTCCATGGACTGAACTTTCAGATAAGTGTATGAGATGTGAGTATTCAAATATGATGCTGAAGGTAAAATTTTCAGGCATTCTAAAGGAAATTGAGGATAATCTAATATTTGAGCAGTCTTCCCATGTAATATCGACAAACCGACCAAGCAAGATATCACTAAATTTACCTAGTAAGGTGTAATTGTGTAGATTTGTGAAAGTTAAGCTTCTATTCAGTCTGTGACTGCCAGGTTCAAACTCAAAGATGGTGTTATTCTTGAAATAATCATCAGACTCACTTGCACTACTGGAAAGTAGGTATTAGAAAACAATGTGAAGAATATTGGAAAGCGTGTGTGCGTATGATCCATTTCATATCATCAAAGAAGTACAGTCCAACCTCGATTATCCGAACCCTCGATTATCCGAACTCGAGATCCGAAGAAAATGCAGGGTCAAAGTACACATTGTGACCACGTGACCCAATTGCGCATGCGCAGTAAACCTACGTCGCGTAGTTGCCACGCGAGAACCAGCTGCTGCGCTGCTATTAAATCTAGTTCTAACACTCAAAGAAGTAAAAAAAAACGAAAGGTAAGTGTTCTATCAATCGAGGATGAGATTAAAATCGTCGAAATGCTCGATAAGTCTGTCATATGTACGTTTTTACATGCATGATCGACTTTGTGGGTGTGGCTTGGGCGTGGTCATCGTTATCCGAACTCCTTGCTTATCCGAACGGTTCGAGATTTCCCCTTGGCCAAAGGGGTTCGGATAATCGAGGTTGGACTGTACTGGTAATGTATCTGAGAATTTGACCCCGTTTTGTGGGAAATTGCTCAAAAGTGTTTGGGAAAAGTATTGGAATTTCCCACACTATTCCAATCTTATCAGTGGGAAAGTGTCAGCATAAATAGCGTTGGAATAGTATTGAATGTAGGTTTAGTATGGTAAAATTATTCAATTGTGAATATCATAATAATATTAGAAAAGTTGATGAATAAAACCAATCAACATGATAATTAAAATAATAAGAGTGAAACAAACGATAAAAAATGATAAAAATTAATGACAACAGAACACAATCAAACTTAGATGATGAGTAGTAATTTTTATGAATACAGAATTTCGACAATACATTAATTTTAGTACTTGAGGCTTACACCAATTAGTACATAAGTCACAATATCATCTTCTAGAACTGTGGGTCATCAAGACATTGTAGAGAACCTGTATATACAACAAAAAATAATGCATATTATTATATCATGCTTTAGCGTAGCCTTGAGCTTGTACCAGGGACATCCCATGTTATTCAACATTGCCTGTTGAAAACACGCCAGGATGGGCAGAGTACGACACTATTGTAGTTATATGAAATGTAAGACAGGGAGGGGTTATACCAAATCATAATAATAATAATCTACAGTCGGGATAAGAGTGCTTATCATAGAAGGTAAGGGCATCAGTGGGTTGATGACATGTTCAGACAGCCCAAGGGGTTTATGTAGTGGCCGACTATCTGGGCTGGGTGTATGGCACACAGCCAGATACAGTATTCACTTGATCCTACCGTATAGCTAGCTCCGAATTTTCGTGGCACAATATTTTCGTGAATTTCATGATTTGAGTTCTAATCACGACAATTTTCTTCACGAAAATTTAGTAGCTATCATTGTGAGTGTGGCTACGTTCTGTGTGCACATGCGCATCGCAAGCGCGATTGTGCGTACGTGTACACATGCGATACTAGTTGGCTAATGAACGCCTGAACTGTGAAATGAAGCATTGAATCGCTGCTAACGATGTATAGACTCTGTACGCTTACTTTCAGAAAATGAGCAAAAGATACCTACCAAATCCACAAGGATCTTTGTCCAAACAACATCCTTCATCTTGTATTGAATCCGCCAACAACCACGTTGAAGAAATGGCCAAACAGACGAGGTGCTAAAGGCAGAAAGAGAGCCCAATATAAGTCTTGTCTAGTTTCTTTTCTCTTCATGTCCACACTAGCATGCTAGCCTAACGCTGAGCCATGTGCAATTGTGGGCAGAGCGACTAGGTAAATTGTCCGCACAGATGCTGCGGCGTGGTGGTAATCATGAAAAAATCTGGTGATCACGAAATTTTTATCACAGAAATTTTCAATCATGGGATTTTCAGCAATTTCACAAAAATTTTGAACCATGAAAATTTGGAGCTGTACGGTATTTATTTCGTTACCCGAGTTTGTGTGGTATTTATTCAAAAGTGATGACTTCTATTTGAGAGCGGTGTTATTAATACCAGTAGCTGCCAGAGAGGCAAACCATAGAGAAATGGTCAATTGACACCACTGATTCAGATCCCTTTGCCGATATAGAAGGCTACAGCTTGTTCTAGAAGACTGCTAAGTATTTAGTTGCTTAGAATGAGTCGTGAGGCATGTTTAAAGGCTAATGTACTTCTCAAATAGTAGGTGTGGTACGGCTACTATTCAAGAGCGACAGCTATTAATTTTTGTTCAATACTTCCGGAGATGTGGCGGCTAATCGAGAGAGGCGTCTGTTCGAGTGAATACGGTAGTTAGAGAACCAATGAGTGCTACCAAACCTTAAATTAATATAGCCACTATCAGAAACTCCAGCATATTAATTTTAGTGTCATGGGTCATGGTTCATGGTTGGCAAGCAGCTATAATATATTTAATAGCTATAGCTATCAAAGGCTTAAAAGGTGTCTAATGTGTTTTGTAAGTAATACCTCAATGATGCCCTTGTGTCCTTAATATGCATGTAGGGGATCAGAATAGCTTATAGACGTGTGGCTATATAGCTACTCTATTAAATATATTAAATATTCTGGATCAAGTGGCAAGAACGGCACCGCGAAAAGTTTCAATCATAGAAGATACCGGTGACCTAAAACCTTATCACAATAGCACGCGAAAATTTGGGTGCCGTTTATGCCACTTGACCCAAAATATTATTTGGCTTGTACGTATTAAACTAGCTATCTTAAATTGCTTACCAGAAGCCTTAGGCTGGTGCAATCATTTGATTAACCAGTGAGCTGAGTCAGAAGAGATGCATGGAGTAAACATCAGTATGGCTGTGCCAGCTGCAGGGACACAAAATTTAGATATCACTTGATCAGCAACTTAGTGAAAAGCAGGTATGCCAAACTTACTTTCAGAAATCATTATTAGGTTGTCATGAGCACCATTCTTTTGGCCCTTTCTTCAGCTACCGGTATACAAACTTGCATGCTTGAACGGGCTTGGTTTTTTGAATTTTTATCACATGTATGTCATGTGACCATAGTAATATCAGATATTTTTCTGATAGTCTGGTTTTAATACATATATTTCCAACATAAGCTTAAAATCTGACATTATTCATGTACATCTGAAAATCATGAATTTATTCAGATACTTTACATAGCCTTGGAATTTTATACAAAAAAAATTAACACACCTTTCAAACATCATCTGTAGATTATAATACTATTTGTAGACGTTGGAAAACTATCGCACATTTATTTCGATGTTTTACAAATACTTCAGAATTGTGTATGAAAAATTTCCAATATAATAACAGCACATCAAAAATTACTATACTTTTTATAGACCACTTAGAAAAAGTTTCCAATATTTATCACATGTACTCCAAGTGATAATATATTATTCCAACACTATGAAATAATTTCCCACAGTTACACACCAAGAAATTGGGCTCTGGCCCCAATTTCCAAGACTATTCCAGCTCTAAGAACTCAACACATATGATTTTCTCATATTTTCATTACACTTTTCATAGAATTGGCTTCCAGTAGTGTTGCATACTCCTCGAGAGAAAGACAATTGGTCCAATCATTGGAACATTGAGCTGTCTCATTTGAGGTGACATAATTCTTTAATCCATCTGTCTCAAAGATCAGTGAGTAAGATAATGTAATCAAAATTCTTCTAACAACTCATTTATGTTACTACTAGCCTGACTTGTCCCGAAATCATATGCTAGCACTATACTGTTACTGCTATAAGTATCTGCAATTTCCCAAAAATCTACATAGCTACTAGAAACTTATACTAAGTTTGCTGGTGCAAATTCCACTACAGAAATAGGTGAATGAGTTCTATAATATTATATTACAATTGTTACTGTAACAGTGTCCCAAAACTCTGACTTTATACAACACAGATTTTGAAGTCTTATAGGAAATACCATAAACTAAAAAAACTGACGGACTTTTATAGCAAATTTGCTATCGTGGTAACTGTTAATTGTTGATAATAACATTATGGGTGTTATCCAATAGGGAACAGAAGAGATATTAACTATTCTGTAACATATATAGTTCATGTATTACCAGTACAGTAACTGCTACACTGTAGTATAGCAAAATTCATTGACATTGATTTACGATTAACAAGAATAATATTACAGTAACAGCTACCTGCTGTCTGGACTACTGTAACAAGTACCCTCTGAAGATAAAATAATAAATATTTTTGTCTTCAGAGGGTACTTGGAAGAATCAATTGAAATGAATGTCACAGTCACGATCTGCCCACTAGATATGTTATTTATGATACTTAGTCAAATATTTGCAGAGCAACTAGTTCTGATCAGTGGCTACTTCAGTGTAATACATGCATGACATTTGTGCATGGACAAAAATCATTGTAACGGAAATATTCAATGCCTGCGTTTTCATGCTTAGTCTAGGAGTCCTATATTGGTGCATGGTATAGTCTCAATACTCATGATATGTTGAAATTATTTTTTCTTTCAGTTATAGGTAGCAGCATCAGTACTAATCTCCAACAGTAGTGGTTTATTAAGGTCAATAGCAACCTCAGTAGTTGTTGGTAGAGTATGTAACATAGTAGCCTCTACATTCCTTACTGCAGTATCATCTTTGATGACAGTAACCCCCAGAATCTTGCTAAGAAACTGTGATCTTTGTATGAAAGGAACCATGTATTCCTTCCATAAATTCGATGATTTAAATACAAGACCGATGTGAAAGAGTAAGATTCCAAGGAAAGTTATGAAAGCAATTCCAACAGAAGTATTTGAAAGGATGAGCTGATTTCTATCATCTTGAGACTCCTCTTTGAGATAGAAAGTTGCCACAGAAAATATTCCCAAGTTGAGGATATAAGATGACTCCAGAAGATCCTTCCACCTATTCTCATAGACTCTCCTATGTATAGCAAGGAGTGAAATACTGACAGAAGATATAGCTAAGAGATTAACACCCTCACTACCATTTGCATTGATTGCAAAAGTGAGGAATAGGCCCAATCGTGATACTAAGAGTAGTCCAGTCCAGTAGCGAGTGTGCTTCCTGTATGGAGCATGATAAGCATCCATGAATGGCTTGATCTTGTTCAGCCATGAAAGAATCCACCAATTGGAGCAACCTTGAAGCCAGTGGCCAAAGACTAAAAGAGAAATGTATGGTAAGACAAACATTACAAGACATAAGATAGCAAATAATCCGAGAGTAATATGCTTTGGTTCTCCAAAAAATGATATGCTGGCATCATACATCCAAACTATGCTATGAGTTTCATTTGAAGGTGTATAATATGTTAAATGAGTCCAAGTGAGGGGAATAATAACTGCACTAAATATTTTACTGTAAGACATGAGTAGGAGTGTTGCCAAAACTGCCACAGGATTCTGCCCAAATAGTTTAGCAACTGATTGAGAGTAACGACAAGCCAGGATGATACACCCAACTAGAAACCAGACATAAAAGGGAAATAGGAACTGAAACCAGGAGTATGCGTAGATATCCATGCCATCATAGAAGCAAGTTTCTACTCCAAGATCAAGGTTTAGCCACGATATGAATATAGTGAAAAAATTTATGGTTGCTCTGGGAAAATAGGCCTGGTGGTTTGCTTGGATAATATTTGCATAAAAGAAGAGGCCACTCAATGTTCCAACTGATACTGTCAATCGAAGAAGAAAAATAATAGCAATAAGAGCTACTCCAGCCATCACAAAAGATAGTGTCAGTGCTGTATATTTATTATTGCATGAGATGCAGTGTAAGCTACCAAGAGTTAGGCTGACATTCTCTCTGCATTGTCCACATACAATTTCAGTCCTGTTGAAGTCACACTGAGCTGATGGATCACTAAGACTTATGTCTTCAGGGATATCTTTGCAATAGTCGAGAGGGCAACGGAACTCATGAATTAGTAAAACGTCAATATCTATTTGGGAAATCCAAAAATTATTCTTTTCTCGTTCTATTTTTGCAGTGTAATTATCTATTCTACATTTTTGTGTGAATTTTAAGAGTCTTTTACTGCAAGAACACTGTTGACTCTCTGCAAGCTCAAAACCAAGGGGACAAGGCTTAATGAAGATATCAAGACTTAGACCATCAACAATGTTCTGACATGGATTTTCATGGTAGAGTTTAAAGCTCACCTTAGTACCTTTATAATATGCAGAATATAGTTTATAGGTCAAGTTAGTACAGAAGTGACCGTTTGTGGATTGCCTAGGTGGACTAAGACGGTATCCATCACCTTCATCTATTAACTGTGGATAAGTACTATAGATTGAATTATAATGTTTTTTCTCATTAAAAACTGTTATTGGTACTGAAGAACCTGTTTGATCTAAACCTATTACTGAGATATTGAATTCTTCTCCAGGATATACTTTAAGAAGCAATGTGCGATCATCCGCTGCACCCTTTTCACCTTGGCAAAATTTCATTTGCTCAGGTTGTGAAGCGATACTTGAGGTTGATTCAGACTCACTAATTCTCGAGATGTTTTTAAATAGTAATAATGCATCTGAATCGTATTTAAAAGTAGCTGCTCTGGTATCACATTCATCTGCCTTAACATCAGTTAATGTCATGAGGGGTACTTTACATTTGTTAAGGTGTCCTCCATACAGAGTGCTGCCCAATCCAGCAGAATTGTTTAAGAATAATAATATAAGTAATGATTTTGTTGCAGTATATAATTTATCACCATAAAAATTAATGGAAAGAAAGCAATATTTTTGATGGGTGGAACACTGAGAATCGTCAACATAGAGTGCACCCCCCAAACTTTGTGCATGATTCAAGATAAAGGAAACATTTTGAATTGATGATGATATAATTAGCTTTGAATTATCACCGAAATACATGCCTCCACCATTCATTGCTTCATTATTTTCAAAATACATACTTCCATAAGATAGTGTTATGTGACTATCATAAGTCATTTGTATACCTCCACCATCAAAAATAGCCATATTTCCACGAAATAAAATTATCCCCTTACCTGACTCATTAAAATTACTGTCTGCTACTGCTACATTCTCAGCTTCAACTATGCTTCCATTCAATCCCACATTTCTGCAAAACTTTGTCCCATCATTCAAAGTAGATATTTCATTTGCCATACTTTCTTCACTTACAATTAAAAGCCTAGCTGCCATAATTGACAGTGCACCACCGTAGGATGCTTCGTTATTTATGAAAGAAATATCTCCATTGACTATCATAGTTGCAAATAACAGAAACATTGCACCTCCTTTATCTTCGTATACAGAATTCTCTATAAATGTAATGGAACCTTTAATGGTAATGTTTCCATCGATAGCATAAATTGCTCCACCAGACTCCTCTGCAAAGTTATAGGCAAAGACAGAGGATTCACTATTAATGTTAAGGGTGGAAGAACTGCAATAGATTGCACCACCTGAGCCGCTCAACCATTCATCTTCATAATCCTCCAGACACTGATTCAGAAAATGAAAGGTATCATCGGGATCCGGAGAAGTATTATCCATGAAAGTGTTAATTCCGCTCAACGTTACTACACTATCAAATAAGTATAGACTTCCTCCATATGGTGCTGAATTACCAGAGAATGTGTTATTTCCAGTGAAGATTACAGATGATCTTGATATCTTCATTGCTGCACCAAATGACCCTCGGATTCCAGTGAACTTGGAATCTTGGATGCGTAGTGTGCTGTATTGACTCAAAACTGAACTGCAGCCAATGTTCGCATCATTTCCATAGACTGAAATGTCAGATAACTGTACAAGATGTGAGTGTTTAAATATGATATTGAAGGCAAAGTATTCAAGTATTACAAAGGAAACTGAGGACACTTTAATATTCGAGCAGTTTTCCCATGTAATATAGACCAACGGGCCAAGCAAGACATTAATAATAATCTCACTATGTTTACGTATACTTTGTAAGGTAAAGTTGTACAGATTTGTGAAATTTAAGCTTCTATTCAGTCTGTGACTGCCAGATTCAAACTGAAAGATGGTATTATTAAATTTTTTAAAATAATCATCAGGCTGATTTGCATACTCTTCGAGATTAAGACAATTGGTCCAATCATTGGAACATTGAGCTGTGTCATTTGCAGTCACATAATTCTTTAAACCATTTGCCTCAAAAATTAACGAGAAAGATAATATAATAAGAATTCCTTGTACTAGTACAGGTAGTGACTCCATAATACATTAATACTTATAGCCTGACTAGCTTCCCACTGTTGTGGATTCTGATCCTCACTTGTGCCAAAATCTTATACAGTGACTGAAACAGACTGAGGTTGTCAATACAAGTTAGCTAATTAGCCCTATAAGTATTGTTATTATCGTAGAGTCCCAAAAGTTAGAATCTTGTGTTTGCTGGTACAACTTGAAATCCCACCAGGAAAACAGGTGCATGCATGAATTCTATATCAAAACCTTATACTGTTAATCATTTTTTATACTGTTACAGTGTCCCAAAAGTCAGACTTTATACAACACAGAAGAAAATCCCATTTGCTAGCTAACTTGAAGAGCTTGAAATATAGATACTACTATACAGCAAATTTATCATAATTGTTTGCCAGTTATCATAACATTTTGGGTATAATTATCCAATGAATAGGGAACATAGGTTATTATAGCAATCTAAAATACGTACTGCATAATAAAATAAATTAATATCTATTCTGTAACATTATTTGAAGGAAAAACAGTAACATTTAATTTAGCTAGTATCACTAGAATTTAGATCATAGTGGTAACAAATACTGCAATCTGATGGTCATTAGCAGGTATCTTATATGTGATAGACTCCCTATATACAACCATGTATCTTCGGGCTATTACAGTGTTTTTGATCTTAACTTGTTAGACACTGTTTAGTCGGTTTCCATGTGATGTAGAAGATCTCAGCACTCTGTAGAACCCTTGCTTTGCTCGGGATTCTATACAGAACCCTAAACAGTGTCTAACTAATAATATTATAATAATTATAGACCTGAAATTAAGGGAATCGAAGAGGGTAATATTAAACATGTATGTAACCACCACACTCTATGGCAATCAGACTTGGATGATCATGGCTATGCATTGTATTTACATGTCATTGTATGCGGCCAAGTACTAGCTAGGAAGTCCAAAACAGAAAAAAGATATCGATAGTCACAGAGCCATTAGATAACACCTAATTTAAAAGAGTGAATATGGATATCCCATAGCTATAGCCCAAATTTTCAGGAAATAATTGTTAGATCTTGAAAGTCAAACCACGCATAGCAATAAGTGGTTTGACTTGTAATCACCAAACCACAATGATTTATAAGTCTAGTATTGTTGTAAGATTCTGAAGGGCCACAGTCTGAGATCTCAAATTAAGTCACTTCTTGTCAGATATTAGTTGTTGCATTTAATTGTTTCATTTACTAGAATTTTTACTCTGTATTTTGTCACTATCGCATATTATTGTGGTGGTATCACAACGATGCTGTTGTATTTCCATATGAATATTAATAGTGTTGCTTTCAATAATTAATACCACAAGTTTACCAACTGTGCCAAAGGGAAGAACAGAAGTCTCTCTCTAGCAAATAATTATTTTCTCCACAAATAACACACAGATAAGCTTTGCATGACTTCTTACTAGCACTTTGAAATGCTTGGACCAAACTATCTCGAAAGTCTGTTAATAACTTATGATTCGGTAACCTCTAAAAGTGGTTCTCGAAGGTCAACATCAATCTCAGTAGAAGTTGATAGAGCCTGTAGCTCAGCAGCATCCTTATCCCCTCCTCTAGTCTGGTCTTGAACTGGTGTAATCCTGAGAATCTTACTGAGCAATAGAGATTTTTGGACGAAAGGGAGCATGTACATTTTCCAGATGCTTGATGATTTAAGGACTAGGCTGATATGAAAGAGCAAAATTGCAAGGAAAGTTATGAAAGCAATTCCAATAGAGATGCTTGAAAGGATGCACTGACTTTTAGTACCATTTTTAGACCTTTCTTTAAAAATTTAATAAAAGGTTACAATAGAGAAAATTATCAAGTTGAGAATAAAGGAAGACTCTAAGATATCATTATAAAAGTGCTTGTACACTCTGAATCTTATTGCTAGGAGAGCACCGGTAACTGAAATTATAGCAACGATATTGATACTCTCACTGTTATTAGCAAATGAGAGAAATAAGCCAAGCCGTATGATTAACAGTAGCCCAGTCCAGTAGCGAGTGTGCTTCCTGTATGGAGCATGATAAGCATCCATGAATGGCTTGATCTTGTGCAGCCATGAAAGAATCCACCAGTAACTGAGTTGGAGCAACCTTGAAGCCAGTGGCCAAAGAAAAGAAGAGAAATGTATGGTAAGACAAATACTACGATGCATAAGATAGCGAATAATCCAAGAGCAATACGCTTAGATCCAAAATATGGTATGCTGGCATCGTACATCCAAACTACACTTTGAGTTTCATTTGTTGGAGCAGAATAATAAGTATGTCCAAGTGAGGGGAACAATTACTGCACCTAATATTTTGCTATAAAACATAAGTAAAAGGGTTGCCAGAACTGCCATCAAATTCTTTCCAAGTTGTTTAGCAATCGGTTGAGAGTAACGACAGGCCAAGATAATACATCCAACTAGAAACTAGATATAAAAGGGAAACAAAAACTTAAGCCAGGAGTATGCATAGATGTCCATACCATCATAGAAGCAAGTTTCTATTCCAAGATCAAGATTTAACCACAATATGAAAACTGTAAAAAAAATCATTGATTTTTGCTCTGCAGCTGGGGAAAACCCCCCGATGATTTGCTTGAATGATATTGGCATAAAAAGGAGGCCATTCAGTGTTCCAACTGACACTGTGTCAATTGAAGAAGAAAAATAAGAGCCACTAGAGCTATGCCAGTCAATGCAAATGGCACGATTAAAGCAATGCAAGTATTATCACACGGAACACAACGTAGACTACCAAGAGCTAGGCTGAAATATTTTTTACATTGTCCACATACAATTCCACTCCTGTTAGCTAAAGGCACACTGAACTGATGGATCACTAAGAGTCACGTTTAAAAGTCTACTAGTACAGTAATCAAGAGTACAACGGAACTTATGAAAAATTAATGTTTCACTGTAACTTCGTTTAGCAATCCAAAATCGCTCAACTGTCCCAGATTTTCCATCCATGTAACAGTTTTGTATATTCAGCTCTTTGAGTGCCACAGCACAAATACATTTAGAATCTCCTTGTGAAAGAATAAAGCTAACAAGACAAGGTAGCACTTATATATGCAAAATCAGTTCTTTAACCTGATTTTGACATGGATTTTCAGGATACAGTGTGAAATATGAGTTACATAACTCAGATAAATACAGCCAAAAAGAAACATTTGTACATGAATCACTGATCGTACTGTTTGATGAACTGAGACGATACTCCCTACGTTTATTTGTTGTCTCCCAAAAAACTGCCGTTGGTACTGGGGTGCCTGCTTGTCCGAGTGCTATTAATGGAATGTTAATAGCTGTTAGTAGGCGATCAAATCGTACGCTATATTAATTTAGACTACTCTCTAACGACTGATTACTCCAACTTAGTAACTCTCAAAATTTCTCATGTCAATCATTCAGAGCACATGGCACAACTAAGCAATACGCATGCGCATACAAATCAAAATAACGATCATAACCAGGTAAGTATCTAACACACTCCCCCGGGTTGACCAGCAATGGTCAACGGGAGCTCACAAAAACAATACATGATAATAATGATTATAAGAATTGTAATTACCACTATAGTTCAACATACACAAGTCCAAGTTCTTTAGTCCTGATCACTATCCTGTTCATGGAATACGATAGCTCTGACATTGTCTCGGGCCTTCTTCGCTGCAGACCTCTTGGGTCGACCTGACTGCTCAATATCTCCAATTTCTCCTCCAGTAATTTTGGTAGTTTGAGTTTTCGGTTCAGATTCGTTAGGAGATTCTTCAACTCTCTCGTCTGATGATGTGTTACGGTCAGGTAATTCCAGTAGGTACAAACATTGAAGTGGGCGCTTCAGCGTGTGAGTCTTCTTATCTGGAGACGCCACCTTCAGTACAGCGCCACGTACACGTCCATCCGGTCCTGATATGAGTTTCGAGATTCGGGCAAGTTTCCAGAATCCTCTCGGAGCAGTATCGTGTACTAGTACAACGTCTCCTGGTTGTACAGAGTTGTCTGAGGTTTTTCCTACATATCTGTGACTATCTCGCAATTCCAGGAGGTATTCTGTTTGCCACCTATTCCAGAAGTCACTCAAGAGTTTGTTGAGGTGCACTAATCTTCTTGTTAAGTGCTCCCGGCAGACACCATACTCCTCCTCTATATCCGTGTAACAAATAGAGTCGGGAAGACTGAGAAGTCTCCGGCCACACAGCAAGTGAGCGGGTGTCAGTGGTTCCTCAGCGTCGTCAGAGGACACGTACGAAATGGGTCGTGAATTGATAACTCCTTCCACTTCAGTTATCAGGGTGGTGAACTCGTCCAGAGTGAGTCTAGCTCTCCCCACGATCTTCTTCAAGCAGCGTTTTGTCATTCTTATCATGCGCTCAAATACACCGCCCCACCACGGAGCTCTAGCTAGGTTAAAGGTCCACTGTACTCCCACATCTGATAAGTGCTGTTGTATCTGCTCGTGTTGCATCATTGCCTCAATCGTCTTCGAAGCAGCCTTGAAGGTTTTACCATTATCAGATACAAATCGTCTAGGTAGGCCTCTACGAGCTGTGAATCTCTTTAAACATCGTAGGAATGCTGCAGTTGTCAGATCTGGCACTACCTCAAGATGCACGGCTCTAGTTACACGACACGTATAGAGACATATCCATACCTTATTCTCTGAGGCAATGCTTCCAAACTTGACATGGAGAGGTCCCGCAAAATCCACTCCGGTGAAAGTGAATGGGGGTTCCTGTGACACTCGGAAATCAGGAAGAGGAGGAGGGGTAGGTCCAATGAGAGGTCTCCCTTCAAACCGTTTGCAAGTAACACAATGGTGGATGCACTTCTTCACGAAGGTTCGATCTTTGATGATCCAGAATTTGGATCTAACTTCAGTGAGTGTTTCCTTTACGCCGTTGTGAAGAACTCTTGAGTGAGCACGTCTTACAACCAATGTGGTAAGGTGGTGTTGCCTAGGCAACAGGATTGGATGTTTCACACTGTATGGTAGTTCTGCTTTGGATAGACGTCCACCACACCTCCAGACACCATTCTCGTCTAAAAAGAGACCAAACTGTCCCTTCAACTTCTCAAAGTGAGGATCTTGCAGAAGCTTCACCTGAGCTGCTTGAATCCAAAGTAATTCAGCTCTGTGAATGTGGTTAGGTTCTTCAGATGTTGCATCACCTTTGACAGCACTCATGGATTTCAATTTGAGCTTGTGAACAAACTCCAACACTCTAGCAGTGATCCTCAAAAGTTTTTGTAGTGAGCTATATCGTTGGCACTCAATCAATTCTTCGATGCTTGGATAGTCATTGGTTGCAGTCACTCTCAGCACTATCGATCGGTCTTTTGCTCGCAGTTCTACTGAGCACTCTGCAGGCATCTCAAACTGGGATTCTTCGTTGGGTACATCTCCTATATCCACTGAGGGCCCATTATCCACAACTCACTCTTGGCTAGATCAGCTGGTTTGACACCTCTAGAAGGTAAGTCGGCAGGGTTATCAACACCTGGGCAATGACGCCAACAAACACTAGGGAGGAGATTCCTAATTTCGATCACACGGTGTTGAACAAACTGCTTCCAAACACGGTCAATACCACGAATCCAATACAACGATACTTCAGAATCGGTATAACAGGTAGGTTCCTCTAACTGCGATTCCGCTCCCATGCTTGTGGCAATACTCTTCATTAATCTGGCCAGTAGCAGCGCAGATAGTAACTCAAGACGGGGTATCGTTTGAGGCTTTAGTGGGGCTACCCTAGTTTTTGATGCTATGAATCTCACTGTCTTTCTAGCTAGTAGGGCTCTTAACGACTAGATAGACAACTGCTGCATAAGCATGCTTTGAAGCATCACAAAATCAATGCAATGAGCAACTAACACCTTCAGTAGGGGATCCACTCCAGATACACCTGGGTAAAGACATCACAGGGCAGCGTCCCAGCTCCTCTATCAGCTCCTTCCACTTGGCCAGTAGTTCTGGTGTGAGTGGTTGGTCCCAGTCCTGTCCTCTCTCGCACAGCTCTTGAAACAGGATCTTAAAGCGGATGACAATAGGCGATAGAACTCCCAATGGATCGTAGAAACGTCCTACCACACTCACTATGTTCCGTTTGGTTGGCTCCATCTGTCTTGCTTGGTGAGCTATATTAGCAAATCCAAATTGTAGCTGGTCATCGTCCACATTCCAGCAGACACCGAGAATCTTCTGTTCGCCGGAGAGTAGAGGTTGCGCTGGAGCCAATGTTGCCTTGGTATATGTTTCATCTGAAGGACTGACTGACAACTGATCATCACCAGGACTGTGAGCTGAACCTTCTTTCTCATCAATCTTCTGCTGCAGGGATTCGGCATTGGTTACAAATTTGCGGAGGTTAAAACCGCCTTCCTTGAAGATACTCTTTGACTCGAGGTAGAGTTGGTATGCTTCTTCCTCGTCGTTGGCTCCAGTGTTTACATCATCTACATACAGGGATGCAGTTAGCTTGTTCACCATCTCTGGGTGTGAAGTGACGTACTTGTCGAGGTGGTGTTGCAATGTGGCGTTCAGCAGGAAGGGGCTACATGAGACCCCAAATACCACTCGGGTAAATCGGAGACAAATCATCTTGCAATTTTCGCTGTCGACATCGTCAAACCACAGGAACCTCAGCACATCTCGATCAGATTCTTGCACGGACACCATCAGGAAAGCTTTCTCGATGTCCGCTGTTAAAGCAATCTTGTACGTACGAAATCGAATCAAGATATCCAAAATCTTTTGGTCAAACTTTGGCCCTTTGTGTGAACACTCATTCAATGAACACCCTGTCGAGCGGGCAGAAGCATCATACACGACACGCACTTTGGTTGTGGATTTATTTCTTCTCACGACGGCGTGGTGAGGTAAGTAGTGTGTCTGACCGTTGGCTTGCTCTTCTTCCAGATTAATTGCTTCTACAATGCCTTGTCTTCGTTGGCTGTTAATAATTGAATTATACTCTCTCAATACTTCTGGATCATGTCTGAGTCGCTTGATGAGACCATCCAGTCGTCGTTTGCTCAATTGGTAGTTATCTGGCAATGTGGGGTGCAAGTTCTTCCATGGAAGAGATATGGAATTTGGACTTTTTTCGTCTCGTTCTTCCACCTGTATGTGTTAGTACATTCATTAAAGCAATTGATATTCTTCTCTTTGACTACATCATAGCCTTTTTTCCACTGCTTATCACCATTAATTTTTTGTCCTAGTGGGTATAGAGCTTTATGACAGGAACTGTCGTGTGGCTCTTTTTTTCTCCACCCCATTGAAACTAGTCTGTCGTAAAAGAAACTGGAATCCAAAGAGAGCTATACTTAAAACCTGTGCTACATTTCTTCTCCTTTCTTACTCTAAGATTCGGTTTGTATCCATTAATCATCTTATTTTTGCTGTACCCTTGTACGATTGCAGCGGTAGTTCAATCTCAGATAATACTGTATTACTTTTTGATCCGTCAGTTACATTATTTCATTCAAACCACATACCATAATATTATGTTGTCTATCATAGCAGTCTTTGTTGTTCTACCTCCACTAGCTACTTTTGCTTCTCTATCCTACGAGAGGTTTCAGAGCTTGTCTAAGATTCATGGGTTTCAGAAGGTGGGATATTCTGCACTTAGTCATGGATATATTTCAAGGGTGGTTTAAGGATAAAACTGAAAACCAAGTTGACTACAGATCTTTCTCCGCTCTCTATCTGCTCCTCAGAATCTTATTTGCTTTAGTAAGTATTACCATAGAACTGAATATATTCACTTGGTATTACTGGTCCTTTATTGGAATGTTTCATATTCTCTTGGGAGCCTTGTTCCTCATGATTAAGCCATATAAGAAGAAGTGGATGAATCATGCCGATGGATTAATTCTTTTCACTTTGGGAGCATTAATGATTACAAAAGATTCTAGTGAGAAATTTACTTTCATTTTGGGAGCTGTGATTGTAACCTTGGTAACGGCTTCTGCTTTGCTGTACTTCATTTATACTAAATACAAAAATCAATGAATGCACAGGAGTCCAGAACCCTCACCGCTAGCTATATGCATGCATAGCTATAATATAGCTGGAAATGTATCGCATGGCTCACTGTGTATAGCTACTATTCAATGCCAGGAGTATTGAACTACATACCCTCCACCTGAACAGGGTTGTGGTCCTACTAAACTAGTACATACCCTGCACCTAAACAGCTAGGGTTCTGGAACTAGCTGTTTTCCTTAGAGTCAGTGATATAAGAGTTGGGGGAAGGCACCTGGCTCTGCCACTATATATATAAACTGAAATCCTCTGTGACATACTTCAACTGAATTATGCACTTGAGAGCCACTGCCTGTTTACACTGTCACTGCATTGATAACTGACCAGCAAGGCACAGAATGACAATCAGTCATGTAGTTGAGGTAGGTGCCATGTAAACACAGACTGGCAAGTTGCAACAGCTGCACACTACTACACCACTGGGCAGGACTTAAAGAACAGAAGGAATGAAAACTATTACCAGGAGCATAATTTGACGAAGGAGTGTGTAACTTGAAAACCATCAAAATGCAAATTCAAATGTGATCCTCCACGAGCAAACCAAACATGCGCGGAAAAATTTTTTTTAGTTAAGGGCACCATTACCAACTACAACCTTTGAACTATTGCTCCAGCAACTTTGAAGTCTCTAGCCCGTGTAGTCATGGAAATATGAGCAAAAATATACCCGGATCGCCCGCAAAAAAATTGCATTGAACATTGCTACGTACGTTGCACGCGGAAGTCCGTATATTCGCCGTTTACGGTAAATACGTGGCCCCGCCCACAAAGTCAAAGCGCCAGATGGCTGCTAAAACGTTGTAAAGAGAGCAGCAGCCGGGATTTCGATGGAAAAGAACGAAAAGATAAGCGTGTATATAGATCGTTAGTATACAAAATCGAAGAAAGAAGTGACTGGAGAGTTCTTTCTGTGCAGCTGTCGTGCTTGCCTAGCTGCAACTATGGCAACGGCTCGAATGTACGTCGGATACTACTGCATGGTACGTCGTAAATCATAGGAATTTTGTTACACTTGGCTTGCCATACGGCTACGCTAGCCAGAAGACTGTGGAGAAGATACGGACGAGTCGAACTCTGATCTTGACCGTGGCATAGACCATGCGTATTTGTTTCTAACTAGCGATGCACTGAAGTGTAGGGTTCCTCGCTCAGCGCTGTGTGCATGCGCAATTAGACCACGTGACCAAACGGGACTTTCCCTTGCCAGTGACCATGCGAGTCAAGTCAGTACAGAAACTATTAAAGTAGCGATGTCCAACCTCCAAGGGCCTCCAGTAGATCGAAAATATCTCGGCTCTGGTTAGGAGTACGCTCACGAAGTAAATTACATTAGATAGCTCATTGAATGGACTATCGTTTGATGGCTAAACCGTGCAAATCGACTCAGCGGAATTGCCGTTAGCCTCGTTTTTGTTTGTATTAACTTTCTATGGGAAAAATTCAAGTGGGCGTGGCTCCAACACGGTTTTATGTACGCAGTGTCTAGAGTGCCGGCAAATTTATGTACAAATTTATATTGCCATATGCAGGAGGGGGCGGGGACTAGGGCTACGTAAGAGTACAGTATTTTATATGGATTTACCGGCACTATAACGCTTAAATTGCGGTGCCGGTACCGGCACAGTAGACACAGCGTTTTACGTACGATTGCGTTTCAAGAAACCATCGGATAGCGCTCACGGAGAGCTATCTCCTGGTATTAAAACAATTATGTGTTCCTCAAAACATCCTGCGGAAAATTTGGTGAAAATTCGAGGTTGGATATCGCAGGTATAGGTTCTACAAATGTTTTGATTGACAGACACTGGCGATAGAGTTAAGACTAAGAGTTAGCTAGTGCATAGCGATCAACTTTTGCCACAGCTGGTCAAAGCAAAGGACCAGGCAGGCTCAAGCCCAGAATGGGCGAAGATTTTAGGCGTCGCGAAAATTTGTTCATCAGGCGACTGGACTTCGGCGATACTACAGCCATGTGGCAGCTGTAAAAGATCCAGAAGATAGAAGACCATGTTTGACGCCTGCTGCCACGGAAAAGAATTCAGCGTCGATGTTCACCAAGAAGAGCGAGTATTTAAGGTCGACGCAAAAATTTACTTGGTGGGTCATGGAGTCCGGGACGACCGTGGACTTGTCACTGTGGCTGCCCTCAATCTTCGTGACAGTAGGTCACTTTTTTTGACATCCTTGGAGCTGGACTCCCTCTATAGCAGGCAAGAACGAAGTTTTAGAAGCTCGCAAAGAAACCGTACAAAAACTCGATCGACCCGAGTATAAACCACGCTTCGCTCGGTAATTAATCGAATTTCAAAATTATGTTTATTTTCGAGGGTATTAAATATTGCGATTTTGAGATAAATCGCAAAATTCGCAATTAATAGTACCCATCCCTAAGGTAAACTGTATTCATTGATCGCCTGCGCCACGCGCGATAATTAGAATCAAGCCCCACCAACCATGTTCTGAATAAAACCCCATCAGCAATTTTCTCCTCTGCCAGTAGATAGGTTTACTGGATAATCATGATGTCGGTTGTTATTCAACTTGCATTGTCTCAGCTGATGTCACTGATATGGAAAGCTTTGTCAGGACTAAAACTTAAATTTGGCTGGTTGCCGCATTGGGAAGCCGAGAAAACAAATTGAGAGTCCTAATACCGTATAGCGGGAAATTTTCGAGGGAGAAAACTTTCACGAATTTCACGATTTTTCAGCCATCCGCGAAAGTTTTCTCCACGAAATGCTCCTTTCCTACTGATCCGCGAAAGTTTTCTCCCTTGAAAATTTCCCGCTGTACGGTATGAGGTCATCATCCAAACATGCACACTGAATACTAGCTTTCTTGGATATATAGTAACACTGTAAAAATAACTTGAGTGTGTATAAATCATTAACATGCTATTCCAGTGCATACACATGACATTGTAGTTTAACATGTCACCCCGACCCTCCGAGCCCCACCAACACATACACATGTGCATATGCATGGCCCGACTCTCTTTATCTCTAAGAGTCCTTCTCTCTTCCCCTCCCCCCTCTCTCTCTCCACTCCTTCCATTTGTCCTGGGTGGTTGCCATGCCAACAGTGCTTCCATTGAAGAAAAGCATATAAGTAACAGGTCACATATTACAATGTACCTTATAATTTTTGCACAATAATTATATGTATAATCATGGCACAATGTGTGTATGGCTACTGTACTGATATCGATGCTATGTCCACTCGTTGCTCAGTACCACTAACCACACCACCAGACACATACAAGTCCCCACTGGGGAGAACTGTACAGGTACAACGTGATCGTTCAGAAGGCAGCTTCCCAGCCTTGACCCAGCTCCTGCTGCTAGGTTGATAATGGTAGAAGGCTGTGCTTCCAAGAGAGTTCCCTCCAACTGCTAACAGGGCTCCATTGAAGGCCAAGGCAGTGGAGTACTTCAGTGGTGTATCAGGTAGAGACTGCCATGGTGATGCCGGTGTGGAGGGAGCACTTGCACTAGCTGGTTTGGAAACAGTTTGAGAGATGAGGTCATCCAAACATACACTAAACACTTTCTTGGATAAACCTCCATCAGTGTAGCCACCCAATAGATAACACATATTACCAATGATAGCTGGTAGTGAATGACAAAGTGGCTGAGGTAGTGATGCAGCATGGTACCATTGTGTTGAGTCAGTGTCCAGGATCTCAACTCTTGAGAGATACATGTAATTATCATCACAACCTCCCATCACCACCAGCCAACTGTTGTTATGGGTAGCTACTGAGGGTGAGCGGCATGCTGTGGTCATTGGTGGTAAGGGGTGAGTCCATCTTTTTGACTGTTCATTCCACACCCCCAGCTTGTTGGTCACCTTGTCAGTCTGTACATCCATCCCACCAACCAGTACTAGCTGGTTGTTGACAACAGCCATGGAGAAGTACTTGCATGTATATGGAGGTAGTGTATCACAGGAGTCCTGTTTAATATCATAGACCATCATTTTTTGTTCCTCCCTTTTTGATGATGTCATCCCTCCTCCAATGTACACCTTCTCCTTGAATGCCACCACTCTTGGGTATTGCCACATTGCAAAAGGTAAGTCCTTCCCTCTCCTCCACTTCAGCTTCAGCGGAAGATTCAACTCTGACAGTGGTGTCTGTAAACAATAATATTAAAGAATAAAATAAAATCATAATTTTAAATACCTTTACTTTCATTCAGTGTATTCTGTATTGTAAACAATTAACTAGCAATATACATGTAATTACAAGTCATTGTAATAAAATATATAGCTACCTTTACTGTTGGTCTTTGTTCGGCACTAGAATGTTGTGTTACTCTCGGCAGAGACTCCTGTAAACACAATGAAAGGAAATACATAGTATGGAAAGTGCACACAGTTATAGCTAGCAATTATTTTTATGTCAACCTGCAATCTTTGTATTTCTCTCTGAAGTCTGCTGATGTCAGCATAATTTTGTAGTATCTGAGTGTCTTTCTGCTGGAGCTCTTCCTCTCTCTGTCTGAGTCTACCCTCCCTCTCCCTCAGTTGACTGGTCAGCTGCTGGACTGTAGTCACATGATGCTCTAGTTGAACATCTTTTTGCCGAATCACAACATCTTTCTGCTGGAGATCTGTCAACAGTCTTGTATTTTCCTCCTATTTATTTAGCAACAATGCATAAACACTTAAGAATTTGCTACCTTACGGTGATAACAGATAACATGAATTGGCCTTAAAATTAATGACATTTTGTGAGGTAAATTACATCATACGTAGCCATAGAGTTGACAAATAATTATGTCTGCAGAAATATCAAGCATTACGAGCTACTAAGAAAAAAGGTCACCTTAAGGTGAACCACAGTCACGCATAATATTGTGGGCTTATTAGACAAGAAGAGGGCTGGACTGGGAGTGGGACACAGCCCACTTGCATGAGAACAGGGTTCAGTACCTGAGTTTGCTCCAACTGAGCACTCCTTTGCTGGATTTCATCATTCTTTTGTCGTACCTCTTGTTCATGTAGCTCATCAACTGCCTGTCATAGCAGAAAGATACATCACACTAGAGGACATCCTTACATAATCCTTGCAATATTTATCCCAACCCAGCAATTAAATGACTACTATAATTATTATATCAGTCCTTACCGCTAGTTGCAGTTGTAGTTGTTGTATCTGCTCGTCCTTTGCTGTCAGCTCATTGACCTTGTCCTCACTATTGCTCTTCAAAGCCTTCATTGTCCTCACCTGCCTCACAGCATCCACCGTAGCCAGCTCTCCGTAACCTCCTTCAATAGCTCCCTTCATTCCCTCCAAGGCTGTCACCAGCTGCTCAGCTGTGGGCCTCTCTTCTGGGATATTCTCCAGACACTGCTTGACCACACCCACCAAAGGGTAGCCTACACTCTCCCTGTGTAGCACTCTCTCTAGACGCTCAAAGTAGGTCCCTCGACGATCTACTTCAGAGCGACCCATGAGCTGTCTCGGGTTATTTGGAGCAGGATAGTTGTGCTCTAAGAGATCACCAGGAAATACCTATGTACGTACATAATAATACTAGAGCTCTGTAGAGCACATACCCCGTGCGCACATTGCAAATTGCTTTGTGTGCATGGCTATAATTTCGTGAACTTCAGAAAATTAGTGGAAATGCTGCAATGTCATAGCTACCGGAGGTCCCGGTGACAAAAGACCTAGATCTAGACTACTATAATATAGGAGATATGTCCAATAGTCTTTCCATAGGGCTGCAGATTTCAGCTCTGTCAGCGGATTCAGATGGAGTATAGATTTATTAATTTCGACGATCTTTACCAGTCATGATAATTATTATTCTTGGCTACTTAGTTGTGCGCATGAGCAGACAACACAATATGCATGCATTATGCATTGAGTAGGCACTGTCGATAGGCGTTGCTACGTTAGCTAATAAAAAGGCACTATTTGTGATGCCCATGGACCATGTCCATCAACTTTACGGACACTGAAGCCAGTTTTTCACCAAATTCGATTGATTCGTTGTACTTATGAGTCGCTTAGACGTCTACATCTCGAGATATGGCGATTTTTGTGCTCACGACGACAACGGCAACGACACGACAAATTACTTTACCCCTTGTGCATGCACGCGGGGTAATAAGGAGAAATCAATTATCACAAGATAACAATGTGATATGATAGCTATTTTAGAGATATCAGTATTAAATTTTATACTAAATGGATACAAAAATTATGAGTTTGCATTATGACCCACGTAACAATTTACCCACCCTCCCCACCATGCAATCCTTCCCTGTTTCAGATAAGATCTCTACCTGTGTGATAGTAAAGAGAGCCAGATGACCAAATGAGAAGATGTCAAGGCTGGGGCCATAGCGAGATGATGATGAAAGAGCCTCAGGAGGCATGTAGACCAGTGTCCCTGGTATTCGAGACAGCGTCCTAGCTAGCTGGCCGGGCTGTAGGTTCACGATATGAGAGTTCCCCAAATCAGTGATCTTAGCCATGAAGTAAGAATTGAGCAGCACATTCTTTGCCGTCAGGTCCCTGTGGATGATTTGAGGAGTGTGTTTGTGCAGGTAGAGAAGGCCCCTGGACACGTCCTCCAGAATGGATCGCTTCAACGCTAGAGGGATGCTGGGGACTGTTTCAATCAGATCGTCGAGATTCCCATCCAGTCTCTCCATCAGTATATAGCACAGGGAGTTGGCAGTCGGGGAGGAAACACACACCCAGGAACTGGGTGATGTTGGGGTGACGAAGGTCAGACATCAGCTGGCATTCCTGCACGTACTTCCCAGCAACATTTTCCACTCCAACATTAGCAGCATCAATGAGAATATCGTGAATCTTCTTTCCAGCACATACCAGACCGTTCACTTCAACCTGAAAGTAAAATTAATACACAAGTAAAAAGGTTTACAGTTTAGTATTGGCAGTTAGAAGCATTTCCATACCTCCTCCACTGATCCATATGAACCAGTGCCCAGTTGTTTTCCGGTGGCTCTGCCTTGTACGATAAAATGTGCCAGTTGGCGATTATTCTGCAGAGCACGTAGACGCTGTCGTTCAGCCATACTTGTTCTCGAACCTTAACCCTCCCACTTACATATTTGCCACTCCCAAATTCCGCATATCTACCGGGGTGTAACAGCAGCCCCGCCCACCTATTCCATTGCATTGTGAGCTATACTTGGCCCATGGAGCAGCTGTTGATGTCTGGCCTGGTTTATATACTGATATCTGCTTTGAAGGTGTGATAAAATAATAAAAAGTAACTCACAGAATCATAGTCACTACCGGTATATTATTATTATATGATTCATAGCACACAGTTGGCAGACTAGTATGTGAGGCATGGAAGGGGAAATTTTAATAAGTTAATTAGCTAACTACGTTGATCTTGTGGGTATCTGGTGTGCTGACGTCTGTTTTGAAGGTGTCTAATTAATTATAGGAGATATCAAAGATAAGTCACAGAATCATAGCCCACAGCCTGAGACAGACTTACTTGAATCGATGTTTGCCTTAATTGGCCAACTGCCGTCTTCATTTCTCTTCTCCAGCACAATTGTCTACCATAATGAAGCAGATAGAAAGGTGATAGTACTCTTAGACTAATGACTCTAATTTTAAATGTCCATTGTAAAGGACAACCTCTTGCAGCTGCAGGGTCTGGGAAAAGCTTGAGAGAAGCTCATAGGTATGGGTCATAAATATATGCCAAACACGACACTCTGTATCTTCCTCTACTTCAAATTCCTTCCTTAGTACTGCTTCGAGATATCCAATAGTATCAGCTCGGCTAAAGCTATGGTGCTTAAAATTATCAATGTTAGGATGAATGGTGAGCTTGAACTCCAACAGGTAGCTAGATTTCAACTTTTAGGTGCTTCATGTACATACCATGCTCTACTACCTTTCTGGCAATGACTGTGGACTGTTCCAACAATCCATACTACGATGTCAGCTTGTTCCAGGCAGTTTCAGAAAGAAGGATATAGTCTAATTCCTCCATTAAATGATCCCTAACTGCACTGGATCTATCTAAAATTTTAATTAGCACAATATAAACTCATACTTGAAATTAATCGATTTTGGGAGCATCATTATCATGGTTACACTATCCCCTATAAGCAAAGCTGCATTGTAAACTGGCCCAGGATGAGCTGCTTCCAGTCCAACATACTTCTGCTCCGACTGATCATAACCAACATACTTCTTCCATTGCTTCATCCAGTTCACATGAACTAGTAACCTATGCAAATTGATGATAGTATAATAGCTAATTATAATAATAATATTATTATACAATAGTTAGAATTAGGATATCGTGTGATAACTTGTATCATCTAGGCCTTCTTGTGGTTTCAACATAGAAAACAATTAGGGCTGAGCAGTCACTCCTATATTTATAGTCAAGCAACCATGTTAATTATTTTGTATACCATGTATCTCCAGCTTTGAGACTCTGTTGTTTTGCCGCATGAATTTCTCTTTTCTGAATCTTATAATCTGGTACACTGATATCATCCTCACAGCCTGTAGTTAAAAGTTGTAAAATTAATAATAATATTATTGTGCTAACAGCTACAATATCATTATTATGCTTTAACTAACTATGAGGTTTTGCTAATTGTCTGGAAAGCACCGTCACTGCATCATGCCACATCACGCTACACTTGTCAAATCTCATTTTCAACATCAGTTCAAGGCACGTGTGAGGGTCAGCAGGTACATCACATCCATCCGGTATCAAGGACTGCAGATCTCTCCTCTCCACTCCAAATTTGATACCAAGCTGGTACCACTTCTTACAGTACGGTTTGAGCAACTCCCACAGTTCATCATAGCTACAAGCTATATCTATTACGTAACTGTCGAGATAATGCGTGCCACTGCACTGCGCGCTACAAAATGGAGTGGATTTATACTCAAACTAAGATGAGCGATTAAGGAAGTCTTGAGCTAGCCCTGATAATGAAAAATAAAGAAAGAAAGAAAGAAAGAATGACAAATGGCCATTTTTTTGAACATCTGGTTCTGGCATATACAATTGATTTGATGAATGATCTTGGTCTTGTTAGATAGGTAATTTGCTGGAGATTCTGATTTTCATACTTAGAAACTTCACAAAATTACCTATTTTGAGATATTTGGATATTTGTAATGTATTACATATATGGCATATCCGGGCCATCCCTACTTATAGAGTCTACCGACTCTATGATTAAGTGCAGTAATTGTTCCTCTCACTTTGACATACTTAACATATAATTTTACTTCAAATGAAACTCGAAGTAGCTATAGTTTGGATGTACAATGCCAGCATACCATACTTTGGAGAACTGAAGCATATTGCTCTTGGATTATTCGCTATCATATTATGTATCACAGTATTTGTCTTACCATATATTTCTCTTCTCTTCTTTGGCCAGTGGCTTCAAGGTTGCTCCAACTGGTGGATTCTTTCATGATTGAACAAGATCAAGCCATTCATGGATGCTTATCATGCTCCATACAGGAAATACACTCGCTACTGGACTGGGCTACTATTGATCTCACGACTGGGACTATTTCTCACATTTGCCATATTCAATGCAAATGGCAGTAAGAGTATGAATATCTTAGCTGTATCCTCTGTCAGTATTGCACTTCTTGCTATTCAAAGAAGAGTCTATCAGCATAGGCTAAAAGATGCTCTGGAATCTTATTTTCTTCTCAACTTGGGAATCTTTTCCGTGGCAACATTTTACCTCAAAGAAGAGCCTAAAGATGATGAAAGTCAGCTCATCCTTTCAAGTATATCTGTCGGGATTGCCTTCATAACTTTCCTTGGAATTTTGCTCTTTCATATCAGCCTAGTCCTTAAATCATCAAATATCTGGAAAAAATATATGCTCCCTTTCATCAAAAAATCTCTACTGCTCAGTAAACTTCTCAGGATTACCCCAGTTAAAGACCAGACTAGAGCAGGGGATAAAGATGCTGCTGAGCTACAGGTTCTATCAACTTCTACTGAGATTGGTGTTGACCTTCGAGAACCACTTTTAGACATTACTGAATCACAAGCAACTGCATAACCAATAACTGCACAATTACAACGTGTGAATACTTTATTATTAACATGTGAACGCTTAATTCTGCATTTTTGGAAAAAAAAATTGTAAATAGTAAGCATTAATAAAAATTTAATAATATAGTTATTATTGTTATTTTGCTTACAATAATAAATTTTGCTGTACATTTCAAAAAGTTGTTAATAATTAATCCTGTAGAAGACACATACACATGCAATTATTCCTGCTTTCATAAACATAGATTTCCTCTGGTGTCAATATGTATTGCCTTAACATTCCCAGGAGTACTTCCACAAACTCCGAAAGCTTTCATAAAGCATCCATTACAGTCAAAAATGGACACACCATTTGATTCGCTAACATACACATAATCTTCATTGTCGATTGCTATGGCTGTAGGTCATGAAAGACTCCCTCGATCTCTTGAATTGCCCTTCCTTCCAAAACTGAAGAGAAATTGTCCACTCTCATCGAACACATACACACAAGTATTCTTACTGTCGGTCACATAGGCATTACCAGCACTGCTTATGGCATCTTTTTTCGGGACAAATTACTATCCTTTTATCGCGATCGGGCAAGGAGCATGTTCTCTTATAATTGAGATCAGCATTGAATATTTGAACGTGATGATTTCCTTGGTCTGCAACGTAAATTTGACCTCTTCCAATAGCTATACCATTGGGTTTATCTAGTCGATCGTCCTTCCTCCTCTCTTCTCTCCTCCCCATGCTAGCCCATCCAGCATGATCTTGACCAGCTGATTTTGAATGCTTATCAGCAGACAACCATCCTCACATACAGCAACTTCAGAGAGACCAGCCAAATCCTTAGCATTCTGGGGAGACTCCTAAATTAGTTCACTAAATCTTCCCTGAGCTAATAATTTTCTTATCTTTCTTACTGGCGATGTAAATATCGTCATTCACTCCTACTGTGGCTCCCCAAGGCTTGCCAATACCAGGCAGGGTCATAGAAGGCACATCTGATTCTGGACCTAAGGTATAGAGAGGTTTATGAGAGGAAATTGTCTTGACTCCTACTCTAATCACGTCGCTATCTTTGTTGTGAGATTTTGGGCTTTCGATTATCTGCACACGATTATTGTAGGATTCACTAACATAAAAGTGGCCATGTGTGCTGATATGCAGACCACTGATGTGGCTAAACTGACCTGGCTCACTTCCTTGACCGCCAAACGCTCGAACAAACGAACCAGTCTTATCGAAAATCGATACTATCGTGGTGCTAGCTACAAAAATATAGTCTTCGCTATCAATAGCTATGTCTGCAGGGGAGCTTAGGGCAACTCTTTCGCTAATAGGACCATTCTTGCCAAATTTGAAGAGATACTCCCCACTGGAAGAAAGCACATGAACACAGTGATTTCTATCATCAAGTTTTTCCTCGCTACTAGCTAACTGCAAGAGCCCTAGGTGGATGGTTATTGCTAGATGTAAGATGAGGGAATCCAAAGCATGTAGCATCACCATTCAGAACATGCACCTTTTTGTGCTTTCCATCCAGAACATAGATATGACCACTTCTCCCTAAAGCAATGTCGTCTGGGTCACCGATCTCATTTGCCACATCTTTATCACTGCCTTGAACGACATGCACCAGTTTTCCATCAGTCGTAAACCACTGAAGTTTTCAGAGGCTGCAGACTAGGATATGATTATCTGGTGTGATTAAAGTTTTTGATGGGTACCAAAATTTGCCATCAGTATCTCCTTTTTCTCCAATCTGGAGTATCCATGCCATCCCTACTTAATTATAGAGTCTACCAACTCTATGATTTGTTTTACCATACATTCTCCCCCCATTGATTGGCCATTGGCTTCAAAGTTGCTCCAACTGGTGGATTCTTCATGGCTGAACAAGATCAAGCCATTCATGGATGCTTATCATGCTCCATACAGGAAGCACACTCATTACTGGACTGGACTACTTCATTCTCGTGAAAGGGACTATTTCTCACTCTTGCTATTAACGCCAATGGCAGTGAGAGCATCAATCTTGTAGCTGTGTCTTCTATCAGTCTTGCACTTCTTCTATCCAAAAGAGAGTCTATGAGCATAGGTGGAAGGATCTACTCGAATCATTTTATTCTCAACTTGGAATTTTTTAGTGGCAACGTTTTATCTCAAAGAAGAATCGAAAGATTCTAGTCAGTTTATCGTTTCGAGTATCTCTGTGTTGGAATAGCTTTCATTGCCTTAATGGGAATTCTAACTTATCACATCTGCCTGGTCTTAAAATTAGCTCAAGCACCTAATCTCTGGAAATTGTACTTACTTCCTTTTGTCTAGAAATCACAGTTAAATTAAGGCTTCATCAGTCAGTGAAGGTGAAAGAGTAGCAGAGGGTGAGGAGAAGAATGAGCTACATATTCTACCAACTATCTCTGAGGTTCGTGTTGATCTTCGTGAACCACTATTAGAACTGGAGAGTGAATCAGAATTACAGATACATGCTGCTACCTACGAATGATCACATATACCCCGATTGACATGTTTGCACTCTAACTAGCTAATTATCGCAGCAGATCAAAGATGTATAAGTAACAGATTGTTACTGTTTAGGTAGTCATTAACGAGGCATAATAATTATTAATTTTTTCATTAATCAGTCATAATTAACTGAAATCAGAAAATTGAATGAATAGATAGAGAGGGAAGAGAGTAACTATAGTCTGTAAATTTAAGATTCCTTGTGGGCCAGGAGTACAAATTTAGTGCAGCATAAGAATTATGCATATGCATGCAGCATGCATGTCCTCTACTTAACTTCATGCAAGTAATGTTATAGAATGAAACACAGGGTGTGTAAATTCCCCGTGATATGCCCTTGATAGAAACTGATAATGCAGCAGTCTTTTATCCTATGTTCCTGTTGTATAGCTAACACCCAAAATGTTATCATAGCTGGCAACTTCTGTGATTATAAATTTGCCATTGAAGTCGTCTGTTTCAAGTTCTTAGTGAATGGGATTTCCTTCTGTAATCAGCTAGGCTTTTGGGATAGACATATTATTTTAAAGAAGTAACAGTACTCAGCGCAGTTAAGGCCTGGGTCACGTACGGGCAAGGGTTAATCATATTCATGAACTTGTTTCTATGGTAACTACGGTGGTCATATGACCGACCGTGCCAAGTAAACAATAGCGAGCGATCATATTCTCGCTCTTATTGCTGTATTATCCTATTATTGTGACATGCACTATGTTTAGTAGCTTACCTGTGTTGATTTCAGCAGTAGAGACCGTCTGACTTTCTCGATTTTGACCAGAATTGTTCAAAAACTGAATTATTGAAGTGGGCGTGGCCACTCGGTCACATGACGAATGAGCTGCAGTTAGCTAGTTAGTAGTAGTACAGCTAGGCGGCATATAAAGAGAGGACTGGAGATCAAGTTGAGAGGCTAGATAGGTTAAGATCAAGTAGTTTTATAATATCACAGTGTAGATTTGTGAAAGAACCTACTATCGCTGAGTTTCAATACGAACTATGCTGTTGGATACACACCCAAGAATGTACATTTCACGCCATTTCTCGAAACGTAAGTAATATCTAGCTAATCTATACTGTGAGATGTTAGTACACTATGATATGAACTGCATGGAATAGTTAAGGTCGGCCTCAGACCCGTGCATATATGGCGCCTTTTTCGATTTTGTTTACAAACATACATTCATGACCACGCCCACTGTGACGTCATGGCTCGGAATTAATTAACATAATTTAATTACAAGAAAGGGTGAAGATCAAACTTTCTGTTGATGCATAACAGAAGTTCATAGGATGTACTGATGCTGAAATATACAGCATTCAAGTTGTCAGTAAATACCATGCATCCCACACTGACCCAGGCCTTAATAGCGCTGAGTAGCCTGTAAGTTTTTGGGATACCGAACTGTGGATACTTATAGGACTAAGATTTTGGTGCAAGTGAGTATCAGAGTCCATAAACAGTTAAAAGTAAGTCAGATTATACATAATAATATTATTATTATTTTTGACAAAATTAATGGAGACGCTACCAGTGATGGTACAAGGAATTCTTAAATTGTTATTATTTTACTCACTAATCATTGAGACAGATGGATTAAAGAATTATGTCACCCCAAATGAGATAACCCAATGTTCAATTGGTTGGTCCAATTGTCTTACTCTCGAAGAGTATGCAAGTCAGCCTGATGATTATTTTAAAAACAATACCATCTTTGAGTTTGAGCCTGGAAGTCATGGACTGAATAGAAGCTTAACTTTCACAAACCTACACAATTTCACCATACTAGGTAAACGTAGTGAGGTGATTAATGTCTTGCTTGGTCCGTTGGTCTGCATTGCATGGGAAAACTGCTCGAATATTGAAATTTCCTCAATTTCCTTTATACTACTTGAAGATTTTATCTTCGGTATCATATTTGAACACTCACATCTCATACAATTATCTGACATTTCAATCCATGGAAATAAGGGGAACATTGGCTGCAGTTCAGTTTTGAGTCAATACAGTACAATACACATCCAAGATTCCAAGTTTGCTGGAATCCGAGGGTCATATGGTGCAGCAATGATGATCTCAAGATCATGTGTAGTCTTCACTGGAAATAACATATTCTCAGATAATTCAGCACATTCTGGAGGAAGTCTATACATATTATTAGAAAGTGTAGTAACGTTGAGTGGAATTAACACTTTCGTGAATAATACTTCAGAACATTATGTAAACTTTCGCCGAATAAGATGTTTTGAAGATGCGGAGTATGATATAGATTGGGTGAGCTGCTCAGGTGGTGCAATCTATTGCAGATCTTCCACCCTTAACATTAATAGTGAATACTCTGTCTTTGCCAATAACTTTGCACAAAAGTCTGGTGGAGCAATAGAGGCTGACGATGGAAACATAATTACCATTAAAGGTTCCGTTACATTTATGAAAAATGCTGCAAACGATAAGGGAGGTGCAATATTTCTGTATTATGTGACTTTGAGAGTCAGCGGAGATATTTCTTTCATAAACAATGAAGCTGATTTTGGTGGTGCTCTGTCAATTTTGAGAGCAAAGTTTTTATTTGTAGATGGAGAAAGGATGGAAAACGGAAAATCTACTTTCAATGCAGCTACTGTTAAGGTAACAGAGGTTTGCAGAAATGTGGCAATGAATGGAAGCATAGAATCAGACTACGTCAGTATATACAACAGCCACTTTAATGAGTCAGGTAAGGGAAAGATTGTGTTTCGTGGAAATATGGCTTATTCAGAGGGTGGAGGCATAAAAGGTACTGATAATAGTGTCATAACAATATTAAATTTTGATGAACGAATTTGTTTCGAAAATAACACAGCAATACATGGTGGAGGTATGTATTTGGGTATTAATTCGAAACTAGAAATAATATTATCACCATCAATTCAAAGGGGTATCTCTTTTGTTTTGAATCATGCACACAGATTTGGGGGTGCACTCTATGTTGATGATTCTCAGTGTTCAACTGTTCCAAAAGAGTGCTTTCTTTACATTGATGGTTATACCACAACAGAAGTATTGCTTTTATTCTCAAACAATTCTGCTGGATCCATGGGCAGCGCTCTGTATGGGGGACAACTTCATGAATGTGTAATATACTTCACGGTTGATACTACGATGGTTGACTATGATGAAGAGACTCCTTATATAATGAATCTGATGCATTAGCAGTGTTTATGAGCATCTCAACAATCCATGAATCTGATTCAGCCTCAAGCATCACTTCACAACCTGTGCAAATATTATTTTGCAAACGTAAAGGTATACATAGACTGCACAATATCCAATTAAATCTAAATGCATACCCTGGAGAAGAATTTAATATCTCAGTAATAACTTTAGATCAAACTGGTTCTCCAGTACCAACAACAGTTTATATTGAGAAGGGATATCATTTAATTGATAATTATTATGCACGGTTACTTGATGAAGTAGGTGATAGATACCATCTTAGTCCATCTAGGCAACCCACAAATGGCAACTCCTGTACTAACTTGACCTATAAGCTGTATTCTGCATATGAGTATATTAATGTGGACTTTAAACTCTACCACAAAAATCCATGTCAGAGCCTTGTTGATGGTCTGAAAATTGATATTTTTATTAAACCTTGTCCCCTTGGTCTTGAGCTTGCAGAGAGTCAACAATGTGATTGTGACAAAAGACTCCTAAAATTCACACACAAATGTAGTGTACATAAACATGCTACAACAATTGAACGAGAAAAAAATAATTTTTGGATCACCCAAATAGATTTTGACATTTTATTAATTCATGAGTTCCGTTGCCCTCTCGACTATTGCAAAGACATACCTAAAGACGTAAGTCTTAGCGATCCATCTGTTCAGTGTGACTTCAACAGGACTGCAGGGAATTTTGATTCACACTTTAGAATTAAAGTTACGGCCCTTTGAAGTTTTCCCATATGTTTGTATAGGGAAGCCATGCGTTTGCAATGTTTTCCGCCCACGCGCTACGTGAAAAACGGGGAATCCCCGTTAGGCACGCGCACACAAACGTAACGACCTTTACCTACTTTGGTCAATATTGAAGTATAGGGTGCCTGCTTGCATTGTATGGCTCTACTAAGCATCCAGCTCAACTATGTGGCGGTTTTGGACAGTTTTTTTTTTCTGCTTAGTGTTCTGGTCTCCTTGAAAAAAAAAAAAAAAAAAAAAAAAAAAGCTTAATTAGGCCTAATTAAGCATGTGGGCGTGTTCCTGGCACTGTGTGGAGTGTGTGCATGTGCGTTAATGCAGGTTTTATTGCTTCCGATTGGGCGTGGCTTCACGGGCCAGTGCTTGGATATCGGCGCCTAAGACTTGACCTCGGCGATAGGTGGGCGTGTCCCGGATGCGGTGGTGACCTTTGAACCCTGCCAGGAGGCTTTGGGGGCGTGGCAGGAGGTCAAAGGTGAGTCCATGTCATTTAATGGGGCACTGTACGCCGGTGCGATCGAGGGGACCGTACGGCTGGACGGAAGCTGACGATGGTTTGAAGCGGATGTGGTTGCGATGACGTGGTGTTACTCCGCCCACACAGGAAATGAGGTGAGCTCTGGTGTGGGCGGTGTGGCAGAACGGCCTCTAAGTATTTGTGTGTGTTTTGGCCTTGAGGAAGCTGTGGGTTTTAATTGGGATTGATTGTGGGCTTCCGGTGGACATCCGGTGGCCAGTCGGCACTTGATTGAGAATGGTGGTCCTTGAGGCACAGGGTGGTGCTGTTTTGGGCGTGGCCTGGCCCCTCCCTTCCGGCTCGGCTTCCGGTCCATGGAGGATATTAAATGAACACTTCCGGCTCTAGCAGCCACACCCCTGAGACCTGTGCAATTAAAAGGGCGTGGTTACCCAACATGCACCTCACTAATGACTTTGATGTGGTTTAGGTGTCATATCCCCACCTCACGCCCACGCAATTAAATGGTACCTTAAAACTTATCTACTGTACACAGTATATGGCATAGTAGAAAGCTTAATTTGCATACAGGAGACTATACCTGCCCATGATCCATATTTCTTGAGATTTATTCTTGATATTCCCAGAGGATCCAGGAACAAGGCACAAAAGTCACCAGCAAGAGCCTTTAGAGCTCTCAACGTCAACCAAGACAGCCATAGAATACCAATATAAACTGCAGCCACATTCCTGTGGTACAAGGACCAAAGAAGCCTCAGCTAATGACATGCTAAGCTAGATCTATTGATTTTACTACCTGTAGGAACAGAAACGTTCGGAAAAGAAGAGACCTAGACTATTCCTTCACGAACGAGATCCATCTGTACATTTTGGGGCGGAGATTATGCATGTGATCGCAGACGAGCCACACCCTTTATGCGCATGCGCACCTAGCAGCTAAACTGTGCCTGTGTTTATCATCAGTCTAGTCCCGTTCCCCGCCCCAAAAAAGAAAGGGAAAGGGGCGAGACTAGTGGGCATATTATTATAGATTTCATGTATATGCATTCAAAGGTTCCCGAGTTCAGCTATATGTCGACGGCGGATGACTCTCTGTACTGGGCTTGTTTTCATGGCTCCAAACATTGGACTATCGCATTAGCGAGCCAGAATAACGTCAATTATGTACGCCCTAGTATCGGTGATACTCCTCTCCATCAAGCCTGTAAACAAGGTTGGTTGGACATTGTCGAGATACTCATTCAAAAGTATGGATGTGATCCTAATGTGGTGACTAAGAGTGATGAAAGTCCACTACATTATGCTTGTGTACATCATGGTCACACTGATATTGTTGTGCTTCTCATCGAAAAATATGGTTGTGACCCTAATGCTGTGACTAAGAGTGGTGAAAGTCTACTGCATTATGCTTGTCGATATGGTAACATTGATGTTATTAAGATACTCATTGAAAAGTATGGTTGTAATCCTAATGTGGTGACTGAGAATAATGAAAATCTACTGCATTTTGCTTGTCGATATGGTCACATTAATATCGATGATGTTAAGCTACTTATTGAAAAGTGTGGTTGTGACCCTAGTGTGACAACCAAGAGCAACCAAACTCTATTGCATTATGCTTGTCAATATGGTAACTTAAACATTGATTTCATAAAGTATCTTATCAATAAGCAGCACCTAAATCCATTAATCAGAGATAATATCAACCAATCAGAACCTCTTGATTACGCTGTAAACAATAACAAACCTTCCATTGCTGTATACCTCTGCCAGTGTATATCCTCAGACGAGATGTTAAGTCCAAACAGAATTAAGACGACTGTCAATCTCATTAAATTTATCTTAAGGACTGATAGTATCGTAATCGGTAGCATTGAGGATCGAATGTGGAAAACTGCCAGTGGGGACAATATTCTTCAACTTGTGGGTAATTCCAAGATGCATATAGCACATATGCCATCAGCAGTACTATTAATGTCAATTTCTCATAATGCCAGTTGTATTAGTGAATATTTTAAACCTGATTTGAGGACAGCTGATGGTGATACTATCTTTCAATTGGTGTGCCAATCTGAGACTCTTGTATCACAAATCTCTTCAGTAGTGATGATGAAGTGGTTAATTGACTCCACTGATCTCAATGACATGAAAATTGATACAATGTCATTAAAAGGGACTACAGCAGATGGTGACAATTTCCTTGAACTAATATGTCAGTCTGAGAAATGCTTAATACAAATATCTTCCACAGTATTTTTGAAATGGTTAAGGGAGAATATTCTTCACTCTGTGACTATAGCCATACCCGACTATAAGACAGCTGATGGTGATACCCTCCTTCAACTCATACTGCAATCAGAAATGTCCATATCAAGAATTTCTTCACAGATGCTATCAAAGCTATTGAGTAATAGCAAGAAGATAACTATCAATGAAATGAAAAATGTTAATCCAAATTGGAAAACAGTGGATGGAGCTCATTTTCCTCATGTTCTCTGCCTATCCAACATTGAGAATGACAAAGTAACTGAGCTAGTACAATATTATATAATGGAGAATGGTTGGAATCCAGATACTTTGGATGGTGAAGGAAATACTGTCCTTCATTTTGCTTGCCGAACTGATAAACTTGCTTTAGTGTCATATTTAATCGATCAAGCTCATTGCAATCCAAATGTAGAAAACCATGAGAAGAGTTTGCCTGTTGATTTGATAACAGATTTGGAAGGTACTAATTATCTTTGTCAACATTATCAAGTGTCAGTACCTTCAAAGACAATTAGCAAATGGCTGAACAACCAATTCTTGATTAATGATACAACAATGTTACAATCTTTGGTGAGTAGACTTAAAACCATAACTAATGATGGAAGCACTCTACTGCATGACACTGTGGCCATGGCGTGCACATCAAAAAGGTTGTTTGAATATCTACTCACAGAATGTCACTGTGATCCTAATTGCTTGGATAGTAAAGGGCGAATGCCACTTCAGTTGACTTCTGATTCAGAGATCATGAAGATACTTGTTGAACATGGTGCCAGAATAACAACTGATATTTTATTTAAAGTAATAATATCAGTGTATATAACAGAGTTTACAGCAGTTGATTTATTTACCATCTCATCAAGAAAAAGAACAATGTTATGGAATCCTACAGATGTAAACAGAGATGGTGATAATGCTTTAGAACTTGCTGATGCTCACAATAAGCCAGAAGTTGTTACTTATTTGCTCACAGAAGCTAAACGTGATCCAAGTGCAAACTATCTTTTTAATTCACTACTGGAGGTAACAAGAAATTTGAAGATTGCTAAGTTACTTATTGAAAGTGGAGCAAGAGTAACTCCAAAGTTAGTACTCAGACTTGTGTCTATGGAAAGTGAACCAAACAAATGTTCATTAATCAAACTATTATTAACAACCTGGAACCCTGATGATGCAGATGAGGATGGTTACTCTGCCCTTCACCTTGCTTGCAAAGCTGACCACCCTACCACTGTAAACCTCTTACTCTCTGTAGCTCAGTGTGACCCAAATATCAAGAGTAAAAATGAAGAAGTGCCAATTCAGTTGACTTCAGATTTAAGGATCACGAAAACACTTGTTGAGCATGGTGCACAATTGACAACAGATGTTGTATTTAAACTAATATCAAAGTATCACACAGATTCTAGAGTAAGTGAATTATTTGAAATCTCAATAACAAGAGAAACAATGCTAAGAAATCCCAATTATTTGAACAGTGATGGCTACACTGTTCTTCATCTTGCTTGTGAAGCTAAATGTGTTATCATAGTAACTTACTTACTCTCTGTAGCTCACTGTGATCCAAACATCAAAGGAGGTATTGATGGCTACACTGCTCTTCATCTTGCTTGCAAAGCAGAAAATTCTACTATAGTGAATCATTTACTCTCTGTAGGTCACTGTAATCCAAACATCAGCAGCAATAATAATGAAGTGCCACTTCAATTGACAACAAATTCAGAAATCATTAAAGATCTCATAAGACATGGAGCCAAAACAAGCATTATGTATAAATCTTACAAAAAAGCTCTGGGAACAAATAAGCCACTCCAACCTCCAGTCAAGGTGTTTGTTGTTGGAAATCCATCAGTTGGGAAAAGTACCCTTACTGCAGCACTCAAGACTGAGAGAGGGATTATTGCTCAATTTTTTTCTTCAGGGAGAGTCACTGGAGTTGATGAAAAGACAGTTGGAATAGTACCACATGACTTAGAGAGTGGACATTTCGGCCGTGTTACACTGTATGACTTTGCAGGTCATAGAGAATTCTACAGTAGCCATGCTGCTCTTCTTCAGACTGCTATACAGTCCACTCCTCCAATATTCCTTCTTGTTGTCAATCTTTCTGAAGATGATAATGAAATTATCAAAAATATTCTTTATTGGATATCGTTTCTAGAAAATCAATGTGCTTCTGTCACTTGTAAACCCCATATCATTCTTATTGGTAGCCATGCTGACACTTTGAAAGGAGGCGATCCCAAGGATAAAGTAAAGACTATTGATGCAAAGTGCTTCACCTATATGAAGTATATTGGATTTGTTGCTATGAACTGTCAGTTACATGAATCAACAGGCATGAGTGATTTGCGCCGTTTATTGATCAAAAATTGTCAAGAACTACGAATACGTGAACCAATTACATTCAATGCTCATTGCTTTCTCGTCTATTTGATAGACAAATTCATAAATTGCACAGCTGTTACTGCTGCAGCAGTTACGATGAAAACTATTTCAGAAACAATAAAGAATCAACAATCAAAGGAAGGAGTATTGGAGTTCCTTCCCACAAATTTTGATGCACTTTACAAAATCTGCTTGGAGCTTAATGATAGAAGCCATATCTTATTATTAAAGGACAGAATGGCCGTTGAAAACAGTTTAATTATCATTAATAAAGAATTTCTGCTTTCTAAAGTACCTGGTGCTGTTTTTGCTCCAAAAGGCTTTAAGCAATACAATGAATTGTGTACTAATACTGGTGTAGTACCTTTGTCAAAAGTCACAAGCTGGCTTTCTGAAGTTGATAAAGTTCGCAAGAAAGATGTAGATAGTCTGATTTCCTTTTTAACTCACCTTGAATTCTGTCAAGAAATTTCAGATCAAGCTCTTCACCAGCTCATATCTGAACAATATCCCCAAGTATCTGGTGAGCGCTATTACTTGTTTCCCGGCTTAATCTCCTTAAAAGCTGATGACTCTGTATGGAAAATGCAATCAACTATGTATGACTGTAACTTTGGATGGATTTTGAAATGTATTCATCGGGAACAATTCTTCAGCTCTCGGTTTTTACAAGTTCTACTATTGAGGCTAGCCTTCTCTTTTGCTCTTGAAGCATCATGTGACATAGCTAGTCAGAGTATTGATCCAGGAATTCGTCGAAATTGCCATTTATGGAAGAATGGAGTATTTTGGGGGAGTGTGTTTGGCATGCAGACCCTAGTCGAAGTCACATCAGATAACAAATCTGTCATCTTTTTAGCACGCTTCCGAAAAGCAAATCTCTTACAGTGCATCCATCTTCGATCAGCTGTCATCAGCACCATTCTGCAATGCAAAGAGCAATTTTGTCCGAGAGTTATTATAACCGAGTCATTTATTGACTCCTCTTCACCTCTCCAGTATCCATTAAATCCTAAAGACACTATTAATCATACTTGTTCACTCCAAAACCTGACTGCAGCTGTTGTAAGAGCTGACTGTAGGCATCCAGATGTTGTATTTCCATTTTGCACGGTTCCTGCCAAAATTATTTTGTCATTTGAGCCTTATCTTGAGATGAATTTACCCACTATTCAAGAGTTATACAATGAGAAAAACGAAAATGAAGTGATTAAAAATAACTTTTTTGCCAAATTCGTTCAAAAAGCGACAGATAAACTAAGCTACTTGATTAAAGAGGTTTCAGGAAGTTCAACAAGTAGTAACAGTGAAAATCAGCTTTATCAAGATCTATTGAGATGGAGAGATAGTGATAAGACTAATAAGAAAACGTACAAACAACTTCGTCAAACAGTGGATCAATACAGTGTCTTTGCTGGAAGAAATGTACTGGTAAGTTATAACTAAAACTTGCAGTTGGAACATGTGTTAATTAATTTTTTGTGAACTCTGAAAATTCAATAGGAACTAGCAGGGAAACAACTAAAGCTTCCCAAAGCAGCCACTGTAGATGAAGAGGAGGAAGAGAAACAGCAATGCAAACTAAAACCACATAGTGAGATATGATCATGACTGCCATACAATAATTATTAGTGTTAGCCAACTGTTTTACAGGTAGTGCACCCAAGTTGCATGAACTTCAACTACTCAAACTCCCCAATGGAACTGAACTTAGAATCTTGAGGGAAGTGGCTCCTGAATGGGATGAAGTTGCTGTGGCTTTAGGCTTTGATGGAGCCAGGATTAAAACAATTAAGATGGGTGCACACTATCAACCAAGAGAAGCATGTCTTGAGATGTTCACCGAGTGGTTAAATGGAGGTCATGACCTTCAGCCTCCAACATGGGATGTTCTCATTCAATCCTTAACAGCAGCGAATCTAACGGAAATAGCCGACATATTAAGTTGTACAATTGAGATTGTAAGTTTCAACCTAATACAGCTAGCTATTATAATAAAAACATACAACTCTTTCAATAATTATTAATCAAATTTTTAATGTATAGGAAGCTGAAGATGATAATGATAGTATCTCATCTTTTGTGGTAGTAGACATTGAGTCTCAAGAAATATCATCCACTGCTGATTCTGATATGAAAACGAAAGGTATTATAATTCTATTCAACGTCCTATAATAATTATAATAATTTTCTTGTGTGTGCATGTTTCGTTCATGTAAAATCTTTTATTGCTACGTGCATACGTACCTAGCTACAGCAGAATTATCTTCAAAATGTGATAAAAAGGAGTCCCGTACAGTTAATCGGAACATGGAGGGCAAACTGACTGGGGCACGGTCACAAAAAGAGCAAGGTAGTGCTGCTCTCTATTGCAATAAAATTTATAATAATAAAGTTTACACAATAATACACTTATTAGGCTCAGGCATTAGTACAACACTTAATATCAAAGCTCTTGAGGTACTAGAAGGTCATGGGGGGAGAAAGGTCAGAGTTGTTGATAGCATAGGGTCTGAGTGGAAGGAGGTGGCCAAAGCACTGGACATGGGACAAGAAGACATTGACATGATCAAGAGCAGACATTCAGATCATGATGAGGAAGCATGCCGTGAGATGCTAGCCACATGGTTAGAAGGCAATAATGGTGAGGTATCCTGGACTGCACTCACTCAGGCTTTGATTGATGCTGGACTACCACAATTAGCTGATAGTTTGAAGGATGTTCTAAATTTGTGATTATCATTAATAGGTTGTGTAGATGTAGCTATAATATAATATAGTAACTAATTAAATATTCAATAGCCCCAAATCCCAGAATCTTGTTTATATGAATAGCTACAACCAATAGTATACCCTGGTAGTTACTAAATTGAATGCCTACGATATTGAAATGTTTTACTGGTAATAATGTATTTTTGGTATTGCCCCTTTATATTAGCATAGGATGTTATATCACCGGTCTGTAATTTTAATTTTAGTATCAATTTTACGTATAATAAATTCATGAATCAGGAATACTAGTATCGTGAGCCATAACTACTGTACTTGTATATATTATGACATTAATTAATTTTGTGTAAAGTATTAATTTATCAATATCATTATTATTGTGTATACTTGACAGCAGGAAAATGAAATTTTCATCGGGTCTAATTTTCACAGACACACACAATCATACACTGCAATTATGCTTAGTAGCTATAAATTTAGTATATTATGTGTTTCAAATTTGCTTTTGCAATTATGACATTGTAGTTGATGATTGTGAAAATTGGACCCTTTGAAGACTTTCTACAATTATACTGTAACTATAAAATAATTACTAAATTAATACTGCCCACTATAATAATAAAATTATAATGTATATACTATCATCAACGTCATTTAGCCTTGGATTTCCATTTCAGGTAGTGTGCTCTGCCCGCTTTCATCATCTTCCACACTAGACAATCCATGATGAACGATGGCAGCAGGGAACTTATACATCCCTATAGCATGAGAGAGAGGGAGGAAGAGAGAGATGGGGGGAGAAGGGAAAGAGAGAGGGAGGGAGGGGTAAGATCGAGAGTCAGTACACGGTCGAAGAGGGCAAGGATCATAAACCTGAATTTCATGTGAAATATTGCTGTAGGTGAATTTCTTGATGCCAATGGTAGTCACAGCTGAGCAGGTGAACTGAATAGCATCAGCTATCCAGAAGTTAGAGTGACGAAAAGGAGTCATTGGCGTCGCCACAAAGAATGGCATCACACACTGATTAATATGGTGATCGTATGCAGGGATAATATTGATCAGTACGTACTAAGTGAGTGATACAATAATACATGTACACGAATATACAGCATACAGTTAGATGAACTTGGAAAGCTTGTCATAGTGAGATATAATAATATTATGTGTTCTAAATAATGCCCACCTTGTATAAAATTATACGGCGGTACAGTGTGCATGGGCCTCAGTGTCCACACTGCATGATCCCAGTTCATTATCAACAACCAACCTGAACAGTGATGCCTTCACTGCTGTACTCCTTACTCAGACCCTCAGAGAAAGAATTGATAAAACTCTATTGGCGCACAAATAAAGTTTCACTGGGTGAAATTTCTGCATGCCGGCTGTAAAAAACTATGGTAGGTATAATAATAATTTAAAAGTGTACCTAAGTGGCTGCATAGCACATGAACATGGGAGGAGCGAGTTTACTGGAGCTGCTGGAGAGATTCACAATCAGACCATTCCTCTTCTCCAACATCTTGGGTAGCAGCAGCTTGGTCATCTAAGCAATATGATCAGGATCAGTATTGAAAAATGATGCAAGACCAATTATTATGATGCATACATCCGTAATACATGTACATGCAATAAGTGTAATTAAGCAACCATGTACGTAGCAGGTGTAAACATGGTGCACGCGCTTACCAATTCATTATTACAAGTGATTCACCATGTATGTTCATATTGTGGTACCTGTAGTAGTGATTTTCCATGTTTAGAGTAAAGAGAGAGAGAGAGAGAGAGAGAGAGAGAGAGAGAGAGAGAGAGAGAGAGAGAGAGAGAGAGAGAGAGAGAGAGAGAGAGAGAGAGAGAGAGAGAGAGAGAGAGAGAGAGAGAGAGAGAGAGAGAGAGAGAGAGAGAGAGAGATTGAATCAGTAAAAAAGGAACTACCCCAGTGTTAGTTTACCTGCTTTTAAATAGTATTTAGGCTCGACCTTCAGTAAATTGTGTACCTTTTACAGCAAACAAAAGTTGCACAGTACCTGTAGTAACATCCACAAATTTTAAGTCTATTATACTGTGGCATAAGAGAAAAGAGAGAAAGAGAGAGGGATCAGAGGGAGAGATTAGAGAGAGAGGGAGAGAGAGTTGGCATGCAAATACTTGGCATGCAAATACTTGCCATGGCGCCACAGCAAAAACAAGTGGGTTATGTTGACCTATAATGTGGATTGCCTCAGTTGCACACACTACTTGTCCCATGACAATTCTCAAAATAGCATAAAAATTATTGGCTATAGATATTGCAAAGATTATATCTCATCTACATTAATTTTATTATTACATGTATAATATTACTGCAGTGGATGCACAGGATGATCGAGCTTAATTGCCAGTCCATGCATGGTCCAGGTATGTGATACACAATCATGGCGTCACCACAGGGGCTGCATGTTAAGTACATGTATATGAAATGTAGCTATAATAATAATTATTAATATATAGTGCAACCACGCATGTACTTCCAAAAAATGTTCGCGTTTGTAACTCGCACAGTTTTTAACGCATCGACGTCATTCTTTTTTTATTGCAAGCGCCTGCCCATGCTCTACACGTTGAATAGCATATAAAGATGCCTGCAGTGTTAGAAATGCAGTTTTGCATGTTGCCCGACGATTTTTGCATGCGGTGGCCGCCTATGACATCATTAAATTCATAAATTTTTCGGCCAGTTACGTCACGCCCCCTTTTACCGCGTGCTTGCCGCGAACGACAGATCGTCAAAGAAGAGTTGTTTTGTGAGCTTTAAACGTGAAAGAACGATGCCACCGAAGACCAAGAGACAGAGGCAGCTACAGTCAGCCCTGGATAAAGCCAGAGAGTCGAAAAGGAGCCGCGTAACGGACGAAGGACCCAGCGCCAGCGCTGAGAGTGACGAGATGAGCGGACGACTCGATGCTGACACCAGAGAAGTCGACCTTGCTCAGTTTGTGACGATGTCCGAGGACGCGTTGGACACTGACGACGAAGCTGTCGACCCCTCGTTCGATTTGGACAGTAGTCTGAAGTCTGATGTGGAGCATCTGCAAGACAGCTTTTGTGACGATTGGATTTCACACCTTGAGAGAGAAGACAGGGTGTCTTTAGGTTTGTTCTTGTATTTCCAGCTCTCGAAGCATTTTGATCTTGGGGACACCAAAGCTGCTGAGCTTGCTGGAATGATGGTGGGAAGGTCAGACAAGACTGTGCGCGAATGGAGGAAGCACTTTGTGGAGGAAGGAGAGATCCCTGAAAGTATTCAGGGTAAATACCAACGGTCGGGTGTGCTGTGGTCGGATGAGAGCCTCAACAGGAAAGCTACGCAGTACATCAGAGACAATGCTTGTGTAAAGGGAAAGCCTAACCTTACTGTCAGTCAGTTTTGTCAGTGGGTGAATGACGATCTCCTCCCAAATTAGACCCTTGAGCCGGGATTTCCGAGGAAAGTATCGGTTGAAACGTCGCGTAAATGGATGATCGAGCTAGGGTTCAATGTCGTACGTAAGAAGAAAGGCACATATGTGGATGGTCACGAGCGCGATGATGTCGTCGAATATCGTAAAACATTCCTGCGTAGGATGGTTTCCCTCGGATTCCTCAACGAAAGCAACGCGCCGACTGAGGAGGCAAAGAACGCACTTCCGAGTGACATTCGTGCTCCCTTGCCTGAAGTTGCCGAAAAAACCGTTGTCCTCTTTCATGACGAGTCCACGTTCCAGTCGAATGAAGACCAGCCCACTCTTTGGGCAGAGAAAGGAACGACCGTGATGAGACCAAAGTCAAAAGGAGCAGGAATTATGGTTTCGGACTTTATCGACGAACACAGCGGATATTTACAACTGACGGACGAAGAGCATGCACGCGCCAAGGAAAGCGACCCGACGATACGTAAGCACGCGCGACAACTGTTCGAATACGGAGAAGGTCGAGATGGATATTGGACATCAGAGAAGTTTATGGCTCAACTCAAGCAAGCGGTAAAGATTGCGGACGCAAAGTATCCCAAAGCTGACGGATGGCGAGTCGTTTGGATTTTCGACCACAGCAGTTGCCACGCTGCGATGCCTGACGATGCCTTGGACGTAAACAAGATGAACGTGAATCCCGGCGGCAAACAGCGAGTGATGCGCGATGGATGGTGGGGTGGAAAGCCTCAGTCAATGAACTTTTCTTTGGGGGTTCCAAAGGGAATGCGACGTGTACTGGAGGAGAGAGGAGTTGACACACGATCGATGAAAGCAGATGAAATGCGCGCGGCTCTCGGCAGTCATCCGGACTTCAAGAATGAAAAGTCCTCCATAGAGCGGTTTCTAATCGAGGAGAAAGGACATATTGTTTACATGTTGCCTAAATTTCACTGTGAACTTAATCCGATCGAGCGTGTGTGGTCTCAGTCAAAGCGATATACGAAGGCGTATTGCAAGTACAGTATTGTGAGTTTACGCAAAACTATCATCCCTGCCCTTGAAACTGTAAGTTTAGAAAATATTCAGAACTACTTTAGAAAGGTTAAACATTACATGTTTGGTTACTTGGAAGGCCTCCCTGGAGGATCTGATTTAGAAAAGCTTGTTAAAGTTTATAAAAATGTAATTAAGTCACACAGAAGAATTTCTGAACATCAGTAATTTTCTCCCGAATTTGTTTATTATGTTTAATTAGTTGTTTAACACTTATGCATTTTTTGCTCTGTTAGAAATGTTTGCATACCTATGTACTTGCCTCATGATTATTTTGAGAATTTTCTGTAAATCTTTCAGAAATGACATACCATTTTTGTACACATATGTCTTAATCGATTATAATTTATTATAAATTACAGTTAATGTTAAGACTAAAATTTGGTCTGTTAGGATTTTTGCTTGTGCTGAGAGCTTTCAAATGATGCCTTAAGTGTTGAGTTTGGAGCAAGTATGTAGGACTACATAGCAATATAAACAAAATGCCATTTATGGAAGTGTGGTTGATGACGTCATAGGTATGCGAGCCCCACCCACGCAAAATTATTGCTCTCAGTGGGGAGAAATGATCCTCCAAGTCTTAACCCCTAATAATCATCCATAAGCATGTTACATCAGTAAATGTGCTTTTGAACATTGTTGGAAGTACAAGGATTGTTGCACTATAGTACATATCCACTACGTATACAGAGGCTGAGGTCAAACACTAATGTCTGTAATATATTAGTGTACGCCAGCTGATATGAGTCAACCATCATGTAATTTTGAAATTTAACCATGTCACATTCTCAGGCCCTATAGTATTATATTCCCATGTTATGACCGGGACCCTGCATGCGTGGGGGTCAACGAGGCTATAATAAGGCTGCTTGTGTAGAACACCAGCACACTCATAGGAAAGTCCAACATTGTTTACTGCAGAATAATTACATGTACATTATCGATCACAACATTAATACTTAGTCTAGTACATATACAATGTCATGTATACATAATATGATACGCATGTACCGTAAATTGTGAATATTTCATCATTAAAATATTTTTTGACAGCCTACCTTTTATTATATACTCGGGCATTGTGTACGTACTGCATATGCGCACCCCTTGCATTGGGTGACCCATAGGTACCCTCTATATACTTTGGTACTATATATACTCTGGCCGTGTGTACCTATTGCATGTGTGTACCCTTGGGTGACCCATAAGTACCCTATGTATATTTCAGTGCTCTATTACATACTCAGGCAGTGTGTACCCACTGTATATGTACACCCCTTGCATTGGGTGACCCATAGGTACCCTATGTATATTTCGGTACTATATTAGCTATATCCTCTGGCCGTGTGTACCTACTGCATATGTGCACCCCTTGGGTGGCCCATAGGTATCCTATAATTGAAGGGGTCAGTGGAAAAAGGGGATAAGTCATATTTTAAATTTAGTACTTTTGAGAAAACAGGCATTTAAGTATGGACATACATTGTTGCCTGTATCTCTGTTTTGGAGCAATAAAAATTGTTTTAGACACAGAGCATTGCACACACAGTATTTCAGTGTAGTAAGGAATAGGATTTTTAATCCGTTTTCGAATATTTGGAAATGGTCGTCACTTGGATAAACGCGCTGCGGGTAAAATGTACGCGATTTTGAAAAGTTTGCGTTCAAATAATTATTGCGGATCACCCAAAAAGATTGCGTGTGCGTGCTTAAAACATTGCGTGCGAATAGTAGATGAGTTGACCTTAGTAGCAGTATGCAAAACTCCATTTTATCAAAAATATGACTTCTCTCCTTTTTCCACTGATCCCTTCAATTATATCCTTCGGTACTATTATTATACTATGGCCATGTGTACCTTCTGTATATGTGCACCCCTTGGGTGACCAATAGGTACCCTATAATAATATAATACTTTGGTATAATACTCCAGCCGTGTGTACCTACTCTGCATAATATGTGTACCCTTGGGTGACCCATAGGTAATGCATGTATACTGGAGTAATGAGTTACGGGAAATATAGCATAATGTTCAACCTTGGGCTCACTCATATGTATTATACCAATTGGTGTATGACTTGTATACTGTGATGGCAACACAGGACATTTATGCCCGTAGCCTGCAAGATTACTGATACTTTAAAATTGGCTCACCTGCCCACTCTCCGTACTTATTGAGATTGGTCCTGAATATCCCCCATGGAGTAAGGACAAAGGCATGAAACTCTACCGCAAACTTGAAATTTCAGTAGTTTAAGAGCTGTCCAAGAGAGCCAGAGAACACCAACCACAGCTGCTGCATTCCTGGAGGGAATTAATTTCAATGATATGAGCCACACTGTACTGCAAAAATTTAACTGATGCATTGATGGCTATTTATTGTAGCCAAGGTCCATCGTGTGCATATTAAAACTACCCATGTTTTTGGATGTAGTCTGGGTGCCAGCTCCTTCCTCTCTTGTGAAGGGGCGGCACCCAGACTAACTTTAGTAGCGATTACAGACTTCCAAGGGGCTGCGGTAGATCGCGAATATCTGGGCTCTGGCTAGGAGTACTCTCATGAAACAAATTGCAGTAGATAGCTCAATGAAAAGGCTATCCATCGAGGCCTTAACCTTGCAAATCGGTCCAGCGGAATGGCCGCTATAGCTTCATTTTTGTTTGTATTAAGTTTCTATGGAGAAAGCTTAGGTGAGCGTGGCTTCGTAACGGTTTTGCCTACGATCCTGTTACAAGCGCCGTTGGATAGAGCTCGTGGAGAGCTACCTTCTGATACTCGAACATTGATATCCCACTGGGAGAGGTTTCACGGAAAAATTGGTGAAATTTGGAAGTCTGTAATCGCTAACTTTAGTAATACATGTACCTTTATCCTTTCTAACTAACGCGCCACTAAAATATAACTAGAGCTTTGTAGAGCGCATACCCCGCGCATGTTATAGCAATACTATGGGGCAGTTTTATGACTTGATGACCCTTTCCAACATTGAGCTTGAGCATGCGCAGTCACATCAGCATACTAAAAGAGTGGGTGTGGTCAATAAACCACAGGCATGCTGAACAGAAAATGCACGATTTGTAGCACTAGCAAGCCTTTTTGAGCAATTCTAAGCGCGTACAAACCATTTTTTCACCAATATCTACTGATTGGTTGTACTTACAGCTCACACAGATGCCTAGAACACGAGATCCGGCAATTTTCGTGCCGACAATGATAGACAGACAAACCGATTGCTTTACCCCTTGCGCATGCGCGCGGGGAAATTACCGACTTTAGGTGGTACATTTAATAATATTAGAGCACGGAAATCAACGTTAGGTGGTCAGGCCATACCCATTCAATATGTTGTTGCTCGGACCCGACCGACCCTGTCCTTTTTTTATTATTGCAAAAAAGGGCGTGTCCACACGTTGCACATACCGCGCGCTTGGCCGGCCAGCCCATCTAATTCAATTAAGCGAACCTTGTGTGCGCACTCTTTTCTGGATCGACAACGAGGTAGAGCGAGATCAAGCTGGGCGCAAAGGGCAACTGCTTCATGTGCTTGGCTATCAGTCTTGGTAAAGTGCGGTGTTGTTTGCTTGAAACTGAGGATAATCATTTGTTGTGAGTGGACAGATTCATTTGCAGCAGTGCTGGACAAGGTGGAAGACTAGTACTACAGTGAAAAAGTAGTTAAAAAGGTGATTATTTCTACCAACGAGAAGTTTGTCGACCTATGTCACGTTGTTCCTCTCACTGTTCCCATCTCTGTGTGTGATCAGTTTCGATGCAATTTTGTCTGCTTCTATTTGAAGGACAATCATATCATAGTGCTAAGCTGGTTAATTTCCCTCCTATCTGCTACTACTGTGGTGGTTCTGAGGAAACCCTTGTCAATGACGAAGAAATGACTGAACTGAAGCAACAGTATGCAGTGGTCCGACCTATATGTTTATTATGTAAGGCTAGTGGGAAGAAAAGTTTTACTAGTCACCCGAGCAACTTAAAAAAGAGAAGGAAGACAAATTAATAATTTTTTATGATGTCATTATCTAGTGTTAATTTGATTATAATGTCATGAATATATTTAAGTAATTAATTTTTTTCCCCGACCGACCGACCCTTGTTTGCATTGATCAATGTCCGAGCAATAACATATCAAATAGGTATGGCCTCAGAGAGGCACGTTGTAATTAGAGCAGAAGTGTACGTGGCTTCCAGTGTAATATACTCGATTCAGTATGGGATACTCGAGCTATTGTCAACTGTATACCGGTACTGCTCTATTATTTATAGGGCCTGGTAGTAAAATTAATAATACCTCACGAGTTTTCATGCTATGCATGGCACAGTTTATGCACCTGTAGAAGCAGTAGTGTTCAGAAACAAAGATATCCAGAAGGTTATCCATCTTGTCCTCCTTTGTGAATGCACAAACTGTGCAATAAATTACCGTAGAAACTGGTTGTTAAGCGCTGCTCGCTGTTAAGCGCATACTTTTTATTAAGCGCATAGTTTTGTGCGAGCTTTACCGCTCTTTGTTAGGCGCATATACCCAGCAAGCCAGCTGAACCACGAGCGATCGGTTACATGAGCCCAAAAAGAAGGCTAGAAGTAGGCTGGAGAAGAAAATGTCGAGAATTACGCTCTCTGGTCGCTTCTTGGCCGCCGTTGTAGGCCTTTCTATCCTCGACACGTTCTTTACGCACGCCCCACCTACCGTGTTTTAGCACTTTTAATTAAGCGCATGCTTCCTGTTAAGCGCACACTTTTTATTAAGCGCATATTTTCTTACTGCCGCGTGTTATAAGCGCATGCGCTTAACAACCAGTTTCTACGGTATTTCTGTTTAATCTCTTTGCTAAGGTGCCGTTCTTTTGCTGCCATCCTCGAGAGAGAGAGAGAGAGAGAGAGAGAGAGAGAGAGAAGGGATATTAATTTTGGAAAATGATCAAACACACATTGGTTCACCTGAAGAGCATGAGAGAAGCAGCCATGAGTGAATCTCTTTATCCCAATGGTAGCCACGGCTACCCGGGCAAAAGCAACTGGCTCGGGCACCCAAAAGTTAGCACTGCCACTCCCACTCATCGCTGTGCTCACATAGAAATGAGACATACACTGAAATGAAGAAAATTTAAGGCAGATTGAGAGCAAAAATAAATACACGGCATGGAAGCTCACCTGTACTATGATGCCTTTGCTGGTGTATTCCTTATAGAGGCCAGCAGAGAAAGAATCCACAAAACTCTGCACATTGAAGAGTACAAAAAATTAATGGTCACATATATTGTAATTAAACTAGAGATTCAGAAAGAATAATCTGTACATCAATAACTGGCTTGCATATCACATATTATGAGTTATTTTTAAATGCATTTTTAGTTCATCACCTTAGTGGCAGCATAGCCAGTGAGCATTGGAGGCATGATGCCAGAGACACAGGATGAGAGATTCACTATGATGCCTCTCCTCTTCTTAAACATTCCGGGCAGCACCACCTTCGTCATCTATAGTGTGAAGTTTGTTTAATTTCAACAGCCTAAGTATAGTGCCATGTATATGGATTTGATGAAGGTACGTGGGATGCCAATAATAATATTATCTAGAGGAGGCATATTATATGAGCATAAGTACATGTAGTTAACCCTCGGCGCATGCGCGAGGGTTACGGTAGTTGGTTTGTGTGTCTGTCTGTCTGTTATCACGCTACCTGCTACATACCTCGTTTGCGAGTCCAATTTGCGGTGTTATAAGGTTCCTTATGGCGTTCCAAAGCCATGATTTGTGTGGATTTCTCCGAAAACGCTTTGTTCGCCAGTTTTGGCGTCATTTGTGGATTCTAAGCTTCTTGACTTTTCCCGAGCTAGCGATAGCATGACTTAACGTATAAATAGGTTGCGCGCTATATACGGTATGTACATCTATTAACCCTCAGCGCATGCGCGGTTGCATCAATCCCGCCGCTCAGTCCACTGGTGAGCTTTTGACGATCGCGGCCGGATGAGAGTGGCTTCTTTTCAACTCTAAAGCTTAGCTGCTAAGCCTTAGAGTTGAAAAGAAGCCACTGTCATCCCACGCTAAGCTGTCTGTATGGTACCCTTTGACTCTCTGGCTTGTATGCATGCATGACATTAATTTTAATACAGTGCTTGAACCCAAGTGAGTTGCGATAATATTGGACATGCAATATTGCACAGTGTACTTCAGTCTTGTGCCAAGGCTTTGCATCATAGTCCTTCAAGTTAAGATATAGCTAGCTAAGCCCCCAAGAATTAGCGGTTAGGCTACAATGAGGGAAGTTGAGTTGATCTCGACACCACAGTGTGGAATTCGATACAACACACTAGGGTTGTTGCTGCTATGAGCTGTTGCACCTTGAATAATACTGCTGTGCAAGTATAACATTATCCTCATCCCTGTCTCGTCCCAGCCCCAGTCCTTTAGCTACCTCCTTTTCTGCATGCAATTGTTGAAGCATTTAGCTAATGCCATGCAGCGCGCCGAGGGTTTTGTGCTCGAGAGAGCTCTAGTTGCATACCGTAGTTTATTGCCCATCAGTCAAGAATACTGTACAGCTAGCTAGTATACAGTATACACTTACTTGTACCATAGTCTGGCAGTTGACCTCTATCATCTTATGAAACCACTGAAAAAAAAAAAAAAAGAAGCGGAAAGGGTGAGCCATCCATCTATGATAACTATTTCTTTAACTTACTTCTGCCGAGCGCTCATGAACCACATCAGGACACTCGAATGCAATACCAACATTGTTAACTGGAGGTAAAGTGCATAAGGTATACATGGATTCTACGCAGGTGCGTGAAAGAATGTTCACGCGGAATAGCGATTAGAAATGGGCGGAAATGACAGCCTATGACGAGGTACACGCCCCTTGGTGGGAAAGATCCTACAGGCGTTCGTTGAGGAGAAATAAAAGTGGCAAGCTATGGCTGGAGTGTCGACGATGTCCGTGTATCTACGAGCGCTAGATCCACTTGCAAGGGCTAGGTACGTAGAGAAACTACAGCTGGTTGGACTGAGTGAGACTGAGGATCCATATGAGCTTTGGAAATGTGACAGATTCGAGGATGACATGACTAGGTGGCCACCAATCGAGTATGGACACATATTTTGCTATTTCGTTGAGCGCCCTGGAGTCTTCACGAAGCAAGAGCTAATGCAGTGGAAGAGTTTGGAGGCCTACAACTACTTTCAGAGTGGGCACGTTCGTAATATCAGATTATTCAGGCTACCAGCCACACAGAGTTGTGTCATGATGGCTTTTGTCAATCCAAGCCAAAACGCTCCTGATAAAGCTCACCATGCCTGGCTAGGAGTGAAGCTCGATGGCACAGTGATCACAGCACACTGTACATGTATGGCTGGGTAAGTAGACCTAAATAATTTATGTTCCATGTACTGTTATGACTGATGAATGTTTCCATTTGACAGGCTAGGGGAGGGGTGCTCACATGCCGCTGCTATCCTGTTCAAGATAGAGTGTGCCGTGCGGAACGGATATACTTCAGTTACATCCAATCTCTGTGGCTGGAATCAAGTGTTCACAACTAAGGTAAGATATTATATGATTAGGTTTAGCATCACGATGTTCATTACCATCATTGTCTTTAGCACGAGCCTGCTAAGATCATCAACATAGATTTCTCCCAACCAAAAGTGAGCAACAACGTTCCAGCTGCTGAGGAAGGTACCCAGAACGACGACTCGCTTGCCGTCAATTCACTTGCTGTACCACCTACAGCGGAGGAAAGAAGAGCGTTTGTGACTGGGCTGCACAATCTTTTCCCCAAAGCAGCTGTGTTAAGTGTCTTCCTCCCAAAGGAAAATCCAGACTGTCAGCCAACAACGAAGAAACTTCCTCGTACAATCATGTCGCTCTACCATCCGCGATACCAGAAATTAAGCCCAAGTATGCTCGCGCAAGAGAGCCAACGTGTGTTCGAAAAGGAGCTAAAGGTTACAAATGCCGAAGCAATGTACCTCACGCAGTGTACCCGTCTACAGGCTCAGTCAACGGTGTGGTTTGAGCACAGAAAGGGCCGTCTTACTGCATCACGGTTCGGAGCCATCTGCCGTACTTCAGTCGACAAGCCAGCAAAATCGCTTGTAGTTCAACTTCTCCAGAGGAAATCAACCGCAAAGTGTGCTGCCCTAACATGGGGAATTGAGAAGGAGTCAAAGGCCAGACTGGAGTATGAGGGAGTGATGAAAATCTCACACACCTCTTTCAAAGTGGAGAGCACTGGACTACACGTCAATCCGAAGTACCCACATCTTGGTGCTTCACCTGATGGGCTCACAAGCTGTACCTGCTGTGGTGATGGCATTCTCGAGATAAAGTGCCCTTATAGTTTACGAGACTCGATCCCCACCAATGCTCCCTACTTAACTTCCTCCATGGATGGAGAATACACGCTCTCCACAACACACGAATACTACTATCAGGTGCAGGGACAATTGGGCATTACTGGTCGACCATTTTGTGATTTCGTGTGCTGGACACCTCAGGACATTCATGTGGAGAGAATCTTATATGATCCGGATTTCTTCATTGAGATGGAACTTAAACTCCAGAATTTTTTTGTTTCGGTGATCCTTCCTCGTGTACTCTGTGGTGAGGACAAAGAAAACGTTCAGCATCCAAGTGAACTAACTGGAGCTTTTTGCTACTGTCGGAAAGGAGAGTTTGGAGATATGGTGCTGTGTGATTCGCCTAGCTGTAAGTATGGGTGGTTCCATTTTTCTTGTGTGAATCTCTCGTCAACCCCCACAGACGCCTGGTTTTGTCCAGACTGTAGACAGTAAACATGCTTATGCACATACATACATGTTTGTGCTATCACTTATCTTAATATAATTAATTTTTATGACATAATTATTCATAATAGAAACATGTCATGTCTTTCCTTTGGTAACATGTCTATACACAAACCAAAATTTAATAATTAAAACAGCATGAGTCACTAAAATTAATATTGGCACAACAAGTTGATGTTATTCAGTCACTAAACAATAGATACTGACATGTTAGTAAGTGCACAACAAACTGTCAAAATCTTGTCTATATTAGCTACCCCTTGATCTCCCTTATGTTTAAGTAAACTTATAGCAAGAGGGCCCTTCAGGATAAGGTACTTGTTTTTCAGTAAGCCTATCACTCTCTCTACATGGATCCTTACTCGGGACAGCTGTTTCGACAGCTCTACATCTCTCTGGCTCAGCTGCTGTTTACCACGGGTGAACGAAGGTATCTCCAACTTTGCACCATGGATGGCTAGGTCATCAGCGATGGTAAACCCACGGTCTGCCAAAATAGTATCACCATGTTCAACAAGGTTATAAAAGTTACATGCTTGTGTCAAGTTCTTGTCAGAAACTCTTCCGCCCCAACACTCGGAAAGAAAACAGATTGTACCGAAGGGTGTGATGCCAATTAAAAACTTGACTGTGTTGTGTTTTTTGTAATTAGAGTAAGTCTTTGATCGAGCACTGAAGTTTTTCGGTGTTTCAATAAAGATTTCTGAGCAGTCTATTATGCACCTACAATTTGGATAGAGCTCCTTGAAAACAGCTGGCATGTTTCGCCTACAAATATCTCGCTCGGGCCAACCAATCAAAAAGGATAAGCGTACAAACATAATGTCAAGCCACTTCTGAAACACTCTAGAGGCCACTGAAGCGTGAATTTTGAAGCGAGCAGCTAAATCTTCAAGGATTAAGCCTAATCTTAGCCTGACCAACACTAGAAAAAGCTCATTTTCAAGAGATAACTTACTAAAAGGGGAAGGAGGTGGAGCGAGAAAGAGAAAAAGGTGGAGAAAGACGCTCCATGACGGCAGCCCAGTGTAGAATTTCGTTTTCTCATCATTTGCCTCGATCGTCCTAATTCCAAACCGGTCATCCTCAAGACGTCTTTTCAGGAGTTCATTCTCCTTCATGATGCTTTGCGTCAAATGTGCACAGTCGTCAGTTTGTGAGCTTGCATCACTCAATGTTGTAGATGACAACTGTGCTTCTAGCGCTTTCATTCTCTCCTCTTCCTCAATGCGTTGCTGTTCTTCAAGCCTTCTCTTCTCCTCTTCAATACGAAGCTGTTCTTCCCTCCTTCTTTCCTCTTCGATACGAAGCTGCTCTTCCCTCCTCTCCTCTTCAATACGAAGCTGTTCTCTCCTCTCTTCTTCCATACGTAGTTGTTCCTTTCTTCTCTCCTCCTCTTCAGCAAGTTGCTGCCTTCTTTCATCCTCTTTCGCTTCCATCTCCGCTCGAACTCGCTCCCCTTCAACACGAAGATACTCCATCTCTGCGATCACAGCTTTCTCCACTTCAGCTCTATAAGCTGCTTGTTCTTCTCGTTGACTCTCCTCCATGGTCTTTCGATGCAACTCTTCTTGTGTGTTGGTAATCTGGATTGTCCTATCTACAAGTCTAGTAACTCTTCTAGTGTTTCTTTCATCACTATTTTTGTAGGCCTTTGGAAATACACTGGGGACATAATCTGGATGACTGGGATGAGTGTGAGGTTTTCCTACATGGTGTCATAATTTTGAGTGTAAGTCAATTACTTAAGACAAGGTAACGTTATTTGAAAGTATTCAGTACATCTATGAATAGGTATCACACTGTGGGATCCTTTATAGAAGTATTTTACCTTGGATAAAGTGCTTGCTACAAATTCTGGTGTGGGGGGTTGGCTTCCAGTTGACCCGTCTTACAGCTGCTGTCCACTTATTGCATCTGTCCCTATCTCCGAATGGAAATCGATAAAAACGTAGGTTAGGACCTTGGCCTACGCGACTGCAGCATCCAAACACGCAGCAGCTGTTCACCATCTTCGCTCGAGGCTGCTAAACTGTAGCGCTTCTACACCTGCTGCTCGCAAGGTTCAGCTGATCTTTCCCACCAAGGGGCGTGTACCTCGTCATAGGCTGTCATTTCCGCCCATTTCTAATCGTTATTCCGCGTGAACATTCTTTCACGCGCCTGCGTAGAATCCATGTATAATTAAAATGACTACAAAGTACATGTGTATGTAAGGGCTTACTGAGAATTCTAATATCAAGGTCTTGTAGTCGTTCGGCAATGTTTGGGTAGATCTCCATTCCATCAGAGAAGTCAACAGGGATGACAACTACTTCATAATTATACTTCTGTTCTGTACATGTACGTAGTACACGATTTGGACATAATTATCAATCCACAAGGATCACATGATCAAGTTAATACAACTCACTTATTTCATCCTCCACTTTCTTCAGTTTCTCTTGAGAGCGACTCATGATCACAACATTCAGACCACGTCTGGCAAGCTAGCAGAAATTATGAGATGGTGCATGTGTGTACGCGTGTCGATCACTAAAACATCTATTACAAAGTTGGTACAATTTTATAAATTTAGTAATTATACAGAGAGAGAGAGAGAGAGAGAGAGAGAGAGTACTACATTGTACATGTACATGATTTGCATATAGGAGACTTCAACATACCTGCCCATGATCCATATCTCTTGAGATTTATTCTTGATATTCCAGAGGAGCCAGGAAGAAGGCACAAAAGTCACCAGCAAGAGCCTTTAGAGCTCTCAACGTCAACCAAGACAGCCACAGAACACCAACAACTGCAGCAACGTCCCTACATGCACAAGGGGGAGAGGGGGGAGATTGATTCAGTAATCATTTATATAATTACCTCATTCCCAGGCCCCTAGTCCCTCTTGGAAATTAGTCTTCCCTATAATATTGGGGTTGCTCCCATTGATGGTACCAGTATTTGTCACCCTCTTGAAGTTTGCTGCTACATAAAATATGTGTTTACTCCCTCTTGAGCAAAATCCTGAAATAAACCCTGCACTATACTGTGGTGCAGTACATCAGGCTGTATATGTAGCCAAGCCTTGAGCTAGGGGGATTCTATTTTTTTTTCACATGGGGGAATCTGAGGGCATGCTTCCCTAGCTTTGATTTTTCTGCAAACAAATATGTCACTAGTATGGTGCACTCGTCTGGTGTTGGAATGTAGCAGTTTACATAAGTAACCACTCAGTTTATTGCAATGAGTACAACACTACAAGCTTGAGTGCAGCTCCCTGGTGGGCCTCAACAGCATCCCCCCCCCCCCCCCCCGGCTACTGGCCTGTATATCGTACCATGCATACCTGAAGAGATTGGTGCCATCATCCACTGTACCACCAGACAGAGGAGCTGCTCCAACCATATTTAATGCCCACCCAGAGGAGGTGGCCATAATTAACCTTTGCCTAATAGGTCACTAATTAACTTTTGCTAGTGTTGGCTTTCAATTTTCAAACTCAGCACTATTGATTTACTGGGAGAGCCCAGTTACATGTATCTATTAGATGTTGTTCAGTGGCACTCCTCATGCAATGCCAACATACATGTACATGTACATGTACATGCACCGCCACGTACTACACATGTACTCCCCAGCTTCAATACATGCATGTACATGACATTGTATCAAACATGTTAACTTCGAATGAAATAGTAGTAATTGTTTTTACTATTTTTGATTCCTATTATAATAACAAGAGTATATAATAGGAAGAGTAGGGAGAGTATCCTACTCCATATACTACTGTGCAAACGCACTTGAGGTGGTTGACTCAAACAAACTATGAAACCCACCAGTACTGGTGAGTACCATAGCTGGGTAGTACCCAAGTGGGCTGTCCTAGACCAATTATTGGCCAACACTCACTTGACTACAAGATGATATGTGGAGTATACTACAGTTTACAAGGATATACGGATTTAATTATCCGCAGTGCGTTTGCATAGCAGTATACAGAGTAGGATACTCTCCCTTCTCTTCCTATTATATACTCTTGATAATAATTATACTGTGGCAGAAAGTTTAGAACATTTTCTTTTGTTTTGGGTCAGTGAGAGGAATGTCAGAGTAGATCGGCTTCAATCCTTTCTGCTCAACCAGTGCCTCCTCGATCTTGTGCAGAGCGTCTTTGTGTTGGACAACCTGGAGAGCTTCCCACTCATCCTGGAGGGACGGAAGAAAGGGAAGGGAGAGGGAGAGGGAGAGGGAGAGGGGGGAAGGAGGGAGAGAGAGAGAAAAAAGGAGAGTGTAGGGGGGACAGGGACAGAGGGAGGAGGAGAGAGAGGGAGGGAGATCGAATGATAGAGAGAAATCATAATAATAATACATGACATTGTACAACTCTGGGTGGCATAAAACCCTTCAGTAGGTTTTTCTTATCCAATCAAACCTCTGTACTAGTTCTCACCTTGAATATCTGCTTCATGTTCGGCTGTTTTCCCATTGGACCAGCAGCGCTCATGCCTTGCATTGACATCTGCTGTGCCATCTGCCTGGTCTGGTCGGCAGAGTTGTCGGCCCCGAGGATCAGAGAGTAGATGCTTTGAAGACCAAACACATTCAGGAAATACCACGAGGCTGAGCTGACCCTGGAGGGACGGAGTGAGAAGATAAAAGGTACCATTGTCAGATTTACAAAGAGAAAACTTTATTTAATTTGCCCTATGGTACTGTATGTGGTATACAACTGTAAAATTTTGATCAAAACAAGGTAATACTCAAGTGGAAAACATAACCTACATGTAAGTGCATCGTACACCAATGTATTATAGCCTCATTCGCATAATTTAATGCATCACAAGATCGGGGATTCTGGAGATGAGGCCGGGTAAACATGTATAATATACGTACATGACCATCATAAAAAAATTATACGAGTTGGTGATAGTAGTATTGTAAATTCTACCGACGTACCAGGAAGAGCTGAGTGACTGCAGCTCTATCCCTCTCTGAAGCATCAGCTTGAACCTCAACGTCAGTGGGAAGGGAACCTTAGCTGTTGGCAGAGAAAGAAAAAAATCTATGATAACTAGCACATACATGTACATACAGTAGATCATCGTTGCTGAAAATATACGACATTGTACAATTATGGCAAGGACCACAAACCACGAAAGTAATGCTTATCTACGGTATAGGATCAAAGCTCAGAGACAGATATGGGATAAAATTATTTAAAACACTGCTTGTACATATATACACAATGTACATGTAACTAACTTGTGATAAAGCCAGAGAATGTCCAGTTGATCTATCCTCCAATCATGATCATGGGGAGAATGTTAGTGAAGGTCCCCTTCATCATCTCCATAGCCATGCCTGGGTCTAAGAGGACGGAGAGAGAGGGAGAGGGGAGAGGGGAGACCGAGGGAGGGACATATGGAGAGAGAAAGTCAATCATGTGGTTCAACTAATGGCTCAGATAAGGACGAGAATTTGAGGAGGGACATTTGATTGTTTATGCACGCACACAAAGAACTGGCATGAACATCAGGGTTTATTTCAGGATTTCACTCAAGAGGGGGCAAGTGTGTGTGTGTGTGGGGGGGGGGGGGGGCGAAAGCACCCGAAATAAACCCTACAGGTACATGTATACCGTAAACTCTGGTTAATAAGCGCATGCGCTTAATAAAGGATATGCGCTTATACGGCACATAACCACGCCCACAAACGTTGGGCACGTGATGGATGCGAGGCCCAACAGCGGTAGCGCCAGCACTAGTGCTCGATCGATCGAGCGTTTTAGTGTTTACAGCTAGCTGCCGCTCAAGATGACGAGTGCTGGCGATTTGTCTGAAACTCGATCTTCTTGCATGACAGCTTTATTTCTCCCAAGATATCTGGACTCCACATACTATCCAGATGGCCAAGGTCAGGTTCATTGAACGCCACGCCTATTAAGCGCATGCGCTTAATAAACAATAGCTTATGATGAGAAAAGAGCATGCGCTTAATAGCGAGGTGCGCTTAATAACCAGAGTTTACGGTAGTAGTATACTGGTAGTACCTCCCATGGCCATTGGGTTAGGTGCACTCCTCTCTTCCTTAAAGTACCCCTTCTCAGCATCGTTGAAGAAATGCTTACGCATCAGAAACGACTACATGTTTGAAAGATAAATATGTACAGTGAAGTAAGTCAGGTCATTGACCTTCAAGGATATCTACATGTAGGAGCTAAGTGCACTGCTTACTTCTTTTGGTATGCACCCGCCATTTTCATGAAGGTGACGGCTTCTCAGGACTGCCTGCCTGTTGAAAGAGATACAATTATCAACACATAGTTTACTTGAGTCCTACTATTACATGTACTAAGATCACTCATAGACACTGACTTTTTTATAGTTGCGGCATTCAAAAGCCTAAAATTTATTGGGCGCTCATAGTTTATCGAATCGTATTAGAAGGTGACCTGGAAATGGGCTATAATTTCCAGGAAAGAGGGTTACATATTTAGGAACAATAAACTATGTACTGGGAAGCCCAATGGGGCTAAGGATAATTGGAGGAAATAAATTTACGGAGTTTTACGGACTTGACTCACGAGTCTTTGATTTCCTCCTCTTTTGGTAGCTTGTTGTCGTTGGTGAGCAGTATGGTGATGTAGTGACGCAGAAGACCGAACATCAGCGTGATCAGAACAATAGGCAGGATCACCCACATACGAATGTCAGGGTCGAGAAGTAGTTCAGCCATAGTTTGGGAGAACGTGTGGTGTGGTACGGGGTCGTGAATACCTGGACGTCAATACCTGGCGACCCCGTACCAGATGGGACTACCTGCACACATGTATGGGGACCCCTGATCATTAGTGATAAATTTCCGGTAGTAGAAGCCACACTATTGGGACATTCAGTGATGAGCTTTGACAGGTGAAGCTGCTCAGAAGCATGAGTAGCTATGACCTCAAGCGTTGATTAGACCCCATGATAGACCAAACAAGATGGCTAGCAACCAAGAAAAATTCAAAATAGCTAGATTCCGACAGTAGCTAGCTACTCGGTTGTAACTCGGAAGCCTTTTTAGAAAGGAAATTGCATCAGATTAATGCTTCTTTACTGTACCTTTTACGTGTACTGCGCTGAGTCATGTGATTCACCAGTCCATCTTGGTTCACTAAAAAGCATGCGAAGTAGCTACATATAGCTAGCTAGCTACACTAATAATGTGGATATGAAGTATTTACCCTTATTGTTAACCCTTTAACTCCCCAAGCTTACCTGCAAAAATTCAGAAATTTATATCTGTTTTGATTCTGAGGCTATAACTCAAAAACTATGCAAGATAGGTCTAGGCATGGTGGGCATCATTGGAAAGCAAACAGGATGAACTTTCACCTCATCTGGTCACATGACCCCAATCCCCTCCCACAGGAAATTAGCAACCGCAAAATCATTACATAATGTTATTTGACACTGACACAATGTATATTGCCAATTTTTTTTACATATTTTTGTATTACAAAGTTTCTGTTTATCTTCTCAAATGATCACATACACCAGAGTGCCACATTTGAAAGCAGTTTCTGTCAGGTTGGAAGCAAAAACTCATGTCACATTTGTTGCACTTGAACCTTGTGTGTTGCCTCAGTTTTTTGAGAAATTTGCGCAGGTCACAATATACACACTCTTTGTCTTTCACCTTTCGCGTAACGGTCTCAGTGCCACTTGCATAATGCATAGTCGACAATTGTTACCACCTTGGTGTCTCTCCACATGATGTACATAATATCTAGCTCGTACCCAACGACCTTCTCCTCGCTCTATACGCTACGTGTATCATCGGAAATACCAGGTAAGTGTTCATCGTCTGGGGGCCTACACAAGAAATTCAAGGCAAAATTCAAGGCATGATAGGAGGGCATGGCTTGGGTGGAGCTTGTAGCAACAATAAAGCTTTTGGGTTCTCCCCATTCCCACATAGGAAAATTCTGTATACTGAAGGCCTGTTGGACTGACGTGCCCTATGTATGCTCGGAAATGGTCTGTTTACATGTTACATGCTTACCGTTCATCGTCTGAGCTACCACCGTGACCAACATCATCACAGGAACCAGTACCATTGCCATCAGACACACCATGACCTAGAGACACACTGCCACAGTACCACTGCTGTCTTCGTGTACAGTTTCACTATCTGAAGGCCTATAATAATATTTTATAGCATCTTTAGTTGGGTTCGAAGGCTATGGATATCTACAACTTACCCCTTGTAGCTAGCCTCGTCCCCAGGCCCCTCCCAACGCGGGGAGAAGGGCCTGGTACACACCGACTGCGCATGCGCCAGTTTGTACCCAGAATCTGGGTACATCGTATATTCCCGTAAAATATTTAGTAAACTAAGTATTTAAGATTACGTCATCTTTTCTTTCTGCTCGCGTATGGCCAAGGAACGCATGACGCGAGCTCAAACAGTTTGTTCGAGCAGTTGGCTGGCCAGCGAAAGCAAAAAGACTTACCCTGGCACCTGTTTGAGCAAGCGATCGAATTGCCACGCGGTAAGCTATAGTATACGGACAATTTTACAGAAAATCTACGGATAAAGTGGCGCATGCGCAGTCGGTGTGTACCAGGCCCTTCTCCCCGCGTTGGGAGGGGCCTGGGGACGAGGCTACCTTGTAGCCAGCTTCAGGATCTGAGAGGTCAAAAATAGAGTCCTCACTGCTACTAGATTCACACTCAACATTTTCCTCATCGAGTAGCCTCAATAGATCTCCACAATCATCGAGTGAAGCACGTGTAGCTCTTCTACACATAGCCATGTTCGATTTCTTTGCTCCGCGTGGCCCGGACTATACTATTCAGCCGCAGAGGAGGTTCGACAGGGTCAAAAGGTCACAATTAGCTAATCACGTGCTCCCATATGTTTGTATGGGAGTATTAATTTCTCTGCTGTACCCCAGCTATCCTGTTACGAAAGTATCTCTATCATGTTTTTCGTCGTGTCTAATACTATTTCGAGCCCTGTACCCTTCGTGAACGATTTTCTAGGCTACCATATGGCTGACCTTTGTGACCTTGAACAGCAAGGCAAGCTGCTGTAGCGAGAATGATGGCATAGAAACGCCGCCGATTACTTCTAAAATGTCTGTCATCCGCCTTGGAGAAAGCAGCGCCTGTCACCATGATAAATCAGGACTGTCTAAATTCGGGGTCAAAGTACAAGAATGCTCGTTAACGGAGGGTTATTGCTGACCTTTTGACCCTGTCGAACCTCCTCTGATTCAGCCGTATAGCTTAGAAAATTTGTATTACAAAAGGTCTATTCTATTTATGAGACGATAGGAAATTTCAAACTGGTTATAAATACCAGCTTTGCAGTCTATTTTTAGCCTTATAGTGTTTGCTATAGGCAGTAACGTACTTGCGCCCATACCGGGGCGCAGAATTACCCGGGTGGGGAATTAAAGGGTTAATGGTGCTGATGATCGGCACTGCATTGCAAAGTAAGTCATCTATGGTATAGTGAATGATCATTGCATGCTACAACCTTGAAGATCAGCAGATCTGTGATGCTAACAATAGCTATTATGCCCCATTAATTTTGTGCAGCATCACTGGCAACGCCAAATTGTACACCAGTCGACTATCCTAGATTCAGAGATCGAATATCAGAGGACGGCGTCCTCACACCAGTTGAAGTCGGCTACCCTGGACGTTTCCTAGCCACAGCCTACATCTTTGGATGCCACGGAGTTATCACAGAATGGGCCGCATAGCTAGCTATACAGTTAATTCACAATGGCTCACACCCTGTTGAATTTCATGTGTGGCGAGTTGATGAAACGCTCCCTAACGTCTATCATCTGGTCAGTATGAACACCTTTCAAGATGCAGAACCTGACTCAAGCCATCTCATTTCCTTCAAAGTTCCCACTGAAGAGCAAATGGTCGTAGCCCCTGGGGATATTGCAGGCATGAGGACCATCGAAGTGCCTGGGGTATCTGAAGGATTTCAGATACAGTTTGATAATGGTGGATCATTCTTGAAGTATTTCTCTGGTGATTCCAGCATCCCAACACCAAATACTTTAGACTTGGGAGACAATGGTACAAGAGTGTTTACTTCTGGTGGTGCTGGTTTAGTTCGTAGCCCAGTCATACGAGCAACTGTTGTCAGTGAGTAAAAAAATTAAATAATGACTAGCTACAAATTAGATTTGTGTTCAGTTTAAATTGCGTGGGCGTGAGGTGGGGGATATGACACCTAAACCAATCAAAGTCATTAGTGAGGTGCATGTTGTGTAACCACGCCCTTTTAATTGCACAGGTCTCAGGGGTGTGGCTGCTAGAGCCAGAAGTGTTCATTTAATATCCTCCATGGACCGGAAGCCGAGCCGGAAGGGAGGGGCCAGGCCACGCCCAAAACAGCCCCACCCTGTTCCCCAAGGACCACCATTCTCAATCAAGTGCCTACTAACCACCGGATGTCCACCGGAAGCCCACAATCAATCCCAATTAAAACACACAGCTTCCTCAAGGCCAAAACACACACAAACACTTGGAGGCCGTTCTGCCACACCGCCCACGCAAGAGCTCACCTCATTTCCTGTGTGGGCGGAGTGACAACACGTCATCGCAACCACATCCGCTTCAAACCATCGTCAGCTTCCGTCCAGCCGTACAGGCCCCTCGATCGCACCGCCGTACAGTGCCTCATTAACTGACATGGCCTCACCTTTGACCTCCTGCCACGCCCCCAAAGCCTCCTGGCCGGGTTCAAAGGTCACCACCGCATCCGGGACACGCCCACCTATCGCCGCAGCCAAGTCCTTGGCCCCGATGTCCAAGCACTGGCCCGTGAAGCCACGCCCAATCGGAAGCAATAAAACCTGCATTAACGCACACGCACACACTCCACACAGTGCCAGGAACACGCCCACATGCTTAATTAGGCCTAATTAACTTTTTTTTTTTTTTTTTTTTTTTTTCAAGGCGACCAGAACACTAAGCAGAAAAAAAATTGTTTGAAAACGGCCACATAGTTGAGCTGGATGCATGGTAGAGCCATACAATGCAAGCAGGCAGCCTATACATCAATTTTGATCAAAGTGGGTAATGGTCGTCACGTTAATGTGCGCGTGTGGCCCCGCCCCTCACGTAGCGCGTGGGCGGAAAACATTGCAAACGCATGGCTTCCTATACAAACATATGGGGTAACTTCAAAGGGCCGTAACGTTAATTCTAAGGCGTAAATCAAAATTCCCCGGGATCAAATCTCTAGTTTCGACCCATTCTGCGTGCCCATGTAAAAATTGTCCCCCCAAGTGCTCCCAAACCCCCCATGAATTAGATTATTTATTTAAATTTGCTTTTTTTTTCTACTTAGTGTATAATTTTTTTTTCAAGGCGACCAGAACACTAAGCAGAAAAAAAATTGTCCAAAAACCACCACATAGTTGAGCCGGATGCATAGTAGAGCCATACAATGCACGCAGGCAGCCTGTACATCAATTTTGACCAAAGTGGGTAATGGTCGTCACGTTGATGTGCCCGCGTGGCCCCGCCCCTCACGTAGCGCGTGGGCGGAAAACATTGCAAATGCATGGCTTCCTATACAAACATATGGGAAAACTTCAAAGGGTTGTAACTTTAATTGTAAGGTGTGAATCAAAAATCTGTCTGGTCAAATCTCTAGTTTCGATCCATTCTGCGTGCCCATGTAAAAATTGTCCCCCCAAGTACTCCCAAACCCCCCATGAATTAGATTATTTATTTAAATTTGCTTTTTTTTTCTACTTAGTGTATAACAAGGAGGCCAGAACACTAAGCAGAAAAAAAAATTGTTCGAAAACCGCCACATAGTTGAGCTTCATGCATAATAGAGCCATACAATGCAAGCAGGCAGCCTAGTGGATGGGCCTGTACAAAGCTATATCGTCGGCAAAAAGAGAGATAGAGCTACCAAAGGAGATCTGATGAGCTATCTCATTAAAGAAGATTATGAACGGAAGCGGGCCGAGCACGGAGCCTTGCGGCACTCCAGAGATTACTGGAAGAACAGGAGACTCTTCACCGCCAACGACAACTGACTGAGACCGACTCGAAAGATAACCATGGATCCATTGGACAAGATATTCATTTATGCCAATATCTTCAAGTCTTTGCAAGAGCAGGCTATGGAGTTGTCCATTGTCAGCATATAATTGCCATACCTCAAGTTCTAGGCATCTGAGCAACTCATAAGCAAAATGAGTTCGTCAAAACTGTCAAAAACTTGCTTCACTTGCTACGTAAAGCCTATATACAAGCATCACAGATCCTTTTTCTTATTGGCCACGTCCTGCACCCCCATGGGCTTTCTGCTCATGTGCACAACCTATAGCATAGTACTGTACATTTTCTAAAAATCCGGCTCTTCTTATTATTCGGCACTCTTTACCAAAATTAATGATCAAAAACTTTCAGCAAAGGTCGTCATGCGTATATGCTATAAATGGAATCAAATGCATATCCAGATATAATGTTGTCTAACTTGAATTCGGCGAAACTCGAGCAACAGCATTATTTTCATGCTGAATGTTTAGAAAAAATGTGGTATGTAGGTAAAGGTAGTCAACAAAGCACACACATACTGCTATAGAGTGCAGAGTGCAGATGCCTTGTCCATTCAAGCATATGAATGCATGTTCAACGCTCAACCCCATCAACATGTTTGATACCTTATCAGCAATTGATCACAACTATTGTACAGATTGCATTACTTAAGGCAGTTAGTGTGGTATTGTCCCACAAATTATCATTAGTACATAACCACATACCGGAAACATGTTTCCCATATAGCTGCTTTAGCACACTGTGTTCAGCTAGTCTCCAACTCCTGTAGAGAGCCCAGGCTACCAGCTTCCAGCTTGGAGCAGGATGATTCTGCAGCCATTCCTTCAGTATGGCCTCTTTTTCTGTCTTTATGTTCAGCCTGGAGTGAGGTACACCAAGCCACTGGCCTAGCCACCTCCACTCAACTGCACCTTGCAAAGCTGAGAGTAGATGAGGTACCGTCAGTGTTGAATCTGGACAAAACAATTAAATCATAAAGATAAACAAAACAACATGAGGGTTACAATAAACAATACATATATATATTAGCAAAATTATACGTGATCTTGACAGCTAGCCAACTAATGAGACCATTACCGCTATTATAATATTATGCAGCATCAGTGTATAGACTGAAGTGGGTACAGTACTAGTGAGTGTAGATTCAAGGCTCATAGTTGTCCACACTACTATAGATCATTGAAGTGAGTCACGTGAACACACCTCACCAGGAGCGCTCCTGACCTCACTGAAATAAAATCATCATCTTAATAATAATAATAATAATAATAATAATAATAATTATACCACTACTATCCAGAGGAGATTAATTAAGCAATTATTCTGATCATTGAAGCATACTTGCAATAATACTATACACTCGTGCACACAATCCAGATCAACCCACTGAGTCGGCAAGAACAGTACATTAATAATGGCACACCATGATAATCAAAACCGTATAATATTTGTCTGATTACTAGCTAGGTAACAAAATTAATTATTATGTAAGTACATGTCATGTCATCCCAGCACACAGCTTACCCTCCTCCCTTTTGGTGTATCTTTTTGCTGCCTGTAGTGCTCTTTCCTCACAGCAGTAGTATAAGGATCCAGCTATAACTGCCCATGACATCCCCGGGATGAACTGCACTATGTACGCTGACAGTGATGCAAGTTGTTGTGACTGGTGCTGCCCAGTGATCTTCTCCACCTTAGACCATGGCACATCTAGGTGCCAACGCAGACTGCAACCACCTCCTGGAGAGCGGTCATACCAGTTCCTCTCCAACAAGCAAAGGACATCAGCTACATGCTCCACAGTGAGGTTGGGGTCTGCATTGGAAAAATATGCCCTTCGCTCACTGGAGTACAATTTATCGATGATTGTGGTGATCTTTTTATTGTACATATTGTGTGTGAAAAGCTTTCTTATATTTTGGAATCAATATAATTAGTGCATGTGCTATATTTGGTATTTGATATGTAATTATTATTATCATTGGACTGCCTAGTACACCAATAATACATACAGTCGAGCCTCCGAACAAAGGACACTTTGGGAACGGGCCTCTTATCCTTTGCTCGGAGGTTGTCCCTATCTCGGAGGTTCATGACTTTTCAACCCATATTGATTGAATTATCCTTTAACAAGTTAGTAAATGCACTGAAATGCATAATAAGAGCAGTAGAGATGATAATCAGGTGGTTGGTATGTTCTGTTTTCAGTATCAACATATATAGCACAAGCTGAATTTTTTGGCTTCTGAAGTACTGGCTACTCCAAAATCGTTATCCTGGATTCAAGGCTAATATTATTATTGCGTATGCAGCATAATTAATTATTGATATAGCTACGAGCTAGATCTTGTTACACCAATCTGGCATTATTTCTCTCAAATGAAAAATATTAATTCATCATAATGCCTTATGATGAATTATTATTAATTTTATACTATATACAACGAAAAATATTTTTCAGACGATCATTTTTCTTATATAGTCCGTGTCATTAGGCCACTGTAACTTACATGCTTGTTTCCCGTCCTCTTCTATGCCTGGAGAGCATGCGGGCGGGCGGTCATTATTCATTATTCATTATGTATGAATATCATTATGTAACCACTAAACCTTGCCCACTTCCTGTGGTTTACAGGAGCATGACTAGCTGGCTTGCTGTAGCAATGCATAATGAATTTTGAGGCGGCTACAAAATAAGCATGCGGGCGGGTGACGGGAAACAAGGAATCAAGTTACAGTGGCCTTACATGAGGGCATGGATACGCGTCTTGGATGCGCCCGGTTGCTATGAACGAGCCGCACTACAAGGCTCAGGATTGGTCAGAACTGTAGGGCCGTGTGCACAAAGAAGAACGCCTCGGGCCATAGCTACAGCTAGAGACGCATTGTCGATCGAACGATCGGCGCGAAAGCGCCGCGCGTTTCGAAAGGCCTGCTAAGCAGGCGCTGGCGCTAGCCACCGAGCCTCGAGCGAAGCGAGAGGCGAGGTCTGTTCATACCTGTCAGTAGTCCGGTAGCAACGTTCGAGCAGAGCCATATTAGCACACTTGCTTGCTTTGCCAAGGGGTGTGGCCTCTGCAACCGCTTCCATCTGCGCATGCGCACGGTGCTGATGGACAATCTTGCCCGGCAGGATACTGTTTGTGCATGAACTATGTCTCTATGTTTTGTGAGCCTGTACTGTTAATAGATGATCATGCATGCTAGCCACATTATCCCATGATTGTGACATTAAACATACTTGTTTTCATTTGAGAAAATAATGCCAGATTGGTGTAACAAGATCTATCAATAATTATGACTACCCAATCAAGAAATTCTCTGAAATGCAGCATAATTATCACGACCACCTAGATTGCGACAAAGGTGGGCGTGGCATCGTTAATTTAAGGGCGTGGTTTCCGGATGTCTGCTATTTAGAGGCAGTTTTGCATTGAAAAGTCACGTTGGGAGCTTGGATCTTGTCCGCTGTCCGGAGGTTGCTAATGTACTATAACTATGCTAGATTCAATCGGTAACACGGCACTTGTCCGCTGTAGAGAGGTTATCCGCTTCTCGGAGGGTCCGTTATCAGAGGCTCGACTGTAGTTAATTGAATACAACATATTATAAGAAATTAGCATTTTTACGAATTCTCATAACGTGTATGAATGGAACGACCTTCACTAGAAAAGCACATGTTTTTTTAATATTTTTCCATACATTATTTTAGATTAAGTACGATAATTAATATAGTAATTATCACAAGACATAATACCCAACAATTTATCCAGCAAGTTACACTCATTAGAGAGTAATCTCACACCACATGGAATGGTAGCTATTATGTCTTTGATGTGCATACCTGTCACAGTTTCAGAGTAATCCTGTATTCGCTCTGCCACTTGGTGTTCCTCCATCCCATTAAGAGCATCAATGATACACCTCCAGCTGGATCTAGGATGTAGGGTGAGGGCATAAAGAATCACAGCCCTCAGTCGATCAGAGTCTGTGGAATGTTGGCTCCTTATTTCCTGCCTTGTTTCATCTGGTACATATAACCATCGTCCAATGTCACTCCATCTTCTCTCTATCCCTCTCAGAGCCACCATGATATTCTCCACAGTGAGGGCTGGTACTAATGGGAAGAGATAACACACTCCATCAAACAATGTGCACCACTCTCCCTCAACATGCACTATAAAAAGCACTACAGTAAATTTAAAAAAAAATCACTATTATGCAACATAGACCTGTATTTAGGATTATTGTACCTCCTCTAAAATTTGGCCTTCAAAATATTCAGCACCTTCAAAAATATATGTAGTCTCTAATTTTCGGCCAAGGTAGTCACGCATAATTATGTGTTATTATGTCACAAATGAGAATAGAATGTGCACACCAATGGAATATTGAATAATGCATGATGCGTACCACTCTCCCTCATAAGATCAGTATTGGATTGTATTAAATTTTGGAATTTCATTGGTTGGGGGGAGTGGGATAGGGAACAGCTGTTTGTATTTTACTTCGGAGTAAACCTTTAGCTAGTACATATTGTTCATCTAATGTATACCATAATCAAGGGTGACTCTCTCTCTCTCTCTCTCTGTTAGTCTTCTTCCAGCTTTTGACTCACCTTTCTTTCTCCCTCCCTCAGCCATTGTAGGACGATCTCTATCAGACACACCCACCTCCTGGGACAATGACTACACCACCAGCCTACACAAACAATGATAGCACAATAACACTTGATGAAGCCATACTGTAAGGAAAATCAGCAACCCATTTACTTAGGGTATACCATATTATAGCAGGAAACGTTTGAGGGAGAAAATCTTCACAAATTGTGTAATTTTATAGCCACCCACGCCATGAAATTTCAGCCATGCCACACTCATTTATGTGATCACTTTGCCATTCCAAGAAAGTTTTCTCTGTGAAATGCTCTCTTTCTATTGATTCACAAAAGCTTTCTCCCTTGCACTATAATATTATTATAATAATATTATTATAGTGTATCAGTGGCATAGGGAAGTATAGCTAGTGCTATGTCTGGTTTGTTATTACAGCTACATGTGTAATATTAAACAAAAGCTGATCATGAGGCTATAACATCACAGCTAGCCTGCACTACACATACTACGTACAATGTATATGTATATACTTTGTGTGGTAGCCCTAGTACAACTACGTGGTATTGCACAGTGATTATTTTTATGAATGGTTTAGTCCATATTAGGCCATTTCCTCATACTCTTCTTGACGTGTGTGGGTGTCAATAAATAACAAGCTATACCTGGCATTGGTTGAGGGCCAGAGACTCACTAACATAGTCAAGCCCAATGGAAGTGGATAGTATTAGGATCCCGCTATCCCCCTCCCATGCGAAACCAAGGGACACCAAGGAGTTTTTACAGGAGAAGCTGGACGTAGGGTGGGACATTTGACTTACTGTATACATTGATGTAACTATTTGTAAACTAGGGGAGCGGTTCGTGAGACTATGATTGCCATATCACAACAGAAGCAGCACGAAAGCAATCAAATCCCCTATATTCTCCTAGGTACTGAATAGGGGATTTGACTGCAAATGCTACTCTGACCCTGGGGCAATTGAAATGATCATTGTCAAATCCCCTGGTATGCCCCTCTATACTCGGAGGGGAGGGAGATACTGAGGCATACCGTTGACAGATGCACAGTATACTAGCCACTTGATTGGGCTTCACTAGTACTGATAAGACTCCAGTAGCTATATAGGGCACCTGAGGCTCACCCTAGGACAGCCAGGTCAAAGACACACAGGTTACATCATTTCGATCTAGTTATCAAACCTTATAATATTATGGTCTAAGGACCACACTATTAAAGTTTACCTCAATCAATTCAGTTTCCAAGATGCGTCCGGACTCAAATTACAGATAGGTAGGTAGCTAGACGTGCTTGGGTTGCAACTTCTCTTAGCTTCAGTTAGCTATACTTCAGAGATGCACTTTTCATCAGAACTATAGAGAATGTAAAGTATGCACGAATGAATCCCTTTTCCCAAACAACCATAATTTCAATATTGCATGATGTTCCAAGTATGCATGGAAACGATTGCCAGTTCATGGGAAAGTGGTCATTTAATATGTGAGGGACAAAGGCTCACTGGTATGGATTTCAGTTGCACATATTTGTATCCCTTCCTTTAAGTTTTATCAGCTATGCTTTTAATGTGTAATAATAGTATAACCAAAATTTAATTATGATTCAAAGTGAGCTCCAAAGTATAGACTGACTGGTTTTATAATCGTAGGATACAAGTTAATTTTTATAAACGTAGGACACTCACCTCGGGCCAGAGTTCCAGCCGGCAGTCTGGTTTATCACGAGACTAGACTAAACAACGATGTTAGCTAATTTTATGATTAACGGCCGCGGCAGACTGTCCTGACACAGTGACAGCGCATGCAGCGATTGATGATCTCCAATCTTACAATGGGTGTAGCTCTGTGAACTCAGTATTATTGTGCGCACGCGCTAACTCAATGTCATGGACATATTCAGCGGAATGGAATAGTTGAATGACACGCCCACCGAGCGCGTTCCGTGACGACCTATACCCATTATATTGAGATACAATAGCACATAATATTATAGTAGTGTGGGCTCAAGATTTAGCCTGAAACTGTGATGAAACTTGGTCATAATTTGAAAGAGAGTCACCAAGTTCAGCTTGAGTTGTTTTGAAGTTAATTAATGATAGAACTGCTTATTAACACCTTTTACATGTACTGCACTGAGTCATGTGATTCACCAGTCCTTAGCGACTCGAGCACATCTTGGTTCACTAAAAAGCATGCAAAGTAGCTAGATAGCTACATTTTAATAATATGCATGAATATGGATACGAAGTAGCTACTAGAGTATAAAGAAACTGATGGCCTCTTCGATGCCCTTATTGTTAGTGGTGCTGATGATTGGCACTGCAGTGCAACTTGGGTAAGTCAGTCTATTGTATAGCTAGCTAGTCAATGATCTTTGCATGCTACAATCTTGTAGATTAGCAGATCTTTGATACTAAAAATAACATTATGCAATACTCCCCCATTAATTTTGTGCGGCATCACTGGGAATGCTGAATTGCACACCAGTCGACTATCCTAGATTCAGAGATCGAGTATCAGGGGACGGTGTCCTCACACCTGTTCAAGTCGGCTACCCTGGACGCTTCCTAGCCACAGCCTACGTCTTTGGCGAGCTGATAAGACAATCCTTAACGTCTACCATTTGGTCTTTCAAGATGCAGAACCTGACTCAAGCCATCTCATTTCCTTCATAGTTCCCCAAGAAGAGCAAATGGTCGTAGCCCCTGGGGATATTGCAGGCATGAGGACCATCGAAGTGCCTGGGGTATCTGAAGGATTTCAGATAGCTACAGTTTGATAATGGAGGATCATTCTTGAAGTATTTCTCTGGTGATTCCAGCATCCCAACACCAGATACTTTAGACTTGGGAGACAATGCTACACAATTGTTTACTTCTGGTGGTGCTGGTTTAGCCCGTAGCCCAGTCATACGGGCAACCGTTGTCGGTGGGTAAAAATTTAAATCGTGACTAGCTAGCTATAATATACATATTAGATTTGTGTTCAGGTAATAAGCTAGGTTCATCAATTAACAGTTTTTATAGCTATGCTGAAAGTGTAGCTATGCATGCAGAGTGGAACCCCAGGCCTCCATAATATTATTAAAATCATGCATGATCTCAGCTATATACCATGAATATCTGATGTTTTACGTTTAAAGCGCTTAGCTACAGTATAGCTACCCCTAGCCTGTCAGTGAACATCACTACATACCTCCTTTGATCAGGACATTGCTGTCCGGATTAGAGGAGTTCCACTTTAGTGATTTTACAAAAATTAATTCTATATTGCAGACATTAGCTCAGAAACCGCAAGTACAGTTTCTACCAACTTCGAAACAGATTCTATGAGTACACTGACTTCTGAGACGACACCACCTTCTGAAACGTCTCTCGTTGTTGTAGTTGCAATAGTTGCTGCCACTCTCTTGCTTCTAGCCACCTTCATCCTGATCTTCACTCTAGCGGTATGCTGTTTTCTCTGTAACAGAAACAAGAAGGTCCTCAACCAACCAACGCTCACAACGACAAGAGGGAGTCAAGAAAATAGACCAAGTGCTTCTCAGGAATCACAACCTCAACAGATTATGAGTAATCCTGCCTATGGTGTTTGTGATGGCCTGGATAGCAACCCAGCTTACAATAATAATTCACAGTTTATTAATGTTAGTAACCCAGCTTACATTGTCAGCAGAGATCAGACCCAGACTGAACCATACTATAGTGTTATACGTAGCTAGGAAGAGGAATAAATAATTGACAGTATATTTAGCTACCCCTGAATCATACTATTGATCATTTTCATGTACCATGTATGTCACATTGTTACACTAAAGCGAGTGAAATTGCATCAGTATTATTGTATACCTGATATCAGCACAGGGGAATTTATGGTAGTCAGGATGCTATAACAATTGATCAACAAATCTTGTCAGAGAATCTCTCAATTACATCATCTTTCCACTGCGCCCATTAATTCCTTATAAGCATGCAAAGGGTGAGCCAGCAGCTTTCAAGAAGCCATAGATCTCAGGGTATCCAAGGAAGTGAGAAAACTTGTAGTGATGGCTCTGTGGCCTTTCAAAGGTTGCACGTGCTCTCAATGTCACATACTCGTCATCGTACGCGTATATCAGATACTGTATATAGCATTCCTTGAAAGCACCGGTTACAAAGATGACCAAAGCAGCTCCTTTGATCGTGGTGCTCCTAATCGCCTATACTCTGTGAAATGTAAGTACTGCATGAGTTTTGTAATTCAAGGATACCAGATAATTTTGGGTTCCTATAATAAGTAGGCTGATTCATGTGTACACCGACTACTCTGCAGTCTAACTGTCTAAACTACGTAGAAATTGTAAATATTTTTAGCCTCGTCCCCATGCAACCATAGTGTCTTTAGAGGGAGCAAAATTACTTTTAAGTCTTGCATACACACATGCATGACTATGGCATTCCAACACTGACAAAATTGGCAAACTCAAATATATGGTCAAACTTGAGTCAGATATATGGTCAAACTCAAATATGTGGTCAAATTGTTGCCTATTTATGGTCAAAGCCAAATATATGGTCAAATTTTATATGCTCAAACTCAAATACATGGTCAAACGAAAGTTTTGGTCATTCTCCCCATATATGGTCAAACATGCAGCAAATATATGGTCAAAATTTAAGGAAATCCCCTTACATAATAGTCACGGATATGACGTATTTATTAGTAAATTGGACCAACGTGACGTCAACAGAATCCGTGTTCGCGAATAAAATTAGCGATCGCGCGCACAAACGATCCTTTACCCGCTATGTAGTCTCGTTCATGGACCCGCCCCTTCTGGGGCGGAGTCTGGGGACTTGGCCATCTCGCTCGCGCTACAATCCCTCCTTCGTAGGGCTGGTGCGCGGGACTAGGTACAATCGGACATTGTAAGGTAATTATAAGTATGAATGAAATTCAGCTGAGCTAGCCGTGTCCCCAGGCCCTCTCTCTATCTTTCATAATAAATACTGGGAGATCGAGAGAGGGCCTGGGGATAAAGCTAGCCCAGGTAAGTCATCCGCGCGTTCATCCTGAAAGAACTGAACGCTGCAGTGGGAGCGGTCTGGTTTCGAGACTAAGGTAAGACACGTGCACACCAGGTGCAGAAGGATATATTATAATACATGAATAGCTATCTAGTAGTTTCATTCATGCTTACCATACTGCTTTAATACCATACAATACAATGTCCGATTGTACGTACCTAGTCTCACGCACCAGCCCGAAATGATCAAGTCCCCAGACTCCGCCCTAAAGGGGGCCGGTCCGTGAACGAGACTACATAAGGTAAGGATCGTGAGTGTACGTTTATGCGCGCGATCGCGAATTTTATTCGCGAACGCGGATTCTGCTGATGTCACGTCGGTCCAATTAACCAATAGATACGTCATATCCGTGACTATTATGTAAGGGGATTTTCTTAAATTTTGACCATATATTTGCTGCATGTTTGACCATATATGGGGAAAATGACCATAACTTTCGTTTGACCATGTATTTGAGTTTGATCATATAAAATTTGACCATATATTTGGCTTTGACCATATATAGGCAACAATTTGACCACATATTTGAGTTTGACCATATATCTGACTCAAGTTTGACCATATATTTGAGCTTGCCAATTTTGTCAGTGTTGGAATGCCATACATGACATTTTAATGTTTTGATATCTTAAAGTATCAGGAGCATCAAGCTGCATACCAGCCAACTATGCCAGATTCAGAGATCTCTTCTCTGAGGGACGAACTTCATCACCTGCAGGAACTCCGCATCCTGGAAGATTTTTCACCACTGCCTACTCATTCAGCTGTCATGGAGTGATCACTGAATGGGCTGCATACACAGTGAACAACGGCTCTCATCCTATAGAGTTCCACGTGTGGCGAGCTAATGAAACACTGCAAGGTGTCTATCACCTCGTTGGCATAAACGTATTTCAAGATGCTCTGCCAGATTCGAATCGTCTCATTTCCTTCAAAGTTCCCCTTGAGGAACAGATTACGGTGTCTCCAGGGGATTTCGTAGGCGTGCGCACAGTTGAGCAGGCAGGATCGAGTGATGAGGGATTTGCTTTGCAATTTGATAGAGGTGATCCCGGATTGCATAGGCGTTATTTTCGTTCGCTGACAAATGAAAATTTCTCAACCCCAACTGTATTGGATCTGCGTCTACCTGACTCTGATTTTTCATCTTTGGAATTATTGGGTCCTTTTGGCAGCATCCCTGTGATCAGGGCAACTGTCTTTGGTAAGTGTAATTTAGTGAATTTTGAACTCAAAACTAATACAGCTATTACTATGGCTGCACGAAAGTTTAAAATATTGCATAATTATAGTGACTGGGTATAATATTATACAAAAGCACAGTCATCATCCATCATCTTATGCACTTTGTGTTAATTGATCATAGAGGATGATTTTTTACAACTGAACAGAAAATTAATATTGAAATTAACACCCCACAAAACTATCTACAAAATGGAAGGAAATGAGACAAACAACGTACGTAGCACTACTGATAATAATGCCGTGCATATGTCATTGAATACCACAACATAGCAAATGATCAAGCTAGCAATATCAACCGTTAATCAACTTTAAATTTGTGATGTGTATATTGTTCCGTTAATTTGATTTAAATATTATAATATATGATGAAGCTAGCAGCAGTAAATAATAAATGATTTATTACTTAACGTATTATGTTTTTCCATGACAGTTAATACCTTCTGAATCAATAGTTATTCGCATATACAGTAGAATCATTATATTATATTGGAATATTGTATTGTGTGCTCAATAATTATTATAACAAACACTTTCAATGTTATAATATACCACTGAGATGTCGTAAGATAGTATCTCATGATCAGCTATAGAATTTGCTCAATGATGCATGCAGCATGCCAACTGGTAACAGATTTTGCCTCAACATTGATATCAGAGCCTCAAATGACAGCACCACCTGTGCAAGTGCTACCTCAGTCAGCTATAATTGCTATTGCCGTAGGAGGAAGCAGTGTCCTAGTTCTAGCCGTCATCATTGCGATGGTTGTACTGTGCTACGTATTGTATAAGAGATCAAGAAAGCGGAAGAATGCTGCCGATAAACAAAATGGGAGAGGAGGTCAACAAAGTGCAATACAGGAACCTCTTCTCAATAACCCAGCATACAATATTATCTTGTGACCAGCTCACAAGCAATCCAGCGTACAATGGTGACACTGATCCGTACTATTCAGTGATCCAGAATTAATGTATTACTCATGCTGTCAGTTTATCATATTAGAACTTTGTGAATAGCTAGTATCCTGACACCATGTGTTAATTGAAATTCAATACCTTTGGACCATTATGATAGCTATAGACTGTTAATACTTTCTGAATCAATAGTTATTCACACATGCACAGTATAGAATCATTATGTATGATGTACAAATGAAGGGCTCAGAAGCAAAGTGGGCTATCCCCGAACTAAATGTGGGGAATTGTCTAAAAAGCTCAAAAATGGACTAAAAACCATACATTATACTCTACCGAGTTGCCAAAATTTTCAAAAATTTGAATTTTCTATAGCTCATGAAACACATTTTAAACATGTTTTCAAGATTCGGGGGGGCTAAGTCAACATTTGTGGGTTAGCCCACTTTGCTTCTGAGCCCTTCAAATAATAATAATTATTATTATAACAAACACTTTCATTGTTATAATATTATACCACTGGCAATGCATGAGATATCGTTAGGATCCGAAGTATCTCATATGATGATAAGCTATAGAATTTGCTCAATTATCGATGCAGCCCTAGCATGCCAACTGGTACAATCATGGTACAATGGGGTTGGAGTAAATATCTTCTGAACTGACCCCATAGACACTGTAACAGTTAATTATTATAAACGTAGATAATAACTTTCATAGTGATGAATGGCTGATTTATAGCCAAGCTCAGCAGGTGATATCTCCAGTGGGAGGCATTAAACATAAGCTAGCTTGGCTATATACTATAAAAGTGATAGACTTTATAATTAACATCGTCAGTCTTGTAGACTTATATAGCCGCTCTTGAGCAGCTTTACTTCGCTATATCAAGCTGAACAGGTCAACTTGCTACTTAAATTTTTTATTACGGAAGAGCAAGTAATACATGGTAATAAATCACCATAAGAAGCATGGAGAGATTGTCGGTGCTATTTATAGGTCTAGTAACGTTGTAAGCTATGAAGATGGATGCTTTAGCCTTTAGTCTTCACTGTAAATTATGTCACCCCAAATACGATCGTTGGATGCTCTATTAATCGATCGCCGAACCGTTGTCTCACTCTCCAAGAATATGCAAGTCTACTGGATGACTATTTCACAAACAACACCATCTTTTACTTTGAACCTGGTGAGCACGAATTGAATAGCAGCTTGAAATTGGAAAACCTAAGCAATATCACTCTTCAGGGATTGCCAGCAGAAAGTCGTGTACCAAAGGTTAGAATTTTATTTGAAGCTTCTGTCACGGTCACATGGGAGAAATGTTCCAACGTTGAAATTTCTTCAGTTACCTTCCTTTTGCTTGACAATTTCACACATAATAATTATTGTGCTTATAATCAAACAAAGACTGCATGTGTCTTATTGCGTGATATTTACATCGTTAGCCATGATGATATAATAGTGCACGGGTGTAGTTCAATACTATGTCAACAGAGTGAAGTAAGCATTGTAAATTGCCATTTTGGGGGGATTCAGGGATCTCTTGGAGCTGCTATGTTCATATCGGAATCAAATCCTACCTTCAGTGGAAATATAATATCATTTATTGCTAATACTGCCTCCTATGGTGGAAGTCTGTACTTATTTAAGAGTTCAGCACTTCTGAATAGATTTACTTTATCTGCTACGAATAATTCCTCCAAGAATTTACGCGAAAATGGTTGTGGTTACACTCCAAGTAAAAACCGACCAACTGCATGGAAGCTTAGGTGGTACAATCTATTGCAATTCATCTGCCCTTACTATTAATGATGCACTTTTCTAAACAAATTTTGCACTGCAAGGCAAAGGTGGAGCAATATCAGCTAAAAATGGACTCATTGTCTTTCAAGGTACTAATAATATATTTTTAAGTAATTTTCCACCAGATGGCGGAGCAATGCTGCTCAACGGCTCAAGAGTTCATATTAAACTCAATGGAAGTATCTATTTCATAAACAGTGGGGCTGTTGGTGGACGAGATGACATAATTATTGAGACATCCGAGTTATATAATATCAGTGAAGAATCTGAATTTAGACAATTAATAGATGGATTCAAGTTGAAATTTTAGCTCGTCCTATAGGTTTTGAATTGAAGGATCAAAAATGTCAGTGTGATAACAGGCTCTCACAGTTCACGCAAACTTGCATAATTTGTAATCATATTGGATCTTTTAAACGGAATAGAAATAATTTCTGGATATCTAGATCTAAATTGGATGCTAATACTTTAATCATTCATGAGCACCGCTGTCCTCTTGATTATTGTAAAGATGCCAATGATGCAGTAAACGTTAGTTTTGAGGATCAGGTAGGTCCAAGAGAGAGGAACAATGTTGGCTTGTAATATTATTTTGCTGAACGACATAAGTAGCAGAGTTGCCAAAACTGTCACGGGATTCTGCCCCAATTGTTTAGCAATTGAGCGAGAATATCGACAGTTTGCTTGGATGATGTTTGCATAGAAGAGTAGACCGTTCAGTGTTCCAACCGAAACCGCATGTTAATCAAAGGATAAAAACGACCGCAACGAGAATCATACCAGCCAATGCAAAGAACAAAATTAAAGCAGAGTGGTTATTGTTGCATGGAATACAGTGTAGACTACCAAGAGCCAGGTCGAAGTTTTGTCCACATTAATTGTCCACAGAGTAGTCCAATTCTGTTGAAGTCATAATTTATTATACTGGTAGTCCTCCAAATGAAACTCGTAGAGTTGTTTGGTTGTATGATGCAAACATACAGTTACTGTACTGGGCTACTGTTGCTCTCACGATTTGGACTATTTCTCACTTTTGCCATTAATGCCAATGGCAGTGAGAGTATCAATCTTGTAGCCGTATCTTCCATCAGTCTTGCACTTCTTGCTATCCAAAGAAGAGTCTATGAACAGAGGTGGAAGGACTCCTCGAATCCTTCTTTATTCTACACCTGGGAATTTTCTCAGTGGCAACGTTTTATCTCAAAGAAGAATCAAAAGATTCCAGTCAGTTTCTTGTTTCGAGTATCTCCATTGGAATTGCTTTCATTGCCTTAACGGGAATTCTAACTTAATATCACATCTGCCTGGTCTTCAATTGCAAGTCAGCTTCTAACCTCTGAAAATTGCACTTGCTTCCTTTTGTCCAGAAATCACAGAGAGTCTTTAAGGTTATGTCAGTCAGTGAAGGTGAAAGAGCAGCTGCAGAGGGTGAGGAGAAAACTGAGCTACATACTCTACCGACTTTGTCTGAGATTGGTATTGATCTTCGTGAACCACTTTTAGAGCTGGAGAGTGAATCAGAATCACAGATATGTGCTGCTACCTACTGATTAGAACTTAGTAATACACTAGTACTCTTAGGGAGACTTGCTTGCACTCTAGCTAACTTCAATACCAAAAGTATAGCTTACACTTAGTCTTGTTACAACTGGTCTACCATATACATTAATTTTTTCTCTTATTGTATATCTATTAGTCTCAATTCTTACAATATCATTGCGATCATAATATTACAATAGTGACAAGCTTTCAAAATACGTAGCTATCTATCTGTGTCGATGCCATGCAGCGCTGATGGACGCTTGACAATCAACATAATAATTAATGGGCTAATTTCTGAATGTATAATGCTATTATTATTATTATTATGATCATGAATGCTTGCATTCTGCCATGATATCAAGAAGGTAATAAGATGGTAATAAAAATTATGATTGCAATAATTTACCACAGTGTACAGTAACAATGACAATAATCCATACTAGCTAAGTACAGATTGAATGTCACATATACCCAATCAAGAATCTCACTCAAGATCTAGAGTGCTTATTATTGGTATCCACAGTGGCCGAAGGTCTCACTAAGGATCTGGAGGTCATAATAATATTATGCTATTAAGTAACAGTTATTATTCTGCTACAAATCCCAATGGGTATACTGATGATATAGCTAAACTAACAATAATCTGTTATTCTCCTTTAGTTTCAAAACGCACCCCATGCATAGCAGAAAAATATTCAATATACTGGTATTTGCCAATCTCATGCATACTGATTCCAACATTAGTAGTGTTATTCTGTAGATAATAAATAGCTTGACTATAAGATTAGATCTTACCTGTATTCAGAAGATTTATAGAGATATTATTTTCAGTGTTGATAATAACTGTATACATAATATGCATGTCACCAGGGACTTCATGTTTACCAAAGAAGCATGACTTGCGGCTATACTCTAGACCTGGTCTGTAGTACTAAGCTGTGTACGGTTCTCTAGCTAGATTTGGGGAATGTTAACTTATGACCAGAACATGTAATACCATTGATAATAATGCACAGCTGATATGTACGGCCACGTACCCAGTATCATAATCCAGATTGCAAATGCCATAAGTAGCTATAATGCATTTGGAACTGAGTAAGTTTGGTTAGCTATATAGTTAGGAGTCATCATGAAGTGGTTTTCTGTGATACTTACAGTTGTCATTGTGACATTATATGACTCTGAATTTAAAGCAGATTCTGAAATTAACTGTTTAAATCATATAATATATTATGTCACACCAAGACTTGTTGGATGTGTTAATGATCAAGTACCCTGTCAAACTATGGAGCAGTATGCAACTCAGCCAGAAATGTATTTTGCAAATAATACTTGCTTTTATTTTCAACCTGGTAACCATCAACTAAACAGTAGCTTAAAATTGACAAACCTACGAAATGTGCATGGTGTTTAAAGGTTTGCCTGATAGTAGTGTTAATATTCTCTTGGGTCAATTTGTTAATATCACTTGGGAAGACTGTTGGTTTGTTCAAGTTACTTCTATTAATTTCATATTGCCAGAAAATTATTCTTTTAGCATTGTATTCAAACAAACACAGCTGATAGACTTACACAACATTTCAGTCACAGCCAATGGGCACAATACTGGCTGTAGTGCAATATTGAGTCAGCGAAGTGGAATGGGTATCAGGGATTGCAAATTCATTGGAATCCAGGGATCATTTGGTGCAGCAATAATGATGTCAAAGTCTTCTGTTGTTACAACTGGAAATAATACATTTGCTAATTGTACAGCATATACTGGAGGAAGTGTGTATTCCTCTAATTCTACGCTAACATTGAATGGAACCAATGTTTTTATGAACAATACAGCCAGTGTGCCATCCCTTTATAACCTTTTTAGTGAGTACTATAATAATATTATTGATACAATATGCAACCATGGTACAGGGAATTATCCCAAAATGCGCTTCAATACGGCAAGTGCATATGGTGGTGCAATTCTATGCAGCAATTGTACCCTTAAAATTAATGAGTATTCTACGTTTAAAAGTAATGCTGCTGAATACGGTGGAGCTATAGTAGGTCTACTTGGCTGGATATCCATTCATGATTCTACTTTATTTGATGGCAATTCTGCATATGCGGGTGGAGCAATGTACCTTAAAGATACCAATTTAATCATTTCTGGAAATGTCTCTATACTTAATAATATAGCGCTGCATACGGTGGTGCACTACACATATCTGACACAAATATTTCATTCAATATGGACACTACTTCTGAATCAAAGGTTTCAGAAATTTTGGTAAATGGATCAAGTTCTATGGTAGTCTTTCGACAGAACATAGCATCACAGGTAGGAGGAGCTATTGAAAGCCATGCTAACAACATTTTGATATTCATAGGAACAGTGAAATTTATTGACAACTCAGCACTTAATGGTGGAGCAATAGGTTTCCTGCAAGATTTACCTTCAAGAATGGTTCTAGTGCAAGTCCCAAACATCTCCTTCATCATGAATCATGTAACTGACAGTGGTGGTGCACTTTATTTTAGTTCGTATCCTAATCCTATCTTAATTTTTGAGTATAATTCTGCAGGATCAACAGGAAGTACTGTATATGGAGGACATCTCAACAAGTGTAGATTGTATTACAGGACTAAAATATATTATTCAGCATGTGATGATAAATTGAACCACGACAATAATTATACTGATGATGCACTTAAAGTCTTCATGAATTTGTCCAGAATAATCAATCACAAAGAATCAGATGCGAACATATCATCACCTGCAAAACAAATCATACTTTGTGACAGTATCAATTATTATCATATAAAAGTATATCCAGGCGAACAATTTAGTGTCATGTTAATAGCAATTAATGAGGTTGGTTCTCCAGTACCAGCAAACATTTTGATTGATAACTCCTACACCGGTGGCCAGTACAGTATAACTCCATTGAGTCAAAACATCAGTGCCTCATGTACTAATGTATACTTTCGGCTAAGTTCACACAAAGAAGACCACAGTGTAAACTTAGGATTATTCCCTGAAAATCCTTGTCAGAGCCTCAGTAGAAGTTTAGAGATCACAGTTTATATCAAACCTTGTCCATATGGTTTTGAGATTTCAAAAGATCACAGCAAATGTGTGTGCAATAAGAAAATTCAAAAATTTGCTTCAAACTGCTACATAGATGATCTTTCATTTGAGCGCACGAGAAATAACTTTTGGATTGTACTGGTTGATGAGACAGAATTTGTCATTTATGAATCCCGCTGCCCACTTGATTATTGTGTAGAAAGTTCAATAAATGTGACATTCATGTTAAGTGACTTGCCTACCCAATGCGATTTCAACAGAAATGGAACTCTATGTGGACAGTGCCAGAAAAACTTTAGCCTAGCCCTTGGTAGTCTACACTGTATTCAATGTGACAATGGCCACATTGCTTTGATTGTGTTATTTTTTCTGGCTGGAATGATTCTGATTGCTATCATTTATTGTCTTCGTCTCACTGTAGCTGTTGGAACGATTAATGGGCTCCTGTTTTATGCCAACATAATTCAAGCAAATAACGATGCTTATTTCCCCAGATCAACCATCAATTTTTTCACTATTTTTATTTCATGGTTAAACTTAGATCTTGGAATTGAAACCTGTTTTTATGACGGTATGGACATCTATTCGTATTCCTGGTTTCAATTCCTATTCCCATTTTATGTCTGGTTTCTTATCAGTTCTATCATCCTGGTCAGCCACTATTCACAAACGATTGCCAAACGATTTGGACAAAATCCTGTTGCAATTCTTTCAACTTTATTACTCATGTCCTATAGTAAAATACTACAAGCAATCATAGTTCCTCTATCTGTCACTTATTTAACATATTACAACTCCTCCAATGATTCAGAAGTTTATCGAACCATTTGGAAGTATGATGGAAGCATAGGCTTTTTCAAGGAATCCAAGCATACTGCTCTTGTGCTATTTTCCATCTTATCTCTTGTGGTGTTTGTCGTACCATACATTTCTCTTCTTTTCTGTGGCCACTGGCTTCAAGGTTGCTCCAACTGGTGGATTTTGTCATGGCTGAACAAGATCAAGCCATTCATGGATGCTTATCATGCTCCATACAGGAAACACACTCGCTACTGGACTGGGCTGCTGTTGCTCTCACGACTGGGTCTATTCCTTACATTCACTATTAATGGCAGTGAGAGTGCCAATCTTGTAGCTGTGTCTTCTGTCAGCATTGCACTTCTTGCTATCCAAAGAAGAGTTTATGAACATTGGCTAAAAGACTTTCTGGAATCTTCTTTCATCCTCAACTTGGGAATCTTTTCTGTGGCAACATTTTACCTCAAAGAAGTGTCTAATGATGATAAGAATCAGCTCATCTTTTCAAGGATTTCTGTTGGAATTTCGCTCATAACTTTCCTTGGAATTTTGCTCTTTCATATCAGCCTAGTCCTTAAATCATCAAACATCTGGAAAATGTACATGCTCCCATTCATCCAAAAATCTCTACTGCTCAGTAAGATTCTCAGGATTACCCCAGTTAAAGACCAGACTAGAGCAGGGGATAAGGATGCTGCTGAGCTGCAGGCTCTACCAACTTCTACTGAGATCAATGTTGACCTTCGTGAACCACTTTTAGAAATTACCAAATCATAAGCTGTTATTTATTAACTGATTTAATGACTCTGAGATGCACTTTAAACGTGATCAAGCTTAGTGTAAATGTGCTAATTAATTTTAAGTATGCATAATATTTAGCTAATTAACTTAGCGTAATCACAATAATATTATAAGGCGTGATCTACCCATCTTTTCCGTATAATATGTACGTGTAGTGTGATATAGTTTAATATATTATAAGCTAGCATTTTTACTCTGTACTTTGTCACTGCTGCATGTTATTGTGGTGGATTCACAACGATGCTGTTGTATTTTCCATGTGAATAATAAATAAATGTTGTTTTCAATAGCTAATACCACAAGTTTGCCAACTGTGCCATAGGGAAGAACAGATGTCTCTCTCCAGCTAATAATTATTTTCTCCACAAACAACACACAGATGAGCTTTGCACGGTACTAGCATGTTGAAGTGCTTGGAACAAACTATCATTAATACTGTTATATACATTGTTGCATATAGGTCAATACATATACATTAGCCTAGCTAGTTTGTTCTATAGGCACTTCAAAATCTACTAGACCTATACAATTATACTCATTTTGGTGAATACCAGTCAATTGAATCACACATTGCTATAATTATGTGGTTTAACTTGTAAGATCTTCTGAAACCAAGACTAGATATCCATACTATTCATTAGGGATTTTAAAATGTTTTAAATGGCTCTATAACTACAGTTGAACCTCCAAATAAAGGACACTTTGGGAACAATATAAATTAAGTTGGTTTGTCCCTTATAGAGAGGTTGTCCTCTTCTCGGAGGTTCTCAATGAATAGAAAAACTATAGGGAATGGTAGTTTTTGGAACTCCAAACAGTATCCTTATAGAGAGGTTTGACATACAGTTTCCCTTTCTCGGAGGGTCCTTTATTAGCGGTTCGACCGTATCAATAGCTGTTCTAAAATTTAATCTTTTTGGGACTGCATACATTGACATCCATTTCCATAATATACCGGCTATGACAACTAAAAGTGTCCCAAACACCTATAAGGCATACTCAACATATACTAATCTAGACTAGTATATGTCTTATAGGTGTTTGGGATGTAGATGTTTCAGGAATAGGATATTGCTGAAACACTGTAGCCTATCGATCACCATTGTAGCTATAAAACAGGTCACTCATTACAAACGAAGTCAGAATCTTCAGTACAAAAGAGGGGTGATGTACCATATAATCCATCACGAAATGTTCTTTTTAATAGAAATATTGTTCCCTAAATATACGATCTATAATAACAAATATTGCTCAACAATTATTAGATTTATTTAGTAAAAATTAATTTTGTAAAATTTGTGCTTCTCTAATAAACTTTCGAGTCTTGAGTATTCCTAGTTCTCCAGTTCTCCACATACTCCACATTTCTCTATGTTCCCTAGCACAATCCTTTTGCCGAATGCTCCAGACTAGTATATTCCTTGTTCTCTAGTTCTCTATGTGCTCTACGTTTTCCACTGTTCTCCAGTACAATTTCACAAATGCAACCCAAATAGTTAATATTTCACTAGCCTCGTCCCCAGGCCTTCTGAGGGGGGAGGGGGAAGGAAGGCCTGGTATCCACTGCATGCGCATGCGCTGTTATTATAAATAATCCGATTACGTACGGATACTGTCTAGTATACTTGTCCTTTGACCTTAATGCATCGTGCTCAACGTACCTAGTAATGGCAGGCTTAGACAGTTGGAAGTTCGAGCGAGATTTTGAGGTGGCCCGAGCGATATTGTCCATCGATCGACAAAGGTCTCTGAACAGCGTGGGCACGCGTTTAGCGTGATCGCTAGTACAAAGGTCGGGAGGTCATTCCGTATTCTTTAGACACATGGACCGTTTCACTTGTCAGCACGTGGTAGATATTAGTGTACGGACACTTTACGGTAAATTATACGGAAAATGTAGCGCATGCGCATGCAGTGGATACCAGGCCTTCCTTCCCTCCCCCCTCAGAAGGCCTGGGGACGAGGCTAATATTTCACGTTCTCCAGTTCTCCATGTGCTTCATGTTCTCCACTGTTCTCCAGCGAAAATTTCAAATGCAACCCAACTAGCTAGTATTCCATGTTCTCCTGTTCTCCATGTGCTCTATTTTCTCCACTGTTCTCCAGTGTTAACCTCAAATGCAATCCAACTAGCTAGTATTCCATGTTCTCCTGTTCTCCATGTGCTCTATGTTCTCCACTGTTCTCCAGTATTAACCTCAAATGCAATCCAACTAGCTAGTATTCCATGTTCTCCTGTTCTCCATGTGCTCTATGTTCTCCACTGTTCTCCAGTATTAAGGTAGCATTAAAGTGCGTGGGCGTGAGGTGGGGGATATGACACCTAAACCACATCAAAGTCATTAGTGAGGTGCATGCTGTGTAACCACGCCCTTTTAATTGCACAGGTCTCAGGGGTGTGGCTGCTAGAGCCGGAAGTGTTCATTTAATATCCTCCATGGACCGGAAGCCGAGCCGGAAGGGAGGGGCCAGGCCACGCCCAAAACAGCCCCACCCTGTTCCCCAAGGACCACCATTCTCAATCAAGTGCCTACTAACCACCGGATGTCCACCGGAAGCCCACAATCAATCCCAATTAAAACACACAGCTTCCTCAAGGCCAAAACACGCACAAACACTTGGAGGCCGTTCTGCCACACCGCCCACGCAAGAGCTCACCTCATCTCCTGTGTGGGCGGAGTAACAACACGTCATCGCAACCACATCCGCTTCAAACCATCGTCAGGTTCCGTCCAGCCGTACGGTCCCCTCCATCGCACCGGCGTACAGTGCCTCATTAACAGACATGGCCTCACCTTTGACTTCCTGCCACGCCCCAAAGCCTCCTCGCGGGGTTCAAAGGTCACCACCGCTTCCGGGACACGCCCACCTATCGCCGAGGCCAAGTCCCAGGCGCCGATATCCAAGCACTGGCCCGTGAAGCCACGCCCAATCGGAAGCAATAAAACCTGCATTAACGCACACGCACACACTCCACACAGTGCCAGGAACACGCCCACATGCTTAATTAGGCCTAATAAGGCTTTTTTTTTTTTTTTTTTTTTTAAGTCGTTGCGGTTGATAGAATGCTTTGATCTTGCTTTGAAGTGGGCAATTACCGGTGTTTTCTTCAGGGGCCACTTCCGGTCGCTAATTACACGCGCATAATCATCCCTGGCCAATTCTAGACACGCCCACCTTCGACCAAAAGCACTCGTATGGCCTCTTCGGCCACGCCCCTTCACGATTCGCTAATTGAATTAGCCAATCCTGACGCTCACGCCCACGCACTTTAATGCTACCTTAACCTCAAATGCAATCCAACTACCTAGTATTCCATGTTCTCCTGTTCTCCATATGCTCTATGTTCTCCACTGTTCTCCAGCATTAACCTCAAATGCAATCCAACTAGCTAGTATTCCATGTTCTCCTGTTCTCCATATGCTCTATGTTCTCCACTGTTCTCCAGTGCTAACTAGCTATATACTTGGGTTGCATTTGAAGTTTGCACTGGAGAACACTAGAGAATTATAGAGAACCATAGGCGTAGGAACCGGGGGGGCTGAGGGGGCTGTAGCCCCCCCAATATTTTAGGAAGGGGGGCAGAGCCCCCATTGTTCTCCAGCCCAGTATTGTTACAATAAAGATTTTTAAACATTTACCAGGCCTGATTATGAGTAAATATGCCTCAATAGCTACCAAATCTATTCTACTCGACTTACAGTTAATTTTTCACCGAGAAACTCGTGATAGCAGCCTCGATCGTGCAAAAATGGGCGTGGTTTAACATGAAGTGGGCGTGGCCGTAAAATTTTCGCGCGCGCTTCGCGCGCAATTGGATATTCAGCCCCTCCAACCTTCAGTATCTTCCTACGCCTATGAGAACTGCTACTTGGGTTGCATTTGTGGTCAATACTGGAGAACAGTGGAGAACATAGAGAACCGGAGAACTAGCTATAGCTAGTTGGGTTGCATTTGAAGTTACGTAGCGCTGGAGAACCAAGAGAACTGAAGAATATGGAGTACTAGCTATAGTTGGATTGCATTTGAGGTTAACGCTGGAGAACAGTGGAGAACATAGAGCACATGGAGAACAGGAGAACATGGAATACTAGCTAGTTGGATTGCATTTGAGGTTAACGCTGGAGAACAGTGGAGAACATAGAGCACATGGAGAACAGGAGAACATGGAATACTAGCTAGTTGGATTGCATTTGAGATTAACGCTGGAGAACAGTGGAGAACATAGAGCACATGGAGAACAGGAGAACATGGAATACTAGCTAGTTGGATTGCATTTGAGGTTAACGCTGGAGAACAGTAGAGAACATAGAGCACATGGAGAACAGGAGAACATAGAATACTAGCTAGTTGGGTTGCATTTGAAATTTTTGCTGGAGAACAGTGGAGAACATGAAGCACATGGAGAACTGGAGAACGTAAAATACTAACTAGTTGGGTTGCATTTGTGAAGATGTACTGGAGAATAGTGGAAAATGTAGAGCACATAGAGAACTAGAGAACAAGGAATATACTAGTCTGGCGCATTCGGCAAAAGGATTGTGCTAGGGAACATAGAGAAACATGGAGTACGTGGAGAACTGGAGAACAAGGAATACTCAAGACTTGAAAGTTTATTGGAGAAGCACAAATTTTACTAATTAATTTTTACTAATAATTGTTGAGCAATATTTGTTATTATAGACCGTATATTTATGGAACAATATTTCTATTTAAAAGAACATTTCATGATGGATTATATGGTACATCACCCCGAAAGAGTCTCATAATTAAGATAGTATGGAGTGGCCATCAGCGCTGTTAATGTTTCTAATCATTGTTTTATTCTTTGCCAACGTAACTTCCATGAATAATTAGCTATGTCAAATTATATGAAAGAAAGGAAAGTGAGAAAGCTTCACCATGTTCTAAAGTTCAAACGTCCTGCCTCACTCTCAATGAGTATGCAAGAGGTTCAGATGAGTATTTTGTTAACAATACCACATTCTATTTTTATCCCGGCATTCACACGCTAGACTATAGTGTAAATTTGGTGAATCTACACAATTTTTCATTCCTGGGCTGGCCTAATGGTGATCAGGTAGTCACTATTGCAGTAGATTCTTCAGCAAGTATCACTTGGAATGAGTCATGGAATATTGAAATATCTTCAATTACGTTTTCTTTGCATGGAATTTTCACTTTTATTATGGGATTTGAACATTCACAATCAGTACAGTTATCCAACATATCCATTTATGGAAATTGGTATTGTGGATGTAGCTCAATTTTCAGTGAAGAAAGTGCACTTAAGTTCAACAATTCCAAGTTTATTGGAATAAATGGATATGTTGGTGCAGCACTGATGATGTATGCATCAAATATTACTTTTAGAGGTACTATTATGTTTGCCGACAATGCAGCAGTTTCTGGAGGCAGTATCTACTTGACTCATAATAGTACATTAACCTTGAATGGAACTAGTCTGTTTCGGAACAATACTTCCAAAAATTTCTAAATGCTATCATGTAGCAACGTCAATGCAATGAAGGAAATAGAAATTACTAGCGGTTGCTATGGCAGTTACCATAGTAGTGGTGCAATAGTTTGCAATAATTCATATCTGGACATTCACTACTGTTCTAACTTCACTCATAATAATATTGCTGGAAGGCGCAGTGGAGCAATGATGTTATATACCTGTTCCCTCATCATTCAGGGTAATGCTTCATTTGTTGGAAAAGAAGCTGCACTTTTTCGTGGTGGAGCTATGCTACTTCAAAACACAGACTCAAACATTAATGGAAACCTGTTACTGAAGAAAACAAAACCTTTTGGGGTGGAGCACTATCAATTATCGAAGGAAACTTTATCATCAAAGGTTACACTGTGTTTGATAGTAACCATGCAGATAGTAGAGGTGGTGCTCTGTGTATCGGTTCACATGTAAATTTCATTTTTTGTGGAAGTGTCTACTCTGGCAGTAACAGCACCAGTTTTGATACTGATGCACTACCTCTGAACAATGCTGCAGAGTATTCCACTGACAATGCATTATCATTCAATAATTCCATAGTATTCTTGTGTAACACTGCTGGATATGTTGGAGGATCCATCGCTTGTGGAAATGAAAGTACTAATATAATATTTTCAACCGTTACATTTATAGGAATAATGTATTTCAATGAAAGTTATTTCAGTACAATTAGCTAATGGATATGGCTGCAATATGATATTTATTGGAACTACATATTTTTACAAAAATAGTGCATATTATGATGGTGGTGGTGCCTTAATGAGTTCTGATAGCAACATAATATTCTCAGGCACAGCATATTTTGAAGGAAATGTTGTGGCAAATAAAGGTGGTGGAGCAATAGCATTAGCAAATTCCAAATTAATCTTTAAACCAAATCTCAATGTCTTCTTCATTTCAAACTATGCAAATGAGAAATTAAGGTGGTGCACTCTATATCGAAGATTCTCTATGTTTTTTGGGATCATCTGCACCATTAGAATGTTTCATTACCATAGATGATCCTTCTACTTCAACAAGTAACATTCCATTATATTTTATAAACAACTCAGCAGGTATCACAGGAAGTATTCTGTACGGAGGATAACTGATCAATGCAGGCTACATTTCAAGTCCACTGCTACTAATTAGTCAGATCTATGTGACTGTCAAGTCACACAAGCTCACAGCTATAGTGACAATGCACTTGAAACTTTCCATGAATATGTCAAACATTACTAAGAATGAAGATCATGTACCAATCATATCTTCAAAATAAAAGGAAATCAAAATTTGTGGAGATAATACACAAGAACTATCACTGTATCCTGGACAGAAATTTACCATTCCATTAAAAGCACTCAGAAAAGCAATTGCAAATTTCACAGTACAAGGAAAAGTTTACTGGGGGAGAAATATTATGATGATTGCAGTGGATGATTCAGAAACATCAATGCAAACAGTGCTAGACAGTATTAAACAACACATACCGGTAATTGATTATCCTAATGGATCACAAACGACAGAGAAAGGGAACAAGACAGATGCAAAAGAAGAGATAAAGTACAACGAGCCTCTCCTCCAATGTATGTAATGCTAGATCAAAAAATTAATGACGATTTTGAATAACTATGATAAAGTATAATATACACAAAATAATAAAATTTAATATAAAAGTGTGAGGGGTGAAAATTTCAAAATACTATTTCTTGACCACTGGCATGCCTTCTCCTTTAATAAAGCTAGCTATTGCTGGAGTGACCATGTCACTATAATAACACTACAATGTGAAATATTTTACTGTGGGAGTTGTTCCGCTAGCTGTGCATATCCAACCATGGGTGACTTGAGAGCGTTGGCCACAGCTGCCCACGAGGGCTTGGGCTTCCCATTGTTCAACCAGTACTCCAGCATGGCAGTGAGGCAGTCGTCAGGATCGTGGCTGTTGTTCTTCTTGATAGTGTTGAGTGTGCCGACTGAGATGCCCAATTTGAGGCCAATATTGAACCACTTCACCCTGGCCTCCCACACTGCCTCAAGAACATCAGCAAGATTGTCTGGAGTAAGGTCACCTGTAAAAAATTTAATAATAAACAATAATAGAGTCATCAGCAATCTAGAGAGAAATCAATGATCATGTACATACCAGTATTCTCTGAACGTGGTGAAAATGCAGATGACATTGTTCCGATCCACAGTCGGTGCTGTTCAGTAATTTCGCTGCACACGGTAGCAGGGTGAGTGGTGCAGGTCAACATCTTTCCACTATCAGAGATGGTGGCAGGATGCAGGGGTGTGTCTTTGTGTCCTGAGCATGGGAATGCGATGGAGGGAATCGAATTGTTGTAGTTCAGTCTCTGAGATGCTTTGCGAATTCCAGTGAGAACCGTTTCACGAATCGTTGGGCAAACTTCTTCACAGATTTCTTGAGCTCTTTCTCGACTAACAGAGGCAGGGAAGTCGATGCTGACATGAAGGTATGAAGAGAAGGAATCGGTGATCGTGATGCATCCTGGGTTCTTTCCTGGGATAGTGAACTGAGCGCTGTTGCGTGAAACTTGCACAGGGTAGCCGTCCTCTTCAAGAAGCTCCCACTTGGCTTCAATGATGAGAGAAGCAAGGAGAAAGCAGTAAACTCCAAGCTTGGGGCCATCTCGACCAAAGTAGAAGAGAAGAGTGGCCCGGGGATGACTACCAATGAAGCACTTGCCACAAGACATGGTATGCCTTGTTTCCTCAGGAGGCAGGGCATGAGATACTCACCTTTCCCAACCTCTGCCATGATCCTCAGGTGCTTGAGGACCAAGATCAGCTGCTCCTTCATAAATAGCTTAGGGACGTAATGAGAAGAGAACTGTTCAAGTATCTCTGCCGTCACAATTCCACATTTCACAAATTTTTTGAGTGCTCCAAGAAGACCACTGGTAGACTTGGCTTGAAACGAAAGACTGTGTATGACAAGCTCGGTTATTTTGTCGAGGATGGCCTGGGCATTGATGAACACGATATCCGGAAGAACTTCTTCATAGTAGAAAACCAGCTTCAGCTCATGAAGGTATTTCAGTGCTGCCTCAAATGATTCTCGTGTGAAATTGTAGGTAGCTGCTACATCAAAGCACTCTTCCTTACTCATCACCGATTTTCGTTGCTCCTTGGCCATTCGCTGAAAGGCCATTTCTAGGGGAAAGTATCGAAGTGGAACTTTGACTGGTTTCACTTTGTGCAATTCTTCCATTGCTTTCTTTCTCAAAATAGAAACGACTTCTTCATCTTCCTTTCCAGGATTTTTGGCATTGATAGCAAGCAGCAGGGAATCCCCTTGGACAATGTTCACCTCCATCTCCTGAGGTATTATGCTTCGAAGCCTTTTCTCCTTCATTTCTATGCTCTCCTGTGGGCACTCATGCTGGAGGTCTTTGTGTGTGCCCACAAATACAATCTTTGGACATGTATTGCGGTCACAGGTTGATCGTATCACCCTCATGCAGTGGCGAAGTGTATCCAAGTGTGTGAAGGGTGAATTGAAAGGCTCTCCAATGCGTTCTCCACGGCCATAGTACTCCACCAGCGGAAAGCTATCTAAGGGCTCATTGAGCTTCACTGTAATTATGCCCAACATGGTGTTTTTGACAAACACAGGGAGGACCTCGTGAAACATAGGCTGGCCTCCTGTATCATCGACATCAAGTAACTCTTCATTGTTGAGGTCGGTTTTCTTCTTTGCTCCTGCCTGCATTCGACTCAGGTAGGAGATGAAGAACTAGCTAAACTGTTCGAGTCATCCTTAGCCTCGGCTTGGGTAGAGGGTTTAGCAATGGTCGATTGTGGTATATTCGCTACAAGCATGTCAGAATAGTGGTCGTCGGTGATTCGTACAAAGTGGTTATCGCTCACTCCCACCTTACAGTGAGCTACAGCTCTCACTGGCTTCTTTGCACATGGAGTGCTTTCGCGTATCGATGGAGGATCTTCCTTGAGGAAAGCTGCAAGGACGTGTGTTTTTCCTGATCCTCCCACCCCTAAGAGTAAGGCACTGCCATTTCGTAACGACACTTCACCCTCCATCATGGCTGCATCAAAGCACTGCTGGGTTTTCTCACTAACTGTAGGAATAAATAAGTGGACCAGTTGGTCAAACTGTAGCTACTACCTCCCAGAGTGATCACAAATTGCTATATACATAGTATTAATACGCTCTTACAAATGTAAGTGGTTCAGCCAACTAGAGAGAGAGAGTACAGAGCTGTATCATAATACTGTTACATTATTTGCTGTATCATGTACAGACAAGTAATGGGATGTGATAATAGATTCGTAATTAAACTCAAGGGCTTCACAATCAGTATTGATAAAGTATAATATACAGATAACAGTCTCACTACTGTACCAGTGTGTTTTGTGTACCTTTGACATAAGTATTCTCCACCAAGTCAGCCTGTTGGGGAAGGTCGACCCACCTGCGGAGTACCCTAGCAACCTGGCTCCAGGTAGGGAAGGGATGTTGATGGACGTAGAGGTCTAGGTAGGCCTCTTTCCTCTGGGTGGGGCTCTGGTAGTCCTTCTGTATTCTATTTTTCTCAGACTGTGGTAGATCTAGGCAGTATTCACCTCCAAGCACATCTACCATCTCAGGATCCAGTGGTGCAAACAGCTCCATTAGTTTTTGCGTAGTTACAGTAAGGTCTATGTAAATAATTTATCAATTGTGAATCAAAGTACCACAGTTATTGTGATTCAATGCGTTTCATTAAAATAAAGCATGCAAAATACAAATTTTGCATAGTTGTCAACTGTCCCAGAATTTATCCTATGTCCCGGTTGTGTCCCAGAAATGTGGTATAGCACAACCATAAAATTAATTCAGTATAATAATATGGTTTCTATGCTAATGTGTAAAGGAATTTTGATGAGATGCAAACGATATTTGTTATGTATGTACTGCAGTACTGACTTTAATGCAATTATGTGTGCACATATATGTAATGTTAGGTAATCTTGTTTGTGTGTGTATTCTGGAATGTTCTGGTTTGTACTCATGTTCAGTCTAACTGGTCTTACTGGTTTTATCCTGTGTCCTTTCTGTATATATATTACTGTGCATTGTGCATTGTATTGTGTTGTTGAGTATTGAGTGTTATATGTGTTGAACGAAGTTGAAGAGTAGCTGGGCTAGAGAAGGTCAAGTCTAGTAAAACCCACGAACATAACAAATGGCGACGAGTTCGGGATTTGTGGGAGCACCAGAACCATTTGACCTCTCGAAAGGAGCGGACTGGAAATTGTACACTCAACGGTTTGAGCATTTTGTAAAGGCCAACAAGGTCGAGGATGATCAAAAGAAGCATCTGCTACTGGCACTCGTGGGAGCACCCACGTACAAGCTGTTGGCTAACCTTGCAGCGCCGACCGAGCCAGGTGATTTATCGTACAAGGACGTTGTCGACAAGCTGGATGCACATTTCAAGCCGAAGCCCGTGATTATCGCGGAGCGTTTCCGATTTTATAAAAGAAACCAGGAGAGTGGAGAAAAGGTGGCCGACTACCTCGCGGAACTGAGACGATTAGCTGCTACCTGTGAGTTTAAGACGTTTTTGGGAGAGGCGCTTCGAGATAAATTTGTGTGTGGACTCAGCAGTGAAGGGATCCAGCGCAGACTGTTAGTTGAAGCTAGCTTGACGCTGGAAAAGGCTTTTGAGTTGGCGCAGGGTATGGAGTCAGCAGCAGCAGACGCAAAACAATTTCATGCAAAGGAGACCGGAGTGGCAAGCGGTCACGTTCAGAAGGTCAACACACCTCAGCGGAAGCCGAATCAGTCTGTTTGTCACAGATGTTTGGGAAGGAACCACTCCTCGGAAAATTGTCGATACAAGGCATTCCGTTGTAACAAATGTCGGAAGATCGGACATATTGCCAGAGCATGTAAGAGTGAGTCATCTTCCACACCTACCTCCCGAGGACAAAGTAATCATGCAACTAGGAGGAGGCGCCCACACCAGACACACAGGGTAGACGGTGCTGAAGAATCTCAGACTGAGTCAGATCCAGAATTTAATGACGTTGTTAGCCGAGTGCATGCAGTCGGAGTTTCAGTGCCGAAAAGTTATAAGGTAAATCTCGAGATGAACGGAATCCAATTGACTATGGAACTGGACACTGGCGCAGGTGTCAGTCTAGTGAGTGAGAAAACATGGGTTGAGGAGCTTGGTAAGCCTGAATTGAGCAGTATTGACTTACCCCTAGAAGGCTACCCAAATCGACCACTACGAGTATTGGGCCAGTGTCACGTTGATGTGAAAGTGCATGGAAAGGAAGCCATGCTACCATTAATTGTCGTTGAGGGAGACGGAATTCCCTTATTTGGACGGAACTGGTTGCAAAGTCTAAAATTGAATTGGATGGAAATCGCAAAAATCAATAGTGTGACAAAGAATCATTTTGAAAACAAACGAGAATTGGAGAATCTCCTTGCAGAATACCAAGAGATTTTTGGTACGGACCTTGGGAAATGCAAAGGAGTAAAGGCTCATCTTTATGTGAAACCAGATGCAAAACCTAAATTTTACCGACCTAGACCAATCCCTTTGGCACTAAAGGACAAGATTGAAGCTGACTTGGACAGAATGGAGAAGTTGGAAATTATTGAGAAAGTTGACACGTCAGAGTGGGCTTCACCCACAGTACCAGTGATGAAGGCAGATGGATCGGTACGACACTGTGGGGATTACAAAGTTACAATAAACCCACACCTTGACGTAAATCAGCACCCACTGCCAAAACCAGATGAGCTTTTCGCTACGTTGAATGGAGGACAACATTTCACAAAATTGGATTTATCAGAAGCTTACTTACAGATCGAACTCGAGGACGAATCAAAACAGTTTCTTGTTATTAACACCCACAAGGGGTTGTATCGATTCAACAGGCTGCCATACGGGGTGGCCTCTGCACCAGCAATTTTCCAAAAAGTTATGGATCAAGTGTTACAAGGTCTGCCAGGAATCGCTTGCTACATCGATGACATACTAGTCACTGGCCGCACTGATGAGGAACATATGAGGAACCTCAAAGCTGTCTTCAAGCGACTTAAAGAGCACGGATTTCGATTAAAAATGCGTAAATGCCAATTTTTCCGAGAGTCAGTGGAGTATCTTGGAAAGATAATCAGCTCTGAAGGCCTTCACACATCTCCTACAAAAGTGGAGGCTATTCTCAAAGTTGCACCCCCCACGGATGTATCACAGTTACGATCGTTTCTCGGAATGGTCAATCACTATGGACGATTCATCAAGTGTCTTGCTGATTTAAGCGCACCCCTCAACCGGCTATTGCGAAAAGACGAGCCGTGGTCCTGGAATACCGAATGTCAAGATAGTTTCGTAAAAATCAAAGAAGCTCTTACTACAACCACAGTATTGGCACATTTCAGTCCTGAATTACCACTGGGCATAGCCTGTGACGCTAGTGCAGTTGGTATTGGAGCAGTTCTGTTTCATCGTTATCCAGATGGATCTGAGCGACCAATAGCTTATGCCTCAAAAAGCCTTACGAAAGCGGAAAAAAACTACTCACAAATTGAAAGAGAAGCTCTCAGTATCATATTCGGTGTCAGAAAGTTCCATCAGTTTCTGTATGGTCGATCTTTTATACTAGTCACTGATCACAAGCCGTTGCTCACAATATTTGGTCCAAAGAAAGGTATCCCAGTAATGAGCGCTAGTCGACTTCAACGATGGGCTATTATTCTCTCAGCGTATACATACAGCATTGAGTACAAGCCAACTAAGCAGCACGGAAATGCTGACTGTCTATCGAGACTTCCATTGGACACTGATCCTGTTTTCGAAAAGTACCAGAGCCTACATCCAGTTGTGAATGTCATTCAACAGAACCAGTTAACACAGTTGCCTGTTTCAGCAGAAGAAGTCAAGAATGCTACTGAGAAAGATCCAGTTCTCAAGCAAGTTATAGCCAGAATCAAGGGTGGCTGGCCAAAGACTCGAAAGAATCTCCCTCCAGAACTTCATCCGTTTTTCAACCGTCGTTTTCAACTCACCATTCAGGAAGGATGTATCCTTTGCGGCCTCAAAGTCGTTATTCCATCAGCGCTAAAAGAGAGAGTGTTGGAGGAGATACATGAGGGCCACACAGGTATAGTCAAAATGAAATCAATAGCAAGAATTCATGTGTGGTGGCCCAAGATTGATGTAGACATTGAACGCACGGTTAGCAAATGTACCGCTTGTCAGGAAACTTCTCGAGATCCAGTGAGAGCGCCACTTCATCCATGGGAGCAACCAGGACAGCCGTGGAAGAGAATCCACGTAGATTTTGCTGGTCCTTTTGAAGGATCTATGTGGCTCATTGTAGTGGATGCTCACACAAAATGGCCGGAAGTCATTGCCATGAAAACAACTACAGCCAATAAAACCATTGCTATACTACGATCATTGTTCGCCAGGTATGGTATTCCACAGGAAATCGTTTCGGATAATGGACCCCAGTTTACTTCGGAGGAGTACCGCCAATTCTGCGAGTGTAATGGCATCAGACGTACGTTAGTTGCTCCATATCACCCAAGTTCAAATGGGGAAGCAGAAAGGTTTGTGCAAACTTTTAAGTCAGCTATTCGAAGAGCACAACCAAAGGATCTCAGTAAGCATTGGCCCAGTTTTTGCTGCATTACCGCACCACCTCACATGGAGCTACAGGGAGCTCCCCAGCTGAAATGATGTTCGGTAGACGTATTAGAACGAAGTTGGACTTGTTGCATCCAATCAAATCATACAGAAAGTTCGAGAAACAGAACACTTCTAACAGAAAGCTAAGAGAGTTCAAGGTGGGGGAAAATGTCTGGATGAGAAATTATCTTGGAAACCCCAGATGGCTACCTGGAGTAGTCACAGCAAGAACCGGTCCTGTCAGTTATCGTATCTGTAGTCGAGGACAGGAACAGAGAAGGCATGTCGATCAACTAAAGAAACGAGAATCAAGCAGTGAGACTGAAACTGTTGAAGCAGAGTTTGCATATTATCCAGAAGTGGTTATTGAAGAGCCTCAGGAAAGAAATTGACGATATTCGGCGTTCCCCTGAACCAGAAGCACAGCCAAATCCACCTGAGGGACCACGATATTCGTTACGTACCAACCGAAATCCTCCTACCAGGTATGGACAGTAACATTGAACTTAAGAAGGGAGGAAGTGTTATGTATGTACTGCAGTACTGACTTTAATGCAATTATGTGTGCACATATATGTAATCTTAGGTAATCTTGTTTGTGTGTGTATTCTGGAATGTTCTGGTTTGTACTCATGTTCAGTCTAACTGGTCTTACTGGTTTTATCCTGTGTCCTTTCTGTATATATATTACTGTGCATTGTGCATTGTATTGTGTTGTTGAGTATTGAGTGTTATATGTGTTGAACGAAGTTGAAGAGTAGCTGGGCTAGAGAAGGTCAAGTCTAGTAAAACCCACGAACATAACAATATTCAGCGCCCTTTCAGGAAGTTCCGGCCAGGTTCCTGTCATGCCCATTGGTGGGAATGAAATGTATTACGCTCTATGGGAGTAGCATGCATTAATCGCGCTAGCCAGGCGAATAGTAGCTCTCTCAAAAAAGCGCCTCAGCTACATAGTGTACGGCACCCTAGGGTACTGTAGCTAGAGCCATTTTCTGTACCTACCCTGAAGCTCTGTGCAGCCTCCAAAATGCACACTGTTCCCACAGAGCATAATACATTTGATTTCCACCAATGGGCGTGACAGGAACCTGGCCGGAACTTCCTGAAAGGGCACTGAATATTATTTGCATCTCATTAAAATTCCTTCTCATGTTAGCATAGAAACCATGTATACTCAGTCCAGTGCCGTATGCAACCATGCATTAGCAACTTTTGATATCGATCTAGCACTTATGTGCTCGAGATGATGATAAACTGATTACTTTACTCTTTGCGCATGCATGCAAGGTAAATATGCAGCAAAATGGGCATTATTATTATACTGAAACAGCTAAGCCAGAATAATGAGGCATGTGTGCATGCACGGTGTCATACGTTATAGTTAATACACCTCTACCTGGGCTGTATGGATTATAATGCACGAGTGTGGTAACCACATACAGCACGAGGGCGAAGCCCGAGGGCTGTATGTGGTTACCACACGAGTGCATTATCCAGACAGCCCAGGTAGAGGTGTGTTAACTGATTTGTAGCCCACACCCCCGTCTGACCAAAAGAATGTAGTAATTTTGGCGGGTATCTGCAGCTGGCTAGGCTGATGCAATACTCTTGTACTACAGTAATACGTACAGTAAACTTGCTGGCTAGTAGCTACTGCGTTATCTCGCCGACCTGCTTTTCTGAAGAGTAATAAACTATGTCAAAGGAAAACCGTGTAAAGAGGTCTAGTGCCAGTGTTGATCCCGATCTGGATGATTTCGTGATACCTGGACCATCCAAGAAGCCATGATTTTCGAAGCCATTGAGCGAAGTACAAATGGAGGCCTATAGAGAAAGGCCCAGTTGCTCCCAACACGGATAAGAGCACCATGTGGGCAGTTCGGACCTTCGACGCATGGCGTGACGAGCGAAATGCCAACTCTGAAATGGGAGAAAAATGTCCCCTTGATCTATTTGAGAAACCCGATGAGGAAAAACTGAACCGATGGCTTTCTCGTTTTGTTGTTGAAGCTAGGCGCCAGGATGGAGAGCCGTATCCCGCTCGTTCGCTGTATTTGCTATAGTCTGGTCTACTCAGGCATGGGCGCTCCAAGTCCAAAACTTTTCCTAATTTCTTGGATAAGAAGGACCCACGTTTCTCTGAGTTATCTGGTGTCTGTGGATCTGTCGCTAAACAGTTGCGTAAGGATGGGGTCGGTGCTTCTATAAAACATGCATCTATTATCACTCCCGAAGAACAAGACCTCCTTTTGAATAAAGGGGTCATTGGGATTTTTGCTCCTAAACCCCTAGTGAGAGCTGTGTTTTACTACATCGGAAAGGCATTCTGTCCTAGAGGAGGAATGGAGCAGCGTTCACTTAAGCCATCACAATTTGTGAGAGGCTACAATCCAGATCGATACACTTTTACTCAAAACGGGTCAAAGAATCATCAAGGAGGCTTTGGTACACTCAACGATTCCAACAAGGTAGTCACTATCTACAGCACACTTGTTGGAAATTCTGGTGAATTATTTCGAGATGTTGTGTATTTGCTGGACTTTTACTTCTCAAAATTTCCCAAGCCTCCCCTAGAAATGGATTTCCTATACCTTCAGCCCAAGCCACAAAAACCTAGTGACCCAAAAGAGCCGTGGTTTTATGCAAACCCAATTGGCAAAAATACCCTGCAGAATTTCTTGAGCAACATGTGTATTGAGGCAGGTATTCAGGAGAAGAAGACTAATCACAGCCTTCGCGCCACAGGTGCTACAGCAATGTTTGCGGCTCAAGTTCCGGAGAAAATGATCAAAGATGTAACAGGCCACAAATCATCAAAAGCTTTGGCTCTCTATGAACGACCTACCATGGCTCAGAAACAAGGCTTGTCTATGGTCCTAGCTGGATCTAGTAGTTCAGGACCAACTTCTTTTTCTACACAAGTAAACAAGGTACAGCAACTTGAAGCAGCTCAAAAATCCAGGCACATTTCAGATTCCAGAGCTAATCCTGCTGGTCTATTTTCATCTCTGTTCCAAGGGCTTACCAACTGCACCATCAATTTTTCTCCTCAAAATATCAACATTGGTGTTGGCTTTGGTGAATTTGCTAGCAGTGAGATGGATGAATTTGATTCTATTGTAACTGAAATGCCCATGGACAACTTTGACTGAAGAACAGTTGATGATACTGGTGCACACACCTAGTACCTAGGGACTTCTTTTTTGTGTTGTGTGTATGCATACGTGCACGTGTGTGCATTCCTTGGCTTCTGTTATGATCTTATCATGTTGTTGAGACTGATTTACATTGCTAATTGACCACAGGGCAATATCATGATATTGCCCTAGCCACAGGGCAATATCACATATGTACCACAGCGCGGTACTTTGATCTACGTCATAGGAGGGCTACAATATACTCTTGATACATTGTATATAGCTACGCGATACATATAATATTATTATGTCATGCGTAATGCGCTTGTATCAATCTGAGATACAGGCCAAAATAATTGCCTATGGTGATAACTACCGATTTTCATTTTTTGGTATAGATCGATAGAGGAATCATTCCTCTACACAAAAATCAGCTTCATAGCTTCTAGAACACTATACTTACCGAGTTATGGCTCAAAGAAGTCAGGCGAGTAGCTACATAGAGCGGCCATGATACGGAGCCCTTGCGGTTAGATCAGAGCATGGCAGCTGCACACAAAAAAGTCTCCAGCCACTTCTTTCTGTACTAACGATCTTTAGGAACGTTTGTCTTCTCATTCTTTTCCATCAAAACATTGGCTGCTGCTCTCGTTCGAGCATTTTGGCAGCCAGCTAGCTTATTGACTTGGTGGGCGGGACCACATATTTACCATAAACGGCGAGTATATGGACTTCCGCGTGCAACGTACGTAGCAATGTTCATTGCAATTTTTTGCAAAGCTTTAGTATGGGCAATCCGGGAATATTTTTGCTCATATCTCCATGACTACACAGGCTTAGAGACTTCAAATTTGCTGGAGCAATAGTTCAAAGGTTGTAGTTGGTAATGGTGGCCTTAACCCAAATTTTTTTCGGCGCATTATGCATGGTTTTCTCGTGGACGGTCACATATATGATGTGATGTGAAAATACAGACCATTGTATAATGTGGCTGACCTCTAGGAGGGAGATATGATCTCACTTCCTCAATTGCAGCCACCTGGTGATGGTGGTATAGTGACCGGGCAAGCCATTCCCATGAAGCTAAATGAGAGCAGTTGATATAAATGTCTGCACACTCCTCCTCCTTGAAGGAGAACTCCTCCCCACTCAGAGTTTGTATCAGTCTATGCTTCAACACATCATTCCAAACTAGCATCTTCACTTTTGGCTCAACCTTCTCCATGATGTGATTGACATTGTCCACTGTAAGAGTGGGGTCTGGGGTGAAGAGAGTGGACAACATCACTACTAGACCTCATACTAAATATTATAAATGCTCAAAGAAATCAGGTATGGATCGACAGTTAGCATCAATAGGACTATGAATTGTGCTATTTCATTAGTTGGTCAACAACATTTTAAGCTATGATATTGTTGAATTTGAGCATAGGTAAGCTATTATTTACCAGTTGACATAAATGTCTTTGATTCCCTTGCTGCAGCAAACTTCTTCATCCAACACAGTCCCTTGGTAAGATGTCCCCACTCAGCCTCAGGATGGTAGTTCACATAGTAGTCTGCACATGCATGGTTCTTCTCTGTGTCAGTGGAGTATCTCCTCTGGATCTCCTCCAGCAGTGACCTGGGAATATCAAGTCCATTCAGTCCACCCATCACCTTCTCCCACTTTTCTGTTGGTATCTTGTTGAGTATTTGAGTGACATTATCCACTGTCATAGTGGGGTCTGGGGGGACAGAGTTATATGAAGCAACACACTCATTATAATGACCAGTGCTATGGAAGAAATAAGTTTGTGAGGAGAACCCCTTCAGATTTGATCATTGTACCATGCTCATTACCGTGATACACACATGCACAACGCACACTTAAACTTACTATACACACACATGGGAGAACTGTCCTATGCATGCAGCATGTTTACAATATTTCATCACAATAAGGCTATGTACACTATCTTTAATGTGTACTCAATAACTTGACGATCGGCATATACACAGCAGGCATTCTTTAAGCATTTAATTTAGAGAATTAATTAATAAATTCCCCTATTCATATCAATTATGGACACCAAATCTTAGAGAGTATACACACAAAATTATCATCACTCACCTTGCTGTGGTTCAGCATTGGTCTTGATCTTTTCAGCCACAATGGTCTCTCCAGCCACATGTAGTCGATGGATCAGCATCCTCCATGAGGGTCGGTAGCGACCTTCCCCCAGGAGGAATGCCTCCACCACAGCTTTTAGACGAGCCTCATCAGAGAAGTGCTGACGTTTGATGGCATCTAGCTTCTTTTGATCATCACTACTATGGTTATACCAGCCCATTAGCACCTTGGCCAGATCCCTCCAGCCCCTCACTGCCTTCACCGCCTCAAATACGTTATCAAAAGTGAGGCCCCAGGGTAGGGCTGTATAGGTAGGAACGAAGCTACTCAATCAACTGGCAGAAGGCTATAATACGGATGCCTCAATAATTTAATGATGTTAGCTAAAGATAGGGAGTTGGTTAGTGCCATACACCACTGCCTAGATAGCTATTCAGTGTGCATATAGTATATATATATAGCCAGCAGCTTTTTTAAGTTGACAGAATCTAATATCAGGCTATGGTTTACTTTTACTCCGTGCAGCTCATAAGACTATAATAACGCTATCTGTTCCATCTCACCTCTAATTATAATTAGTAACACAGCTCACCTTCTCTTATGCCATCTCCTTTGTTCACTTGCTCCGCCATGGTACTACTGTTGGGTTTACCATATGATTCATTACATCATTGGAATGTAGGGAAATCCCAAATCATACCAGTACTGCCAGTACCCATATCAGTATAATTATGGAATTCTACGGTAGCTATGTAGATCCTATGATGATTGCAGTGGATGATTCAGAAACAACAAACAGTGCCAGACAGTACTGAACAACACAATGTCATAAATGATTATCCTAGGGGATCACAAAAGATAAAGGAAACAAGACAAGATACTTGTAAAAGAAAAGATAGTGTCAGTACACACGAGCCTCTCCTCCAATGTATGTATTGCTAGATCAAAAAAATTAATGACAATTTTGAATAACTATGATAAAGTATATTATACACTAAAAGTGTGAGGGGTGAAAATTTCAAATTATTATTTTTTGACCACTGGCATGCCTTCTCCTTTAATAAAGCTAGCTATTGCTGGAGTGACCACGTCAGTATATAATAACACTACAGTATGAAATATTTTACTGTGGGAGTTGTTCCACTAGCTGTGCATATCCAACCATGGGTGACTTACCGGAGAGCGTTGGCCACACTGCTGCCCACGAGGGCTTGGGCTTCCCATTGTTCAACCAGTACTCCAGCATGGCAGTGAGGCAGTCGTCAGGATCCTGGTTGTTGTTCGTCTTGATGGCGTTGAGTGTGCCGACTGAGATGCCCAGTTTGAGGCCAATGTTGAACCACTTCACCCTGGCCTCCCACACTGCCTCAAGGACATCACTAAGATTTACGGTGGCCCTGGAGGTCGCGTAACGTTCCAGTGTTATCGCGTATCGCGCAACATGGCGTCGCGTAGCGTTCCTACGGTGGCCCTGGAGGTCACGCGTCACGCCAGTAGCTATCACGTATCACTTCAGTATCCTCTCCTCCTACCGTCGTCACGTCACCGCCGTCCGTAACGCTGATGTCCGTACCGTTCAGTCTCCGTACCGTCGCCATTCCAGTCCGTAACGCTGATGTCCGTACCGTTCATTCTCCGTACCGTCGCCATTCCAGTCCGTAACGCTGATGTCCGTACCGTTCATTCTCCGTACCGTCGCCATTCCAGTACACATGACAACCAGTCCTAGGGGTGTACGTGGCTATCAAGTGTTCACCGCCACACCCCCCGGCCCCCCCGAGTATTATAGGGTGCGATGTGAGCGTAGCTATTAAGGTACCATTAAATTGCGTGGGAGTGAGGTGGGGGATATGACACCTAAACCACATCAAAGTCATTAGTGAGGTGCATGTTGTGTAACCACGCCCTTTTAATTGCACAGGTCTCAGGGGTGTGGCTGCTAGAGCCGGAAGTGTTCATTTAATATCCTCCATGGACCGGAAGCCGAGCCGGAAGGGAGGGGCCAGACCACGCCCAAAACAGCCCCACCCTGTTCCCCAAGGACCACCATTCTCAATCAAGTGCCTACTAACCACCGGATGTCCACCGGCAGGGGCGGATCTAGGGGGGGGGTTGCTGGGGTTGCAACCCACCCAAACGATTTTGAGCAGCCCCTCCCACTTATATACAAGGCTTACTATAGCTTGGCACAGTAGCTGCCACTCTATGGTTAGCAGCAGACAAGCTGTGTAGTACATAATTGGCCTCAAACCAACAACGGTGGTTAGTGGTACACCCTGAACATGGCTTCAGCTATGAATAATCTACTGTAGACCACAAGAGTCAGCTGAGTGCTACTGCAGTGTTACTAGGTCATCTGGGGCGACTAAAAGTGGGCGTGGCTCATTAAAAGTGGGCGTGGTCGCAAAAATTTCGCGCGCTTCGCGCGCAATTAAACCTACAACCCCACCATACTAAAAATCCTAGATCCGCCCCTGACCGGAAGCCCACAATCAATCCCAATTAAAACACACAGCTTCCTCAAGGCCAAAACACACACAAACACTTGGAGGCCGTTCTGCCACACCGCCCACACAAGAGCTCACCTCATTTCCTGTGTGGGCGGAGTAACAACACGACATCGCAACCACATCCGCTTCAAACCATCGTCAGCTTCCGTCCAGCCGTACGGTCCCCTCCATCGCACCGGCGTACAGTGCCTCATTAACAGACATGGCCTCACCTTTGACCTCCTGCCACGCCCCCAAAGCCTCCTCGCGGGGTTCAAAGGTCACCACCGCTTCCGGGACACGCCCACCTATCGCCGAGGCCAAGTCCCAGGCGCCGATATCCAAGCACTGGCCCGTGAAGCCACGCCCAATCGGAAGCAATAAAACCTGCATTAACGCACACGCACACACTCCACACAGTGCCAGGAACACGCCCACATGCTTAATTAGGCCTAATAAGGCTTTTTTTTTTTTTAAGTCGTTGCGGTTAATAGTTAAGAAAGAATGCTTTGATCTTGCTTTGAAGTGGGCAATTACCGGTGTTTTCTTCAGGGGCCACTTCCGGTCGCTAATTACACGCGCATAATCATCCCTGGCCGATTCTAGACACGCCCACCTTCGACCAAAAGCACTCGTATGGCCTCTTCGGCCACGCCCCTTCACGATTCGCTAATTGAATTAGCCAATCCTGACGCTCACGCCCACGCACTTTAATGCTACCTTAAAGGTCAACAAATAAATTATTTTATGATATTAAAAATCAACGAGTATGTTACCCTTGATCTGTTGCTGTGTTCTTATTGTCAGTGATAGATACCTCAGTGTGTTATAGGCTAATTTGTTCTCTCAAGCATTGAAGGGACTCGTGATGATCCAGAAGTTGATAATGAATTTATTAACTGATAGTACCATCAGTACCAATGATATAGATGATAGTACGGACACACCACCGTGTAATCCACACACTCCGTCATCTTGTTACGTTTTTGACCCTATGTCCCAAGAACAGGTCACCCTGGAAACTTCTATGATGCCACATTTATTAAGGTACCATTAAATTGCGTGGGCGTGAGGTGGGGGATATGACACCTAAACCACATCAAAGTCATTAGTGAGGTGCATGTTGTGTAACCACGCCCTTTTAAGGTACCATTAAATTGCGTGGGCGTGAGGTGGGGATATGACACCTAAACCACATCAAAGTCATTAGTGAGGTGCATGATGTGTAACCACGCCCTTTTAATTGCACAGGTCTCAGGGGTGTGGCTGCTAGAGCCGGAAGTGTTCATTTAATATCCTCCATGGACCGGAAGCCGAGCCGGAAGGGAGGGGCCAGGCCACGCCCAAAACAGCCCCACCCTGTCCCCCAAGGATCACCATTCTCAATCAAGTGCCTACTAACCACCGGATGTCCACCGGAAGCCCACAATCAATCCCAATTAAAACACACAGCTTCCTCAAGGCCAAAACACACACAAACACTTGGAGGCCGTTCTGCCACACCGCCCACGCAAGAGCTCACCTCATTTCCTGTGTGGGCGGAGTAACAACACGTCATCGCAACCACATCCGCTTCAAACCATCGTCAGCTTCCGTCCAGCCGTACTGGCCCCTCGATCGCACCGGCGTACAGTGCCTCATTAACTGATATGGCCTCACCTTTGACCTCCTGCCACGCCCCCAAAGCCTCTTCGCGGGGTTCAAAGGTCACCACCGCTTCCCGGACACGCCCACCTATCGCCGAGGCCAAGTCCCAGGCGCCGATGTCCAAGCACTGGCCCGTGAAGCCACGCCCAATCGGAAGCAATAAAACCTGCATTAACGCACACGCACACACTCCACACAGTGCCAGGAACACGCCCACATGCTTAATTAAGCCTAATTAGCTTTTTTTTTTTTTTTTTTTTTTTTTTTTTGTCGTTGCGGTTAATAGTTATGCAAGAATGCTTTGATCTTGCTTTGATGTGGGCAATTACCGGTGTTTTCTTCAGGGGCCACTTCCGGTCGCTAATTACACGCGCATAATCATCCCTGGCCGATTCTGGACACGCCCACCTTCGACCAAAAGCACTCGTATGGCCTCTTCGGCCACGCCCCTTCACGATTCGCTAATTGAATTAGCCATTCCTGACGCTCACGCCCACGCAATTAAATGGTACCTTAATTGCACAGGTCTCAGGGGTGTGGCTGCTAGAGCCGGAAGTGTTCATTTAATATCCTCCATGGACCGGAAGCCGAGCCGGAAGGGAGGGGCCAGGCCACGCCCAAAACAGCCCCACCCTGTTCCCCAAGGACCACCATTCTCAATCAAGTGCCTACTAACCACCGGATGTCCACCGGAAGCCCACAATCAATCCCAATTAAAACACACAGCTTCCTCAAGGCCAAAACACACACAAACACTTGGAGGCCGTTCTGCCACACCGCCCACGCAAGAGCTCACCTCATTTCCTGTGTGGGCGGAGTAACAACACGTCATCGCAACCACATCCGCTTCAAACCATCGTCAGCTTCCGTCCAGCCGTACAGGCCCCTCGATCGCACCGGCGTACAGTGCCTCATTAACTGACATGGCCTCACCTTTGACCTCCTGCCACGCCCCCAAAGCCTCCTCGCGGGGTTCAAAGGTCACCACCGCTTCCCGGACACGCCCACCTATCGCCGAGGCCAAGTCCCAGGCGCCGATATCCAAGCACTGGCCCGTGAAGCCACGCCCAATCGGAAGCAATGAAACCTGCATTAACGCACACGCACACACTCCACACAGTGCCAGGAACACGCCCACATGCTTTATTAGGCCTAATAAGGCTTTTTTTTTTTTTTTTTGTCGTTGCGGTTAATAGTTAAGCAAGAATGCTTTGATCTTGCTTTGATGTGGGCAATTACCGGCCTTTTCTTCAGGGGCCACTTCCGGTCGCTAATTACACGCGCATAATCATCCCTGGCCGATTCTGGACACGCCCACCTTCGACCAAAAGCACTCGTATGGCCTCTTCGGCCACGCCCCTTCACGATTCGCTAATTGAATTAGCCATTCCTGACGCTCACGCCCACGCAATTAAATGGTACCTTAAGTATTGCGAAAAACCGTATGTACTATAATATATCTTGACTGTATTATGAGCCATTTACATCTATGCTGTAAATAATTGAAAGAGCAACAACACACAATATACTCAAGAACGGGGACGAGGCTACACTCTGCTTCTCGTACCCTACTGAGCCATGGGGGTGTGGCGGTAAGCGTCGATAACCACACCCCTGGCTAGGACTGGTACACGGTCGTATTATTAGCATGTGTACTGGAATGGCGACGGTACGGAGACTGAACGGTACGGACATCAGCGTTACGGACGAATTCGTTACGGACGGCGGTGACGTGCGACGGTAGGAGGAGAGGATACTGGAGTGATACGTGATAGCCACTGGCGTGACGCGTGACCTCCAGGGCCACCGTATTGTTGCCGTGTCTTCGGTCAGTCTTGCACTTCTTGCTATACAAAGAAGAGTCCATGAGCATAGGTGGAAGGACCTCCTCGAATCATTCTTTATTCTCAACTTGGGGATTTTTTCAGTGGCCAAGTTTTATATCAAAGAAGAATCGAAAGATTCCAGTCAGTTTCTTGTTTCGAGTATCTCCATTGGAATTGCTTTCATTACCCTAATGGGAATTATAACGTTACTTATCACATCTGCCTGGTATTTAAATCAGCATCCAACCCCTGGAAATTGCACAGAGTGTCTTTAAGGCTATGTCAGTCAGTGAAGGTGAAAGAGTAGCTGTATAGGGTGAGGAGAAAACTGAGCTACTTACTCTACCGACTTCGTCTGAGATTGGTGTTGATCTTCGTAACCACTTCTGGAGCTGGAGAGTGAATCGGAATCACAGATACGTGCTGCTATACCTACTGACTAGAACTTAGTAATACACTAGTACGTTTAGGAGGGAGACTTGCTTGCACTAGGTAATTTCAATACCAAAAGTACAGCTTACACTTGAATGTTATAACTGGTCTATCTTATACCGCTTAATTTTTTCTCTTATTGTATACTCTCAATTCGTACAAGATCATAATATTACTATAGTGACAAACTTTCAAAGTATGTAGCTATCTATCTGCCTCGATGCCATGCAGTGCTGATGGACGCTAGACAATCAAGAACAGGCTATTAATTAAAGGGCTAATTTCTGAATGTATAATGCTGTTATTATTATCATGTATGCTTGCATTCCACCACGATATCTACAAGAAGGTAATAAAAGTTATGATTGCAATAATTTACCACAGTGTACAGTAACAATGACAATAATCCATACTAAGTACAGACTGAATGTCACATATTATTATAGATAATTATACCCAATCAAGAATCTCACTCAAGAGTGCTTATTATTGGTATCCACCGTGGCCAAAGGTCTCACGAAGGATCTGGAGGTCATAATAATAATATTATTGTTGCTATTAAGTTATTACAGTTATTATTCTGCTACAAATCCCAATGGGTATACTGATGATATAGCTAAACTAACAATGACCTGTTATTATCCTTTAGTTTCAAAACGAACCCCATGCATAGCAGAAAAATATTATACTGGTATTTGCCAATCTCATGCATACTGATTCCAACATTAGTTACTGTAGTGTTATTCTGTAGATAATAAATAGACAGACTATAAGATTAGATCTTACATGTATTCAGAAGATTTATAGAGATATTATTTTCAGTGTTGATAATAACTGTATACATAATAGGTCACCAGGGACTTCATGTTTACCAAAGAAGCATGGCTTGCGGCTATACTCTAGACCTGGTCTGTAGTACAGAGCTGTGTACAGTTCTCTAGCTAGATTTGGGGAATGTTAACTTATGACCAGAACATGTAGTAGCTACCATTGATAATAATGCACAGCTGATATGTACGGCCACTCAGTATCATAAGCCGGATTGCAAATGCCATAAGTAGCTATAATTATTGCATTTGGAACTGAGTAAGTTTGGATAGCTATAGTTAGGAGTCATCATGAAGTGGTTTTCTGTGATACTTAGAGTTGTCATTGTGGCATTATATGACTCTGGATTTAAAGCAGATTCTGAAACTAACTGTTTGAATCATATAATATATTATGTCACACCAAGTGGGATAATTGGATGTGTTGATGATCAAGTACCCTGTCAGACTATAGAGCAGTATGCAACTCAGCCAGAAATGTATTTTGCAAATAACACTTGCTTTTATTTCCAACCTGGTAACCATCAACTAAACAGAAGCTTAAAATTGACAAACCTACGAAATGTGGTGTTTAAAGGTTTGCCTGATAGTAGCGTTAATATTCTCTTGGGTCCATTTGTTAGTATCACTTGGGAAGACTGTTGGTTTATTCAAATTACTTTTATTGATTTCATCTTGCCAGAAAATTATTCTTTTAGCATTATATTCAAACAAACACAGCTGATAGAGTTACACAACATTTCAGTCATAGCCAATGGGCACAATACTGGTTGTAGTGCAATACTGAGTCAGCAAAGTCAAGTGAGTATCAGGGATTGCAAATTCGTTGGAATCCAGGGATCATTTGGTGCAGCAATAATGATGTCTGAGTCATCTGCTGTTACAACTGGAACTAACACATTTGCTAATTGTACAGCATATGCTGGAGGAAGTGCATATTTGTCTAATTCTACGCTAACATTGAATGGAACCAATGTTTTTATGAACAGTACAGCCAATGTACCATTCCATTATAACCTTTTTAGCGAGTACTATGATAATATTATTGATGTAATGTGCAACCATGGTACAGGGAATTATCCCAAGCGGTTCTACAATGTCATGGCAAGTGCATATGGTGGTGCAATTCTATGCAGCAACTGTGCCCTTAAAATTAATGAGTATTCAACATTTATAAGTAATACTGCTGAATACGGTGGAGCTATAGTAGGTCTACATGGCAGGATATCCATTTATGATTCTACTTTATTTGATGGAAATTCTGCATATGCGGGTGGAGCAATGTACCTTAAAGATACCAATTTAATCATTTCTGGACATGTCTCTATAGTTAATAATAGCGCTGCATACGGTGGTGCATTACACATATCTGACACAAATATTTCATTCAATATGATAATGGACACTACTTTTGAATCAAAGGTTTCAGAAATTTTGGTAGATAGATCAAGTTCTATGGTAGTCTTTCAACAGAACAAAGCATCACAGGTAGGAGGAGCTATTGAAAGCCATGCTAACAACGTTTTGATATTTACGGGAACAGTGAAATTTATTGAAAACTCAGCACATAATGGTGGAGCAATAGGTTTCCTGCAAGGTTTACCTTCAAGAATGGTTCTAGTGCAAGTCTCAAACATCTCCTTCATCATGAATCATGCAACTGACAGTGGTGGTGCACTTCATTTGAAAGATTCTCAGTGTATATTGGAATCAAACTCTCCAGAATGTTTCATCTCCATTGTTAATCGCAGTTCTTATCCTAATCCTATCTTAATATTTGAGCATAATTCTGCAGGATCAGTAGGAAGTACAATATATGGAGGACATCTCAATGAGTGTAGATTGTACTATGGGACTAAAATATATTATTATTCATCATGTGATGATAAATTGAACCACAACTATAATTATACTGATGATGCACTTAAAGTCTTCATGAATTTGTCAAGAATAATCAATCACAAAAAATCAGATGCAAACATATCATCACCTGCTAAGCAAATCATACTTTGTGACAGTATCAATTATTATCATATAAAAGTATATCCAGGCGAACAATTTAGTGTCATGTTAATGAGGTTGGTTCTCCAGTACCCGCAAACATTTTGATTGATAACTCCTACACTGGTGGCCAGTACAGTATAACTCCATTGAGTCAAAACATCAGTGCTTCATGTACTAATGTATACTTTCGGCTAAGTTCACACAAAGAAGACCACAGTGTAAACTTAGGATTATTCCCTGAAAATCCTTGTCAGAGCCTCAGTAGAAGTTTAGAGATCACAGTTTATATTAAACCTTGTCCATATGGTTTTGAGATTTCAAAAGATCACAGCAAATGTGTGTGCAATAAGAAAATTCAAAAATTTGCTTCAAACTGCTACATACTATTAGATGATCTTTCATTTGAGCGCACGAGAAATAACTTTTGGATTGCACTGGTTGATGAGATAGAATTTGTCATTTATGAATCCCGCTGCCCACTTGATTATTGTGTAGAAAGTTCAATAAATGTGACAGTCATGTTAAGTGACTTGCCTACCCAATGCGATTTCAACAGAAATGGAACTCTATGTGGACAGTGCCAGAAAAACTTTAGCCTAGCCCTTGGTAGTCTACACTGTATTCAATGTGACAATGGCCACATTGCTTTGATTGTGTTATTTTTTCTGGCTGGAATGATTCTGATTGCTATCATTTATTCTCTTCGTCTCACTATAGCTGTTGGAACGATTAATGGGCTCCTGTTTTATGCCAACATAATTCAAGCAAATAACGATGCTTATTTCCCCAGATCAACCATCAATTTTTTCACTATTTTTATTTCATGGTTAAACTTAGATCTTGGAATTGAAACCTGTTTTTATGACGGTATGGACATCTATTCGTATTCCTGGTTTCAATTCCTATTCCCATTTTATGTCTGGTTTCTTATCAGTTCTATCATCCTGGCCAGCCACTATTCACAAACGATTGCCAAACGATTTGGACAAAATCCTGTTGCAATTCTTTCAACTTTATTACTCAATGACATGTCCTATAGTAAAATACTACAAGCAATCATAGTTCCTCTATCTGTCACTTATTTGACATATTACAACTCCTCCAATGATTCAGAAGTTTATCGAACCATTTGGAAGTATGATGGAAGCATAGGCTTTTTCAAGGAATCCAAGCATACTGCTCTTGCGCTATTTTCCATCTTATCTCTTGTGGTGTTTGTCGTACCATACATTTCTCTTCTTTTCTGTGGCCACTGGCTTCAAGGTTGCTCCAACTGGTGGATTTTGTCATGGCTGAACAAGATCAAGCCATTCATGGATGCTTATCATGCTCCATACAGGAAGCACACTCGCTACTGGACTGGGCTGCTGTTGCTCTCACGACTGGGTCTATTCCTTACATTCAATATTAATGGCAGTGAGAGTGCCAATCTTGTAGCTGTGTCTTCTGTCAGCATTGCACTTCTTGCTATCCAAAGAAGAGTTTATGAACATTGGCTAAAAGACTTTCTGGAATCTTCTTTCATCCTCAACTTGGGAATCTTTTCTGTGGCAACATTTTACCTCAAAGAAGTGTCTAATGATGATAAGAATCAGCTCATCTTTTCAAGGATTTCTGTTGGAATTTCGCTCATAACTTTCCTTGGAATTTTGCTCTTTCATATCAGCCTAGTCCTTAAATCATCAAACATCTGGAAAATGTACATGCTCCCATTCATCCAAAAATCTCCACTGCTCAGTAAGATTCTCAGGATTACCCCAGTTAAAGACCAGACTAGAGCAGGGGATAAGGATGCTGCTGAGCTGCAGGCTCTACCAACTTCTACTGAGATCAATGTTGACCTTCGTGAACCACTTTTAGAAATTACCAAATCATAAGCTGTTATTTATTAACTGATTTAATGACTCTGAGATGCACTTTAAACGTGAACAAGCTTAGTGTACATGTGCTAATTAACTTTAAGTATGCATAATATTTAGCTAATTAACTTAGCGTAATCACAATAATATTATAAGGCGTGATCTACCCATCTTTTCCATATAATATGTACGTGCAGTGTGATATGTTAATTGACCTGTGTGCAAACTTATGACATTGTTGTTACAGTAGCTACAAGTAGTATACGTATAGGCTTTAGGAGCTTTATTGTTGTGAAGAGGGCCCCAAAGCCTCTCTCTAGATCTCAAAGTCTCTTCTTGTCAGACGTTAATAGCTAAGCCTCATTGTTGCCTTAGTTTAATATATTATAAGCTAGCATTTTTACTCTGTACTTTGTCACTGCTGCATGTTATTGTGGTGGATTCACAACGATGCTGTTGTATTTTCCATGTGAATAATAAATGAATGTTGTTTTCAATAGCTAATACCACAAGTTTGCCAACTGTGCCATAGGGAAGAACAGACGTCTCTCTCCAGCTAATAATTATTTTCTCCACAAACAACATACAGATGAGCTTTGCACGGTACTAGCACGTTGAAGTGCTTGGAACAAACTATCATTAATACTGTTACATTGTTGCATATAGGTCAATACGTATACATTAGCCTAGCTAGTTTGTTCTATAGGCACTTCAAAATCTACTAGACCTATACAATTATACTCATTTTGGTGAATACCAGTCAATTGAATCACACATTGCTATAATTATGTGGTTTAACTTGTAAGATCTTCTGAAACCAAGACTAGATATCCATACTATTCATTAGGGATTTTAAAATGTTTTAAATGGCTCTATAACTACAGTTGAACCTCCAAATAAAGGACACTTTGGGAACAATATAAATTAAGTTGGTTTGTCCCTTATAGAGAGGTTGTCCTATTCTCGGAGGTTCTCAATGAATAGAAAAACTATAGGGAATGGTAGATTTTGGGACTCCAAACAGTGTCCCTTATAGAGAGGTTTGACATACAGTTGACATACAGTTTCCCTCTCTCGGAGGGTCCTTTATTAGCGGTTCGACCGTATCAATAGCTGTTCTAAAATTTAATCTTTTTGGGACTGCATACATTGACATCCATTTCCATAATATACCAGCTATGACAACTAAAAGTGTCCCAAACACCTATAAGGCATACTCAACATATACTAGTCTAGACTAGTATATGTCTTATAGGTGTTTGGGATGTAGATGTTTCAGGAATAGGATATTGCTGAAACACTGTAGCCTATCGATCACCATTGTAGCTATAAAACAGGTCACTCGAAGTCAGAATCTTCAGTACGAAAGAGTCTCATAATTAAGATAGCTAGTATGGAGTGGCCATCAGTGCTGTTAATGTTTCTAATCCTTGTTTTATTCTTTGCCAACGTAACTTCCATGAATAATTATGTCAAACCATTTGAAAGAAAGGAAAGTGAGAAAGCTTCACCATGTTCTAAAGTTCAAACGTCCTGCTTCACTCTCAATGAGTATGCAAGAGGTTTAGATGAGTATTTTGTTAACAATACCTGATTCTACTTTTATCCCAGCATTCACACGCTAGACTACAGTGTAAATTTGGTGAATCTACACAATTTTTCATTCCTGGGCTGGCCTAATGGTGATCAGATAGTCACTATTGCAGTAGATTCTTCAGCAAGTATCACTTGGAATGAGTCATGGAATATTGAAATATCTTCAATTACGTTTTCTTTGCATGGAATTTTCACTTTTATTATGGGATTTGAACATTCACAATCAGTACAGTTATCCAACATATCCATTTATGGAAATTGGTATAGTGGATGTAGCTCAATTTTCAGTGAAGAAAGTGCACTTAAGTTCAACAATTCCTAGTTTATTGGTGCAGCATGTATGCATCAAATTTAATATTACTTTTAGAGGTACTATTATGTTTGCTGACAATGCAGCAGTTTCTTGAGGCAGTATCTACTTGACTCATAATAGTACATTAACCTTGAATGGAACTAGTCTGTTTTGGAATAATACTTGCTATCATGTAGCAACGTCAATGCAATGAAGGAAATAGAAATTACTAGCGGTTGCTATGGCAGTTACCATAGTAGTGGTGCAATAGTTTGCAATAATTCATATCTGGACATTCACTACAGTTCTAACTTCACTCATAATAATATTTCTGGAAGGCGCAGTGGAGCAATGATGTTATATACCTGTTCCCTCATCATTCAGGGTAATGCTTCATTTGTTGGAAACGAAGCTGCACTTTTTCGTGGTGGAGCTATGCTACTTCAAAACACAGACTCAAACAGTAATGGAAACCTGTTACTGAAGAAAACAAAGCTTTTTGGGGTGGAGCACTATCAATTATCGAAGGAAACTTTATCATCAAAGGTTACATTGTGTTTGATAGTAACCACGCAGATAGTAGAGGTGGTGCTCTGTGTATCGGTTCACATGTAAATTTCATTTTTTGTGGAAGTGTCTACTCTGGCAGTAACAGCACCAGTATTGATACTGATGCTCTACCTCTGAGCAATGCTGCAGAGTGTTCCACTAACAATGCACTATCATTCAATAATTCCATAGTATTCTTGCGTAATACTGCTGGACATGTTGGAGGATCCATCGCTTATGGAAATGAAAGTACTAATATAATAGTTTCAACTGTTACATTTATAGGAATAATGTATACGTATTTCAATGAAAGTTATTACAGTGCAATTAATGGATATGGCTGCAATATGATATTTATTGGAACTACATATTATTTTTACAGAAATAGTGCAAATTATGTTGCTGGTGGTGCCATAGTGAGTTCTGATAGCAATATAATGTTCATAGGCACAGCATATTTTGAAGGAAATGTTGCGGCAAACAAAGATGGTGGAACAATAGCATTAGCAAATTCCAAATTAATCTTTAAACCAAATCTCAATGTCTTCTTCATTTCAAACCATGCAAATGAGAAAGGTGGCGCACTCTATATTGAAGATGCTCGATGTTCTTTGGGAACAGAATGAATGTTTCATGACCATAGATAGTCCTTCTACTTCAACAAATAACATTTCATTACGTTTTGTAAACAACTCAGCAGGTATTACTGGAAGTATTCTGTATGGACGACAACTTGGTCGATGCAGGCTGTATTTCTAGTCCACTACTACCAATCAGTCAGATCTATGTGACTGCCAAGTCACATAAGCTCACAGCTATAATTATAGTGACAATTAATGCACTTGTCAATGAAACTTTCTTAAATATGTCAAACATTACTCAGAATGAAGATCATGTACCAATCATAATATCTTCAAAATCAAAGGAAATCAAAATTTGTGGTGATAATACACCTGAACTTAGTCTATCACTGTATCCTGGACAGAAATTTACCATTCCATTAAAAGCACTCGGACAAGCAAACTCCACAGTACAAGGAACATTTTACTGGGGGAGAAATCCACAACAAATTGGTGATTATCATCTCAGTCCATCATTTAGAGAGCTAAATGATTCATGTACGGATGTTTCTTTTTGATTGTATACATCAGATCCAGGGGGCACATACCCTTCCAACTGTATCCTGAAATTCTCTGTCAAAATCTGTTTGAAGTATTTAATTGCTTTGAGTATATATGTGCTTCCTTGTCCTGTTGGCTTTTATCTTTCACGAGGTGATTCTAAATGGCACTCAAAAAGCTGAGCATATAAAACTGCTATACAGACAGCAAGTCTCAGTCAGTTGAGCGAATAAGGAACAACTTTTGGATTAGTAAACAAGGCAAAGAAACACTGAATTAATTCTTCATAAGTTCCCTTGCTCTCTTGATTATTGCACTAGTAACCATTTGAATGTGACCCTAAGTAATCCATCAGTTCAGTGTGACTTCAACAGGAATGGAATGTTGTGTAGACAAACTTCAGCCTGTGTCTTGGAAATCTACATTGTATTCCATGTGATAATATTCATATTGCTATAATCGTGCCTTTTGCATTGACTGGTATAGCTCTAGTGGCTCTTATTTTTCTTCTTTGACTGACAGTGTCAGTTGGAACACTAAATGGCCTCCTATTTTATGCAAATATTATCCAAGCAAACCACCAGGCTTATTTTCCCAGAACAACCAAGAATTTTTTCACTACGTTCATATCATGGCTAAATCTTGATGTTGGAGTAGAAACCTGCTTCTATGATGGCATCGATATCTATGCATACTCCTGGTTTCAATTCCTATTTCCCTTCTATGCCTGTATGGTTCCTTCTTGTTTTAACACTTTTCATCTGTCGTTACTCTCGATCTTTTGCTGAACGTCTTGGATAGAATCCTGTGGCAGTTCTGGCAACACTTCTGCTCATGTCCTATAGTAAAATATTAAATGCAGTAATTGTTCCTCTCACTTGGACATCTCTAACGTACTATACTGCTTTAAACAAAACTCAAAATGTAGTTTGCTTGTACGATGCCAGCATACAATATTTTGTAGAATCCAGGCATATCGTTCTTGGATTATTCGCTATATCTTATGTATCACAGTATTTGTCTTACCATACTTTTTTCTTCTCTTCTTTGGCCACTGGCTTCAAGGTTGCTCCAACTGGTGGATTCTTTCATGGCTGAACAAGATCAAGCCATTCATGGATGCTTATCATGCTCCATACAGGAAGCACACTCACTACTGGACTGGACTACTGTTGCTCTCTCGACTGGGTCTATTTCTCACTTTTTCCATTAATGCAAATGGCAATGAGGGTGTTAATCTCTTAGCTATATCTTCAGTTAGTCTTACAATTCTTGCTATCCAAAGGAGAATCTATGAGAATAGGTGGAAGGATCTTCTGGAGTCATCTTATATCCTCAACTTGGGAACATTTTCTGTGGCAACATTAATTTTTATCTCAATGAAGAGTCTCAAGATAAAAAAAAAATCAGCTCATCCTTTCAAGTATCTCTGTTGGAATTGCTTTCATAACTTTCGTTGGAATCTTATTCTTTCATGTCAGTCTTGTATTTAAATCATCAAATTTCTGGAAGGAACACATGGTTCCTTTCATTCAAAGATCACAATTTCTTAGCAAGATTCTGGGGGTTACTGTGATCGAAGATGATACTGCAGTTACTGTAATGAATATAGAGGCTAGTGTGCTACATGCTCTACCAACAACTAGCTACTGAGGTTACTATTGACCTTAATAAACCACTACTGTTGGAGATTAGTACTGATGCTGCTACCTATAACTGATAAAAACAATTATACCATGTATACTGAGACTATCATGCACCAATAACGGACTCCTAGACTATATAAGCTTGAAAAACACAACATTGATTCAGAACATTATTTCCATTACAGTGACAAATAAATGTACACTCTTTATTAAATGGAAGTAGCCACTGACCTATAACTGTTGCTCTGCAAATAATAATAATTAAAGTACATGATACAAACTTAATGCGTTAACTATTATGAGTATGCATGATATCTAACTCAGCATAATTACGATGTGTGTGATCCTCCCATCTTCAGAATCTCCAATGATTGTATATACATTGTGTGGATGTGTGTGTTAATTGATTTGTGTGCAAACCTATGACATTGTCATAGTAGCTATATGTAGTAGGCTTTTGGGACTTTATTGCTGTGCTATAGGAGGGCCCAAGCTAGATATCACTTCTTGCCAGATGTTAATAAGCCTCTTTGTTTCATTTAGTATGATACTAGCAGCTTTTTTATCGTCACTAGCTACTGTATGTTATTGTGGTGGCATCACAACGATGCTGTTGTATTTTCCATGTGAATAATAGTGTTATTTTCAATAGCTAATTACCACCAGTTTGCCAACTGTGCCATAGCCTATAGGGAAGAACAGATGTTTCTCTCCAGCTAATAAAGCATTTTGAAGTGCATGGAACAAACTATCATCACTATATTGTTGCATAATAGATCATTACATTAGCTAGTTTGTTCCAGGCACTTCAAGCTCTACTAGTCTAGGATCTGAAATCATAAACCAATTAGACATAGATATCCATACTCTTTCCTTGGGGCTTATAAAATGTTTTCAAGTGGAGTCTGCGACTATCGATATCTTTTCTGAAATCTGTGTGGGACTTCCACCACAGCTAGACTAGTACTTGGCTCAGCTGTGTTATAATGTGACCACTAACTTAATGGTGACCTAGCATAAGGCATACTCACAATAATTATTAGATATCTCGGGAATACATAGCTAACACTGCAGCTAATAATTATTATCACCTACATGTATAAAAACAGGTCACTCATTACAAATGAAATCAGAATCTTCACTGCAAATAGATAAAGAAAGAGTTAACGTTTTTGATATTATTATAGTATGGAGCGGCCATCAGTGGTATTAAATCTTCTAATTATCATTTTATTCTTTGCCAAGATATCTTCTTCAATGACGGTTAATTATGTTAAACCATTAACAAGTGAGAGAGCTTCACCATGTTCTAATGTGCAAAGGCCCTGCCTTACCCTCAACGAGTACGCAAGTAATTCGGATGAGTATTTTGTTAACAATACCAGATTCTATTTTCATCCCGGCATTCACAGGCTAGAATACACCTTAAATTTGGTAAATCTACACAAGTTTTCATTCCTGGGCTGGCCTAACAATGGTCAGGTAGTCACTATTGCAGTAGATTCTTCAGCGAGTGTTACTTGGAACAAGTCATGCAATATCGAAATATCTTCAATTAAGTTCAGTTTGTATGATAATTTTTATGAGATTTGAACATTCACAGTTAGTACAGCTGTCCAACATATATATCCATTTATGGAAATGGGTGTAGTGGATGTAGCTCAATTATCAGTGAAAGAAGTGTGCTTGAGATTAACGATTTCACATTCATTGGAATAAATGGGTTTCTTGGTGCAGCAAGGGCGGCATAGACGGTCCGGCTGATCCGGCAAACGCCGGAGCACTTCCAAGAACTCTGTGCAACGCCGGACCACTTTTTGCCTCTGTGATGAGCTCGACCCCACCCACTTTGTTTAGTAGGTGTGGCAACCTAGATACTGAGCATGCGCATTATTATATTTGGCAGCTTGCTGCATATAATATAGCGCTAGAACACAGTGTTAGGAAAACCACAGCAGAGGTTAAATGATATTGTATTAGTACTTGCAGTTATACATGAACTTGTGCCGTATCACTTTTACAGTTTCTATGCCGCCCCTGCTGATGATTTTCATATCCAATATTACTTTCAGAGGTATTATGATCATGTTCACTGATAATACAGCAAGTTATGGAGGCAGCATCTATTTGACTTATAATAGTGTATTAACCTTGAATGGAACTAATCTGTTTCAGAGTAACACTTCAAATTTCAGTCATGAGGTGATTAATGCAAAAAAGCTATCATGTAACAACATCAATCCAATGAGGGAAATAAACTTTAATCTACTGTTGCAGTATAATGGTAGCGGTGGTGTAATAATTTGTAATAATTCATATGTGGAAACTTATTATTATTCCAACTTCACTCATAACATTGCTGGACAGTACGGCGGAGCGATGGCATTAAATACTTGTAGATTTAATATTCAAGGTAATGCTTCATTTGTTGGGAACAAAGCGTATGAAGGTGGAGCTATGGTGCTAAACACAGATTCAAATGTTAATGGCAATCTCTTTCTGAACAAAAATCTGGCCATTGTAGGTGGAGCACTATCAATTATAGGAGGAAATTTCATCATCAAAGGTTACACTTTGTTTGATAGTAACCATGCAGAGGATAGAGGTGGTGCTCTATGTATCCATTACCAAGTAAATTTCATATGTTGTGGAAGTATCTACTCTGAAAGTAACAATGCCATGTTTGATCCTGGTGCACTGCCTCTGAACAAGACAAGAGCATTTGATACAGAGTATTCCATTAATAATGCATTACCATTCAATAATTCTATAACATTCTTAAAATTAATAACACAGCAGCTGGAAGTGGAGGGGGATCCATCAGTTGTCAGGATTCAACTATGATGTTTACAGGAACGATGTATTTCAATAAAAGTTAATATATATTCGTGGTTTCAATTCTTGTTTCCCTTCTATGTCTGGTTTGTAGTTGGATGTATCATTCTGGCATCTCGTTACTCTCAATTGATTGCTATACGACTTGGAAAGAATCCTGTGGCAGTTCTGGCAACGCTTTTGCTCGTGTCCTATAGCAAAATATTAGGGGCAATTATTGTTCCTCTCACTTGGACATACTTAGCATACTATACTGAATCATGAAACTAAAAGTGTAGTTTGGATGTATGATGCCAGTATACCATATTTTGGAGACCCTAAGCATACTGCTGTTGGACTATTTGCTATCTTCTGCCTTACAGTATTTATCTTGCCGTATATTTCTCTTCTGTTCTTTGGCCACTGGCTTCAAGGTTGCTCCAACTGGTGGACTGTTCATGGCTGAACAAGATCAAGCCATTCATGCCTGATGGATGCTTATCATGCTCCATACTGGAAGCACACTCGCTACTGGACTGGGCTACTGTTGATCACACGGCTTGGCTTGTTTCTCTCATTTGCTAATGACAGCGAGAGTATCACAATATTGTTGCTGTCATTTCGGTGACTATTGCCTTCTTAGCAATAAGATTCAGAGTTTATGAGCATTTTTATAATGACACCTTAGAGTCATCGTTCATTCTCAACTTGGGAATTTTCTCAGTAGCAACATTTTACATCAATGAAAAGTCTGAAGATGCCGCAAAAAGTCAGCTCACTCTTTCAAATATATCTATCGAAATTGCTTTCATAACTTTCCTTGGAATTTTGCTCTTTCATATCAGCCTAGTCCTTAAATCATCAAACATCTGGAAAAATTATGTTATGCTCCCTTTCTCTACTGCTCAGTAAGATTCTCAGGATTATCCCAGTTAAAGACCAGACTAGAGCAGGGGATAAGGATGCTACTGAGCTACAGGCTCTACCAAGTTCTACTGAGATTGATGTTGACCTTCGCGAACCACTTTTAGAGATTACTGAATCACAAGTCATCGCTTAAATTCTGAAAATCACAACAATAATATAATTAAATTATTGCATGCATAATTATAACCTAACAATCTATGTATCATTTTATACAACTTGAAATTTAAATTGATCACATATTAAGCTAGCTAGCTAGCAGAAAAGATCTATAGTGGTTAATAATAATAATGCAGACATAGTAACTATCATTTTTCTATTACAAGATTCCAGAGTAATTATGAATTATTATGGTAGCTATAGCTCTCTCTGTGGGCCCAAATTTACAATACATAAAATGCATGTAGTGTTGATAATCAGTGTTTAGTTTATAGCTTTTGAAGTGTTCCGCGCATATTATATTACTTCTGGATCAATATGGGTCTACCTGTATACGGTCATTGGTTCAACCACTAGCTATTTAGCTTCAGATAATAAATAATGGGTAGTATAATAACGATTTTTGGCGCCATAGACATAATCAATCCATATCACATGATCGTATGCTCACAGCAAGTGATAACTCAGTCGCAGCTACGTACACTGCCTTAATTCAGTTATATGGTAGCTTGGCCAGAGTTGTTTCCTCCATCTCTGAAGAGTCCTTGGTAACATCAGCCTATGTGAGGTACCATAACACTCACCGATGTCACTATGTTTATGAAACAATACCAGAGATTGCCAATCACTACAACACAGTTATGAAAATGAGATGTGCTGATAAGATAGCGTGCACGTGTGTACCATGCACAATAATGTGCAAATTTGTATACCAAAAAGATGATTGTTACTGACTCAAGTATAATATATCACCGTAACACTTGATTCAGAAAGTTTTAAGGAGTCATTCGATATTATTTGCCATGATAGTGCCGTGAAGGAAACTTACAAAACAACACTGTTACTGATAACAAGTGATGATAACCAAACAACTGCTATGGAGCTATAGTATGATATCACTAAGCTTGCATGCACTTTCATTAATTTTATTGCGTTAGCCTATTGGGACACCTTCACATTAATAAAATCATGATCAGTCTCACTAATTTGAGGTTGCTCTTTGGGATAATATGTTCGCCTGACACATACTACGGACTAAAATAATTATATTATTTCCCAATCACTATACCAATTTCAATTCAAGAAGTATAATATCATATAGCCAGCTAGAGTATTTGACTTAATAATGAATTAGAAGTGGTTATCTACGGGTGTGCCCGTGTTTCTTATTTTATTACTACTTCCTCAGCCTCAGACTGCAACGTTGAATTATGTCACACCAACTGATGGGTGTCCCGGTATGTCATACTCTTGAGGAATATGCAAATCAACAAGATACCTACTTCATAAGTAATAGCACTTTTTATTTCTTTCCTGGCTTGCACAAACTGGAAGGTAGCATAAAGATATTCAATACAAGTAACTTGTCCTTTCGTGGTAATGAAATAGTGAAAATTGCCTTCAATTCAGGAGCCAGTATCCTGTGGAAAAATTGTTCAGATATTGAAATTATATCACTTGTTATCACTCTTGTTGATGATTTCATCTACAGCATTGTATTTGAATATACATACTCTGTTAAAATGTTTAATATTTCTATTCTTGGTAATGGCAATAATGGATGTAGTTCTATTCTGAACAACACAAGTATGCTTAACATTACTAATTCTCACAGTGGAATTCATGGATATTTAGGAGCTGCACTGATGATAATAGCATCAAGTAATATAACATTTACTGGATCTAACACATTCAAAAACAACGTTGCAATGAATGGAGGGGCTATCTACTTACATGATAGTGTCCTAATCATGCAGGCAGACAGAGCCAATTTTTTTACGAACAACTCCATAAAACGATACAAAGATAGCTGCAGTACATGCAATTTAGTGCAGCAAATAGAAGCAAAATTTAATTATGGTTGTGGTGGTGCAGCAGTCTATAGTACCTTTTCAACCATTCGGCTGACTGGACAGTCTAAAGTAACCTTTTCTGAAAATAAGGCACTGCCAACAACAGAAGACCATTATTATTATTGCTATGGTGGAGCACTAGCAATAATGAATGGAAGTTTTATTATTAAAATTTCTGTCTTGTTTTACAATAATAAAGCAGAAAATCTGGGTGGGGCAATACTACTAGAAGATGTGAACTCAAAGTTTCTTGGCTCTATCACTTTTGATAACAACACAGCTGACACTGGTGGTGCACTGCACATAGCACACACAAATATTTCATTTAATGTGGATCAGTCAGAAAATAATTTGTCATTATCCATTATAGCATTTAAAACCAATACTGCTAAATATTTCGGAGGAGCTATTGAAAGTCATAAAAGTGTTCTAACATTTGCAAAATCAGTGCTCTTTGAAGCAAACACAGTGTATGGTTATGGTGGAGCATTGAGCTTGTTTGATACCTCCAAACTAATCTTAGTACCAAAACTCAATATTTCATTTACTAATAATCATGCATACTATAGTGGTGGTGCACTCTATATCGACGATTTTCAGTGTTCACTAGGATCTCTTGTTCCGCTAGAATGTTTTTTTGTCAATTCAGAGTTCTGATCCTACCACAGAAAATATTTTATTACATTTTGAGAATAATTCTGCAGGATCTACAGGAAGTACTCTCTATGGGGGACAACTCAACAAGTGTAGACTATACTACAGAACCAACAATACCATGGATATATGTGGTAACAGACCTTTCCACAATTACAGTGATGATGCATTGAAGCTCTTTATGAATGTATCTAGAATCATTTTGTACAATAAGACAGAATCCACTACAAATATCTCTTCGGAACCTGAGCAAATCAAATTTTGCCAAGATGGAAACATTATAATGGATAGTTACAGGTCTTTTAGCCTACATCCAGGAGAATACTTTAATGTCGAAGTAGTAGCATTAGATCAAACTGGTTTTCCAGTGCCTGCCACAATTTTTAACAAGAACGAGTACAATACTGATCAATATTTTCTTCTTTTACCATCTAGTCAACCCATTACTGATGCCTGTTGTAACCTATCCTTTCAGCTATATTATGGTAACGTCACTTATAGATCCGTCGAACTACCACTAAATCCATGTCAGAGTCTTATTGATGGTCTGACACTTGAAATAACCATAAAACCTTGTCCCCTTGGTTTTGAGCTCACAAAAAATCAACAATGTTCTTGTGACAAAAGACTCCTAAAATTCACACAAAAATGTAGCATAAAAACATCAACTGAAAGATTTGAACGAGAAAAGAATAATTTCTGGATCTCTCAAATACACCATGATTTTTTATTAATTCATGAGTTCCGTTGCCCCTTGGACTATTGCATAGATGTACCTGAAAACATAAGTCTTAGTGATCCATCAGCTCAGTGTGACTTCAACAGGACTGGAACTGTGTGTGGACAATATAAAAAAGATTTCAGCCTGGCTCTTGGTAGCTTACACTGCATCCCATGCAATGATACTGTTCTTTATGATGGCTGGAGTAGCTCTTATTGTTGTTATTTTTCAGTTTTGGCTAATAGTGTCAGTTGGAACACTAAATGGTCTTTTCTTTTATTCAAACATCATCCAAGCAAACCACCAGGCTTATTTTCCCAGAGCAACCATAAATTTTTTCACAGTTTTCATATCATGGTTAAATCTTGATCTTGGAATTGAAACTTGCTTCTATGATGGTATGGATATCTACGCATACTCCTGGTTTCAATTCTTGTTTCCCTTCTATGTCTGGTTTCTAGTTGGATGTATCATCCTGGCTTGTCGTTACTCTCAATCAATTGCTAAACGTCTTGGGAAGAATCCTGTGGCAGTTCTGGCAACACTTTTGCTCATGTCCTACAGTAAAATATTAAGTGCAGTAATTGTTCCTCTCACTTGGACATATTTAACATACTACAAGTATAAAAAATAATTGAATAAAATTTAAGGATGAAGTAGGGATGGCAATGCCAAAAAGTATACAAACAAGATTTGTAGGGATAAGAGAAAATCACAACCACTATACATCCCTACGCTTACTTTTCTCGATTATTACAGACCTATTGATGTTGACTTGTTCAAGGCATGCTATCCTTGGAGTGTTCTTGACTTGCATGTGGAAGAAATTCATGTTCTCCCTGTCAGTCAGTTTTTAATATTTATGATTCCCATGATACTCAAAAAGCAAGCGTAGGGATGTATAGTGGTTGTGATTATCTCTTATCCCTACAAATCTTGTTTGTATACTTTTTGGCATTGCCATCCCTACTTCATCCTTAAATTTTATTCAATTATTTTTTATACTTGTTTCTGCTCTTTTTTTATTGCAAATACAGTAAGTAAAATATAATAATATATAGAAGAGGGGGGGGGGGGTGAGCCTCGCCCGTGCGCAAAGTAGTAGCCACGCCCCTCGTTAACTCGATAAAGCATAGATGCCAAACGGAAGGCTGTTTCAGGCGGCCAAGTAGCTATGAGACTCTAGTAGCTATCATTTATTTTATCGACTATCTGTCACTGCTGAGCTGGCTGTTATGCCGACTGCTGAGGGCCGTACCGCTCCCGTACGTCAGTGAGGCCTCAAGTCTCCATATCCCAGCCTATAGCTAGGTTCGCTCGAGGGTTCACTATATCGCACTCACACTGGCCTAGCTAGCTCGCGCGGAAGAGCCTGGCGCCTATAGGCGCTAGCTTGGCTAGGCTCGAGGCCTAGAGCGAGCTCTAGCTAGCTACAGTATAGTACGCGTAGGCTGGCGCTAGCGGCGGTGGCGCGCGCCGCTGACTACAATCACATGACTTCACCATGGCAACATATTATGAGCATGCGCATTATATGACAAAAATGGCGTATCCGACACACCCTTTTCTCAGCGCCGTACACACCCACTATGTAACTGTAGAGATAACGCAAAACTAGCGAGTCATGGACCTGCGCGCTACAAAATAGAGTGGATTTATACATAAACTAAGATGAGAGGTCAAGGCAGTCTTGAGTTAGCCCTGGTAATGAAAAAGAAAGAAAGAAAGATTGACAAATGGCCTATTTTTTGAACATCTGGTTCTAGCATGTACAATTGTTTTGATGAATGATCTTGGTCTTGTTAGATGCACAATTTGCTGGAGATTCTGATTTTGACACTTAGAAATTTCAAAAAGTTACCTGTTTTGAGATATTTGGGTATTTGTAATATATTGTGTATATGGAGTGTCCGGGCCATCGGGAGATTCTTCATATAAGCTT